>JAQPPZ010014710.1:7912500-8574942 GCA_028583015.1 Wollemia nobilis
AAACTTGGTGGCATATGGGATGAAATACTTATCAACTGACATGGATGTTGAAATGGAAGAAGATATGGATGTTGATATGGAAGAAGACATGGATGTTGATATGGAAAATTTTCTATTTTGTAGACTCGGACATCCTAGTGACATCAAACAAACCCACTAAAAATACCTAATCCTTATAGGACAAAAAGTGTGTGTGCAATGAATTTTTTTACTTAATCAAGAGCATGGTAATGACTTGAGACAATCAAGAACCAATGTGTGTGCAAGTGAGTTCAATAACTCATCTTGAGTAAATTGGGTAAACCTATTATGAATAAAACCAAGAAGCTAGCTTATCCGTATTAGTAGTTAGATGTCTATTTTAAAAGAGATATTTCACCACACATGACCGTACTCCATTGCTAGTCAAGCATCTATAGATTTTGTGGAGGCTAACTCCATAGTCCATGAATTTTATTGTTGATATTTTAAGTTTTGGAGAAGACTACCTAACTATCTGACTAGAAATATAGTATGATCCTTATAGCCTAATTAATCAGTGGTGTGTAATGTAAAAGACTTAAAGTTTTTGTTAGGGATTTTTCCCTAGTATTTCTTTTATTTTTAGAATTGTGGTAGTGGTGAAAACCACTATTTTTATGGACTATGTTGAATTATGGTACTAGCAAGGATGACCCTTTTCACTTTGAGGTTCATACCAAGTATGGTGTTATCTCTCTTTGACACAAGATTTTTTTAAGGTATGAAGTTGTGTTTGGTTCAAGAATATTTTGGAGTTAGTTCCCAAAACTTAAGATTTTATTAGTGTATATGTGCAATGGTCCTAAAATAACTCAACATGTATTTTTGAGGTTGCTTAAAACATTAGGAGTGGTTAAGTGGCCAAAAAATCTTAGGACCTATAAATGTGGATTGTCTTAATGGCAATTTGACTTTAGTGAAATTGTGTGGATGACATTGTGAAGGTGCCCCTGATTAAGGCAACATGACTTTGTTGGACCAATTCAAAAATCTTGAACTTAATAAATGATACCTATATGAAATGTCGAATGTGGAATGTGAATGTGAATGATATGGATAGGACCAACAAGAGAACCCAAACAAAGCTGACTTCTTTATTATGTAGTACACATATATATAATAATACATAAATTGTAATCAGGTGAGAGCGTTATAACAAAGTGCCCAACATGGACAATGCTCGATCACGATAACATGCACACTGTACTATCTGCCAAGGAAATCAAAACTACCTCCTATCTATGTAAAATAATAAATCGTGAGGTATACTATACCTTCATGTGTACAAAGTGCAAAATATAAAAATAAATATGAATGGAGGACTTAGGCTAAAATGCAGTTCCTAAGTATCCTCAACACTCCTCCCAACCATAGAAGCATTGGACCCCAATGATCTCAACAAATATGGAAGGTCAGGAGCCATCTGATGGTGAGATATCCAACGTGCCTGGTGTGGAAGCTGACCCCGATGGGTGACAAGGTGGGAAGTGGTCAAAATCTATCGAGTCTGACGAGTATTCATGTCAAAAACTCTATCTGTATCAATCGAAAGCTGAAATTCAGGTACCACATCTACTGGATGGTTGATGATAGGTGCAGTCTCCAAATTCATGTCTTGATATGGCTTCAAAAGATCCACATTGACAACATTATGGATGCAAATATGTGAAGGAAGGTCCAAACAAAATGCATTCTCATAGATCTTCTGAATTATGGTGTATGGCCCATAGTGGAGAGGCTTGAGTTTGCTATGTGCCTTCTCTAAAAAATGTTGTTTGTCTAAGTGAATCCAAACTCTGTCACCAAACTAAAAAGGATGAGGAACGTGATGTCGATCCATCACTTTCCTATGCTGCTACTGAGTTCTTTGTAGGATCTGTGTCACCTTATCCTGGAGGCTCTGCAAATGTTGTATGAAAGAGGTTGCCTTATATTGCTTCTTCTCCATGTGTGCAGTGGTGGGAGAGGGCAAACCAAGAGGTAACTCATAAGATGAAAGTGGCTGAAATCCGAGACAAACCTCAAAAGGTGAATGTGTTTTGGAGCTGTGAACCACTCTATTATATGCATGCTTAATGTGAGTGAGGCTCAAATCCCACTTAGCCAATGAGGTGTGGTGGTTGATCCTCAAACTCAGTACTAGTGTGCAATTCACAACTTTAGTCTGCCCATCTGACTAAGGGTGGAAAGCCATGGAAAAATTAAGGGAGAATCTCAAAAGTTTCCATAAGGATCTCCAAAAGCGTCCCAAAAAACATGGATCTCGGTCAGAAACAATGTTGGTGGGAATGCCAAAGGATCACCACACTATCTCAAAGAACAATTGTGCCAAATCAAGTGTTGTACTAGTCTTGCTGCATGGAATGAATTTGGCCATCTTACTGAATCGGTCCACAATCACAAGAACACTGTCATGCTACCTCACTATCATGGGAAATCCACTCACCAATTCCATGGATATTCTCTCTCAAGGACATGAATGAATGGTCAAAGTAACACTCAAGCCCAACTTCCTATTTGCTGATTTGGAGCGACAACATACGACACACTATCTCAAAAATCGTAGGACATCTCTCTGCATGTGAGGCTAGTAGAAGAACCATTGTAAGTGGTGGAGTGTTTTCTATTTCCCAAAATGACTTCCATTAAGATTTGAGTGGGATTCTTTGATTAGAGAAACCCTATGCTCCTGTGGTACACAAATTTTTTCTAGCTTGTATGAAATTCCATCCTTCAAGTGATAGTCCTAAAAAGGAGTGAGGTTGGAAGATGAAGGGTGTACAAGATGATGGTGCACCTTGCTGAAATATGTATCATGAGCATAAAGAGGTGGCAAAGTCTAAAATCCAATATGGGAGGTAGTCACAATTGTTGTCAAGGTTTGAGCCATGGGTAGACGACTCAAACAATTAGCCATGGTATTAGTTGTTCCTTTCTTGTACTTGATGACCAAGTGGAACTACTACAAGTAAGTGGCCCACTTAATGTGTCTAGCCTCTTCAATATTGGTTTATGACCGAAGAAACTTGAGTGGCATGTGATCTATGTGGACAATTGTTTCTTTCCCAAGAAGATAGTGTCTCCAATATTTTATGGCTTGGACCAAAGCATACAACTCTTTGTCATATGTGGAGTAGTTTATTTTGGCAGCTAAAAAGGTCTCGAAATGATATGCCATAGGGTGTCCATCTTTCTTCAAGACTGGTCCCATCACAAATTTTGAGGCATCTGTCTCTATCTCAAATGGATGAGAAAGGTTGGGGAGTACAAGAACAGGGGTAGTGCACAATTTGTGTTTCAAGGTATCAAAGGCTTGATCATGTTCCTTGAGCCAATGAAATCTAATTTTGTCTTTCATGAGATGATGCAAGGGGTGAGCAATGGTAGAGGAGCCAGAAATGAACTTACGATAGAAATTCACAATTGCAAGAAAACTCCTAAGATCAGTGACAAAGGAGGGAGTTGGCCAATTTTGGAGTACTTCTACCTTTGTGGGATCAACATTGATTCCTTGATGATTTATTATAAAGCCAAGATAGGAGATTGAAGTTTGAGCAAATGAACACTTAGGAAGGTTAGCAAAAAGTTGGTTCCTCTCAAGGGTGTGGATAACCTGATCTAGATGCTGCAAGTGTTCCTTCCAAGTAGTAAAGTATACAAGGATATCATGGTAGGGTACCTAGGAATAGATATTTGGGGATATATTATTATATTGTATAAGGATTAGCATGGGCCACACATAACCCAAGGTTGATTGTATTATAATATTATATTATATTTTAATATAATATAATATTAGTAGTAGGCTCTCCAAAGTAGAATAAGAATATGGATATATAAAGAAGAGATATTTGTCATTGTAAGGAATTCATATCATTCAAGAAGAATCTTATGTAATCGTCGTGCCCACGAAGTGGCCTCTCATATTGGGAGATCTTGTGGAGTTATTCCTTCCTTAAGGATTATTATTGGTGTTTCCCTACCTTAAGGGTATTATCTATCTCTCTCACATTTGTGGATTGTTATTGTGGATAATGTATTGTGGATGAATGATTTGATATTTTTGCATATTGGTGAATGGTTCATGTTTAATAATAAAAGTTATGCAAAAAGTGGTATCAGAGCAACGATTTTGGTAAAGTGGGGATTTTTTTTTGTGAAACCCTAGAATTAGGGCATTTTTTTTTGGAAAAACATCTCATCTTTTAGGAGCCATATCTTTGCGCAAGTTTATTCGATTCAAGCGATTCTTGGATCAGATTGTGCAAAATTTGAAGAGCTTTAAAATGAGTGGTCATTTGATGGAATCTGAGTAGTATTTATGGAGATACAACCTTTTGAAGTTAGTATCTAGAACAAGGATAGTGACAAATTTTGTAGATTTTTTCTAGAAAAACGTCTCATCTTTCAGAAGCCATATCTTTGCGACAACTAATCTGATTGAGGCAATTCTTGGATCAGATTGTGTAGAATTTGAAGAGGTTTAAAATGAGTGGTCATATGAAGGAATCCGAGTAGTATTGAGGGAGATACGACCTTTTGAAGTCAGCCATCTGGAACAAGGAAAGTGACAAATTTTCAAAGTCGCTAATTTTTCAAAAGACAATTTGTTTAGTTCGGGTAAGCAAATCAGTTGCACTTTATTTTGTTTGGAAGAAAAATTGTAGATGTAGTTGTCTTTGGGATTTTTAGCTTCAACTTGGTGGGAAGATATTTTTTTCCATAAAACCCTAGTTTGCATTAGGGCATGATATTTATTATCAAAAAACCCTAGTTGCATTAGGGCATGAACAATGGTAATCCAACGTTTTTCTAGAGAAGATGATATTGATGCTTGAGAATGGTGGAAAAATTTTAGATCTCGATGTTGTAATGTCTCATGGGGGAAATCCCTTCTTGGTATATGTATTCAAGGGAAAGCTTTGTTTTGGTTGGATAAGTTTTGTAAAGAAAGGAATAATGAATACACTTGGGATGAAATAGAGCATGCATTCTTGAGTAAATGGGACCCATATTATGTAGATTGCCTAAGGGATTTGATCGACGACTATGAAAAAGAAATAAAATTACTCAAGAAGAAAGAGGAAAAGGTCAGGGAAGATAAAAAATATGTCAGTATGTAGACAGAGGAAACCATACCTGTGGTGGAAGATAAATTAGAAAATGGACAAAGGAATTTGTTTAAATCTAAAAAGTCTATTTTGCAGGTTCATGGAAGCATTCAAAAGGAACAGGTTATTATTTCCATTGACCTTGGTAGCAGATATAATTTTATTAATATTGCTTTGGCTAATAAGTTGCAAGTTCAAGCACCAAAAATTAAGGACATACAGCTAGAGGGTGAGAATGTTCAGATTTTTAAATATTTGAAGATCACCATGGATAAATATGTTTTACATTCAGATTTTTATGCTATTGATATGGATGATGAGGATATTGTTCTTGGTTATACTTGGTTAGATTCTTTGGGTACTGTTAACATTAATGTGCAAAATAAGTTTATGAAGTTATGGTACAAAAAAAATAAGATAACATTGCAGGATATGTCTCAGCTTGAGGAGCAAAGATACAAGGAAAATCAAGAAGCGGTTGTAGAAGAACAAATTGAAGAACATGAAATAGAATCCAAGAAGGTGATAGTAGCAACAGAGTCCATGAAAGAAGTAGCAGTAACTAATTCAGTGGAAATAACATTGTAGGATATTTCTCAGCTTGAGGAGCAAGGATACAAGGAAAATCAAGAAGTGGTTGTACAAGAACAAATTGAAGAACAGGAAACAGAATCCATGAAGGTGATAGCAGCAACAGAGTCCAAGGAATATTTGATAGAAGAGCACAAGGACACACCAAACAAAGATAACATGAAATAACAAGGTGTAGAATAATTTATAACAATGAAGCCAAAGGTTGAAAAGTCAAAGAAGGTAGAACATCAAGTAAAGGTTGCACCATATCACCATCCACACCACCATGAGCGGAAACAATATTTGTGGCATGGTTCAAGGAAACAACATTATGGTTCTACATGTAATCAACAGGGCACCAACTATGGTAGTGTTTGGCAAAGAAAGCATAGTGATCATGGTTTTCAGCATGGTTCATCAACATCAAGGAACAAGTGGGTCCATCATTCAAGTTATCAAAATACAACAGCAGAAGCGTGGAGCCAACGAAGCAGATTTGGATACTCAAGTAACAAAATGGCGTACCAACATCATCGAGTTTCACTTGGATGGATGGATGATCGATATTGGTACCAATTGCTAACATTGCTTAGAAAATCATACTATTAGGTTTCTTCATATGTTTTGAGGACGAAACATTTGTAAGGAGGGTGGCATGGTAGGGTACCTAGGAATAGATATTTGGGGATATATTATTATATTGTAAAAGGGTTGGCATGGGCCACACATAACCCAAGGTTGATTGTATTATAATATTATATTATATTTTAATATAATATAATATTAGTAGTAGGCTCTCCAAAGTAGAATAAGAATATAGATATATAAAGAAGAGATATTTGTCATTGTAAGGAATTCATATCATTGAAGAAGAATCTTATGTAATCGTCGTGCCAATGAAGTGGCCTCTCATCTTGGGAGATCTTGTGGAGTTACTCCTTCCTTAAGGATTATTATTGGTGTTTCCCTACGTTAAGGGTATTATCTATCTCTCTCATTTGTGGATTGTTATTGTGGATAATGTATTGTGGATGAATGATTTGATATTTTTGCATATTGGTGAATGGTTCATGTTTAATAATAAAAGTTATGCAACATATCATCCAAGTATATGATCACAAAATTGCCTAGGAAATCCCTAAACACTTCATTCATCAACCTCATGAAGGTTATAGGTGCATTTGTAAGACCAAAGGGCATCACAAACCACTCAAAGAGACCAAATTTATTCTTAAATGTTATTTTCCAAGTGTCTTCCGCTTGAACCCTTACTTGATGATAACCACTCTTAAGATCAATTTTAGAGAAAAATTTTGCCCCTTGAAGTTGATCCAACAAGTCATCAATGCGAGGGAGAGGATATCTGTATTTTATTGTGATTTTGTTCAATGCATGAAAATCAATACAAAGTCTCCATGAGCCATATTTCTTAAGAACCAAAAGAATGGGGGAAGCACAAGGGGAAGTGCTAGGCTAAATGAATCCTTTTACAAACAAGTCCTCAATTTAACATTTGATTTCATCCATTTGTATTATTGATTGTCTTTACATAGGTGCATTTGGAAGTGAAACTCTTGGAATTATGCCAATGTTGTGATTGATATCTCTCTCTGGTCGTAGAGTGGTGGGTTCATTAAACACAATTTGAGGTGATTGTAAAATATTTTGAAGTGAAGCATTATTTTTGTGGAACTTAGAAGTTTTTGTTTGACCTTCTTTCTGTGTGGGTATTATGAATATGAGTGCCAACTCTTGTGCTTTATTTACTGCTTTGCAAGCTTGCCTAAAACTTATCACTAGATTAGATGTGTCCTTAGTGCATTCCACCATATATTGTTTGTTATCCATTTCCAATGTGTAGGTGTTCTTTTTAGCATGGTAGATGGCATTCCTATCATATTGATAGGTTATACCCAACAACATTCCACAACAATCCATGTTTGTGACATCACACTTAACCTTATCCATAAATTTATCCCCAAAGGCAAAGGACACGGTGCAAGTGTGTGTGATTTTTGAAGTAGAGTCAACATCCTTCCACCCAAGTGCATAGGGTTGAGGATGTGGTTTTGTGGGGAGCTTTAGCTTATTTACAACAGATCTTGCAATCATATTTTTCTACGAGTCGTTGTCTATGATACAATCAACAGAAACATTCTGTGTAAGGTGGGTCTTAGTGACAAACAAATGGTCATGGCCCCCATAAATAGAAACATTTGTCATAAGGGTAAATTTATTGAGTTTACCCTTCAAGGTAGGATATTATTCCTCTCTCCCTATAGCCATAATGGGGTCATATTGTGTGCCATCATCTGACTTTACAACAAGGGATTTCTTCTTCATTCTCCAAAGTACAAAACAATTTTCTTTGGTATGACCATTCTTTTTACAATAATTACAAAACAATGAAGAAGAAGAATTTTTAGAGCTAGAAGAGGAAGAATAGGATTTAGATGAATGGGGAGGAGTAGAAGAATTAGGTAAAGAGGAGTTCTTCACCTTTTGTTGATGCTGATTTGAACCCTTGGATGAGCTCTCCTGTGCCTATCGTGCTTTGTAGGAACCACCAAATTTCTCCTTTGCCAAGCCAGCATGTTTGAATGTCAATGAAAATGTGAAAAATGGAATGAATTTCAACTCCCTCATTATAGTATCATGCAATCCACTTACAAATTTTTCAATAAGCTCTTCATTAGAAGAAGTGATACCAGAAAGAACTCTAAGCTTATTGAACTGAAAAATGTAATCTAAAATTGGCATATTGAAACCTTGCTTTAACCTATACCATTTTATCCTTAGATCGGCCTGGTAGTTAGGTGGAAAAAAGGTATCCTTCAAAATGTGACTAACTCTTTCTAGTTTTCTACATTAGCTTTGTCATATGAAACGAGAATATTTGCTAACCCTATGAGTTTTATCATGGAAAAAGGTACTCTTTCATCGTCAGGAACCTCGGCATACTCAAACCAAGTTTCCATATCTATGATCCAAGTGGACAATACGTCAGGATTCCTGGATCCATCATAAGGTTTTACATCACACTTTGCTTTGTTGGAGTATTTGTTGTTGTAGATTTTGACATCATTTTTAACAGTAATTTATTTCACCCTATCCATCAAATATCCTACTATAGTGGTGATGTTTTCCACTTATTTTGCAAGATAATTTGCCATTTGTTTTCTAGTGTATGCCATTATATGAGGGATTTTCAAAAGAATTCAACACAATTGCTTTTTTTTCTCAAAATTTGCAATTTAGGGTGAGTGTAAGTGCAAAAGAATCAACTTTTATCTCCCACTCTTAAAAAAAATAGCACTTTAAAACTCAAAGTATTCCCCTTAAGCAAGTATTGTTGGCTAATTTTAATGAAAATAATAATCTTTTGCAAAATATGAAAATGCAAAAAATTAAAAGACAAATTTCACCTCCAATTTCTTAGCAAAAATTAGGGATTTGGTGGTCAATAGGTTGTCAAAATGCCAATCTAGACTGTCAAACAGTCAATATGGCCCGTAAAATTGGTAATCTCATCATCAAAGAACGTCAAGAGGCATAAAACAGGTGTCACAGGTGTCAAACAAGTTTCACAGACAATCAAATATCATTGCGAGCCATTAAAATAATCACGAGGCATCAAACCACATCGTAGGGGCATCAAACGCTGTCACGAGGCATCAAACCACATCACAGGGGCATCAACTGGTAGCACTGGCATCATGGCTATGTCAAACAGGCATCGTGGGGCATCAATTTGCATCACGAGGCATCAAATAGGTGTGTCGAGGATGGCAATTTTTGCCAAAGTAGTTTGTCTTGGGATGCTGTAAAGGTGCTCATTTAATTATTTGTGCCACACACCAAAATGAGATGAGGATGATGCCAGGAAGTAAGCAGCATTGCAACAAACATGGTGGTGCCGATAGTGTTGATGGCGACCGAAAAAGAAATTGTCGATGAGAAGATTTAAATGGGATTTACTGCAGCTGGTCAAAAACTCCACTTATGCTAGAATGACTAGGTTCTTTCACCGAACCACCCAATCACCACCGCTACAAACGTTAGGCCATTTGTTGAAAAACTTTTAAGGGCTTAGGTTTTGCTTCAGAATGAATTCAATAGTCCTACACATGGATGGTTGATTGAGGCTGCGATATTGGAATTCGATTGCTGAAAAGAAATCATGAGGAGAATTTTGGTCGTCGAGAACAGGGAAAGAGCAGCGTCAATAAAAATTAAAATGCAACCTTAGTATATTGCATTTATTTGTTGCCCAAAATTTATCTGTTCTCTGAACTTTAGATCTTTTCTAGTAAAAATCTATTCTACGTCTTCTACCGACCTTTGGAGCTCAGATCTCCAAAGAACCTGAGGAATACTACACCAGAATGGACACATTTTCGAAGGCCCAAATAATTCGACAAATAAAAATTAATTTGAAACCTTGGTGAACTTAAGGTTTCATCTTGATTGTACGTCGAAAAACTTTGAGAGTTGCAGCTCGTCCTTGCTACAAAGCGAATCTGAAGGAGGTTACCCAGAGGGTAAACCCTCTGACGTCTTTGTCAAGAAAAAATGGGTGCAGGAGGATGGCTGCCCTCTGTCACCACGAGCTTCATCAACGATGCGACTAACAATGGAGGCCAATTTAATGCGATCGCCAACACAAGATCTTTTCCTTGTCTCTGAATACCACTGATACAGATAGGACCAGCAAGGGAACACAAACAAAGTTGACTTCTTTATTATGTAGTACAAAAATAAATAATAATACATAAAATATAATAAGGTGTGAGTGTTATAACAAAGTGCCCAACATGGACAATGCTCGATCACAATAACATGCACACTGTACTATCTACCAAGAAAATAAAAATTGCCTCCTATCTATGTAAAACAATAGATTGTGAGGTATACTATACCTTCACATGTACAAAGTGCAAAATATAAAAATAAATATGAATGGAGGACTTACGCTAAAATGCAGTTCCTAAATATCCTCAACAGTGAATGCAATGTATGACATGCAATTTTGTGAAATGTGAAATGCAATATGAAATATGGGTGAATGCATTGTTTCTGGAGTGTAATGCAAGTGAAATGCAATGTTATGAATGAAATGTATGCAATTTTTTTGTGTATTAGCCATGTATATATACATATATAATAATCAAATCATGCATAGAATAATTTCAAGTGTATAACATTAAGTGGTTTGGGTTCTTCCTCTCCCTCTAGATTGGCAAGCCTATAAGTACTATGATCCACTCTTTGTGTAACGATGTATGGACCTAACCAATTAGCCGTGAATTTATCATGAAGATATGGTAATGCATTGGTTTTTTGTTGGTTCTATTTAAGGACAAGATCTCCTACTTGGAATTCATGTAGATGGACTTTGGCATTTTAAGCATGTTTGAGGTGGTCCTGATAAACTCATAAATATTCTGAAGTATTGACTCACCTTTCATCAAGTAGTGTGAGTTGGTCAAGACGTGCTTGTCTAGTAGTGTCTTCATCTATGAATTCTTGCAAAGAAATTATCAAGGGATCTCAAGCTCAAGAGGTATGATTGATTTGGAATCATAGACCAATTAAAATGGTGTTGCCCCTATAGGCATGCGGATGTTTGTTTTATAAGCCCATAGTGCCAAGGGAATTTCCATCCATCATGTAGGGAGGACTAAGCCAAATATTTTTCAGAGTTTCCAACCTTTTTTTTGCAAAATTTCAAATATGTAGGGAATTTTAACTTTAGGATTAGATAATATTCCACTGGATCAAGATTATATTTTATAGGGAAACATGCCCAATATATTTAAATAAAAATATGTGCTTGAAGATCATCAAAAGAAAGCACAAGAAGAAAATTCACCTACATCTCCTCTAACCTCATCGTCTCCTTAGGAAACCAAAAACCCTTGTCCTCTAACTAAAGATGAGAAAGTAATTTTTTTTAAATATTTTAATATATGATAATTGTGAAACAACCATAAGAGATATATTACTTCAATATTTAAAAGAAATAAAATATTGAGAGTATCGGGTAAAAAATTTTAATAAAGAAAATAAATACCCAATTAAAAAAGTAAAAAATAAAAGGCATTTTTTCATTTATTGAAAAAACCCAAAATGCTTGATTTGAAGAATTTACAATAATACATTAAAACAAAATTGGATCAAATATTATCTTCTTATTATCTGGAATAATTCTGGAAGAGTTTTAGTACTCTGTTACAATCTCCTCACAAGCTCTGGAAGAACTCACACACTTTCTACAATACAAAATTCTTCTTCATAAAAGAAAAACCTAAAACTGCCTTAAGTAAGAAAAAATAAAACAAACCCTAACCCTAGCGAATCACATCCGTCGGATCTAAACTGACAATGTTTATTACATGTCTTAGTATTTAGGCCATAATTTTTTATTCGGGTGTTCGTTTGATCCCATTTGTTTTTATATTACACAAATTTCTAAGCTCTATGTTTTCATTTTGTCTTCTTTGTGAGTAGACATTTTCCAAGGCTAAAAAAATCATCTAACAGCCCAAATTTTTTATTTAATGTATGGTTGGCTAGATTTCTAATATTCTCCCCCTTGCTAGTAAGGGGACTGACTATCAAGTCCCTTAAAACCAAAAACTAAGGTTTTACTACTCCCTTTTTAAAAATATTTGTTACTTGATCGTGTGTGGAGCAATACCTCAATTTAACTTATTCATTCTCTACCATATCCCAAATGAAGTGGTACTTTATGTCAAAATTCTTAGACCTGGTATGGTGGATAGGATTATGTGCCAACTTAATGGTACTCTGATTATCATAGAATAAAGTAGTTGGAGTTCCTTGCTTCTCCCCAATCTCTCCTAGAACCTTTCAAAGCCACAATGCTTGTGCACTTGTTGATGTAAGTGTAACATGCTCTGCTTTAGTAGAAGACAACACCACTGTAGCTTGTTTCTTGGAACTCCATATCACCAAACATGAACCAAGAGAAAAACATTGCCCACTCGTGGATTTCCTGTCATCAATATTACTGCCCTAATCACTGTCACTGAATCCCACTAACTTAAAATTCTTTTCCTGTGAGTAGTGGATCCTATAATCAATTTTTCCATGAACATACCTCAAAATCTTCTTTGTTGCCTTAAAATGTAACTGTGATGGATTAGTCATATACCTGGAACACTATGAAACAACAAAGCATATATCCGGCCTAGTCTTATAAAGTAACATAAGGCTACCAATAATACTCTTGTACTCTATTTTTTTTGCCATTTCAGATCTATCCTCCAAACTCAAGATCTCTTCATGTGCAATGGGTGTTGCTACAAGTTTACATTCACTCAAACCAAATATCTTCAGCATATCCCTGACATATTTGGATTGAAAAAAAATATCATTTCTAGTTTGATGTACTTCCATCCCAAGAAAGTAAGTCATCAAACCCAAATCAGACATCTCAAACTCCTTCTTCATATCATGTTTAAAATAATCATTCAAATAAGAAATACTCCCCATAAATAACATATCATCAACATAAATACATACAATAAGAATATCATTACCTTCCTTTTTGTAGTCCAAAGTGGGCTCACTCTTACTCCTTTCAAAAGTACATTGTAGGAAGTAGTCATGGATTCTAGCATACCAAGCTCGTGGAGCTTTCTTCAGCCCATATAAAACCTTCTTCAACCTGTAGAATTGATCTTCTTTTGCTTGGACAACAAAACCCTTTTGGTTTTTCCACATATACTTCTTCATTATAAATACACATTGAGAAATGCACTTTTGAAATTCATATGATGCATCCTACACCTTTTATGAGCTACCAATGATAACAACATCCTTACTATTTATTGCCTTACCACTGGAGAAAATGTTTCCTCATAGTATAAACCATATTTTTGATTGAAACCCTTTGCTACCAACTTTACCTTGTACCTCTCAATGGATCCATCACTGTTCTTCTTGATCTTGTAGACCCACTTGCATCCTACACATTTCCTATCCTTGGGCAAATCACACAACTCCCAAGTATCATTATTTTCAATAGAATGCATTTCTTCTTGCATAGCCTTCATCCACACTTTGTTAGTACTAGCATGCTCAAAACATGAAGGCTCAAAATCATCAACAACTTTTGAAACTTGTGAAACAAGTGCATAGTTTACAACATCACCTTTGGGATCTCCACTGTCATCATCTCCATAAAGATGTAGGTTCTCTAACCTCTCTATTACTACATTCATCTCTATATGATGACTCCTTGTCACACTATTATGGAAATTCTTATAAATAATTTGAGATTCTGGGTGATCCTTCAACAATATTTTACCTTTTTCCTTTGGTCGGTGGTGATGGAGGTGGAGAATTACTAGAAGAACCTTCTCTTGGACTTGAAGGTGCACTTGTAGAAGATGAACTGGAAATGTTTTCATGGATGGGCTGAACTTAAATATGGCTTGATTCCACCTTCTCTTCACAAAAAACATCATCAAAAAATATTTTTTGTGATACACAACTTCTCCCTTCATCAAAAATTGCATCTCTAGATACAATTATTTTATGTGAAATAGGATTAAAGAACTTGTAAGCCTTAGATTGCTCACTGTAGCCAATAAAAATATAGTTTTCACTCTTTGAATCCAACTTCTTCCTATTCTCACCATTAACATGCACAAAAGCCACACATCCAAAAACTCTAAAATTATTTACATTTGGCTTTTTGTTGTACCAACATTCATAAGGGGTAATATTCTCAAGACTCTTAGTAGGACTTCTATTTAAAATGTAATTAGTAGTCATAATTTCATCAGCCCAACAAAACTTACTCATACATTTTTTGTGCATCATGCACCATGCAATCTCTACCAAAGTCTTGTTCTTTCTTTCAGCCACCCCATTCTGTTGAGGTGTGTAAGGACTTGTTTTCTACCTTTTAATCCTAAACTTACTACAAAAATAGTCAAATTCATGAGAAAAAAACTCACCTCCTCTATATGTCCTCAAACATTTGATATAATGACCACTCTCATTTTCAACTAGAGTCTTAAAATTCTTGAAGAAATTGAATGACTCATCCATATGCTTAATAAAATAAACCCAACAATATTTAGAGAAATCATCAGTAAAAGTTAGAAAGGAAGAAGCTTTACCAATAATTTGTGTTTGCATTGGTCCAAAAATGTCACTATGAACCAACTACAATGGATGTTGGGACCTCCATGCTTCACCATGCAAAAACTTCTCCCTTGCATGTTTGCCAAGTAAATAACCTTCACAAACCTCCTTGGAGTCTTCAAATTTTTTCAACCCATAGACAAGTGGTGAAAGCATCTTCAAAATATTATAATTTAAATTCCCAAACCATAAATGTCATAGTCTCTCCTTACCTTCTACACCAAAAATGCTAAAGCTCCCCCTTGATCTAAAAACTCTAATGGGAAGAGCCTGTTCTTGGTCATATTTACAGTGGTAATCAATTTTCTCCTCTGATCATAATTTTACACATTCTATCCTCAAACACTAACATATAATACTTTTCCAACATTTGACCATTACTTATTAATGAATGCTTCAAACGGGGTGCATAGTAAATATCTTTTACCTTCATTTTTTTCCTCTTGGTAGGAACCTCCATTTCTCCTTTTGCAACCATCTCCAAGATCTTCTCATCCCCAAGCCTGATACTAGATTGATAAGAAGAATTAAGAGATGAAAATACATTCATATTTCTAGTAATATGGTTTGTGCATCCACTGTCTAGGATCCATGTCTCCTTTGTGCTATTCTGTATAGAGAGGAAAGCTACTTGCTCCACTTTTTGTTCAATCATACAAAAAAAGTGTCATCCTCATAGAAATCCTCTTATCCATAATGTGATTACTTTTTCAACCTACAATCCCTCTCATAATGGCCATATTTGTTAAAATTGTAACACTTCATATTTCTCATATCTCGACCTCTACCTCTACCTCTTCCTTTTGTACTGGATCCTCCTCTTGTAGCATGATCCTGGTCATTGTCTAAATCTTGAGATCTTCCTCAACCTCTACTATCATAGGAGGCTCTTCTACCTCCTCTTCCATTTCTTCCTCTTCATCTGGAACCCCAACCGTGATATCTTCCTCCATAATTCTATTTTGCAAAAAAATCTTGTTCCTCTATAGTTCTTAAAATCTTTTTAATTACTACATTTTTCTTTATGATCTCTCCAAGTGTGACCATTTTATTTACTACTATTTTTACCCAAACATAGTAATATCTGTAGTTTCATTCTCCTCTTGTTTGATATTTTCAATATCTCTCTACAAGGTCTGCAACTTCACATCCTTAACTTGGGCACTCCTCTGGTAATTCTCCTTCAATACCTTCTAGGATTCTTGAGCTAAAACATAGGCAGACATCCAAGGAAAGAGACTCTTGTCTAGAATCGACTGGATGAAAGCCAAAGCCAAATTATTTTCTTTCTCTTTCTATTGCATCTCCTTATTTTGATCTGCAGTCAATGCACTCTAGTATTTTGGTTCGGTGAACCCAGCTTCAATGATGGCCTAATCTCCTTTTACCTTCAGAATAGTCCTCATATGGATGCTCCAATATTCATAGTTGAAACCATCAAATTATGGAATCAAAATTGAATTGGTGTTGTTGGCCATAATAGCTCCCTTCAGCACGAACTGAGATATTCAAGAAGCTTCTGTAAAACTTGCAAAAAAATTTCCACATTTACTTGAACACAATTTCTCGATTGTCTCACTCTGATACCAAATGAAGAATTTATAATAATACAATAAAATAAAATTGGAGAATATATATATATATATATATATATATATATATATTTTTTTAAATTTACATGGTGGAATCGATAGCCGCCACAAATCCAGGTAGGCTGTCCAGATTTTATGGCCACCATAGTATTCTATGTTGTCCGCCCCAGAAGCCGCCACACAGATCTTCATGTAGTTCGCCCCTATAACCACCATGCCACAATAATTTTAAACCTTTTACGCCATTGAAAGCACCAAGAAAGATACAAGCGTTCAGTCCGACGAGGCCCAAGATTTGAACCTTGGACCTTCACCCCCCTTATGGGGTTTTGATGAATCAATTGGTCTACACCTCGGACCTAAAATTGGAGCAAATATTATCTTCTTATTATCTAGAATAATTTTGGCAGAGTTTCAGTACTCTATTACAATCTCCTCATAGCCTCTGGAAGATCTCACACACTTGCTACAATGTAAAATTCTTCTTCATAAAAGAAAACCCTAAAAATACCTTAAGTAAGAAAAAATAAATAAAACCCTAACCCTAGCAAATCACATCCGTCGGATCTATATCGACGGTGTTTATTACATGCCTTAGTATTTCGGCCATAACTTTTGACTCGGGTGTCTGTTTGAGCCTGTTCTTTTTTCATATTGCACATATTTTGAAACTCTAAGATTTATTTTTGTCTCCTCTAAAAGGAGACACTTTCCAAGGCTTAAAACTTCATCTAATGACATGAATTTTCATTTTAATGTATGGCTGGCCAGATTTCCAACATAATTTTATACTACATAAAGCTAAATCTAGCATAATGAAGGCTACACATTTTTACAATGATTAAGTTTTAAATATTATGTTAAATAGATTGGAGAACATTAATGTTGGAGCCCAAAATTATTTTAATCAATGGACATGTGACAATTTTCTTCAACAAGACAAAATTTGTTATTTTAGAGGTTGCAAAGGATGTAGCTAAGGTAAGACTTATGTATTCTAAATTTTGTTTGTTATATTTTATCAATGTAATTATCTATTGAAATATTTTTTATTTTTATTTTGTAGCTAAATTTGATAATTTAGCACACCTCATCAATAAAGGTAATATCAAATTTATCCCCAAGCCTGGAGACCCAAAACTTATTACCAACTGGTGCCCTATTACCTTACTGAATGTAAGTTACAAGATCATTGCTAAGGATTTAGCCTTAAAACTTCAACCTATTTCACCTCTTATCATCCGACCAGAGCAAACAGGGTCTGTCAAGGGTAGGTATATCTTGGACAATGTGCTTGCTGTCTAGGAAGGCATGGAATGGGCTAGCACTTCTGGACAAGATGCTCTGTTTATCAAACTAGACTTTGAAAAAGCCTATGATCATATTGAATGGAATTTCATTATTTCCCTCCTCTAGGCTCTTGGCTCTGGTCCCTATTTTGTGCAATATATTAAAATGTTATTATGTGATGCTTCTACAGTCCTCACAATGAATGGCCAACATTCTGCTAGTATTCAGTTGGCTCGCTCTATCCGACAGGGTTGCCCATTAGCCCCTTCCCTGTTTATTCTAGCTACTGAAGCATTTGGCTACCTTTTAGCCCATCAAAATTCACAAGGAATTATTAAAGGTATTTCTTTACCTGGTTCTTCTATTCAAATGGTGAATGGCCATTTTGCTGATGATTCTTTTTTGACATTACATGAAGATGAGCAGTCAGTAAATGTACCTTTACAATGCCTTGAGACTTTCTGTTTAGCATCTGGTTCTAACATTCAATGGAAAAAATCATCTTGTTATAGACAAGCTCAAATGCCACTTCCTGAGTGGTTAGATTCTTACTCTTGGCATTGGATTCAACCAGGAGAATTATTCAAATTCTTGGGTATTCCTTTTGCCTTCTAGGCTTCTCCTGCTCAACTTTGGAATATGGTTGTCCAAAAAATTGAGAAGAATTTGGGCTACTGGTCTACTAAAAATATTTCCTTGGTTGGTAAGTTTCAAGTTTGCTCTAAGGTGCTAGCTTCTACACATGTATATTACTCTTCTTGTTGGGTCCCATCTAAAAATTGTTACCAGAAGCTGGACAAGCTCTTGCGGGATTTTCTTTGGGCTTCAAATAAACAAAAATAGGGGTTTCATAGAGTGGCATGGAATTTTTTTTGTCTTCCTAAAAAGGCAGGGGGTCTGGGTTTATTTAACTGTCATTTTTAGGGGTTTGCTTTATGTGCTAAATGGATTGTTATGGCACTTCAGGGTGATGAAGCTTGGAAATTTCTTGTACGGCATTGCATCTCTTCTGGCCTACCCTTTTGGAGGAAAGGGTGGCAGGGCCTGACCTTACAAACCATTTTGACATCTCCAGCCCCATTTAAAATTATAGGATCTTTTGTGATGCAAAGTATTTGGAAGGCATGGGAAGCATTCAAACCCAGGCTCCAATGGCAGGGTAAAGATAAATCTACCAAAGCTTCTATCTCCACTCTAAGTCCTTGGTGGTCTCCTGTAGTCACTTAAAAGGGCCTACCTTTGGCTCAAGTTCAATGGGTTAGAGCATTACGCTTCTTCAAAATAGGTATTGCAACATTTTTAGATTTCTTTGATGCTCATACCAAACATTGGTATTCTTGGGATTAGTTTTGCCAGAAGTTTGGTCTTAAGCCAGATGATCGAGCAACTTTTGATGTGGTTATCGACAACATTTCTTTCTCTATTTGGCTACATTTTGGTATGAACTTTCCACATTATTGGTCATCTGATTGGTGTTGGTCTAATCATACTCCTTTGGTGAAATATAAACCTTCTTTAGGGTATCATATGTTGTCCCCTAATGATCATCTAGTTGATACTTTAAACCACCATTGGGATCTAGTTTCTTCTCAATCTAGATGGAGCCTTCGCTTTTCTGTGGTTTGGCAGTCCTATCTTGGACCTAAGCATTGCTTTTTTTCCTGGAGTTTCTTACATCAAGGTCTTCCCCTTGGTCATAGGTTACAATATATGGGGGTAGCTAATCTTGTTTGTGCTTTTTGTAGAGGTCCTGACAATTTTGTTCATGTGTTTTGGGCTTATCAAACAACAAAAAATGCTTGGGATTGGGTTCTTTCTTTTTTCAATTCCTTTTTATTGGAGCAATGTTCTTGGGTTAATGCACTACTTAGGGATCCCCTAGATTTTTCTCTTCCCTTAAATGAAGTTTGGCATATTTTTTGTCTTAATGAAAGCACGAGATTCCGGGCAAAGGAAACACTAATCATGCAATGTAAGACGAAATGTAACGCTTTAACCTTATGCACAAAAACAGAGAAAAGAGACAATTTGGAAAGGAAAGAAAAGATGTAAAGAAATCACAGCCCTCTTTATTCAAATATCTTATCCTCGGTTACATAGACGTCTCCTCCCTTTTTAGGGGCTAGGAGCGTTAAATTTGTCTTTGTTACAATGTTTGACTTAGTCTTCCTCCTTCCGCGTGCCCACGATTGCAATGGGCGGGCCAAGATGATGCCGTCGCTGATGTCGATGAGTTCTTCACCTCTGCTGCTTCTCCTGCGAACAAAGAAACAACCAAGATGTCAGTAGCACCTGCTGCCAGTGAAAAGTGTTTGTTCTTCTAAAATCATCAAAAGATGCATGCAAACATTTATCTAAAACAGTGAACAAAATGATTCTAAACAGCCTGAAAACTTGCCAGAAGACAGAAAATGTTACCAACAGGCCATTGCCACTGAGACAGTCGGCCAATATACTTTCAACTGGAAATCGTCCCTGGGTGGGACGATTTTTGACTGTAAATCGTCCCTGGGTGGGACGATTTCTTCTGTGTTGGGGAAGCCGAACTGACACGCTCCAATGTCGACTCCCGAGGTCTCCAAAACACCTGCAGACAAAGGGGTTATGTAATTGGGGCCATTTTGGGATGACCCAGATGGTCGGATTCTCCCAATTTGGCCTCTATCTTCAGGAATTTGATATCGCCACCTGCAAGTCAATGAAACAACAAAGCGACACAAAACATACTAGAATCTGACCAAAAGTTACGAAATTGCAGCTGTGAGTTAACCAAACATAATAACACAAAATGCAACCTGAAAAAGTAATCTAGAATGCTCTAAAAACTTAAAAAGTGCGGGGGTGCCCAAGTGGGCCTCCCACCGTTGGCACTTGATTTCGGCGCCAATCCACTAGGGATGGGCCCAAAACCTCTTAGGATTGGGGGGTCGGCGAATTGGTTGGTTCAGGTGTCCATGTGTTGGATTTGGGTCAGGTTCAAGCTTCCAAAAGCCACCCAACAACCTCCCTTGCAAAAGAGATTGGTGGATGTGGGAAGGTGAACTAAAAGGGATGCAAGTGGGTCTTCAACTCGGCAAGCACTTCGTTGCTTGAAAACTCCTTCAACCTCTCTATTTTGGGTGAGAAAAGTCCCACCTTTTATAGACCCATGGGGTCTCTTTTGGGAGGGAAGCACAAATGCCATGTGTTGGTCATAGGCGCCATGTGGCAGTCTTGTCTTCCCAAGAGGGAGGGGAGTCCTCCATTGACTTGGGCTTTCATAATTGCCCTTGTGACGGTCCTCAAACGGCCTATTTGTCCACTCACACACGCGTGCGAGGCGGGAGTCATCAACTGACTGTTCTGGGCTGCCACTTGGCCTCATTTGTCTTTTTGCCCGTTAAACTTGGAAATCGTCTCACCCAGGGACGATTTCAGAAATCGTCCCTGGGTGAGACGATTTCAAGTTAGCAATCGTCCCTGGGTGAGACGATTACTAGGCAAAGTGTCTAAGTGTGCCAAATTGCTTCTTGACCTCACAAAATTGCTATGAAAGTGGTTAAGACCACTGTTTGACCTCTAAGGGCTGCCCTGGGGGCTGTGTTTGTCAAAGCGATCAGTGTTTGCAGTCACGTAATCGGATTGGTGCTGTTTTGGTGTCTACAGATGCCCCTTTTTGGGAAGCGCTGCGGGTGACGCAGTGCTAAGCAAAAATAGATAACCAAAGCACTAATGATTAGGGTTTCTTGGTAACCTAACCAACTTTTGATGCCCCAAGTATGGAAAGGGCATGCATTCTTGAATCCTTGCTTCGACGAGCTAAGGAATTTGATTTCAAGTATTAACCTGTTTTGGTGAGGTGTGACTTGAACTTAGACATTGATCAGTCATGAACAGGCAAAGGGCGTTTTTATCCTCAGGGGGAACCTTGTGTTCATGATTCACGAAATGCCAAGTGTTTGATTGATTTGATTGTTGCTTGTTTATTGCCCCAAGCAGGAGCGTGATTGTCTTTGTCAATGATTCTTTGAATGCATGTCGTTTTCCTTAATTGGGTGTGTGATTGTTGGTTGGTGACTAAGTGTGACTACCCCCTCAAGCGACGAATCGATGAGGGAATGACCTTCGTGAGAGAAGCGACGAGTCGCTTGACCCGAGATGACTTGTGCAAGGGTGCCTTTAGAGGGTTTACCGTTAAGCGTGTGCAATTTTTCCAACATTTGGACCTATTTTTGGTGGGTGTTAACCCTTTTGGTGATGCCGTAATGAGGTGAAATCATCGAAAATCTAACTTCCCGTGGAGCGGTCCGGCTATTGTAGCCTTCTTGGGGAAGTAGGAGAGCTATAATTTGAACCTCGACATCGATTTTCTTTGCCTAGAGGTTAAGTGCAATAGCACTTGTGTCCGACAATGTTATTGCTGTTTGTTTTTGTGTATTTTTTTATTGTTTTTGTTGTTTTTGTGACACCATTTGGGGATTAAATTGTCTGCAATCCGTCTGCCCGTGGAGCGGTCCGGCTATGTTAGCCTTCTTGGGGGGTAGGATAGTGACATTTTGTAACGCCAATGCCTATTTTGTATGCCGGGATGTCAAGTGCAACAACACTCTTATTAGGCAAATTTATTTTTTGTTTTTAGTTCATTTTTGTTGATTTTTTGTTGTTTTGACTTTTTTGGCTGGAAATCGTCCCTGGGTGGGACGATTTCCAATTGCAAAAATCGTCCCTGGGTGGGACGAGCGCTGACCAGAGCGCTCGTCCCAGCCAAGGACGATTTCCAGTTGGTAGGCCTATTTAAGGCCCAAAACTTGGATTTGGGCTCATTTGTGTCATTTTTTTTCTTGCGATTTGGTAGCTCTGGGAGGAGGAGGTAATTCTGCGAAGCGAAGCGCTGCCGAATTCTCTCTGTCATCATGAGTGCACAAACTGGTTCGAGCGGCGGAGCGGAGGCGAAATCCGTAAGTGCTCCCTAGAGTTTATTCTTGCAATTGATGATTTGATTTGAATTGATTTTGTTTATTTCTTTGTTTGAAATAAAATTTAGATCCTGACACTTAGTTATTAAAACTAAGATTTATTGTATATTAAACGTGATATAAAACCTATGTAAAAATGTTTATTGTTTGAAGTAAACCTTAGGATAAACTGCACGTAAACCCTAAGTTTTTATGTTTTATTTTTTTATTTTTTTATTTTTTTTATTTTTTGAATTGTTATGTTGTTTTTGTATTCAATCAGTTAAGGTTAGAAACCCTAGATCTGAAAGTTTTATTTTTGAATTTTTTGTGTTGTTTTTTGTAATTACTCAGTTTAGGTTAGGAACCCTAAATCTGAAAAATTAGTTTTGAATTTTTGTGTGTGTTATTGTTTTGCAGGTTAGGAGCCGGTACCGTGTACCTACCGCATTTGCTGAGGCGCGGTCGATGCTGACTGATGTTGACTGGCAGTGGCTTGATGCCCTTGGGCTCAAGCGGTGGCTCGACTGGAGCCTGTGGTCCCGGATCAGGCCTATCTGACGGCCCTGATCAAAGTTTGGGATCCGCGGACCAACACTTTCCATCTTCCGACAGGGGAGATGACTGTGACACTGGAGGACGTTTATCGGTTGCTTCGGATTCCGATAGATGGACTGTCCATTAGGACATCGCCGCGTGATCAGTGGACTGCTATACTGACGAGATGTTTTGGGCATGCGGAGCGGCTGGGTGTAACGAACCCAGTGGAGACAGCCGAGGTGGACTGTCAGGCTAGCGAGATTTTTGTTAGCTGGTGGCAGGAGAGGGGGTGTTAGGAGTGAGGCACGCATTCTTGATGGGCCTCATTTCTAACATGCTTCTACCCGATTCGTCAGGCGGGAGGTTCTCATGGAACCTGCTGGAGTTGGTATGGCAGTTGGTAGAGTGCCCGATAGAGGCACCGCTGATTTATGGATGGGGACAGACATTGTTGGCACAGCTCTACGGGGAGCTGTACGGCGTCCGCTGTCGGCAGCGGAAGGGGGTGAGTTGCAGTTATCTTCTTCAGTGCTGGGGTTGGCAGCACATAGCAGTGGAGAGGCCGACCGGGTTACCGTGGACGACGCGGGTGGTGATGGATGACGATGAGATTGGCTATGCAGCTTTGTGGCGGCGGTCTACGGAGCAGGGGCAGAGTCGGCGATGGGCAGGTGCCGTTGAGCACTACACTGATGCCTTTTCTCGGCTCACTCCAGGGGAGGTGTTTTGGCGTCCCTATCGGGACCGTCCAGGCCGGCCTGAGGCTGGAGAGTGGCTCCGACGGGTACGGAGGGAGCGGTGGTTGACTGGGCGGCACGGGACGGAGCATGAGTTCTTTCCGTACCGCCGGGTTACACGACAGTTTGGGGTGCGCCAGGGGTTTCCTGGTGAGCCCGTGGTCTATCGACGATGGGGGGATGAGAGGGATCTGGAGCCACCGGTCACCGCGCCATTGGGCGAGGAGTCCGATGCAGTGATTGAGGTCCCGGATGTGGATGACATCGGGACTACCACTGAGTATGATTCGTGGTGGGTACTACGGCGTTGGAGAGGAGAGGGGCCACTGGGAGGCGCGGAGGCGGCAGTGGAGGATGCTGAGGCAGCAGGGGGTGATTGGGGGGGTCCGTTGGATGATGCGGACATGGTGGATGTGGGAGATGAGGATGTGGACTTGGGTGTTCCGGAGCAGCCGGACATGCAGGATGTGGAGGAGCAGTTGGAGCCTGAGCAGGCTACTGTCCCCGCGAGTCCTATGCGTCCGACAGATACAGAGGAGGTGGGGTCAGATGTAGGTGTTGAGATTGCTCGACTGACAGAGCTGCTACGGATGCGGGATCTGGAGTTGGGGGATGCGCGACAGGAGAGGGATCTTCTGCGGGCTCAGTTGGCAGAGCGGGATAGAGTTTTGGCGTAGCGCGATGATGCATTGTCTATCTATCATCGACGAGAGGCAGAATGGTGTCTGTACCGGATAGACTTGGAGAGGGAGGTCATCCGCCTTGGCGGGCGGCTACCTGAGCCTTCGATCAGTAGATCTTCTCGACGGACGAGGGATAGTTTGACTGAGCAGTCAGCATCATCTCGTCGCAGGCGGTTAGATGAGGGGGGTGGTAGCAGGCATGATGCGGGGGCTAGTAGTAGCCGCCCTGCAGGGTCCCGTAGGACCCACACCACGGGGGGTAGTTCCCGTCGCACCGATCCTGCGTGATCATGGTGGTCGACGCCTTAGGTTGGGTTCTTGGATATGATTGCGGGGTCTGAGGACCGGTTTTGTAGCCTCGCGGGCATCTTTTTGACGTATATATATATATATATACCTGTTTTATTTTTGGTTTTGTACATGTGATGATGTGATTTTTTTTTTATGCATGTTTATTCATTTTGATGAATGCAGATGTTATGATGAATGCAAATGTTTTAGATGTCTATGTGATATGCGAAGTGAAATGGATGAATGATATTTGTGGTGATTGCACTATAGGCTATTTAAGAAGCTCTTTATTTACATGGTTTTTCTGTTTTTGTATTTTTTGATGGTATCATAAGGATGATAAGTAGCGCAGATGGTTTTGGAATGAATGTAAGGTTTTCTGAGATTCAGTCAGTTTTAACTCACCATCCATGACTGTACTTTATCTTACAAGACTTTTGAACAAGGTATGAATCGGACCTATTTTTGACCAAGTTATTTAACATCCCTGTGTGTGCAATTGAGTTCATTTAGTGGTATTTGTTAGGATACCGCCAATGCCGATGGGCTTTCAACCGAACTCGTATTGAGGATCACCTAATTAGCTCCACGGATTCCTTTGTTGTATGTACTAAGATTAATCTGCGGTGTAATCCAGGATGCCATAAGCTAGCTCATCCACATGCAAACATTGATCTGTATGCAAGTTAATGTGACAGATATATCGTCATGCGGGAGGTTTACTTCTGTTACCGAATTGGTATTGAAGCTTGCCTTATGACCTACAGAATGTTGAGAGTTCCAGGGATTCAAGGTCAACTCCCTTCTTTTCTTCAATTGTATTGGGATACTTGCTCATTGTAGTGATGAGATCACTGTTTATTTTGATTTGTTTTTCTTTCGAGCAAGGGATTGGGGTTATGGAGTGACCAAAATCACTGTTGTTTGTGCCTTTTGATGTGTGCACCGTAGTTTGTCAAATTTTTGAGTTTTGACATTTTGCAAATTTTTTGTGTTTTGCAACTCGTTGAGAACTTTAGGGATTCTTAGGGAATTGGGTAGGGAGGATGCTTGTCCTTTTGCCAACTCTCAGCATTCTAGGGGTCATTCGCACAGGGGGATGAGCAAGATAACCGTTTCGCTTATGGTGACCTAGATTATTTTGCAGGGTTTCGTCTTTCGTTCACACAATTTGGGAATTTTAGTGTTTTGATTTGTGTTGGGATGTTACGTAACAAGGTGTATTTCAAGTATGACTCTACCTTCGTAAAACTGCTCGACTTGATACACTACATGGCTAAAGAGGAAAATGATGACTGAATTACTGAAAGTCTTGGTACATTCCCAGACCACTGACTGTAGTGTGGTAAAAGTTATGCTTGGTGTTTTTGTTGTTTTTGTAACATGAGACAATGCGGAACAAGGTGGACTATCAGAGCTATTGCAGCTTATGGTGCCTTTGACCTGTATGACTACAAATATGCAATGTATGGATGCAATGCTTAATGCAGCTATATATTTTTGTATTTTTGATGGATTGTTTTTGGTGAAGGTGAAGATGAGGTGCGAGAATATTAATTTTTTTTGATGAATTTGAGTATGCCTAGAATTGAGATGCAAATGTTTGTTGTTTTTGATGATTTCTGTTTTTTTGAATTTCTTGATTTTTTTTTTTTGACCAAGAGACTGCGATAATCCTTGGAGCTTTTTGTATTGACCAAGAGATTGCGATAATCCTTGGAGCTTTTTGGGTGACCAAGAGATTGCGATAATCCTTGGAGCTTTTTGGATTGACCAAGAGATTGCGATAATCCTTGGAGCTTTTTGTATTTGACCAAGAGATTGTGATAATCCTTGGAGCTTTTTTTTTTTTTTTTTTGGTATATGGCTTTCTTAGATATGAAATGGTCGCAAATGACTGATATTCAAGGGTTCTGTTTCCTTGATACCGTCAAGAGAAGCTAGCCTGTACGTTCCCGGTCCTATTTTGCTATCAATGACATAAGGACCTAACCAATTTGCCGTGAATTTGTCCCTCATATGGGATGGCAAATTAGAGTTTTGTTGGTTTTCCTTCAGAACCAAATCACCAACCCGAAAGTCTCTTAGGTGAACTTTCATGTTGTAAGCTCTCTTAAGCCGCTCTTGATAGATACGTAAGTGCTCGAGAGCATTAACGCGTCGTTCGTCAAGCAACGTAAGTTGGTCTAATCGGGCCTGCCGCACGGTGTTATCATCGATGAACTCCTCGCATTGATATGCGCAGGGAAGGAATTTCCAACTCGAGAGGCATTACTGCCTCTGAGCCATACACTAGTGAAAACGGAGTTGCCCCAGTGGGCGTCCGAATGCTAGTGCGATAAGCCCAAAGGGCAAGTGGGATTTGTATGTGCCAATCCTTATGACTGTCTGCGACGGTATTTTTAAGGATGGCGACTAGCATTTTGTTTGACGCCTCTGCTTGCCCATTTGCTTGCGGATAATAGGGTGTTGAAAAGTCTGTGCTGAATTTTGTACTTTGTGGTTAAAGCACGCACGTCTTTGTTCTTGAATGATGGCCCATTATCCGAGATTATTTTGGATGGAATACCAAAACGACATATGATGTGATGCAAGATGAACTCCGCAATACGGGGTCCTTTCGTTGAGGATAACGGAATTGCTTCCACCCATTTGGTAAAATATTCTGTGGCCGTTATGATAAACGTGTGACGGCCTGACGATGCAGGGGAGATCTTTTCGATTAGATCGAGGCCCCACTGCGAAAATGGCCAAGCAGACTGGACTGTCTGTAGGGCCTGGGAAGGTACGTGCATCAAATTAGCATGATGTTGACACTTTACGCACTTCTTGACATACTCGCAACAATCTCGCTCTAAAGATGGCCAATAATAGCCCATGCGAAGAATGCGCTTTGCGATGGCCATACCGCTAAAGTGGCCACCACATGTACCGTCATGCGCTTGGGCGATTGCCCAAGTGGACTCTTGCTGGTCCAAACAACGAAGAAGAATTCCGTCATAGCTTCGACGATACAAAATGTCTCCTATCAAGACATACTTAGCCGCTTTCTGTTTGAATGTTCGTTTTGCGGCGTGCGTCAATCCAAAGGGAAGATTACCTAACTTGAGGTAGTCTCTTATGGGTAAATACCAGTCCTGTTTATCAGAAACCTCGACAGTTTGAACAGCCAATCCCTTTTGAAGTTCTTCCCTAACAAATGCTGATTGGGATAGAGCTTGTAAGAATAGCGTTGTGTTGCTATTAATGGGAGTGGGGGAAAACAAAGACCCCCGCTTGGCACATTTCAAACAGTCTCGGATTCGAAAGAACTTATCCGAAGATGGTTCGATCTGGATCATGTGGACTCTTGGCGTCAAGTCTGAGCTTGCGCGCTCCATCGCGGGTTGCGATAAGGTTTTGACCTGAATGGTTGTTATATCACCGGAAAGGTCTTGCGGGATTAGTGACCCCAAGGAGGCCATTGTGTCCGCAAAATGATTCGATGATCGAGGGAGTGCCTCGATGTCATACCACTCAAGTTTTGCCAGGAATTTGTCCACGAGGGCTTTATAGGCCTTTAGAACCGGGCATTTGCATTGATATACCCCTTTGACTTGATTGACGATTAACAGCGAATCGCCAAAGATGTTCAATCTTTTGATGTTCATGGCGATTGCTGTCTGAAGACCTAGGAGCAAGGCTTCATATTCTCGCATTGTTGTTGGTGCAATCGGAAGTTTAATTTAAATGACAGGGGCATTGGAGCGCCCTGCGGTGTGAAGAATACAATTCCCGTGCCACCACCTTGCTCGCATTTAGAACCATCAAAAAATAAGGTTATGTCGGCCTGAGACTCGAGCTCATCAGAATCTGGCGATTCTGAGACATGGAAGACCCCATCATCGGGTAGTTCTATGACCAGAGGCTGATCGTCTTCAAGAGGAGCCTCTGCTAGTTGATCGGCTATGACTTGTCCTTTTATAGATTTTTGCCCAATAAACTCAATGTCAAATTCCGTCAACAACATGATCCATTTCGTCGTGCGACTACTATGATAAGTACGACTCATCATGTATCGCAATGGATTCTCCTTAGACACAACATACGTAGTGTTGCTCAGCATGTAGTGGCGTAGCCTCTTGGTAGCAAACACCACTGCCAAGCAGAGTTTCTCAACGTATGCATAGTTAAGTTCGTAACTGACCAGTGTGCGGCTAAGATAGTAAGTAGCCTTGTTCTTTTTGAAGTTCATTCTTCTGGGCTAGCATTGCGCCCAGTGCCACCTCAGTAGCTGAGATGTATAAGTAGAACGGCACACCTGGTCTAGGTGGTGCCAATACCGGCGGCGAAGCCAAGTATTGTTTGATTTCGTCAAAGGCTGATCGACACTCGTCATCCCAATGAAATGTGACCCCCTTGTGCAATAATTTGTTCATGGGTCGGCATTTGTCGGATAATTGCGCTATGAAGCGTTTAATCGACGCGACCTTTCCTTGCGGACTTCGAGCTGCTTGATAGTGGTTGGGGGAGCCATTTCAAGGATTGCCTTGACTTTGTTTGGGTCCACTTCGATGCCTCTCTTTGAGACTATAAAACCCAAGAGTTTTCCAGATGTGACGCCGAACACGCACTTCTTGGGATTCAGTCTGACCTTATGCTCTATGAGGCGATCGAGAATCTTGCTTAAGTCACCGAGATGATCTGAGCGCAAGAGAGACTTGGCTAACAAATCATCCATGTAATCTTCCAAAGTTTTGTGCATGTAATCGTGGAAGATATAAGTCATAGCACGTTGGTATGTAGCGCCAACGTTTTTAAGGCCAAAAGGCATGACCTTATAGCAAAATGTCCCCCAAGGCGTTGTGAATGCCGTTTTGAGTTGGTCTTCAGGATTGATACGAATTTGATTGTATCCTGAGAAACCGTCCATTAGGGAGAGCATTTCGTGACCTGTTGTAGCGTCTACCAATGCGTCGATGCTTGGCAAGGGGAAATCATCCTTAGGACTCGCTTTGTTTAGGTCTCGAAAGTCGGTGCATATGCGAATCCTCCCGTCGGGCTTCTTGACGGGAACCATGTTGGACAACCATGGCGGATAATCCACGCAGATGACAAATTGTGCATCCAACAGCTTTTGCAATTCGTCTTTGACCATCAAGGCCACTCGTTGGGTGCATCTTTCTTAGTTTTTGCTTTACAGTCTTGATTTTCGGATCAAGCGTTAAATTGTGCATGACTAGCTGCGGGTCTAGTCCTGGCATATCTTTGTACGACCATGCAAAAACTTCCTTCTTCTCTTTGAGAAGGGCAATGTATTCGGCTTGCTCCTCGGGGGAAAGGCTTACCCCCAGCTTGAGAATCCGTGGATTCATTGGATCTGTGCCGATGTCTACGTCAGTCGTCTCCTCGATCGACATGTGGGATCCGTCCTCCAACTGATGTGGAGTTGGGATTAAATGGATATCATCAGCTGAGTTAAGATCTGCGTTTGGAACCTCGGGTCCCTCTTCAGCTTGAAAAATATCCTGAGTTGTCCTTGGGGTAAAATGAAGCATTTCATCGAAAGGCCAGTACTCTGATGGTGACAATGGTGAATTGACGTGATCCCAGTCGATGGCATCCATGTCTAGATGCAATGACCGTGATGGATCGGTCGGATTGCGGATGGGTGCGGTCAAATCAATGGAGATCATGTGGATGGCATGAATTTGGTCTCCAGAACCGTGGGTGTGATGACTTGATTCTTTTAGATGTTCCCTATACTCTGGATCTGGCTCTACGGGAACGGGCACGAATGGATCCTCTCTAGGTGCAAATTCATCTCTATGTGTGAAAAGGAAGGCGGGGTCTTCCCTTGGCACTGTTGTCATGATGGGATCTCGAGGTGGACGATGCTCATCTTGAATTTGGAGCCATAGGTCTAACACTTGGTCCCACCTCGCTGGGTCTACGTGCCATTCATGTCCTAACAGTATACCCATCTTTCCCATTAGATCTTCATGAGTTAGAGCACGGTGATGTCGTCGCGCATGTCTGAGATAGTCCATTTCAGTTTCATCTTCTGAATCGCTTTCATAGATCCAAAATTGTTCATCCTCTTCAGCATCTGTTGCTTGCGACATTGAGGACTCTTCCTGTTCCAATGAATTAATCTGGTCCCATTGCGGTTGTTCCACTCTTGGTGGAGGGACCTGATTCTCTTGAGACTCGTGTTATTTCGTCTGGAACCTCTAAGGGGAACAGTTTCAGAAAAATGTCTGGCAGCCGTTGATGTTCTCTTTGAGGATTAATCTCTGAACTTTCGCCTCCCTTTAGCAAAGAAGAGGGATTATTGTTGCTTCCAGGGGTGTTTGTTGACCATGGGAGGTAGTCTCCCAATGTGTATTCTGTATTCGGATTGGCATAAGGATCCAATGCCAATCCCCCCTTGTTGCCTATTTCTAGGCCTTGCATATTTTCAACCAAGATGTCTAATGGCAAGGGATGGTTGAACCCTACCCCTGACTTGTCATATGGCATCTGATATCTTGGTTGGCAAAGGATCCGCATCCCTTGCTCATATCTGCCGAGCCCGTATCCATGCCAATTGCATTGGCCGAGATATTTTAGGGCAAATTTTGGGTTTGATAGATAATTGATGTTTTCAACAAAAGGCTCTTCGTCTGTTTCCTTTTGTTGGCATGGTTCAAGACCATGATCAAAGCCCCCATACACAAAATTTGTCTGGTTCGGTGGGTAGCCTAGAGGGACGATTGTCCCTATGGGAAGGCGAGGTCTTCCCATGTCTTGTACTGACTCCAGTGTGGGGGTTGCCACAACATTTTGCACTAAGTATTCCCCCAGGCCTGTACTGGCCATTTCAACAGTGATTGTTGATGATTGGGTGGGAGGAAACGGTAGTCCTTCCTGAGTCCATTCCATGTTTGGTGGTTCAGGAATCTTGGTTTCCGTTGCGTTGGGCGCTTCCTCTGTTGTTATTGTTGAAATTGTGGGCAACCTTTCTTCTAAGGGCTTAACCTCTTCCATGATTTGTTTTCCCTTGTCCTTCTGTTGGGCCATGATAGGTGGCGTTGATGATGAAGGAGCCGATGATGAAGTCTCACCTGGTTGGGATTTTGCCTTATTGGCCACCAGTGGTGCCTGCGGTATTGGACCCTGTTTAGATGGATTTAATTGAAAATCCAAATGCGTTGAAGGGAGGGTCGATTGAGGTATGAATTGTACCGCATTGCAATACTTGAAGGGCTCTAAGTCCATTGGGACTACATGTATTTCTCCTTCATAAGCATACTTCAAGCACTGGTGGGCGATCGAAGGGACACATTTCATATCCCTGATCCAAGGCCGCCCTAGCAGGATATTATAAGCCATTTCACCTTCCAAAGCACATGGCACAGGTGTAGGTATTGACTTTTGTCCTACCTGGATCGGCGTAACGACTGTGTCGACTGTCGAGCATATTGCATCATTAAAAGCTCGTAGTGTGTACGTGGAGGCGGTGATGTGAGAGGCTGGCGGCTTTAAATGTTTTAAGGCTGCAGTGGTTATGATGTTACTCGGACGAGCCAGTATCTATCAGCACTCTCTTGTACGGGATCCCGTTGACCCGCGCGATAACGTGCGAGGGGTGGATCCGCCATGTCATTTGATATCGTTTTGACCTCGTCTTCTCTGAATGTGATGACCGGCTCCGTACATTGTTTCACATGTCCCACGAAGGCGTTGAAAGAATTTGCTTCGTGGGGTTGTACTTCAATGGCTTTTAAAATGTCCATAAGAGCTTCTCTATGGGGAGCCGATTGTTGGATAAGCTCGTAGATGGACAGACCTAGCCGATGTGGTCCGCAGACTCTGCGTGAGTTTGGTCCGTATCGTGACCTCGGGTCTAGGCGGAGGTAACTCGCGTTGGGCGTTGTTGAGGCTGCGATGTCGACGGAACTTCCCTCGTAGCCTACCTCGGGGGCAATCGTCGGGTATCTTCTCGTTCCTTGTTACAATGCTAATCATTCCCACAAATCCTTGCGCGGGAAGATCTTGTCGCACCTCGTTAATCTGGAGCGGTTTTGTCTGTGCCTCGTGGGCGGGCAAGGGGTCCTTGAATACCCCCATTTGTTGGTTGTTTGGTGCGATGGGGTTGTCCACGACCAATGTTCTCGTTGTCGATCAAATCCTGGACTAGTTCTTTGAATTTCCAAGCACCCATTTAGGTCATGTCCTCTCGCGCCTATGGAATCTGCAATACAATTCCTCCCTATACCCCCTAGGCTTGGGAATGTTAGGGTCAAAAATTTGGATTTCTCGGAAGAGTAACTAAATTTTCCGCTGACAAGCGGTCAAATAAGGAGTCCCTAGACTCCGCATACGGGGTGAATTGTCGCCTAGGGCGACGCTGTTGATACTGCTCCTGTATTCTGTTATCTCTTTCGTAAGCGGGAGGCACTCGCTCGGTAGTTAGCCCCCTTTGCGGCGCGCCAGGCCTCCCCCGGGAACATTTATCGCAACTTGATTGACTGCAGCGTGTTGTGGTTGCGTTGTCCCGCTTTTAGTGGTTTTATTCCACTCTTTCTTCTTAGGCTTGGCAATTGCGCCTTCGCCTATCTTAATCTCTTCTATGACTCTGGCTTGCGCCAAAGCTTCTTCTAAGCTGTCGTATTGTCGCAGCAACAATAGACCGGAGATTGATTTTAAGCAACTTTTTGTGAACATCTGCGTGAGATCAGACATAGGAGGACGGTAGGGTAACCTAGAAAGCAAAGCTCTCCATCGATTCCCGTACGCTGCCATTGTTTCCTCTTCAAATTGCTTGAGGCTCGCTAAATCACTTAGTGATGCCTTCTTCCTTGTGTTGAAGGCAAAGCGTTCAAGAAACGCGTCTACTAATTGATCTAAATTGCTTATGCTGTGTTTGGGCAGTTGTGTGAACCAATCCGAGGCATGGCCTGCGAATGTGGTTATGAATGTTCTAAGAAATAATGCGTCATTATCTTGGATGCCGAAGCATTGGCTTAGAAATCGTGTAACGTGTTCTCGTGCGTCCTCTTCACCTTTAAAAACTGCCAATTGAGGCAACTTGAAGTGTTCGGGGTAAAGAGGTGTAGGCACTGAGGGATGCACCGGATTACTACGGAGTAGACGTAATGTGGGTTTTTGATGCCCAGCAGCTTTTGTCTCCACGGACTCCAAACGCTCCAATAGCGCTTGGTATGCATCGGAAGATTTTATTTCTTCCTCTCTTGTTCGCTCTTGTTGCAAGTTACGGTAAACTGGAGGCCTATGGAGGGGTGGCCGAATGGCATCCTTCCCGCCTTGATGGGGAGTTTCAACATATTCCTCTTTCTGGTTCATACTCCTCGTAAAATTCTTGAGGAGTCTTAGGGCGAAACCTATGACCCTGATCAAGCTCTTGCTGAAGGTACCCATCATTGTTTTGGGGAGTTGCCTCCCTCTCGAATCTATGAGGTCTTGGAGGCAGAGCTTGACGAGGTCGTGGAGACCTGTCCTGCACCAACGGATTACGCCTCTCATACTGTTCAGCTCTTTGGATGCGAGGGGTTGGCCCCCTCTCAGGTATTTCATAGCGTAACTCATCCGCTTCGCGTTGCATGCGCTCTCTATCCAAGCGGTGTCGATACTCTATCTCCTGATGACTTTGTTTAAGCCGCATGATTTGGGCTTGACGGGCGGTATATCTGGCGACCATTGGGTCAATTTGGTCTACCCTATTTTGCTCAGGAGGTTCGAATGTTTCTTCTATGTGTTTACCTCGAGTTTGCTGGTCTAAGGTTTCAATGGGTCGCTTCCCTCTGTCGAGGTAAGCGGTATGTGCTCGAGGTTCTGGCCTCAAGGGGTGATCATGATATCCTCGTTGGTGCGGAAATGCAAGGTTCCCGCGTTGTTTGTTGCCCTCGAGGAATGCGATGGCTTTCCTCGTACTCCCTTTCACGGGTGTAAAGGGGGTGGGCGGAGTTAGGTCGCCCTATGTAAGGAGCCCTGCGCTCCGGATTTGGTCTCTCGGTTCTGATGATAGGTAAAGAAGGGACGCCATATCCACGTTGCCCCTCCAAATGGACGGTGTGCCCGTCTAACGCTTCATCGCGCGGTGGCCACTCATGCCTAACTTCAAGAGGTGATTCTCTATTTATGTCAAGGTCTACATGTAAGGCATCTTCCCGAAAGGGGCTGCTTTGAATAGGCATACCCCACCGAGGATTCCTGAATTGGATTCTTTTGTAGGTTTGACCTATAAGGCGGTATGACCAAATCCTCGGGACTGAAGTGAAGGCGACTTGTGCCTGCTTTTTGTGTACCTTTCGGAGCTTCTGCCCTTGATTGGGCTTGACTGCGGGTGTACACCATTGCGGTGCTTCTATGCTATCTAAATAAGTTTTTATCTCGTTTTTATGATTTTCCTTTTTTTGTCTACACTAAGCAGAATTAAGCACACACATTCACAAAACCGTGATTATCTCTTTTAAGGATTATTGGTGTGCCCTAAACTGGTTTAGTGCATTTTGGTGTTTTGTTTTGTTTTTGTAGGTTTTGAAGATCGTTTAAATGCATTATGACGGCTCATATAACTCCCAAAATGGTAGCCCCTTCAATATACCAACCAGAGCCGATATACCAACCTCTCTATATACCCGCCCTTACGAGAGGGAGACTATAGGTACGTGAGAGCAGAAGGTACGTGGTACTTAGGCAGTACGGAAGGGGGATTGTCCTGTTAATGGCACCTACCATAGAAAACTTATCCTCGCGCGCATGGGAATCACCCCAAGAACACTCGGTCTGTCTTCGTCAGGATTTACGCCTAACAACAGTTGACAATCAGGAAATGGATGCAAATCAAGCCAAGGTGGTGATTAAATCCACCAATGGTCTTGATCAAGGGCTGGGGTCTTACGACCAGCCCCTTGGTTTAAAATTGTTTCGTGGAGTGTGTGAGGTTCATTTTATCCAACGAAAATGAAACATGCATGAATGACTTTTCCTAAGCAATGCAAGCTAAAATGAAAACAGTCAAAGAAACGAAACAGAAACAGAAAATTTCAACAGAGATGATGAAAATCCCTACCTCTTCTCTGGCTTGCTCCAGCTTGCCTCCGAATTTTTGCTCGAAAAGTTGCGGACAGAAAATCGTCCCTTGGTGAGACGATTAACGTAACGTAAATCGTCCCTTGCAGAGACGATTTTACAATCGTCCCAGGGTGAGACGATTTCCGTAAGTAAATCGTCCCTTGCAGAGACGATTAACGATCCGCAAGAAAAATGTACCTGTAAAACACAAAACACAAAAACCCAATTAGTTTTTCTGTGATCTTAAAAATAGGGAACAGGTCCCACCGTGATCGCCACTGAAAGCACGAGATTTCGGGCAAAGGAAACACTAATCATGCAATGTAAGACGAAATGTAACGCTTTAACCTTATGCACAAAAATAGAGAAAAGAGACAATTTGGAAAGGAAAGAAAAGATGTAAAGAAATCACAGCCCTCTTTATTCAAATATCTTATCCTCGGTTACATAGACGTCTCCTCCCTTTTTAGGGGCTAGGAGCGTTAAATTTGTCTTTGTTACAATGTTTGACTTAGTCTTCCTCCTTCCGCGTGCCCACGATTGCAATGGGCGGGCCAAGATGATGCCGTCGCTGATGTCGATGAGTTCTTCACCTCTGCTGCTTCTCCTGTGAACAAAGAAACAACCAAGATGTCAGTAGCACTCGCTGCACAGTGAAAAGTGTTTGTTCTTCTAAAATCATCAAAAGATGCATGCAAACATTTATCTAAAACAATGAACAAAATGATTCTAAACAGCCCGAAAACTTGCCGGAAGACAGAAAATGTTACCAACGAGCCATTGCCACCGAGACGATCGGCCAATCTGCTTTCAATCGGAAATCGTCCCCGGGTGGGACGATTTCGATCGTAAATCGTCCCCGGGTGGGACGATTTCTTCTGTGTTGGGGAAGCCGAACTGACACGCTCCAATGTCGACTCCCGAGGTCTCCAAAACACCTGTAGACAAAGGGGTTATGTAATTGGGGCCATTTTGGGACGACCCAGATGGTCGGATTCTCCCAATTTGGCCTCTATCTTCGGGAATTTGATGTCGCCACCTGCAAGTCAATGAAACAACAAAGCGACACAAAACATACTAGAATCTGACCAAAAGTTACGAAATTGCAGCTGTGAGTTAACCAAACATAATAACACAAAATGCAACCTGAAAAAGTAATCTAGAATGCTCTAAAAACTTAAAAAGTGCGGGGGTGCCCAAGTGGGCCTCCCACCGTTGGCACTTGATTCCGGCGCCAATCCACTAGGGATGGGCCCAAAACCTCTTAGGATTGGGGGGTCGGCGAATTGGTTGGTTCAGGTGTCCATGTGTTGGATTTGGGTCAGGTTCAAGCTTCCAAAAGCCACCCAACAACCTCCCTTGCAAAAGAGATTGGTGGATGTGGGAAGGTGAACTAAAAGGGATGCAAGTGGGTCTTCAACTCGGCAGCACTTCGTTGCTTGAAAACTCCTTCAACCTCGTCTGTTTTGGGTGAGAAAAGTCCCACCTTTTATAGACCCATGGGGTCTCTTTTGGGAGGGAAGCACAAATGCCATGTGTTGGTCATAGGCGCCATGTGGCGCTCTTGTCTTCCCAAGAGGGAGGGGAGTCCTCCATTGACTTGGGCTTTCATAATCGCCCTTGTGACAGTCCTCAAACGGCCTATTTGTCCACTCACACACGCGTGCGAGGCAGGAGTCATCAACTGACTGTTCTGGGCTGCCACTTGGCCTCATTTGTCTTTTTGCCCGTTAAACTTGGAAATCGTCTCACCCAGGGACGATTTCAGAAATCGTCCCTGGGTGAGACGATTTCAAGTTAGCAATCGTCCCTGGGTGAGACGATTACTAGGCAAAGTGTCTAAGTGTGCCAAATTGCTTCTTGACCTCACAAAATTGCTATGAAAGTGGTTAAGACCACTGTTTGACCTCTAAGGGCTGCCCCTGGGGCTGTGTTTGTCAAAGCGATCAGTGTTTGCAGTCACGTAATCGGATTGGTGTTGTTTTGGTGTCTACACTTAATATATTATACCATCTCTGGAAAACAAAAAATAATATTATCTTTGGGAGATAGGAAGCTTATACCTCTTTCTCTATTGCTGCTCGATATGCTCTCTTCTATGATTGCTGGTTATAGATCCTTACTCAGGTGGAGCTGTAATATTTTAGATCACTTCTGGATCATTGGGCTAATGCACCTTGTTCTATTAGCTGACTTCCTTCTGATAAACATGTGTCCAGAACTCATGGATTCTCTCACACAGGCTCACCTTCAACTCGTTCTCATAGTGGTCGCAGAGATCATTTATCTGCTCCAACTTCTTAGCATCATTGGTCTCCACTGCAGTCCAATTTCACACCTCTAGTGGATGGGATGTTCGCTTGATTCCAATTACACCAGTTGTTGCATACACTTGTCTCTGTTTTGTCTTATTTTCTTTACTCAGTTCTGATGTAATACTGGCTTTTTGATTTGATCCATGTGATCCTGTAATTTTTTGGGTGTGTGCCACGGGGTGTGTTAATTCCACCCAACATTTTTTTATGAAAGTGATTATTTCCAATTAATATAAGGTCCTTTCATTCAAAAAAAAAAATTGATAATTTAAAGAAATGGGTAAAAAACATATAATTTTATCTAAAATTGACAAAGGAAAACTTACAGACTTCTATAAAAATGAAAGAAATATTAAAGGATACAATTAGAGAGAACAACAATTTTAGAAGGATCATAATAATGCATGGTTTTTATCCTAATATTTTTCTTAAAGAGAACATTAAAGAAGTACTTTCAATAGTACAAGATGATCCTACAAAAGAAGAAAGGGTATTGTTGGTAGGTTTAGAAATAGTAGAGAAAGGCTTGGTCAAATCTAGAGCAATGGAAGAGAAGACTAAAGAGCAAACTGAAGAGGAAGGACCTATAGCATAGGAAGCATAGAAATTAGAGGAAGTATCTAGACCATCGGAACTATAGCCTATATAGGCAATAAAAAAGAGAAAAGAACCTGAAAATACCTCAGGATCTCAATTTAAGGAATGAAAAAGTGAACACAAAACATTAATTGACTATAATTTTTATTGTATTGCAGTCATGAATTTTGTATAATGCAATGAAATATTTTGAATTAATAAAATATACATTTTTATAAATTGAGTAGTATGCTATTTCAATGTATATTCTTGTGCCTTTTTAAAATTTATATGTATATTCTCTTGCTATTTCCATAACTTGAGCACTATTCTATTTTTATTTATTTTCTTGTGTTATTTCCATAACTTGAGTATTATGCTATTTCCATTGTGCTTTCTAAACTACATACAATACTTTCTATACAAAATATTTACAAAGTATACATGCATGATACAAGGGTACGACTATCCTTGACTCCTTGCTCACCAAGATAGCCCTATCATACGCCAAACTATATATATGTTTTCCAATAATAATATAATCACAATAAACCAATCGAAATAACAATGAGGAATGCAAATATAAACTGTAATAATAAAATACCTCTTAAGTATGTCAGATCCCCTCTGCGATGGGTAAATTGATAATGTGAAGACACAAATGAAAAATGAATGATAACATGATAAAATTCAACACTTGGATAACTAACTACCTATAAGTAATAGTTGAATATAATTTCTTGTAATATAGCTGACGACTATATTAATATTGGTATGTAACATGACTCCCCTCCTCATAAAGCTTTGTCCTCAAAGTTGGAAATGTCTGGAAAACACTTTTAGGTTCCCATGTAGCATATTCTTTAGGTAGGTCCTGCCATTTGATGAGAAATTCTTGGATGTGATGAGATCTCATTATGCATGTTATTCTTTGTAAAATTGCTTCAGGCTGGAGATATATACACCCTTCTTCATCTAGTATCGACAATTCTGACTGAGATTGCACTTTCTGTCCAATCACATTATTGAGATAGGAAAAATGAAATATTGGATGTATACGTGATGAGGGAGGCAACTCTAGTTGATATTCCACTTCTCAAATACGATGCAGAATTTTGTATGGACCTTAAAATCAAGGAGTCAACTTATGACTGGACTTGATATTCAATGATAATTGTTTGTAGGGATGCAATCACAAGAATAACATATCACCAATATTGAATTCTCTTTTCCAACGATGTGTGTCTTGCTGCTACTTCATACGATTTTGTGTTTATACCAAATTGTCTTTGATAATTGTGAGCATTGACTGTCATTGATGAAGCCAATCATCTAATTGGGCCACTTTGGAGGATCCTGGTACATAATATGCTACTTTTGGAGGCTTAGTTCTATACAATTATTCAAAAGGAGACATATTGATTGAGAAATGGAGACAATAATTAATCAATAGCCATTTCATTATAAAAATAGATCATAGTAGTCTCAAGCATTTTTTAGAATAATGATTTTCTTATCCAGAACAAAACAATTGGTTAACTAAATTATTGGGATATGATTTTGTTATTGAGTATAATAAAGGGAAAGAAAATATGGTAGCTGATGTATTATCTAGAAAATATGAAGATGAAGTGGTTATTAATGTTATTTTGGGTCCTTGTTCTCAATGGGTATCTTAGTTATAGGAAGAATGGTTGTCCAATAGTGAAACTACTCAAATAATTCAAGAATTGTCATTTTGTTCATCCAAGCACCCTATTTCCTCCTATGAAGACAAGATATTAAGAAGGAAGAATTACATTTACATTCCACACACCTCGACAATCAAATCAAGGATTCTAGATGAGTCACATGATTCTCCGTCAACATGACATTTAGGTTTTTTGAGAACTTATATGCGGGTTAAACAATCATTTTTTTGGAAAGGATTAAAAGCAGAGGTTAAACAATGGGTAGCTGAATGTGAAGTATGACAATGCAATAAGGGCAAAAAGGTCAAATCACTAGGGTTGCTTCAACCGTTACCCATTCCAAACTACCAGTAGGAACACATTTCCATGGATTTTATTTAAGGTATTCCTAAGTCAGAAGGTAAAACAATAATTTTTGTGGTAGTTGATCGCCTCTCCAAATACGCTCACTTCCAGGCTCTATAACATCCATTTTCAGGAAGCAAAGTGGCTAAGGTATTTATGGACTCAATTTTCAAATTGCATGGAATACCAAAGAATATTGTAAGTGATCGGGATCCCATATTTACTAGCAATTTTTGGAGAGAATTAATTTGACTTAAAATTTTCAATTTATTCAAAGCTAAAGCATAAAATAGAAAATTTTATCAACATAAACAGTTAATACAATAACAAATCTATGATATAAAAATAAAATATTATAAATGAATATAGTTAATAAAATATCAAGGTTATGTTATAAAACATAATATTTTATTAAACCAAAAATCCAATTTGGATATCCTTGTAGTACATAAATGATAACAAACACCATTAAATATATGAATTTTGTTAAATCATGAAAATTTTACAATGGATGAAACTGAAACAAATACTTCTTAGCTTCTCCAAAATAACTTGTAAGCATATGTGATCACTATGTCTTCACAATATGATCACTACAAGTGTCATTATCCTCATTATCATGAATATTAGTCATACCTCTTATGTTTGCTGGGAATATTCCAAAGATCTATCATAGGGATACTTATCCGGCTTATATGATGACACATATATTCTCAAACAATTTTCCAAATTTTTGTCCAACATGTTACAAACATTAGATTTCATAAAATATATTGCACTAAAAACCTTTTTGTCTTCCCTGGATTCCAAAATTATTATTTGACATAATTCATATAAATGAAAATATTCACTGATCATTTCTTATATGACACTAATTAAATACAACTTTTTTCCACAACTATGTAATGCAACCAAGATCATGTGGGTTACTCAAATGTGACATTTGACCAACCATTTTCAATCCAAAATGGGTTGATTATTGTCTCAAAAGTTCTTTGTTGAGAATACCATTGATTTCAATACCATTCACTTTCTCACTTTTAGTGAAATGTGTAAGAAAATAAAATGACACCAACCAATGAAAGATAAGGATAAGAAATGTGAATTTTTTTTTTTATATTAAGATACAATGAAGCCTTGATCTCATTTTACAATCAATTACCTCAAGAATACAGGGGTATGATTACAACATTTGCTTGTTCTAAAAACTACAATGGCCAAAAAGGAGGAAAACCAAATTTTGCCTAATTGAATGAATGTGGTACCCAATATATTCTATGCTACAATAAATTGATGGAATGGGCTTCAGGTATCCTTGTAGGCCATCCTTTGCGTCAATAGCTCTTCATAGATCTATCACCTACACATGTATGAATGCAAACACAAAGAGATATTAATAATATCTATTTGATAAACAAAATAATGGGGCTACATATTACCTAAAATAGATTCTTGTAGAATGTAAAATTATATGCATAAATATAGAAAACAATAAAAGTTTTATACCTTGTTGATTTACCTGCTTTAATCCATGACTATCGATGGCTAAAATCTGCTCTTGGAAAAATGCAAAGCCACATTTGGGTATCGTTAAACGTAGGGAAGCATTTAGAAAATGAAGTACTACATTTGGTACTATGTAAATGTAGTGCTATATTTGGTGCTGACTGGAAGAAGGCTTAGGATGCCTTCTTGGATTTGATGACTTGACCTCTAGAAAAGTTGATGTTCTTATACGATTTGGATAATGTAACATTATGATTTTCCAGTCTCTTTTGGGTGATGATGTGATGATATATTTATAATATTTTTTGGGATGAGAGGGGTGAGGATAGGTGATAAGCTAGGATTTTGAAGTGGCAATCCCAGAAAACCAAGTGTTAGGGGTAGTTAGAGTGAGTCACTAGAAGTGTCTCACTTAACTAGGGAGATGTGGCATGTGGGTAGGTGAGAGTGGAGTGAGGTGTGTGAGATGTGATAAAGGGAGGGGTAGTGGTGGCTACAACACACGTCAAGTGAGGAGATAATGTATCCTATGAATATTTTCTAGATTTTATAAAATCTATAAAATAAGATAATGTGTAGTAAAATATACCTAATTTTAGACTTAGGCATATTATTTATTATGTATATTTGTGGAATAGATGGTATTTATGAAGGGTTAGGTTTTTGTGCCTATAGATGTCCATTTTTTATTGCATTGCACAAAGCACAATGCGGTGCAAAAACAAGAGACCCAACTTTATTGAATGGAAAAAATAATTTTGTTGCTCTGGTGCGAGGATTGAATGACCTTTTGAAAATTTTACTTTTTGCTTGCCCGCTCAAGTAGTGAATGGGTGAAAGATGAAATAGATGAAATAAAAAATCCACATGATAGAATTTTTATGGTGAAATATTGTGATGGATTCAAGTATCATGAAATAAGATCAAGTTTATTACCCCAAGTTTGGAATGAGCTACTTTATTGAAAGTTTACTTTTAGTGAATTGATGTGTGATTTAGTTGTTGTAGATAGACCGACCGATGTGGGTATGCATATCATATTGGGATTTTTCACCACATGTTAGAACTATTTAGTGGAATGATGCATTCCACTTTGTAATTTGTGAGAGATTTCTATTTTTGTGATTCTACAAAGAGGGCTTGATGATTACCTTGAGCAAATTTTCTTGAATGCAGTTGCATTCCAAATTTAAGTTACCAAATTAATATAATTTATGACAATATGGTATGGGATGATGTTTGGGGTGCATAGATGATTTGATTTGATATTTATTTAAATTTGTGTGGTGTTATGGTATTTTTAGAGTGTTTTTGAAATTTTTACGACTTTTGGTCATTTTCCAAAATTATGCAATGTAATTAATCCAATTTGCAATAAAATGAGATGATATGATGTGATTTATTGGTTCATGAGGTTATATTATTATTTTATGAGTTACTATAGCCTTTTAGGAGGTTTTGAAACTTGCATGGGATCCAAACAAGGGGAATTTTTAGCTCTTAATAAGGGAGATTATAGTTACACTTGAGGATTTTATTGTATCTTCCATCTTTTGTTGAGTGGTTGTGTGTTAGAGTTGGGTATGATAAGGAGCATAATTTGAGGCCTCTATTTGGTGATGGATAGGAGGGTGTGGATGCTAGCAAGGGTGACATCCAGTATCTTGAGATATTTCAGAGGGATGAGCTAGAGGAACTACCCACCTATGTGATGCTCATCTTGGACAATATCCTATTACCAAACATCCCATGAGCCAATTTCCCTTAGAAATAGATTTGGCTAGTGCTCGATATGATATGTGAGTCTTGAGTTTATACTTGTGCACCTACATTATTGGCTCACCTCTACATTTAGTTGTATAAGGTGAAGAGATAGGAGTGGAAGTTTTTACATTGTTTAATCTTTCAGATCTAGGATTTGGAGTATTTCAGTGTGTCTTACTATGTGTATTTGCATTGCAAATGGGATAATTCCACCCTTACACCCTCAAGTGGTCTACTAGTGAGAAATTACGACTGAGTTACCTTAATCACAACAAGTAGGAGTACAGGGATATTTAGTTAGGGTTGATTGTAGCTAATGTGTTTTGGCATCCATGGTGATGGGTTGGATGGAATGAGTATGGGGAACAACTATGAAAAAATATGTGGGCCATGATACCAAGAGGGAACTGATCTAGTTATATCATGTATGGAGATAGATTGGTTTAGTAAAGGGAGTTCTAGATGCCCTAGTGATATATAAGCATCATGATGATGAGCTAACCTTACCTTATTATATATTTACCACTCAAGTATGAGGATGATGAGGCTATAGTTATTCTATATATGGATGATATTTGGACAAAAACTAATTATGATGTCTATTTTTTTGCACAACCTCCTTGGGCACCGATTCAAGATTTTGATCATGTTAGTAGTGATGATACCGATGCAATGGTAAGAAAAAAGGATACTCCCTGATGATAGAGGTATTAGTGAGGTAGCATTGGGTGTAGGTAGTCGAGGGTTGAGACAAATAAACCTCCTAGAGTTGGAGGTGATGGTAGAGGTGGCAGAGTTGGGGGTGGCAATATGGTAGCTATGGGTGAGGCTCTATATGGGCCTATAGTATGGGTTGGTGAGTATTGGGCTATACTTATGGGAAAGATATATATTTTATCCAAGGAGTGATATAGATTGGGATTTCTTGAGATACTAAGATAGCAACTCAAGATGCAAAGATAGTGTAGTTAAAAAGTGAGGTGAAGGGGTTGTAGAGTGTCCCAGGTTCAAATGGTGAATTAGTTGTGATATTTTCTCTTTGGGTAGAGGTAGCTGAGAGGGAGAGCCAATAATGATAGGATTTAGCTTACATTTGATAGTTGGAGGATCAGTTTGATTAACATCACATTTTTCATTTGATACAATCTTCTACATAAATATCTATATCAAGTTTATGGAGTGAGTCTAGGCATATCATTTCTCATTCTCAAGTTCCATGGTACCCTGATTCATCAATATTTTAAGGATCTAGCCATGGGTCCCCCATTAGATAACCTACGGAACATGGTGGTGCTAGATAGTAGCACTTATTGCATATTTTTGTTATTTTTATTTGTGTTGATGAGTCTCAAAGTTCTATTGTACATAGCCTTTGGGTGAACTATGTACCTTTATTCTTTTTCAACTTGAAGTTTAAACTGTTTGAAAAAACTAAAATCTTTAGACTTATATTGCATAAAGTATACCCATATTTTTCTAGTCTAGTCATCAACAAATAACTAAAAATATTTATGTCCTCCAATGCTAGTGATATTCATTTGACCATATAAGTATGTATATATCAATTTCAAATGTTGTTGAGATCTATGCTGATGAAGTTTGAAAGGGATTCTATGTTATTTTCCTCCTAAATATTCTGGACATATAATAGATTCGTAAGAAATATTTGATAAACCTTCTACCATTTGATATTCTACTATCTCATTTAAGGATGATTCACTAGTATGTCCTAACCAATTATGATAAAAAATTTTGATTTAATATTTTCCTAATGAGAGAGCCAAATTTGTAGTTGTATTTAGCACAAACAAACTATTTTTATAGGATCCTAAAGCTACCAATTTTCCCTATTTCGTAATATGACATTGTTTCCATGTTGTTACTAACAATATTATGCTATTATTAATATGTTTCTATGCTAGTTTCCTATATGATGCTATACTCCAAGAAGACACTATCCAACACTATGTTTTGTTATGACATTGATTGTGTAGTGTACACTATAGTTGATACTATGTTTGGCTATGATGTTGGTCATCAAGTGAGTACTGGATGCCTAAATGGTGCTTAATGCTTTGATAAAGCTTATCTCCTTACACATTGAATACTATGATATTGTACTTCCTTTAAATATTTTACTTCTTTATACTAGTATTTTACTTTGGTGTTGCATTCAACTAACTTTGAATATTGATCTACACTAAATGTTATTCACTTGATATGTGTAATTTTAAAAATAAATTTCTATATTCTAGATTCTAGATATGACACTTTGCAACCACTACATTCTCTTTTGATGCGAATGTAGAACACTAAAAAAAAATCACCTAATATACACTTTCTTTTTTATGACTTTTGAAGCTTAAACATTTATTTTTACATTATCCATTATGAAAAATTTTATTCTCTTTATGTTTTCATCTTTTATTTAATGTTTCTCTTATGGATTTTAAACAATATATTTCTATTTAAGGTTATTCGTGTGATATTCAAACGTTTATAATACTGAATTTGATGTGTTATGTGTTACCCTTTAGCTAGGACCATCCTCAAGACTCTATGCTATCTTGAAACTTCTTGATGTCTTATTACTACTTTCAATTTTTTCTTAATGGTCTATTTTCTTACTAATAACCAAAAATCCTCTAGCAATGATCTTTTCCAATAGGACTTCTTATGTATATTTATTCTTTTAATAAGACATTTTAAAGTCTTTTTAGTCTGCCTTCTATGGAACTTCTCTTATAGAGTCTTCGAATTCTTATCAATCTCAAGGTCTATCTTTGAGACCTAAAAATATATTGTATATTTCCTTCTAGTTTGAATATATTCCTAGAATAGATAAACTCAGTATTTCTAAAACTTGATGGGACTATCATTAGATAGCGATGATTTTCCAAGAATCTTGTGCAAGCAAACTTATTGATTTTGATATCATTGATAGCTTTTGAATCCTAATACTTAATGTAAAAATCATCATTAAATGATCATACAATCTAATGAAGTAAAATAGTAGTATATAAAAATAAATAAAATTACATACACATAATCAAGAAATAATATATAGAGCTTTCATTATGGAATGAAATTATACATTTTTATTATGAAATTTGGTATCCATAATATAGATTTTATGAAATATCTTTGATATTTTTATTATGACATCTAGATAAGAAACACTTGACCTTATTATGTATAAAATAGTGTAATATATTCTAACATTTAGATCATATGTATATTAAAATCCCATGGGTCAAAGAGATAGTAAGGATTTACATCTAGAAGATCAAATTATATCATATCGAGAGATACAAGTAAGCATGTCTAATACAAAATATTCCAAAAAAAATTATAGGTAGACATATTCACCACTTTTGAGATAGACCAAGGGGATTATACTACCAATATCTTGAGAAATCAATATCATGGCATGTACAGATGCTTTTATTGGACACACTAAAAAAACATAGAAACTAGGTATATCTAAATTGAAGTGTTGTAAAATCATAATAATCAACAAATAAAACAAGAAAGTTTGGAACCATCAATGGAATACCAAAATATAATAGGATATGTTGATATGTTGGAACTATTCTTAGAAGACTTTCAATTGCATATTGATATGATTCAGATACTTTTCAAAAGTATAATCATTTTAGAAACATATATTAGGAACAACCTGATAATAACATTTTTCTTAAGTGTTTATTCTAGAGGAGAAATCTCAAATATGGTATGCTATGACTAGGCCATTGTAGATTTCAATAAATGATTAGAATTGCTCCAATGTCATGAAATGACATACTATATTTTTGTGTAAATGGCCCACTCATAATTAAAGTTTGTAATCTATAGATAAAATTGAAAAAAGGAGAGTTGCACATAAAAGGAATTTTTTCAAAGAATGAAGCAAATTTAAATGTACAATGACTAATAGAAAAAAAAACATAGAGTTTGATCAATATAAAATGATTTATAGCTAGAACAAGTTTTTTAAGCATTCACTCATCTATTATCATTTTTATTCCACCTCCCCTCATCTCCCCTATATTTCACTTTGTTTATATTCCCTTTATTTTATCATTTTCTTGAATCTATATCCCAATGGATAAATTAGCCCAAATCATCATTTTGCAAATAGATATCAATAATTACCATGAGTATATTACATAACAAAATTAGCATATGCAAGTTGAACACACATAACCCTAACAACAAGGGTTGAAAAGAAAAACATATTTCTATAGTAATAACAAGTATGTTGTGATAAAAAAGGGTACAAGAAGTAAACATATATTGCATTGATGAGGGTATCACCTATTAAATTTGTAGTTGACCAAAATAAAGAAGAAATTGGGCTCATCTAAAAAATTAGTGTCAATATGAACAAAAGCTAGATTAATTAAATATCTAGCTATCACCAACATAAAAAAGCATCTATAAGGGGCAACGACCATACAAAAAATCAAAGCAATATTAAAATATACATCATCATCCCATAGATAAGGTATTCTAGGTTCTCAATTTTATGACCAAAAATACTTGAAAGTTTTCAATAATGTAGGTGAATATTATCATCTATATCCACTATGTGGTATAGTTTACAACATGTAGTCTTTTTACTAAATATCAATGGTGTAACAGTAAGCATGCATTAGCTCAAAGAGTAGTTAAAAATGCTATTATAGCATATATAAAAATAAAAACTGATTTAGAGTAGAATGGAAGATTGTAGAAGCTCATAGTGATCAAATAGGTAGTATGAGATGCAATTAGAATAAGTAGAAGATTATCAAATAAAATTTTGGTGCTAGGGTGTGAAAACCTAGGATTCATCCAATAAAACAAGAAGAGTAAATTTAGTCAAGTAACAAAATCCTATCAAATATATAAGAGGTTGATGTTAGTGACAAGATAAAAAAATCTTGATATCTGATATTCTTCAAGGAGTAGAATAAGGCTTGACACCTATCTCTTGACATTCAATACCTAAGAAATAAAGACAAATAAAACCAATAAGACAAAATACAATGCTAATGTCAACAAGAAGATATAAATATCCAACATAGTATAAAGTAATATTATGTAATAAATATGCTAAGGTATTGGGTTTTATACCTAACATATGATATAATAACATGTAAATCTTCTCGTGATGTGAAATTTTGAGAGGTGATGACCTCAACATCAAGAGCTTAAAATTATGATAAGACAAACTCACTCTTGAAAGCAAAAAGTTTGGCAACCAAACAAAAAAATAAGTGAGGAATAAATGACTCATGGTATTCAATATTATACATAAAAAATATATTTTTGTACTCTTTAGATTGATATTCAATATCTAACAACAATAAATTTAAAGGTACAATGTGAGGAGAAAATTAAAAAGAATGCATGGCATAGTCAAGGTCATCACCCGATAATAAATGATGCCTTCCATGCTACCAACCTTTGCATGAGTAAACTAGAATACTCCACATCAATAGGTGTGCATGTGCTAATCAGTCACTAAAAATTAAGATTGTTAGAAGATTTCAATGATCAAATATTTTCATATTACACACCTACCCCTCCTCGATTGGCTATGCATAAAAAAAGATAATGGACCCTTAATAGATGATTGCAATCCAATGATGTAACATGTAAGCTAGCCTCAAGATAAAATCTACATCATCCACATTAGTAAAGTATGCTCAAGGTGATTAAGCGTAACTAAACTAAATATGACAACCATTCTCTATGCTTGCTCTAAATCTTGCAATATATTCTAACAACAATCACTCTTATATAATCTAATTTATTATAAATCTCTATATATACTAGAATGTAATCCATTATAAGGGTTATATATTTGGTATTTATAATTGGTATGATTGTATTTATTGAGGCTATACATCTTCTTAAATGAAAATTGGATTATTACCTAAACCCTTTCTAACTTCTTGCATAGAATATTTATGCATACCCCACTTAGTACTAGTGATTTTATATTGGATATAGGAATGGATAATTCTATTATAGTCATTATGCATTTTAGATTTCTACCTATATTTTTTGTTATAGTTCTAGAATTATTTAGCATAGATCATAGTTCTTAATGATGATTATTTAAATACATAAGGAAAGTATGTTGTTATTTTAGGTTTTTTAATTTAAATTTATATCTAGAGACTCTCTACACCATATCTCTAGATATTGCTAAATTTTTACTACTTTAACTTATCTTTCTAACCCTTTTCCCTTTGTGTTTATTTATTTAGTCTACAACCCCATATTTAGTTATGTTAGCTAGGCAAAGGAATTGACCTTATCTAGAGGTTGACTTAAAAACCCTTGATTTTGAGTTTTCAAGCTCTTGCACATCTCATCTATAAGTGGATTTTGAATCTAAGAATCCTTGTTTTTTATAAGTTCTTCATCAATTTTGACCTTAGCTCCCTTACAATTTCATTATACATTTATAATATATTTTCTATATATATTGCCTATGATATTAGATGATGATCTAACCACATTTTTCAAGGACCAAAGTCACTTATCCAAATGAACAAAAAATATTTCATACTATCTAACGTACAATACATAAGCATTAACAATCCATTAATACACAACTATCATTTAAAATTAAAAATGTTAGATTATCATTAATTTAAAATTAATTTTTGATATTAGAGGATTCTGCATTAGTGTTAGAATGAGACCAAAAAAAAAAAAAGTACTTTGTATGTTTACCTTAACAACATCTCAACATAAACTTGAAGATCTCAAGGGTAGTGTGTCTTATATAGACACTTATATGACATATATAATGAACATTATTGACAACATAAATTTATTCTTTCAAGACTATATGAGAATATAAAGCTAATATTAGTAAATAAGTTTCTAATATTATTGGAATGTATTTTCACTATAATATTATTCAAATATATTTGGACATTAAATTACTTACACAATATCAAATACTTCTAATAACTTGAATTTAAACTAAACTTAATAATTTAAAGTTGATTTAAAATTTAATAAACATTATATAATTTTAAATATTTTAAATTGTTATTTTCTTAAATAAAATAAATTATTGTTTCTTGGGCTTTGGTTCTACAATTGGAGGTCCAAGGTTCAAACCCCGACCTGGGTGAGTGTGTGAGGGGTGGGTGTGTGGTGGGTTAAATTCCCTTTTAGTAAGCATAGCTCTCTAATTTACGAAAGGTCATGGATAGAAGAAGACTACTCAACCGTGTGCATTGATCCTAACAACTTCTCACACTAATCAAATAAAAATAAAATAAAATAATATAAATTATTAAAATATATTAATTAGAATAATAATTTATATTGATTATAAATGTATCTATTTAACAGATATAGTATATATGATACCAAATAAATAAAATTAATTAATTATTCAAATATATTTCAATAGAAGCTCTAGTAATGGCACATTTAAAATTTAAACCAATTGTGTTTCTCATCCCAGGATTCACCTAATGGCAATCCATGCAATTTGGGTAAAAAAATCAATTTGGGTAAAAAAAAAATACCAATTGTTGTAAAGTTCATAAATTACTAAGCCATATTATAAAGTAAAAACTAAATATTATATATATATATATGTAAATTTAAGAACTCAAATCTTTAATCTCTTTTCCTAAGCTGTAGACATTTGATAATATGGCTTACACTCTGGAATCCCGTGTATCTAAAATATATAGATATATATATTTCAGATGATGTCGAAGAGGTATTCTGGAATGAATTTATGATTAAAATGACGACGGAGAGGTATTCTGGAATTTGTGATTAACAATACAAGGCTTTTAGTTTTAGTGTATTGATTGAAATTAAAATATAGCTTTGGAACCACTAACAATTTAAAAGAAATCCGACCACAATATAATAAGAAAGAGACAAGTACGTGCACAGAAGAATAAAAGGCCTTGACAAGGGTGTTGGTCTTATCATTATTATAATATACCAGGAAGGAATGGATATAATTAAATGTGGCTGGGATACCTGGGAAGAGTAGAAGAAAGTCTTCGTTTGAAATAGGGTGCCGGCTCCAAGATACCTTAGAAGACTTTAGAAGTCTTCACCTGAAATAGAGTGGCGGCTCGAAGACAATATTCTATTGATATTAACCATTGTGGTGTTAAGCATTAAGCATTAAAAAGTGTGAATACAAAAGGGTGTGAAACGGTTTACAGTTGGCACTGTGCACGTCCCATTAAGGATATATTTAAACGTCACTCACAATTTCTAAATTATTTTTTATTAACACAAATATGTTTTCCCGGTTTCCTTCATCAAGGCTTTCAAAACTTCTCTCAAGTAGCCAATCGCCTTTGGCGGCTTCCAAGCAACGGGAACTCCCCATCAAAAAGGGTGCATGCGACTAATTTTACATAGTATGTTATTGAAGGATTATTGATATATTTACAGTCAACGTTTAATTTAATTTTTTAACTAACTAAAATATAATGTTTAACACAAGAAAATAATAAAGTATCCAAATAATACCAAATTAATTTTAACACAAAGTGTCATAAGTAATTTAAGGATTTCATAAGTTTGGGTAAACGTCCAAAGTTGAGAAGAAAGATGCAGCGGTATTTGAGAATACGAAAATATAGGGTTGGTGGGGTGATATTCAAACTGTACCAAGTCTGGTATGAGTCTTTTGGAAGCTTGAGCTAAAATAAAAAAAATGCATGTAACCACACATTCATATGATGTGATCTAATCATACCATCTTTACGGAATCATTTCTAATCTAGTTGTAAAAATAATAAAAGTAATATATATTTAAAATATGAAAGCACCGAATAGAATCTCCCTTCAGCTTGAAAGATGTGCTTTTCTCTGCATTTTGTTATTTTAAAGAGTTGGGCAGTAGTTTCATGAAAGAGGATCACTGGAATTTTGGGGGAAAAGAAATCGTCGTCGCTGTTTCTTTTTTTATTTTATCTCGTATCCAAGATAAACGCAAAATCAAAGAAAACGGAGAGGGAGATCGATCAAATACAAGTTCCCTAAACATTCGAGCTTCTTCTTGAGTATCTGCTAAAGTTTTCTTAGGGTTCTCTTCATTGGAAAGAAAGATTCCAAAATGTTTCGTAGCAATTTACTTTTCTTCACCTGCGCATATCCTGCCTTAATCTTGTAAAATCAAACAGAACATCTAACTATATTAAAAATATTTAATAACTATATATGCCATTAAACATGATTATTGAATTCCGAAATGATCTGCAACAAAACGTAGTCGTTTTTGAACTTGCATCGTAGTTACCTCCGACATGGCATGCTGAGAAATATAGGTCTATGGATCAAGTGGCCAGGTTGCATATTTTAATTGCGTTGGAGGTTAGGAACGTTTAAATAATAATTTTGATTTTCATGGTGTATTAACGCGCTTCTTTTTTTAACATCAACGTGTGTCAACATTTTTTCCTTTTGATATGCATAAGTTTATAAAAAAAGAGAGAAAATGGGTTACCATCCGCGCTTGATCTTAATAATCAATAAAGAGAAATGCAAAAACAAAAATATTCTGGTGTCGTGTCATCTTAGGAAAAAGATTAAGATGTAATTTGCCTGTTTATGAGAGGACCACAGCTTACAGTTTGCACCGTGCAAATGTGTGAAATCTCATTTCGTATTGTAGTTAACGGTGATCGATAAGTATTAGTTAATATTGTATATACAATGATTTAATCACCAATATGAATAGAAAACGCCGCATTAATCTTTAATGCAATTAATCACGACACCAAACAATAATATTTTATTTTAATATGTTGATAACGTTATTGAATCGATACCTACATCCTTTACAAGCTTTAAGAGAGTGTATATATATAAAGAGAGATTTGGTTAACATATTTGAAGATCCAACACACATCTAAGCCTACGGAGCATTTTTACTTTCAACGGAACATTACTAAACGACATGATCACAAGACATAGCTGGACTGACATTCAATCGACAGGACAGAGCTGGACTGACATTCAATCGACAAGACAGAGCTGGACTGTCATTCATTCGACGTCGGCGACTGTGTTTACAACAGGGCAATTAAAAACAAAATAAAAACAACAAATCAGATATCTAAAAGAGTATACACAGAATCGGACAGTGTAATGGACGCGGAAGCCTTTCAAGGCTTTAGGCCAGGAGGGTTGTCATGGCCAACTCCCGGGCTATGTCCCAACGGATCAACACCGTTCTCACTTTTCTCTGTCTTTTCGTTATTCTCAGCAACTTTTGGTGAAGACAAAACATTGATAGAAAGTTTGGATAGAAGCTCAGACCTTGCAGATATATTCAGCTTCCAAGCCTCCTTCTGTGGAGCCTGAAGAGTTCCAATGGCGTTATTCTCGACTTTCATAACACCGTTGTGAGAAGTGGCCGCCCTGGCAAAAACTCTATGATTAATAGAATTTGGAACTCTACTAGCTTCGCTAGGGAAGCAACAAACCAACAGCAGAAAAAAGAGAATTAAGAAAAAGTAGTTCTTCACTACCCTTGTTACCTCGAAGGCCATCAAAACAAATCTTAAAGCTAACTTCTGCACAAACTATTTTCTCACAGAATATAGATGTTTGAAAATAAACTGAGATAAATCCCACTTGAAAATACTACAAAAGAAGAAACTGAGATAAATCCCACCAAACATGCAGTTGGATACAATGAGTGAAAGGAGACGGATATTTAAATAAATAATCCGTTTCCTAGGCTATGTTTAACTCCATAACATAATAAAAGAAATGACACGTGAATAAAAATCTTAGCCCATTTGCTCCCGTTAGATTTCATTCACCTAAAAGATTTGATGTGATACTTACCCAACATAGCAGTCTAGTCAAATTAGATGTCCATGATACTAACGAACGTTTTAGTTCACGGTCTCCTAAGGACCTAAAGTTAAGAAATATCTTTGATGTTTGTCGGCAGAACCGTTAATTCTACGTTCAGTGTAGCATTCGTTATTACAATGATTACAGACGACTTTCTCTGGTTGGTTTGCGGTGAAAAACCTTGGTTTGACTCACGAAGGAGATACCCATTGTATTTATGATACATAATTACCATAAGTGGCGTAAGTATTTAGTATTTATTTTTTATTTGATTTTATTTTTATTTTTTTAGTATATAAGCTCATTTATACACGTATACACATTTCACGGTGCTTTGAACCTGAATCTTCGAAAAAGTCCAAAGCCCAAAATCCTGGCACAAGTATTTTTAAGAAATCCCTTTCATTTCTATTTAATATTTTTTATTTGTCACCACAAATATTTTGAGTTTATGGAAAAGTAGATAGATGATTGTTTCTTTAATTGACAATGCTTAAAAGTATTAATAAATTAAATATATTTAATTTTTTAATTTATTTATTATTTATTTTTTGGATTTAGTTATTGTGAAAAACTTTTATGGCCGATGAGTCTCTCCCAACCATGATCTCTCCTAAAGTTGAGTGTTATACTTATCAATAGGGAATTTAACACAAAGCCATTACACACCCACCCTCTCACACACTCGTCCACACCGCGGTTTGAACCTTGGACAAGATCCAAATCCTGAACCATATGACTTAGTATAAAGGTTCAAGGTTCAAATTCTAATTTGGGGTATGGTTGTACAACATTCTTAGATAACAAAAGTATGAGTAGATAACCATTCGAAGAAGAGGCAAAGCCCAAATTGTTGTTTTGTATAAAGGTTCAAGGTTCAAATCCTAATTTGGGGTATGGTCGTACAACATGGTTAGATAACAAAAGTATGATTAGATAACCATATATTAGGTAAAATAACATCCTCCTCTAAGATCATCTCATATGGCATATGAACTTGCAAACATTAAAAAGGTTACTTTACATTTTATCTTTCAAAGTTTAAGTTTATAATATAATTATTTGCAATAGTATTTATGTTCTAACTATGCCTGAATTTAATCTAATTAAAATTTCTAATTACTTCAATGATTAGAGATACAATAGCTTAATCTAATTGAATTTCCTAATTAATTACATGAGTGGAGAAACAAACATTATTAGTCCTCTTCATTTGTCTATGGTTTTTGAACACAATTTTTGTATAAATATTTTCTCATGTTGGATTCTAACAACTTTGAATAGACTATAGAGGATATGATGCCTTTGTTTGTATGAAATATCAACTCTCTTGAAGAATGGAAACTAGTGTAATAAAAAATCACACATCTCTCATATTATGTATTATGTTGTTAAAATACATGGATATTTATCCCAAAATATTAAATCTATTCTTTTTATATTGCAAATTAAGATGAAGAAGAATCATTATAAGGCATTGCTTTAGAGTTCAGTAGATAAAACATTGCAATGCTAATACACAAATATGGAAAAAGATACTCTTCCACTCTATAGACACATGTCATGAGTAAGAAAAACTTTGTTCTTATGTGTATAGGGGAAAATTAGTTTCAAAAGATTCAAAATTTCCATTATATGTTAAGGTTTTCCTTAATTATTTATATAACAAAGGTCTCAAGTTAGGTATATATATTTAGATACAGAGTATGCTTCAATTATCTATTTGTGTGAAATGTACATATGTTTTTTCCTTTTTATAATTCAGTTCTAATAATTTTGTTCATTTTAGGTATATACATATCAAAACATATGGGTTACTTAGCACATGAAAATATGAATGATGATACATTTGTTGCATAAGCACATTTAAAATTTTAAATAATTTTGAGAGACATGATGGTTAAATTATGTCATAATTGAGTTTTTTAAATATTCATCTCTAGGAAAATAACTAAGTAACTCAAAATATAAGAATTTTAAATCTTATTTATCTCAACAATTGAAAAATGGAATGATATTTTTATGATTGATAAATTCTTACTATTTATTATGAAAATTATTTTAGTAGTATATGTGCATTCAATACAAAATATTATTCTTAACTCACATCAGATTTATTGTTTAGGGAGCCATTACACAGAAAATATTTAGCTAATATTTTATCTCTTATTTTGATTGTTGATAAATTTATTTCACCATATTCTTATTTTAATATAAAAATTGTTTGAAGTAGTAGGTATGATCCCAAACAATTTGATGAGGAAATCATAACCAAGGTAAAATTTACATGAACCCTTTCTCTTTATGATGGATTGTACTATGCTTGCCTTCACTTCAAAATATTTTTTTCTTATTCCTATTTAGAAATATTTCACCTCCAAAGTTTGGTTTAGAAATGGTCTCTCTATTAAATAGTTTTCTTGTTTTTAACTAGTCCTTTATCTGATATTTCCACTTGAGCTTCAATCATAATGATATTTGAAAATTTAAAATTTACCCTTCCCTTTCATGTAAATAAATACTTTACCATACATTTATTTATTTCTTAAAATCCATTATGTGCTATTTAATCTATTCAAAGCTTCAACATATTATCATCACTATAGACCATACCATTTATGTGAAATTTAGAAAATAAATTATAGACCACACACTTCTCAAAATAGGTAAAACCTACTTTCCTCTAAAAGTGAAGTGCAAAATATCTACACCTTTAGAATATTTAATAAGATATGAATATTATGGTTTTTACTATTAGAAAAATATAGATGATAATGAGTTTATGTGAAAATATAGTCTAAATTTAAAATAGTAAATGCATGAGAAAGAAAAAATAAATTCATAAAGAAAAAATCAATCCCAAACTAGCCTGTATACATAAAAATATTCACAACATTTAAGCATCAATAATTAAAAATTAAGCATATATAAAAATATTTGTAAATTTACATGAAAATTTATCTTATCATGTTTTGATATGTAAAAACATTGATAAATTTAGGTGAACCATTTTTTATGGAGTGTAGTATGGTTGCCCTAGCTTCAAAAATATTTTTTCTTATTCTTATTTGGAAATATTTCACCTCCAAATTTTTGTTTTGAAATAGTCGTAGTATTAGCTTCTAAACTATAAATAATCTCATAGTATTAAATAATTTTGTTGGTTTTTTTTTTTTTTTTAATTTAGTGAAAGATACCTTACAGGGCCACCTTAGCTTGACCAAGAGGTTCTACACCATTAAAATCACCCGAGAGTCACACCCAACCTTGACCATACCAGCATTATGAATTGGATTTTGGGTATCCAATGTGTGTATTTTGGGTATCCAATGTGTGTTTGGTACGGTAGATAATCGAACCAAGGACCTCCCTTGGAGGATTCCCTACCCTCTCCAACTCACCTATAGCACATAGGTAATTTTCTTGTTTTTAACTAGTCCTTTATTTGACATTTCCACTTGGGATTCAATCATAATATATATTTGGAAATATAAGATTTACCTTTCCCTTGCATGTAAGTAAATATTTTACCATACATCTATTTATTTATCAAAATCCATACTGTGTTGTTTAACCTATTCAAAGCTTCATATTGACATCACTATGAACCTTATCCTTTATGTGAAATATAGAAAATCAATTATAGACCACAAAGTTCTTAAAATAGGGGAAACCATACTTACCTCTAAAAGTTTGTTACAAAATATCTACACACTTAGAACATTCAACGAGATATGAATAATATGGTTTTTACTATTTGAAAAATGTAGTAGTCTATGATAATTATTTTATTTGCAAATGTAGTCTAAATTTAGAATTATAAATGCACAAGAAATAATAATTAGATTCATAAAGAAGAAGATGATCCCAAACTTGTATATATATAAAAATATTCACACTATTTAAGGATTGGTAATTAAAAGTTGAGCATATTTGAACATTATATATCCAACACTTTTTCATTTGAAATACATTTATTTCCAAAGAAGGCTTTAAAAAGCCTTAGCAAAAATGATAAATTGAAACACAGTAAATGACATCATTTTAAGGATAATTATTGTTATGAGTAGTTGTAAAGCAAAAATGAACAACACCAATAAAAGCACTAGATCAAAGCAAATGACACAATATGCATAAAATGAAAGATATTTATTTATATTGAACTCAAGGAGTTTGAATCTCCACCTTATACAATAAATTTACCTTATATTGAGGGTTACAATGCAATATATTGTTTTGATACAACTATTATAGTGAGAGGGTTTGAGGATGCAAATGAATGACAAGTAGCTAGGATTTGGTGTCTATAGTAGTATTACAAGTATGAAAACGTGATTAGCTTTAATATTAGTATTATCATCGCCATATATTCCTTAATCGCATGCATTTTTGTATCTCATAATAACATCAAACATGTCATAATTGTTATTTCTTGCTATTTTGCAAGGTGTATATTGTGTCAAATATGTAATTGTTATAATGTGTTTTTAAAACTTAAATATTAGTAACATTTTATGTGGTTTTTTAAAATATATAAAAGTATCATAATGATATCTATTATTGAATTTATAGTATTTACTGAAATATGCAAAATGCACTTTCAAATACCATATGTTTAACATTTAAATACTCTTATAAATGGTAGATTACTTCTATTTAACACTCTATATATGCATTTTAAATTGGTTTGTTTAAAAAATAACTCTAAAAATTAAAGTTTTCCTTTAGGGTAATGCATGGTCCTATTACATAGGAACTTAAAATTAGAAGTAGCTAGAGAAATGCTAGTTATTGGAGATAAATATAAAAGGTGATTTTATCCACTAGAATGATTTATAGCTATTTTAATGTTTGGTATCAGTTACTTAAAATTTTTAAAACCAAGAGATATATTTCTTCTCCTTTTATAACATTATTTATTTGGGTGATAAAAACAAAAAATGGAAAATTTATGTAAGGCATAGTAGATGAAATATTAGCAATATTTTAGTATCTAGGCTTCAATAAGGGTACCAAAAATGATGCTTTTAAAAAATATGAGTACTCTTCAAATTCTATGACATGTAAAGGTATTGTGTGGTTTGCCATGATTGAGATATATACTTAGAGAATAATTGATTCTATATAGCCTTGTTCAAAATATTATAAAGATACATTGAGTTAATTTATTTATTATGTACTTATGCTTGTAGACACCTCCCTTGATTAGATGTCATATAAAAATATAAGTAAACAAACACACAATATTAAACAACTAGTATGTGATTGTAGTTAATCAAGGTAAATTGCTCCTTCAACTTCTAAAATCATAAATACTAGGTTTGTATTGGTAATTAAATTTAGTTTTATCATTAAGTAACTATTTTCCTAGACTTCCACATCTTAGTTATACAATGGCAAAGGAAGCCAAATATAGAGAGCTTGAGACATTTGAAATTTATAGTTAATCATTGCATTTGTATATCATAAATGTTAGATTGCTTGTCACTCCAATTATTACATTTGAATCTTAAGTATTTATAATTTTTAGGTTTGAATCAATTTTTAAATATATGGCATTAATTATTCTAATATTATCTAATTTATGTTATCATGTAGGTCTAGGTAGATCCCCTTTTCAATGATAATATGGTTGCAATCTTATGGAACAAAACCAACATAAGAACTCACACTATTGCTAAATGAGATTGCATTGAACATCATCCTTGTCTTCTCAAAATATGTATGATCTTATGGATGATATTGAATATGTGAAAAGTATATAATCTTCCTTTATCCTATCAACCTAAATTATTTCCAAATTTTATGTTAATTCAAAAGCATTTATTATGTCATCCATAATAATTTTTTTAGGGTAGATATTTTATATCAATCATAAAGGTATATTGTTAAACTAATAAAAAACTCATGCATGCAATATGTGTATTTTTATGTGTCTTCAATTGTTGATGAGGTTGACCTATATCATAAGTTATGTGGTAATTAAAATCTATTGATGTTTTCTTGTGTAATTCAAGTAAAGTTTGATTTGGGTAGCATTCCTTAGAAGAAATATGTATCTTATATTTCTTAGAATTAATTTCTAGGAAAGATTTTTAAATTTTTTCTTTGAAAGATCAAAAATTTCTATAATTTATATTGTCTTATTTCTTTGGCCCAATGAAATAGTCAATAATTGGAGAGTTTTGAACATACATAATTTTCACTCATATACTCCAATTGTGACAATCATAATTTAAACATTAATTAGTGTAAAAAACTACACCCAAAGAGATCACATAATGATCCATAATGTAGTATATTTTAGAGTATTTTGATATGATATTGATTTACAATCTACATTTATTTCATGGTCCAAGTATTTTTATATGTATTTATATTTTTTTTATTATTCAAGTATTCATGAGAAACTAAATCCAAATCCTATAGTCTTCCTAGATAGAACTGGATAAGGTAGATATACAAATTATTTCTTAAGTTTTACAAAAATAATGAAGTGTGAGGGAAAATAAAGATTAGAATTACCTAATGATTAATTTTATACAACCCAAATACAATTATTATAGCTCAAACACTACAATTATGTCAAGGCTAAGTGGATTTCAATAGGTTGGATTATATTTAAAAACTAAAAAAATATAAATTCAAGATTAGACCTATTCCTTGGATTTGGACATGGTTATGCATACCTCATATACTTGTGTAAAGACCATCAAGATTATTTTATTTTCATATTTAGAAATTATTCATGGAATCCATGGAACGATTAAGCTCATTCTCTAATGAGGTTATAAAAATAATGTTAAATATATATATAAGACCTTAAGTTGTCATAGAAGTTTGCTTTAAATATAGTAATGGGATATAGAAAAACACAAAATAAAAAGGACTATTTGATAGACACTTTTATACTTCTTTGAAGATCAATATGAAAAAAAATGTTGAGGGATGTCTCCTAATTTCATGGGGGATTAATTTTTAAGCATGGTACTTGCATGCAAGGTATCTATATCACTATTTTTAAAATTTTGAGTAAGAACAAAAATGGGAAGCACAAAATCATGTAGGAAACATTTGAGATTTTCATTAAGCACTATGATGATTATAATTTAATAATAGATTCTTCATCGTAGATGTTCTAAAACATGCATAGTATTTAAAAGCAACCTTTTTAATAGGTCTAACTTATTTTCCCTTCCTCTTAGGCTATATGAGGGCAATGAAGGAGCAAGTTCTTATATATATGTATCTCATATAGAACAACTTGAGAGTTTTATTTCTTTTGATATTGGTGAAATATCTATGACATACAATGAATCATAAACAAAATATAAAAAGTAAATATTTATGAGAGAAAATTAAATGGTGTAAACCCACTGCTATAACATAGAAAAAAAATAAATTTAACAAGATAGCTGTGGAATCAACAAGGGTAGCTATAAAATTGAGTTATGTCTACATTATTAATTTACACAAATATCCCTCTATATAGTTCTCAATTATGTAGTACTATATGAATTTTACTAAAATGTGTGTAATTCCATTGCATTCAGAGTGTTCTCCAACTATGTGGGTCAATCTCATGTGGATATGAGCTTTAATTTTAATTAAACTTAGTATTATATTAAAAATAGCTAGTTTGATATTTTATTTAATTTATTAGAGCTTTTGAGTATGTTAGATATGTTTTCACTTTTTCATTTACAAACTCCCATATAGTAAACTATGAGACTATACTTTTATTGAGAATGTACCCTACAAGTTATGTTAATGTTGATGAGCAACAAATAGATGGAATACCTATGCAATGACTACTAAATGGAATAAATCCATTGAATGCATTATTTATATGATAATAATAAGTAATTTTTAACTCAATGTCATATTGAATAAATGATAACATACAACAAGATCGTATTAGTGGTATATATAATGAATACCTATGAAATAATAACTAAATAGAATAAATACAGTGAATGCATTTTTTTTGGTATTATTGATAAAGGAGAGGGTTTTAAAGGGATCCCACAAATACTACAATCAAAACGCCACTCGGGTGAGATAGACAAAAAATAAATCCCACCAGATACCGTGAGGTAGACCAAAAAAATACTATAAATAACTAAAAACCTTAGACACATAAGAAGAGAAGAACTAAGATAGTTCCACTCCAACCTACTCATATATCGAGCAACATAAGTATCTAGATGATAAATATCCTCAAAGTGATCCATCATAGACCTCAACGAACTCCAAATTTTCCATTGACTAATATCAATGAGCTTCAAACAATGAAATATCGATCATTTTTTCTCCTCGGGGATCTTAGAGGCATAAACCTCATCGATCGACTTCCCTCGATGGTAGTCACATGAAAGGATGTCAAATTTAGGAGGGGGAAAGAGAGGGGATTCGTTGCCCTCATCCACTTTACTACATAGGCGTTTAGATTTACATATACCACTATCCACAACAATACTGGTGGGATTCTGATCCACATCCACAAGCTCCTCAACAACCCCCTTAGGAGACACATAAAACCTAATAGAGGGTCCAACCAAGGGATCAAAATTAGCACCATCATAATCCTTAACACAAACCCCTTTAAGAAAAACCTAAATATTTATTGAAAACTTCTCAGGACCCAAACCAAAGTTAAATGAATAAATATCATCACTACACTCATAATCTACCTTCGAAACCACATTAGAGCCACCAATTATAGGACCAGGTAAATCTACAACCACCTTAAAGCCACCAATAATAGGACTAGGTAAATCCATAAAAGGCTTAAGTATATCATCAACAACTAAACTACATTCCAAAGTTGCCTATTCAAACATAAGCAAAGCAAGACCTTTATATATGGGAGTCTGACAATGACAAACTTCCATGTTCACAAAATATTTATTCAAATACTAGAAACTAAATAAAGGAATATTCATGCGAGCATGAAAACACAAGTGGTTTAAGAACATACCATGAACACTCCTAATTATCTCATTCGAATAATATAAATTGAATTAATCCATAATAACCCTACCAACATGGTCCTCGGGAGGGGACAAAGCCAAAGCACTAAAGCCATTTTGGGCTCTAGGAAGAAATTCCTCCTTATCCAAAAAAAGACTAATCTCCTACAATAGAGAGTGTCTATCACAATTGTGATAAGCACCATCTAAAATCAAACTAGTGGTCCTACTAATTAGCTCTACCATGACCTGGAATGACCACGAGCCAATCCTAACCCAACCGTCATTCCAAGTAGCCACCATCCAATTAGTGAGCATTGGATTGTGTCCATGAAATTTATGAATGCACTCCAAAAGACCCCCTTTCACCAGAATAGATTTAACTTCATCATCAAAGGTGATGGATGCAGGTCCCAACTAGGGCTTGCTCAACTTTTTCTTAAAATAAAATATCTTTACCTTACTTATAAGAACAAAAAACCATATTCTTCCAATAACAACCAAGAGAGAAGAAACCCAACCAACCAAACTCGAACCAAAAAGAAAATATAGGTGGATAAGACCCCATAGCGGACCAAGGTAAAAATACATGTTCCCTGCCACCAAAGTCAAAATATAAAAACCAAAGAAGTAGTTGGGACTCAACGAAGAGGTAAAACTATGAGTCCTAGGAATCAACACGAAGAAATACAAGCTATACCAAGGATAGAAAGTTGAAACCAACGTGAAGGGTGGCAAAAAATTCCTCTTCATGGGGAAATATGACACGAATGATTGAAACATATAGTGAAAACAACAGATAAAACTCTCAAGAAATAGGATGAAGAACCAGAAAACCACATAAGAAACCACAAAAGGGCTACCCCCACTCAGACCAGATGTCACCAACTCAAGAGAGCCTCCAAAAGGTGTAAAGATAAACCAAAACACGCAAACCATAAAACTGCCATATAGGTGCCTTCTTAAATAAAAATGGAGAACATGAAAGAGGACCCCAACATCCTCAGGGCAAAAAATATCAGCACCCATCCAACCATAGGACAGAAGAGCGATCAACATACCAAGAAGAATTATACATTGAATGCATTATTTATATTATAATCATAAGTTATTTTCCACTAAATTTTGTATTAAATAGATGATAGCATACAACAAGATCTTATTAGTGTAAAGTGTTATTAGTAATAAAAAGTCTAATAGAGTATTCTATAATTAAATTTTGGATATAATCAAACAAAATAGGGTAGTAGAGGTATTTTTATTATGAAGATCATTCAAAATATAAAATTTTCAACAATGTTTTTAAAGGCTACTTATGTTTTATTTCCCATGATAGTTAAGTACCATTCAAAAATGTTATTGCATATTATTATTAGAATTATTTCCAAGTCAAATATTTAAAAAATGTCAAAAAAATATGTTACAAAACCTTTAATATGACCATTCTATTGGTTGAAAAGTTCTAACTCAAATTCTTAACATTATTTTTTTATAATGGTAGAAATATTATTTTTATATGATCACCTATTCAATGAAATAATGAATGATACACCATACATAATATCTACACCTATTATTTTTTAATATTTTAAATAAAATAAAATCAAGTTCAATGTGGTATAACAAATTTCAAATTGCTCAGTGGAGTTTTGTTTTGTTTAAAGTATTATGTATGTTTTTTTTTTCTTTTTTAATAATTAGGGTTCCATATCATGATATTTAGAAGCTAGACCTAACCTTTCGTTGTGCTTGATTTCATTTATTATCTTATAGAAAAATTAATCTAGAGATACATAGTCCTTGTTCTCGAATATGATATCCAATAATATAAATAAACTTTACAAATGTTAATATAAGTGTAATTAAAATGACAAGAACATGCATGTCTTCTATACAAATTTAGGTTTTTGATTACTATTACCTATGTTGTAAATATGGTTTACTAATTTTTCTATAATACATAGTCCCCACACACACATATATATATACTACTAGTCCATTGAAAATACCCTATAAAGCACTTATCACTTGTGACCAAATCTTAGAATTGAATTAATACATTGATGACCTACATCTTCCCTAACCCTTAAAGTCATGATGATATCAATTTTTATTCTTTATAGGACACCATATAAAATATTTTATATTGTAATTTAATTCTTTTGTTCTATGCATATACCTTTCATAAAATAAATTTCCACCCATATTTGTATCTATTATTTTATGGACCTTCATAACCATCACCTTGGATGTATTGGTTAGTTGTACTCATGTATGGTGTTGTCTAATATTTTAATGCATTGTTGTTTATAAATTCCATTTTTTATACTTGAATATAATTAGGATTATAGTTTTCACTAATTAAAGTGTAGAAAATATTTTATTCTTAAGATTAATTTTCATGATAATTTGATTGTCTTTTTATATTAAAAAATCTTATGTATTGAACTAGAAAGTAACCATATTTTCTAAAGTAAAAATATGGTATAATGACATCGAGGAAGATGAAATGGAGTACTAGGTAGCTTTTGGTATTATGATAAAGTATTAGTTTTATAATTTAAAAATGAACACAAATATGTTTGCCTATTTTCCCTCAAATACACAATAATTTCCTTTCTTCATTTTCTATATCAACTTATATAACTTTCATATATTTCCTTTGGTTTTAGCACAAATACTTGTGTTTAATACAGGTATATATAAGCATGGATTTTTTTGGTTTTACAAATTTGGTTCTCAAGTCAATATGTAGTATTGTAACCCTTATTTATATTCTTGTTAGAGAATTGTACCTATATCAATTAATAACAACACATATATAGAGTAGATAATGATGACCTATTTATGTAATATGATAATTCAATAAATTTTGTCTATAAAATACCTCTATCTATCTATCTATCTATCTATATATATATATATATATATATATATATATATATATATATATATATCAAATAACTCTTACTTGAGTACAAAAAACTCACCTATATATGTCAAGTATAATTTGTTGATATTGTGCTTTTATAAGAGATAGAGAAAAAATTTAAACATTCTCGCAATTTTATATTGAATTTATCATCCTATATATAAAAAATTTAAAAGCCTTGAAGTTAAAATTTATTAGAATTAGTTATCAATTTAAGTATAAAATGACCTAATTAGAAAATGAATTTTGATCAGAGAACCAAATATGTATTTGAGATCAAAAGTTGTATATTAAAGCAATAAAATATATAGCATTATTTATATAAATTTTTACTAAAACTATAAAGATATCAAAGTATAAAATTATAGTTATAACAATTAGAATGACACTTAATTTAGAAATCTAAAATCCAAGATTGCTATATATCAATATGATCAAAATTTATAAATATAATATGTTCATTATATATATGAAATATATTCGTGTTTGACAAAAATATTTTTTTAAAATCAACCAAATAAGAGATTTAATATGTATATATTCTTATTGTCAATACAATGTATGTCATGAGGAAAAGCTATTCTGCTAGGGTTTGATGAAGAAAATATGCTCTGTGGGGATGGCAACAAATTGAGGAGGTCTAAAAAATTGTAGGAATGTCGTGATGGCATCGATTCCAGCATGGAGAGTGCATGCTTGTGATATTTTTTCATCTAAAAATGACTGGAAGGAATAGGATTTTCCAGTACATTTTGAGAATCACTTGTTAAATGAACAATGGATGTTTGGAATGATGTGAAGCCAGGCTAGTTCTAGTGGTTCAACCAGACTCAATGGTGGAAGATGTGGAGTATCTAACCAAACATGCCCTTATTGGAAATTGTTTGGGAATTCGAATTTATCTCCCCTTTGTGGAGGCTTGGGTCAAGAAGACTTGGAATCCTGAAGGTGATGTGGAGGTGATGTTGAGTGCAAACAACTATTTTATGGTGGTTTTCTCTTGTATTGCAGATCCTAACAAAGCATTTGAAGGGGGTCCTTATTTCTATAAACAAGTGGGACTCTTTCTTAAACCCTGTCATGTGGGTTTCAACCCATCATAGGAGCAGTTATTGCGGGTTCTAGTATGGGTGCGGATTCCATGGCTCCCATTGGAATTCTGGAGAACTAATATCTTGCATAAGATTGCCCTTTTGCTTGGGAAGACGGTTGGACCATCACAACAGACAATGGATAAAAAGGTAATCTCTGTTTCTTGTATTTGTGTTGAAATTAACTTAAATAATCCTATTCTAGATTCTATTGAAATACAATTTGGATCAACTACATGGGTTCAAAAATTTGACTATGAAGCTCTTCCATTTTGTTGTCAAATTTACTATGAAAATGGCCACCTACAAAGAAAACACCCTAATTTTGTCTCACTTGTGGCTTCAAATCCTAGGCCCTCTTAGTTTGGAAAAATTTTGGATAAAGGAAAAGCCCCGATAAAGGAAGGGGAATGGGATAAGGAAGGTTTTGTTCTAGTAAAATCCCAAAATAGAGGACAAAGGGCAAACAAAGACCTTAAGGATAGCCAGCCAGATGCTCTACTCAACCATTTTGAAATATTAGATGATCTTTATCAGTGCATGGAGATACCTAAAATGTTGATACCTGATGTAAATATAAAAAGGCTGAATCAGATGTCTCTTCTTGAGAGGGAACTTAAGAAATCATATCTAGGGTGTTTAAATGAAGAACAAAGGGATTTGGATCTGAGTATAGGGGACATGGTTGGGTCTAGCCCTATAAGGGAAACTATTTTGAAAAGTGGTACAAATTTAGTTATGCTTTCTCCTACTTAGGCACTGATGTAGTCATACTTGGACTACAAAAATCCTACAGTGTTGGGATTGCAGAAAAAAATAATTAAAAAATGTTTTTCAGATAAGAATATGAATGTGGGTCGAAAGAAGGACGAAGATAAAATTAATTTAATGGGGGAGACTTTTGTGGAGTCAGGCTTGGTGAGAACATTGGACTCCCATTTTTATAACCCCCAAAAATGATTATCCTCTCATGGAATGTAATGGGGTTGAATAACATCCCTAGACAAAAAGTTATTCATGATTTGGTTTGTGTGCATTCTCTAGATGTTGCGTTTATTTATGAGACTAAATTGGCTATTGATAGTATTTTCAATATTGCTCCCAAGTTGTGGAGAAGGGCGTAATGCCATTGTATTGGTGCATGTGGATATGCTGGTGGTGTTGCTTATTTATGGTATCCGGTTAAGATATCCCCTCTTACTTGGATTTCTAGCAGATGGTCTATTTCAATGGTCGAGCATGATAATGAATCTAGTGAAATCATCCTACTTACAAATGTGTATGCTCTTGTTTATTACAATGGTAAAGTGAATTTGTGGAAGCACATTTGCTTTGTGAGAAGTTTGGTTCCCTTGTACCCATTGATTTTGGCTAGAGACTTCAACTCTATCACTTTTCTAGAGGAGAAACATGGTTAGGTGGACTATCTCGAGCCTTTTTCTTCTGTATTCAGTTCTCATATCTAGGCCATAAACTTGGTTGACATCAAGCCAGATAATTGGATCTTTACTTGGAACAATAGAAGGTGTGGGGAAGCTTCCATCTCAGAGAGACTGAATAGGTTTTTGATATCTAGTTATTGGATGGGTAATAACACAGGTTCTATTTCTATGATTCTAGAGTGTAGGGGATCTAATAATTGGCTTATCAAACTCTCTAATTTGTATTTAGGGCTAAAAAATAATCCCTCATTTAAGTTTCAACTTATGTTTCTTCGTGATCCTAAGCTTCATGATTTCATGTGAGGCTGGTGGATCATAGGCAAACCTCCTCATGGCATCGCTATGTATTCATTTATGAAGCGACTACAATTTGTAAAATATAAATTTAAGATATGGAATAGGTTGAATTTTGGTAACCTTTCCTTGCCTAAGTTGGTAGATCTTAGGAGTATGGGAGAAGCTTCAAGGAAGATTAGAGATCAGGGATTCATGAAGGAGCTTCTTGTTGAGGAATCTGAGGCTGCGAAAGACCTTGCTGAATGGGAACTCAGGGAAGAATTTTTTTTGGAAATAAAAAGCTCGAGTAGATTGGCTTCAAGAAGGGGATAGGAACACAAACTTCTTTTATAACTCAATTAAGGCTCGTCGTAATGGTAATCTGATTAACTCTCTTGTGAATTCTTAAGGTGCCCTATTCTCTTCTTTCAGGGATATTTCAGAAGAGACTAAGAGGTATTTTTCCTCTCTCTTCAAGGAGGACTCCCTATCACATGATGATAATGAAAGCTTTCTAAACTAATTCCAACAATTATTTCTAGAGAGATGAATGAGCACTTGATGGGTCCACCTTCCCTTGAGGAGTCAAGAAAATTTGTATTCAAGATGAAAAATGAAATTCCCCACGTCCAGATGGATTCCTGATTGATTTTTATCAAGATTTTTGGGATTTAATAAAATTTGATCTTTTGGAGGTGGTCCCTAAGTCCCAAAAGAAAAAACAAATGCTAAGGGCCCTAAATGCTACCTTTGTGATTATTATACCCAAAAAAGAGGGAGAAAATTCCTTGGATATGTTCATGCCTATTGCTCTCTGCAATGTTGTGTATAAGATCATCACAAAAATTATTGCTAAGAGGCTGAAGATATGGTTGAGAAAAATCATCTCTGAGGAGCAAGGAGGGTTTGTTGCTGGCCAAAAAATATTAGATGGGGTTTTTATTGCTACAAAATCTATTCACTCGATGGAAACTTATAAGGATAAAACTATGTTCATTAATTTGGACATGGTCAAATCCAATGATCAGGTCATATGGTCCTTTCTTCAGAAATTTCTTACTACTTTTGTATTTGAGGAGGAATGGATTAGATGGGTGATGAGTTTTGTTTCTTCTTCCTCATTATTTTTTCTTGTTAGTAATGAGCCATTAGAGTCATTTGAGGCCTCAAGGGGATTGAGGCAAGGAGATCCTTTATCTCCTTATTTTTTTATCATTATGGAGGAAGGGTTGGGAATATTGATCAAGTCTCAAGTCAATTAAGGTCTCATTCAGGGATGGAAGTGGGATAGTAGTTTTCCACATCTTCCCCACATTCAATTTGCTGATGATACTGCTTTGTTGGGAGTTGCCACTATCAAGGAATCTGGCAATATTAGATAGTCTCTTTACATATATCTTGGTGCTTCTGGACAGTGATTAATGAGGACAAGTCTCCTATTTTATTCCTCAATACCCCTCGTCTTATTCAATCCAGGATTAATCGCATTCTAAGATTCTAGGTTGGGACTCCCCCCTTCATTTATCTTGGTATTCCAATTTTATCTCACCCTCTACCTAGATCTTCTTGGTATTCCATGCTTGATAAGTTTAGAAGGAATGTGAATCACTGGAATTTTAGATGGCTATCCACTGTAGGTAGAGTGTTGCTTTTAAAATTTATTGTTCAAGCTTTACCAATTTTTAGATGTTTTGTACAAATAGCTCCCTCTCACTTCATCAAGGACATGGACGCTTTGTCAAGACAATTTTTATGGTCTGGAAAACTTGATCAATATAAATGGAGTTTGGTTAGGTGGGATTCTATATGTAGGCCGGTGCAATAGGGAGGCCTTGGGTTGTGACAAACAACTCTTTTTGGGCAAGCTTTGGATGCAAAACTTTATTGGATATGATGTACCTCTCAAGATCAGATTTGGGATAAAATATTATCTTGTAAATACTTGAGAGGTATTTCTGAGGCTGAAATACCTAGAGTCAGCTTGGTTAGGAAAGGTTCAGTTATCTAGGATACTCTAAAAAGAGGAACTAATTTAATCAAGCAGGGTTTGTTATGAATTTGCAATCAGGGATCAAATGCTCTTTTTTGGGAGGATTCTTAGGATGGCCACCCTCCTATCTTAAATAAATATCCTAGGTTACGTTCTCTAAGCATTTTTTTCTTGGAAGAAGGCTGGTCTCATGTGGACGACTTAAAAAAATTCCTATCATTTGGAAATATGGATATGTATAGGTGGGAAGGTCTACAAGAATGGCCCTAGGGGAGCTGGCGAAAGACAAATATGTTCTTGCTCTTATTCTTATGGGGAGGCCTTGTTCTTCATTGAGGGGTACATATATTCTGGCTTGGAACCCTGATCCTAAGGGAACCTACTTGATAGCCTATGGTTATCAGGTTATTGATAAGCAAAAGTATGGGAGTCTTCCTATCACTTGGTGGAAAAAGGTGTGGAACACATTTTCCTAGCCAAAATGTAACTTCTTTCTCTGGTTGGTAGCTCATAATAAATGACTCACTTGGGATAATGTGAGGAATAGGGGATTTCAGGGTCCCTCTTTTTGTGTCCTTTGCAATAAGAATGAGGATGACTCTTCTCATTTATTTTTCCAATGCTCCTTTGCTAGAGACATTTGGCACCATTGGTGGAGTGCCTAGAACCATAAATGTTTTCATGTACTATCCTTGGTGGAGTTTTGTAGTAGTCTAGGCAGACCTCCGGCCAAGTACCCCTTCCTTCGGGTGGCTTGGAATTTGGGCCCTTCTTGCATCATATGGTAAATTTGGCTCAAATGGAATCAGTGCATAGCTTAGGGTAGTTATTTAGCTATTCAACAGATCTGGCAAAGTATCTTGTATATGGTTCAGGAAACCATCTATAGCAAATGTGATGTGGACCCTCTTTTGGACTCTAGGGAGAAGAAGGTACAACAAGCCCTTGGTCTCTTTGGGGATGGTGTGAACTCTTCTAACCCTAGTAGGGTTCCTTAACTTAACAAGAAGGTTAGGAGAGATGGTAGGTGTAGGACACCCCCTAGAGGAGTTTTAAAAATTAATACTAATGGATCATCTAGGGGTAATCCTAGACATGCTGGCATTGGCGGTGTTGGGAGAGATTCTACTAGTGGTGTCATTTTTTTCTTTTCCATTGATAAAGGTGTTCACTTCAACAATTTAATGGAAGCTCTTGCAATTATTAAGGCCTTGTAGAGGGGGTTTTATCTTGGTTGGCATAGGATTATCTGCGAGTATGACTCTCAAATTTTGGTTAATATTTTAAAAAGTAAAATGGTGGAGGAAGTTAATTAGAAGTTGGCCTCTGTAGCCTTTCATATTCTTAGAATGAGTGAAGAGTTTGAATTTATATCCTTTGTGTACATTCCAATGGAATGGAATGTGGTTTTTGATTACCTGGCCAAAAGGGCTTCTGAGCTACTGGATCCTTGAAGTATCGATAATTGGGAGAGTGTCTCGTCTGAGGACTCTCAACGCCTATGGGATTTGATCCACAAGGATGTACATACTTAATGTGGTTTATTCTTGTTGTCTTTTCTAGGTATCATTCTAGTCTAGTGGTTTTAGCCTATTTGGTTGTTTATTTGAGTCCTGGTTGGAAGCTTAGTTGTACTCTGTAATCTAGAATTTTTATCAATAAATTTTTACCCTTTTATTTAAAAAAAATACAGTGCATGTCACCAAAAAAATATTGTAAGGTTAAACCCCCCTTATAACTTGTAAATAATCAAAATATCCTTTTTAATGTTATATTAGGTTAAACTTATTAATGTTATTTGGGGTTTTGGTATCTGTATAAATACCGATCATAATTCTATCATTTATTATGAAAGTGTTGTGATTCTTATATACAATAAATATAATAACATTTATAGTGCCTATATGTGCCCACTTTATCAATCTCTCTTTCATGATATTTTATACATTCTATATAATATTTGAACCAATGGATTGATTTTATTAGTCTCTAGAAATATTTGTGAATTTCAACATGGAATTAAAGCAGGTATGGATCAACTTCACTTGGTAACATAAAAAGTCAAATTATATACTTTGAGGTGAATTTTGTATTCAATAGCTCATGGATATTTTTAACATGAGAAAAAATCTTCTTTCATGAATATTAATTTATTCTTCCAACTCTTCTAGAGTGTTTGTACCTTGTTCTATTTTGACTTTATTGTTAAATATGTTTGTTTGTAAATTTATAATCAAATTTACATTATGCAATTTTTCTTTGTTCTTCACAAAAGGGTTTTAGAGTTTTAAATGAAGGGTAGGTTTGATATACTAAATTTAAATATTATCCATTTTGGTACATGTGATATTATTCAATGGTTGGTACTATTTTTTATGATAGTGATTTTGTTATGCAAGGAAGGGATGCACATATTGATACATTTGTAGTATATGATCAACTAGCTAGATGTGTATTTCTAAGACGCTTCACTCATGAAGGTCATGAGTTTTACTTGAGTCCTTCACTTTTACCATTTATTTTGTAGAGATATCTTGAAACATAAATAATCCTTGAATTATTTTTAACCTTTTGGAAGGTGTGGAAATTATTAGAATTCCTCATGTATAGACATGCAAAGCATTACAAGAACTATGAAAAGAAGAGTAGAATTGACTAATTATTCCATGGATCAACTTTTTATAAATAACAAAGTTGATCATTGAGAGCCATTGGATTACAACAACTCATCAAATATAATGTATACTATAACTCAGAGTTCACCTAACTCATGAAGGAGTGGAAACTCAAGTAAGTCTATCCTAGTACAACTTAAGAGAATAATTATTTATTATAACACCCCCATTAAGTGATAGTAGGGTGTATCATGCAAATGAGTCCCAACAATAGAGCCTGATGAGGTAATCATGTACAATGGTTTCTTTTCTGAAGAGATGGTAAAAAACCTATGGGAAAAACCATCTACCAAAAAAAAAAAAGGATGTGGCATGTCTTCGATTTGTGAAGATTTTTCTCTTAATACAGAAAGAGGTGAGTCCCAAAAACATGGTCTGATGAGGTACTCATTTACAATATATATGAGATATGGTACAAAAACACATGGGAAAAAACCATCCTCCATAGAATACAATAACAAAAGGAGAGGTTAAAGACCTCTATTTCAATGCAGTTGTAATACTCCAAGTTTCTCTTGCAACCGTATGTAATGCGGAGAATGAAATGACTTGGTGAAGTTGTCTACAGCTTAAATTTTAGTTGGAATATATTCCAAGTATATGTCCCTATTTTGAATATGCTATTGAGTGAAGTGTATGTGTATCTTAATGTGTTTGGTGTGCTGATGTTCAAATAGATTTCATGCAATATGTATTATGCTATGATTATCACACCAAATAGTAATAGGTTTGTCATGTGAAAAATTAAATTCTCTTAGAATATAACAAATCCAAAGAGCTTCCTGACTTGCTAAAACTATTGCCTTGTATTCTGCCTCTGTAGATGATAAGGCCATTGCTTGTTTGTTCACTTTTAGTCATAAAGAGTTATTCCAAGTAGATTTTGGGAGGCATTAAATAGAGTTGATCAATGATGCTTTGTGAATAAAATACCATATAATATGACTCCAAAATGTTTGAAGTCTATCAAGGAAGAAATATAAATATTATTGGATGTGGGCTTTTTTTCTAGTACAAAACTCGGAGTGGGCATCTCCAATCATCATTGCAAATAAGTAGAATGGGAAGCTAAGGTTATATGTTGATTATTATAGTTGAATAAGGTGACAAAGAGAAGAACACAAGCTTATACTGAGAGGGGGGGTGAACAGTATAAGACCTCTTTTTACTTTTTCCTTTATACTTCAAAATAGTAAAGCAATATACCCAAAGCAATATCAAAGCAATGCACAATATCATCCACAAAGTGACACCAATTTTAACGTGGTTCACCCAGAATGGTTGGGCTACGTCCACAAAACTTTTCTCTAAAAGTTATCTCAAAGTTCTTTGGGAATCCTTCCCAATTACAATGTTTATGAGCCTCGGCCCAAAGGAGATACCTTCCCCCAATCAGAATTTATGAGCCTCTGCTCAAAGGAGATACCTTCCCCCAATCAGAATTTATGAGCCTCTGCTCAAAGGAGATACCTTCCCCTCTGCTCTGGAAATGATCCCTCAGAAGATCAACTGCCTCTACCTCTTGCCAGCACGTGGAACTCCTTTCCACCGAAGACCTCCTATCCTCAATGCTTAGCCTAAGAGACCTCTGCCTTCTATGATCACGTCCACAGTAGCTCAAGAACCTGTACCAAACACAGTCAGGTCGGTCTAGTACAAGTCTTCCTCTATCTGTCGAATCTGTCCAACTCTTGAACAAATCAATCCTCTGCATACAAGCCTTCTCAAAGACTTGCCAACTATCCTCGGGTTCTTCTCATAGAACCAATGCACCTCTATCCTCAAGTTCTCTGATAGAACTATCAAACTCAGCTCACAAGTCCTCTGCTAGGACCTGTCCAAATCTGCTCACAAGTCCCCACCGAAACCTGTCCAAAAACTGCTCACAAGTCCCCACCGGAACTGTCCAAAAACTGCTCACAAGTCCCCACTGGAACCTGTCCAAAAACTCAGCAAGCTCACCAAGAAAAACTTTCTTAGTAGGAAATCACAAAGTGAATTGTTAGAGACCCAATGTGATTTGTCAAACTCATAGAAGCATAAAGAGAATTGTTAGAGACTCAATATGTTCTATACTCAAATCCCAATCTCAAAACTCAACTCAAATCAACTCAGCTCAATCTCAATCTCAAATCTGAAAACTCAACTCAATATCTGAAATGGATAGGATAGAATGTTTTCTTTCAAGAACATGAAACCCCAAACAATTGCCAACTATGCAAAGAATCACATAACAATGATACTCATGTTCTTTTCACCATCAATTAGGGTTTCAACAACAATGCTCATCAAACAAGGTTTAGTCAACCAACACCATTCAACTCAACATCAACCTTGAAGCATTCAACCAATCATCACAAGAAAAGGAAACAAGTAGAAATCCTTTTCCCTCCAAAGATATTTGAACAAAACAACCACCAACACAATATCACCAAATGCAAAGAATAACTTGCTCAAATCAACTCAATGGAGTAAGCCCAATATCATGAATCAAGTAAAGCAATAACTTGATCAAACAACCTCTATGGAAGCAACTCAACCATCAAACTCAAAACAGCCAACCAAGGGTTCCACCAACTCAATGCAAGTAGCTAGACTCACAAATATAAACCCTAGTGCACAAAGCTTCCACTATCTCAAACCAAAAATTATGCATTCACCAAAAACTCTCCTTAAGGATAACAATGCATAAGTAGTCTTCAACAAACCAGAAAATAGGATTTACACCTAGCCAAAGGATACCTAGTAGAATACCTTTTCACTCCAACCTTATTTCAGAAAACATACACCAATCATACTCATAAGAAGAATGTGCCCATACCTTATTGGAGTAGAAGATAATTGAACCTTCAAGCTGTCACCACACACAACTCTCAAACTTATAAATCGTTGTCCAAGAAACTCCGAATTTCGTGGCATAAAGACGTTTTAATAAAAACGTGTGTTACTCTAGCAAAGCACCCCTACGAGACTCGAAACGGTGACCTCCGCCAATGCAGCGCCCAACAGAAGCCTTCGCTGCCACTAGCCCACGTGGGCTACGAAGTTCACAAGTGAACTTCCCTCCACTTCACCCTCGAAAAAAACTCTCGAAGACTTTTCAACCGCACGTGCTTCTAAGTCTTCCTTCGATCGCAGCGAATACAGAGCACAAACACCGCAAATTGCATTCGAGGAATTTCGAATTAATTAGCCTTCCAACCTTAGGAGTTGGAGAATAAATAGTCTCTTCGAAGACACCTTGACGTCGGCGAAAATAAAGACCATTTCGAAATTAATCAAAAGTCTTTTCAAAAAGGGTTTAAAAACCCTTAAATAATTTTAATAAATTAAGAATAAAAAAAGGTTTAAAAACCTTTAAGTATTTTTAATAAATTAAAAATAATTTCTCCCTTAATTAATTAAATAATTAATTAATTAAAACCTTGAAGGGTTTTAAATAATAATTAAATAAATAATAAAGAGAACCTCCATTGGTTTTAATAAAAACCATTTAACTTGGTTTTAATAAAAACCCTATCCAACTTGGTTTTAATAAAAACCGGTTTGGTTTTAATGAAAAACCCTTGCCAATGGAATCTCTCCGGATTCTCTTAAAAATATTCTCTTGGAATCTTCCACCTTTGAAGCCAACACATCCTCTTAACATTAATGCCATTTCCTTTTGACATCAATGACAACTCATAGACAAGAAGCTAGGATCTCAAACCCAAAATTGCCAACAATCTCCCCCTTTGTCATTGATGGCAAACCATGCTTCTCAACAACACAGAAACTCAACATAAATAGCTCCCCCTGTCTTGAGGCTCTCCCCCTTACTCAAATCTCTCCCCCTTTGTCATCAATGGCAAAGGGTCACCTTTGGGGCTCGGGACTAAGAATGAGCCTCTTAGCTTAGTCCCTCCCCCACCTCCCGATGAGGTGATTAATTCTTGGGTGGGAGTAAAACTCCCATTAGGCACTGATCATCATCAACATCTATAACTTCCTTGTCGGGCCTTCTCTTGAACTCTTTGTCCATATTCCTATTCCTATCACTGTTCTTGTTCTTGTTCTCATCCCTATTCTTGTCCATGCCTTGATCCTTGGACCTGATCATGCCACTGTTCCTGTTCCTGTATTCTGGAATTTCAGCTCTACACTGTCTGATTGTGTGACCTTCATTGTTGCACTTGAAACACTTGACGATGTTGTTTCTCTGAGGTAAACCTGATCTTTGAATCCACCAGTTCTGACCAAACCTGTTCTGACCAAACCTGTTCTGGCCAAACCTATTCTGACCAAACCTATTCTGGCCAAACCTGTTCTGACCAAACCTGTTCCTGTTATTTGCCTTGCAATAAACTGCCTTGTGCCCAAACTATTGACAAGAGTAGCAATACCCTTGAAAGTAACTAGCACTTCTGAAACTGTCATTTACCTCCTTCACTTGAGCCATGCAATGTGAAGCCATGTGACCAAACCTGTGACAAGCAAAACATCTGCCTTGAAACTTTCCTTTAATTGACCTCTTAGGTTCTGAAAACTTCTTCTTCTCATTCTGAATTCTGTTTTCTATTTCTGTGCATCTATCATTCAAGGACTCCTTTTCTGAAATACTTTCCTCATTAGAACTCTCTTCCTTTTGGAGTCTCTTACTAGACTCTCCAACTTGTTCCTTGTGTGGCTTAACAAAACCAAGGCCTGTTTTATCTGTTGTCTTTCTTTGACCTTTGATGAGTGACTTAACCTTTTTGGAGCTATCTTGAAACCTGTAAAGCTTATCCTTGTACTCTTTAGTTTCCTCTTTCAAAGAAGCCATTTTCTGTTCTAACTCACTATACTCAAGAACCTTAGACTCTAACTCATCCTTGAGTTCTTGTGTCTTAGCCATAGAGAAGTCAAGACTTTCTATAAGATCATCTCTCTCCATACAACATTCATCTAACTTATCCTTGAGTCTAGCATTCTTCTTTCTTTCCTTTTTCAAAGCACTAAGAGCACTAATAAGTTCACCTTCAAGATCTACTTCACCTTCCTCTATATCTTCCTCTATTTGTTTGCTTTTTGAATCATCAAAGCCTTTTTCAGATTTCTTATCACTAGAGGTGCTACCCTTTTCAAAAACCATACATGCATCTTCCTTATAGTTTTCTGAAGCATCCTCATACATACTAGAAACCAAATCATTATTTGTGCAATCATCCTCAAGGTGACCAAAATTTCCACATCTAAGACATTTCATGATAATGAATCTATGTTTCGGTTCTTCCTCTTTTTTCGATATGAACAACATCTCATTTTCATTATCACTTGAAGAACTTTCACTATCACTACTAGAACACTTACTTGCTTTGTCTAGGTAGAAACTCTTCTTGTGCTTGTGAGAATACCTCTTTCCTTGATTGTTGTGCTCATCTTTGTTTTTCCTGTGATGCTTGTGCTTTTTAGAATCCTTGCTCTTAGAATCCTGTTTATCTTCATCACTTTCATTCTTGGGAACAGTACAGTCAGTAGCATAATGACCAAACTTTCCACAATTGAAACATCTTATATTTTTCATACTTTTGTGCTTTCTAGAGAACTTGCCTTTCTTGTTGTAATATGCCTCTTCATCACTAGAAGACTCATCACTATCTTGAAGTTGTTTACCCTTGGAATTCTTGGTAGCCTTGAAATCTGCCTCTTTCTTGACATCAACCTTCACTTGAGTTCTCAACTCAAATGCTGCAAGTATACTATGGAGCTCATCCTTTTTCAACTTATCCAAATCTTTAGCTTCCTCAATAGCAGAAATATTTTCACTAAATCTATTAGGAAGAGATCTTAAAATCTTATCACAAACATCATTTTCAGCAAGCTCAAGACCTAAGTCTTTCATGGAGTTAACAACCTCATCCATACGAAGCATGTAGTCACTAATATTTTCATCATCATTCATCTTGAGTTGTTCAAACATACCTTTGAAGTGTCTCAACTTGGCCTTTACGACATTTGTATCACCTGTATGAACCACCTTCAACTGTTTCCACATTTCACTAGTTGTCTTGCGGTGAATCACTTTGGTGAGATCTGCTTTCTGTAAGCCTTTCAGGATTGCATTCATTGCTTTTGAATTGCTGTGATGTAGGAGCCTTTCTTCTTTAGTATTAGGACCATGTTCGGAATAGTGTACTCATCTTCAATCACTTCCCAAACCTCATTCCCAAGTGCCATTAGATGAACCTTCATCCTTGCACTCCAAAGACCAAAATCTGACCCATCAAGAATAGGTGTTGCATTGCCACTTGAATGATCCATTGTGTTCTTTACTAGCTTTTCCTTCAAGCTGTTAAACTTTTTGAAGGCACCTGCTCTGATACCAATTGAAGAACACAAGCTTATACTGAGAGAGGGGGTGAACAGTATAAGACCTCTTTTTACTTTTTCCTTTATACTTCAAAATAGTAAAGCAATATACCCAAAGCAATATCAAAGCAATGCACAATATCATCCACAAAGTGACACCAATTTTAACGTGGTTCACCCAGAATGGTTGAGCTACGTCCACAAAACTTTTCTCTAAAAGTTATCTCAAAGTTCTTTGGGAATCCTTCCCAATTACAATGTTTATGAGCCTCGGCCCAAAGGAGATACCTTCCCCCAATCAGAATTTATGAGCCTCTGCTCAAAGGAGATACCTTCCCCCAATCAAAATTTATGAGCCTCTGCTCAAAGGAGATACCTTCCCCTCTACGCTCTGGAAATGATCCCTCAGAAGATCAACTGCCTCTACCTCTTGCCAGCACGTGGAACTCCTTTCCACCGAAGACCTCCTGTCCTCAATGCTTAGCCTAAGAGACCTCTGCCTTCTATGATCACGTCCACAACAGCTCAGCAACCTGTACCAAACACAGTCAGTCGGTCTAGTACAAGTCTTCCTCTGTCTATCAGATCTGTCCAACTCTTGAACAAATCAATCCTCTGCATACAAGCCTTCTCAAAGACTTGCCAACTATCCTCAAGTTCTTCTCATAGAACCAATGCACCTCTGTCCTCAAGTTCTCTGATAGAACTATCAAACTTAGCTCACAAGTCCTCTGCTAGGACCTGTCCAAATCTGCTCACAAGTCCCCACCGAAACCTGTCCAAAAACTGCTCACAAGTCCCCACCGGAACCTGTCCAAAACTGCTCACAAGTCCCCACTGGAACCTGTCCAAAAACTCAGCAAGCTCACCAAGAAAAACTTTCTTAGTAGGAAATCACAAAGTGAATTGTTAGAGACCCAATGTGATTTGTCAAACTCATAGAAGCATAAAGAGAATTGTTAGAGACTCAATATGTTCTATACTCAAATCCCAATCTCAAAACTCAACTCAAATCAACTCAGCTCAATCTCAATCTCAAATCTGAAAACTCAACTCAATATCTGAAATGGATAGGATAGAATGTTTTCTTTCAAGAACATGAAACCCCAACAATTGCCAACTATGCAAAGAATCACATAACAATGATACTCATGTTCTTTTCACCATCAATTAGGGTTTCAACAACAATGCTCATCAAACAAGGTTTAGTCAACCAACACCATTCAACTCAACATCAACCTTGAAGCATTCAACCAATCATCACAAGAAAAGGAAACAAGTAGAAATCCTTTTCCCTCCAAAGATATTTGAACAAAACAACCACCAACACAATATCACCAAATGCAAAGAATAACTTGCTCAAATCAACTCAATGGAGTAAGCCCAATATCATGAATCAAGTAAAGCAATAACTTGATCAAACAACCTCTATGGAAGCAACTCAACCATCAAACTCAAAATAGCCAACCAAGGGTTCCACCAACTCAATGCAAGTAGCTAGACTCACAAATATAAACCCTAGTGCACAAAGCTTCCACTATCTCAAACCAAAAATTATGCATTCACCAAAAACTCTCCTTAAGGATAACAATGCATAAGTAGTCTTCAACAAACCAGAAAATAGGATTTACACCTAGCCAAAGGATACCTAGTAGAATACCTTTTCACTCCAACCTTATTTCAGAAAACATACACCAATCATACTCATAAGAAGAATGTGCCCATACCTTATTGGAGTAGAAGATAATTGAACCTTCAAGCTGTCACCACACACAACTTATAAATCGTTGTCCAAGAAACTCTGAATTTCGTGGCATAAAGACGTTTTAATAAAAACGTGTGTTACTCTAGCAAAGCACCCCCGCGAGACTCGAAACGGTGACCTCCGCCAATGCAATGCCCAACAGCAGCCTTCGCTGCCACTAGCCCATGCGGGCTACGAAGTTCACAAGTGAACTTCCCTCCACTTCACCCTCAAAAAAACTCTCGAAGACTTTTCAACCGCACGTGCTTCTAAGTCTTCCTTCGATCGCAGCGAATACAGAGCACAAACACCGCAAATTGCATTCGAGGAATTTTGAATTAATTAGCCTTCCAACCTTAGGAGTTGGAGAATAAATAGTCTCTTCGAAGACACCTTGACGTCGGCGAAAATAAAGACCATTTCGAAATTAATCAAAAGTCTTTTCAAAAAGGGTTTAAAAACCCTTAAATAATTTTAATAAATTAAGAATAAAAAAAGGTTTAAAAACCTTTAAGTATTTTTAATAAATTAAAAATAATTTCTCCCTTAATTAATTAAATAATTAATTAATTAAAACCTTGAAGGGTTTTAAATAATAATTAAATAAATAATAAAGAGAACCTCCATTGGTTTTAATAAAAACCATTTAACTTGGTTTTAATAAAAACCCTATCCAACTTGGTTTTAATAAAAACCGGTTTGGTTTTAATGAAAAACCCTTGCCAATGGAATCTCTCTGGATTCTCTTAAAAATATTCTCTTGGAATCTTCCACCTTTGAAGCCAACACATCCTCTTAACATTAATGCCATTTCCTTTTGACATCAATGACAACTCATAGACAAGAAGCTAGGATCTCAAACCCAAAATTGCCAACACAAAGTAAGACCTTTATCCACTTCTCTTAGATTAGATTTTTATGAAGTTATAGGATAATAGTATTATAACTTTGTAAAGGGATATAGTGGCTATAATTTGGATCACATTGTAGAAAATGATTATTTGAAAATAACCTTTAGCACTCTATGGGGTATATTTAATTATCGAGTGATGGTAATTGCATTATGCATTGGAGCTAAAAATTTTGATTAGTTGATGAATAAAGTGTTTAAACCTTATAATAGAACTTTTACTAGAGTTTTTCTAGATGAGTTTTTTTTTTTTTTTTTATGGATGGAAGGTAGATCATCAAGCTAGTATTGAGAAATATTTTTAGTAGTTGGATGAGGCAATGGCCTTATTTAATCCTAAAAATTCATATTTGGATGTACCACATGTGTCTTGTCATCTCATGTGGTCTCTAAGGAAGGGATTGCAACTAACCTTGTATATGTTGCAAATATTAATGACCTACCATGTTTTTTTTTTTGATAAGTAATGATATATTTACAATGGGTTTTTTAGAAAAGGATCCCAAAACCTTAGTTACATCAGAAGCCGAGGCTAAAAATATGAGTAAAAATTGGGGCTGCACCCAAGGGCAAAGATCCGGGGCCCGGGGCCCTGGTGTCTACAAAAAATGGACTAGGACACATAACATCAAAACTTGGCATGAAGCCACCAAAAACCAAAAAACATCGCCATCAACAATGCAAAAACTGAAAGCCATTGCTCTGGTGGGCCCTACGATCGGTCCTAGCCAGGACGGGGCCCCTGGTAGGCCAACTTTACTCCCTATCAGGGCCATCTCCCAGCCTACGTCGGATCTTGACCAGAGCATTGGCAGCAGAGGAGGTCACTTGGGTAGCTGAATTCAGGGATCCAATTGTTGTGTCAAGAAGGTCTTTGATAGCCATATTCTATAGCCTATTTTCAGAGTTAGAACTAACTTCGATGGGCTTTGGGGCCTCCATTTTGGGATTTTTGGTGCTTCCAGTAGCCCTGTTACTACCAAGGAAGGGGCCTTTATGAATACCACCAGGAGTTGGGGCCCCACCAGGGCCCTAAGCCAGATTCCTACACTTTCAAGTGGGCCTACGATGCTTTAGGGTAGGGGAGCCTTCAGGAGAGGGTGTCTCCTTGGAAATATAAGTAGGAGGGGAGGCAGCGGGAGAGTTAGCCAATTCAAGGGGGGGTATAGAAGATAGGGGAGGGATGCGATGGAGGTACGGTTGATTGGAAAGGGCATGCCTATATAGGACGGCCACGAGGCCTTTGTGGGAGGGCCAGGAGTGGCTTTTGCAAGCATGGTCAATGGAAAGACCCAGGGAATACAACAAGAATTGGGGGGTGTTGACCACCGTGGCCCCTCGGAGGTGATTGAAGTAGCTTAGATGAAATCTAAATAGTCATTGGTCTGGTTTGTCGTAGGTGATGTATTTCATCATCAAGATGATGGTCTCATCGAAGGGGGCTGAGATGTTGGAATGGAATAGATTCACCTTGTCCTACTATTGTTCCAGGATTGCGAGATAGCTCCTCCTCCCAATTATGCTTGTCTCACTTGACAACTCTACACTTATCCTCATGGTGAAGGCCTGAAACTTTTGTTAAGAATTCTTTGGTAACTTTGAAGTGGAGGCCCTTCACCATGACCTCATCATCATTCCATGAGTCCAGAAAGCTTTGGGTAATTTCATCGTCAGCTCCTACAAATTTATTGAAAAAAGGGGTGAATTTTTTGGCATTGGAGAAAATTCTGGCCGACTCGCTCAAATCGAGCATGGAAGGCTCAAGGAATACAGTCTTGGCAGCCATGGGAATCGAACTATCAGCCCAGGGATAGGGGAAAAGGGGGATACCAGACTAGAGGCACGGGGACAGGGGATGGGGGAAGCAGACAAGACTATGGGAAACCTCCGCACATGATAGATTTAAAACCTTGCATGGGGCCACGAAGGGGGGAAGCCATCGGTATCAAAAATGAGCACTCGGGGCCAGGTGCGACACGAGGGGGGAGGGGCTGAGGGGGCGTGACTGCTGGTTGCCATGCATGGCAAGGGAGAGGGGCCACTTCCAATGCACTAGGTGGCACAAACTGAGTGGGGGATCGCCTTGAGGGTACTCTATGGGATAGAGCCATGGGCGAGCTGATGTAGCATGGGGATCCGATGGCATAGCATCCAAGGCAAAAAGGTTAGAGAGGGCCGACGAGCTCTCTATCTTGGAACTACCAGAACTACCAATAGAGCAACACAACTCTAGGTTAGGATGAGCCGATATTCTAACATGGCCAAAGACACTTGGAACTACGAGGGGGATCTAGAAGCCCAACTCATGAGCAGGATTCATACATGGATCAGATGACATGTCATCACTAGGGGGGAATTCCCTATTCTCTAGAAACCACACCGATGGGAATTTGGGGCCCCAACTCGTGGTAGGATGACACTAAGTTCCTCATCGATGCTAGAATAATCTTGTGCGATAATATGGACCAGAGCTTTGGGGACGTTCATTGTCCAGGTGATGAAATATTCAACTGAGATGGCTTAGTTTGCCATGAAATTGGTCACCCTATTGCCTTCCCTATACACATGTCAGAATGCATGGTTGAGGAATCCCTGAAGGACGATCTAGGATTCTCGGATGGAGTTGTGAATGCACCAAGAGCAGTTTCTCAGGCTAGGGCTACGTTGATAATAACTTGGGAATTGCTCGTAATTATGACTTTTGAGGGTGACTCCCTAAGGGCGGTCAGCCCGCTAAGTGGAGTTGCTGCTTCGATGAAATTATTAGTCTAGATGTCGAGCAGAGTAGCAAAGGCCAATATCATGACCTTGTGGTATTCACGAATGACCCCGACCACCCTAGAGGGTCCGGGGTTACCTTTAGAAGCATCATCAAAGTTAAGATTGACCTAGCCAGGGGGTGCGGTAGTCCACCTCATCAAAGATCATCAGGAGGGGGTAGGGGGGGACCGATGGGGGAAGAAGAATGTCAATGGAGGATAGGAGGGTGGCCTCACCCATCCATCAGGGAACCTCAGTTAAGGGAATGGAGTAGGAATTCTCAACGGCAAAGGTAACTGCCTTGGTCGCTATCCATTGGGGGAACGGGTCAGGGAGGAGAAGGCTCTACTATTGCACTCCAACAAGAGTTGCCAAAGCATATGAGGAAGGCAAGAGCCCTAGAGGAAATGGATGAAGGGATGGGAAAAGGGGTTGGGCCACTGAGATAGGAGATCAGAGATGGAGTTGGGGGCCACCCACTGGATAGAGAATTGGGAAAGGATGAGGCCCAAGACTTCAGATGAAAAGGGATAGTTGATAAAGATGTGGTTAGTGGACTCCCAGGCCGCACAACAAAGGAAGCATCTATTCGGGATCTGAAAGCCCCTCCTTATTAGATTCTTAATAGATAGGATCTTGTTTTGTATGACCACCCAAATGAAGTGACTGATTTTGGGGATCAACTTCTTAGCCCACACCTATTGGGTTGGAAAGGGAGCCTCGTCAGGGATTCATTGGAGATTATATGTATATTTGATATAAAAGAATCCACTAGGAGTGCCATGCCAAATGCATTTTTTGTTTCCTTCGAAGGACAAGATGACAGTCACCTTGAGGAGGCACTAAAGCCTGGCAGCTTGAATCGGGTGCTTGGGATTCAGGATGGGTTTCCAGGTAACCCGCCCCTGGTTTTGGGAAAGATATGCCGACACTCTGGGCCCTCTATCTGCAAGCCCTATTTTGAGGATGAGAAGCTCTTTGTTAGTAGCCAAGGCCTCATTATGAATCCATCTACCTTCCTAGAAGTTGATCTTGCCTTCATCCCCGAGGATCCATCTAGTCCCTTTCTAGATTATGTCTTTGGTGGAGATCAGGGACTTCCAAAATGTGGATCCATCTTGAGGCTAAGAATAACTGAGGAAGGGATGATTATGATAGTATTTTTTGTGCATGATGGTGACCCACTCATTAGGGGTATTGATGTGCACCTTCCAGGCATGTTTGGACAAGAGGGCCTTGTTCATGAGGACCACCCGCCTGAGCCCGATCCCTCCCTCACCTTTGGGGTGGCATACCAGGGGCCATGAGACCAAGGGAATACTCTTATTATCTTTGCTACACGACCAAAGAAATCATTTTTGAATTTTTTCAATGTGAGCTGCAATGGAGGTCGAGATTCTAAATATCGACATGAAATATATCAAAATGCTTTATAGGACTGCTGCCAAGAGGGTGGCTCTACCAGCTTGCGAGAGGAGGTGACATTTCTAGGGGGCCAACTTCTTCTAAATCCACTCAATAAATCTACCCCACAGGGCCTTGGAGGATGCACCTATGAATAGGGGAAGCTCGAGGTAAGAGGAGGGAAGGGACCTAGGGGTGCAGCCCAAAATCCGCTCAATTTTGATTTGCCTAGCCAAGGGATTATGAATGAAGAAAATCTTGCTTTTTTGGAGGTTGACTTTTTTCTTGGATGCTTCCTCGTACAGGGTTAAGATATGTTTGAGGGTTTTGGATTGAGGGATTGTGGTAGAGGTGGTGAGGATGGCGTCATCCATGAACTACTGGTGGGACAGAGCAGGTAGACCCAACATAGTCCTGATGCCCAAAATGAGACCACGGGTCATAGTGCCTAAGATGGTCCATCCCAGGGCCTCATCCAGGATGATGAAGAGGATCAGGGATAGGGGGTCACCTTGGCGGAGCCCTCTAGAACTAGGGAAGAACCCGTTAGGGGACCCATTGATGAGGATAGATAACCAAGGGGAGGACACACAGTTGCTGATGAGCCTGACCTAGGAGGGGTGGATGAGGAGGACCTTGGATAGGAAATCTCAGTCAACTCTGTCAAAGGCCTTGTTCATATCTAGCTTGAGTAGGAAGGAGGCATTTTTGGATAGGACAACCGAGTGAATGGCCTCGTGCATGATTATGACACCATCTATGATCAATATGCCTTTGATCGAGCTGCCTTGATAGAGGAAATAATCAAGGGAAGGATGTCCTTGAAGTGGGAGGCCAAGGATTTATTGAGGATTTTGTACAAGAAATTGCACAAGCTAATGGGGTGGAAATTTGAGAGGGATCTAGCTACCTGGGTCTTGGGGATCAGGGCTATGAAAGTGGAATTGATACCTCTAGGGATGGAGCTGGCAGTCTGTAGGTCCTAGATGACATCACATACTTCTTGCCCGACGGTGTCCTAAAAAGATTGGAAAAACTGAGGGGGGAATCCGTCTAGGTCCGGGGCCACTTCAGTATTCATGGAAAAAGTGGCAGCATGGATTTTAGATTCATATAAGGGCTGAAAAAGCATCACATTTTCCATGGTCAATATAGAATAGGGGATGTATTCCAGGAGGGATTCGATAGCTTCTGGGAACATGGGGGGCTATCACCTAGGAGCTCCTAGAGGAATTGGGTGGCTTCGACCTAGATGTCTTCTTCTTCCTTGATGATTCTTTCATCCCTTCCCACCAACCCAGTAATTCTATTGGAACCCCTATTCCTGAGAGTCGACATGTGGAAGAACTTAGTGTTTGAATCGCCATATTGGAGCCACTGGGCTCTTGAATTCTATCTCCAAAAGGTTTCTTCCTTGGCTAGAATGTTGTGATACTCATTGAGAGCAAGGCGTTCCTCTTCCCTGAGCCCCGAGTCTTGGGAGCCTGCTTGAAATCTGGACTCGAGGCCTTTGAGTTTTTCTTTAAGTATTGCTTTGTTTTCAAAGATATTACTAAACACCTCCTTATTCCATACCTTGATTTGGTCTTTGAGGCATCTCAACTTGTGAAAAACATGAGCAGTTGGACTTCCATGGATTGGGGGAACCCACCAGTGGCCTACTTGGGCCCGAAAGTCAGGATGATGCAGCCACATGGACTCAAACTAGAAATGCCTCTTGGGGAAGGGGCACTGATCATTTTTGAGGAGGATGGGGTTGTGATCAGATCCGATTTTAGGGAGGGCTAGCAAGGTGGCATCAACAAACATGGGAAGAGCTTCCTTAGATAAGAAAACTCTATTTAGTCTAAATTGTATATGGTTTTCTCCAACTCTTCTATTGGACCAATAGAACCTGGATGCTTTTAGGCTGACATCCATGAGCTTGTTGAAGGCAGTAAAGGCTCCAAAGTCCTCCATGATCTTGCCCTATAGCACTGAGCCCCTACTTTTATTAGAGAGGAATAGGGCACTATTGAATTCCCCGACCAGTATCCAAGGCAAGGGGCAAAGGCTTCTCTCATCACACTAATATCATTCCATAAGGCCACTTTCTTGATAGGGTTGTTGGGAGCGTAGAAATTGGACAGAATCCATGAGTGCCTTGCCTTAATGCAATGGACCATAATGTTGATTATTCTAGGGGATGAAGATATGATTCTTCCCTCAAATGATCGAGGGTCCCACATGCACAACAAACCCCCAGCTAAGCCAGTTGTAGGGGTAGACAGGGCTACACTTCGGGTAGTAGCGTCATCTATTCTAATCTCCTAAAGAAGAAGGAAGGATTGGCAATGATCCCTATAGAGTTGGTCGAGGATCCTTTTCTTGGGGGCCCCATTGAGCCCCCTAATATTCCAGGTGATGAGCTTCATTTGACACCCTTATGGGGTCGCTTCCCCCCCTTCCCAGCATGAGTGGGGGGTTTGGTTCGGATGGCAATCATCTTGGAGAAGCTTGCACCAACATTAGAGAGAGTTTCCTAGGAGCCATTAGCAATGTCATCTTCAGTGATTCTTATCCATTGGTCACCCATGGTGGGCAGACCTATTTTGAGTTTGCTGCCAAAGTCTATGGTAAAATTCCTACTTCTAGTCATCTTAGGGCTGACTTCATCGGGCCCATATGGAGAACTAGCTTCAATTTCTTCATCTGACCTTTTATATTTGCAATCTAAGGGAGGAAGCCCAGTAGGGATCACCAAGAGGAGTGGGATGGTCAAGGGGGGATAGCAGGGGTGGGGGGGAGAAGGGGGCCTTGATAGAGGTGGGAGTCGATGGGGAAGGGAGCCCAAGTGGCTCGCAAGCAAGGAGGGGGGTATAAGCAAGGGCCTGTGGGGAGGGATTCAAAGTGGGTAGCAGGGGAGAACCTGGGAGTGGGGCCCTGAAAGATGACCCAAGGGAGGGAGCAGCTAAAAGGGAAACCTAGGGGAGACCGCCCTCCAGACTGAGGTCCACATGAGATTCCTTTGGGGTAGTGGGGAGAGCCTCCTTATTGGTCCAATTCTGGGATCTGGGGCCATCATGAGGGGGCCCATGAGATAGGGCCCAAATTGATCGGGAAGGTATATTGGGGGTAGGGCCATCAGCCTTTCTAAATACTAGGCATTGGTGGGAGAGGTGACCTTGAGTGGAGTAGGTGGGGCAGAAAGTAGCTTTGTTTTTGTAGATCAAGGCCTGATGCCAAAATAAGGACCCAGAGGAGATGGTCACCGATGAGGGGAGTTTGAATTCAATATTGACATTGACATAGAATTTGGCATGCACCATTCGGGATCCTACCTTAGTAGCAGGGTCAAAGGCCACAAGGTGCCTGACTGACTGAGCAATGATTCTTAGAATGTATTCATGCCACAGGTGGAAGGGAAGGTCTAGGAGATGAACCCATACTAGGGTGAAATTGATTATTTGGGAGTTGGGGTGGAATTAAGCTCCATAATGCATGAGAAAGAGGATTTTGCACCCCAAAAACCAAGACCTGCCCGACAGGATCTTTTCGACATCCTTGTTGTTATTGAGTTTGATGATGAAGAAGCCCTTGGTCAGGGCAACCATCTGAATATGCCTAAAAACCTTCCATTTTTTGGCCACCCATCTATGGATGGTTTCTATGTTTGGACACCCTCCCAGGAATTTCCCTACCATGGAGGCAGAGGAACTAGCCACCAAGTAGGAGTAGACCTCCTCCTGTATAGAGATGTGAGTGCCCTCGAGGGAAATACCTAGCCCCAGGGCCCGGTAAGGGGTCCTAGTTCCCACAAATATCTACTAATAGGAGGGTTTTGGCCCACCTAGGATAGAGCCCTACCTTGTATCAGGGGACTTTTTCCCTAGGCCTACGCTTGCATCGAGGCTGGCCTAGGGGCTAGGGCCCAATATGTCATCGCCACCCTGGCCAATAATCAGATCAGGCACAGAGCCAACCTCTGGGCTTGTCGAGGGTCCTGTAGGCCTAGTACTGGGCCCTAACATGCCTTGTCCTAATCCCAAACCTAAACCCACCCAGAAACCTGCACCAATATCTGAACCTGCCCCCAGACCTACCATCCTGTTCCCACCATCCTCGAATCTTTGGTAATTTTAGAGACCTACCATGTTTTAGTAGTGAGAGTAAGTTAAGATTATTCTCGTGACATATGTGATATTACAAGATGCTAATAAGTAATTTCTCAAGAATTGCACTACCATTATGAATTTCATAAAGAAGGATGTTCACCATGAACTAGTGTAAGACTAGATTTTAGGAATTGAACAATATCTTGATTATTGCTTCAGTGTTGAAGAATCAATATTAGATTAAGTTAATTATTATGTACATATATAAATTTTAAATAACACTTGGTAGCATATTGCATCAAAAATATTAAATTATTAATGGTCATCCTATCCAATTTAGAAGTAGGTAAATGAGTAGTGCATAGGTAACCTATAAAGCTATAAAGAGGGAAGCACTGACTATCATATTTTATCTCAAAAATTTTAGAAATAATTATGTAGGTAAAATTTTCATTATCATTAAAGACTATGTTGCCTTTAAGTATATTTTTCGTAAGCCTAATACATTAGGAAGGATAGCCAAATTGATTCTCCTATTGCAAGAATTTAAATTTTTACATTGTTGATCAACTAGGTAAGTATTAGAGTAGGTTCTTTACCTTAGCTCATGTTCACCTAGGTTATTTATTTCCTTTTTGTTTAGTTATTCTATGTATTTTCCCCACCTAATTATGTGTGGATATTTCATTTATCTTATTTACATATTATGATATGTTACATATTTATTTCTTAGATATTATGGGGATATTTTAAGGTTTGACTATTCCTAGGGATGGCATTTGGAGGGTTGATATTCTTTCTCCCATAGCGATTACATATCTATGGACCATATCACATATTCCTTTTATACGATTGGAGAGCTTTATCCTACACCTATGGTTGATCATCCTTTCTTATATAAGCAAGGTACCTTCATTGTACTCAGTGTTCCATTTTTAGATCTAATATATGATATTGTTGCTCTCTTGTTTGCATATCTATTTGTAAGCTTATGTTGTCCATTTGCTTTAAGATTATTGTTTTGGTTGAATGTGGTGTTTTGTTAACACTTGAGATACTTGCAACTTGGAATGATCTTATTATAATTTCTTTCATGACATCAAATCAATAGGTGTTGCGATCATCCATTTGTTAGTGTTATGTAGTTGTTTCTCTTGCAGGTTCGAAGAATGGTGTGGAAGCTTCAATTTTTGTGTTCGGGTCCTTGGTGGATTTTTTTGGCTAGTTTGTGCCACTCCTTCCATTTTAATATCATCACCAGACTCCTAAAATCTTTTTTTCCCATACTGCAATAGCCTCATTCCCTTGGATTTGTCCTAATAATATTTTTTCTTGAGCATTTCCCTTTTTTGGTAGGGTCACCAACCTAGCCAATTTTTTATATTTCACATGTATCTCCTGATAGAAATTTCATTTTTTGAGGAATGTTTTAGGAGGTCTATAGATGCATTCATTTGAGTTGTTCCCAAAATTTCAGCTCATTTGGATTCGTATTCTTCAAGATATCTTGATGTTACAAAAACTTGTAAGTTTTTAGTAATATGCATAAATATTCATATCAAATTATGATTTTTTGAATACTTTTTTTACAGAATATGTAAAATCCTATTATAGACCATCCTATAAAATTTTAGAGCATTTAGATTTGTATTCGTATAGTTACATTGATTTTACCATTTTTACTAAACACATCATTTCAGGCGAAATATTGGGAGGTGCTTAGCAAAAAATTTTGCAGTTCTGTAGAATCATTGTTTTGATATGTCTGTAAAATTTCAGATTTTTTGGATCTATATTTAAACATTTATAATAATCGTATTACTGCACTCTCAATATTGCATTGTAAAAAAAGGGGGGGGTTTTGCACTTGAACCTTGTATATGGAGTATTGTTATAAAGTCCCATATTTTGCATTCTTGTGAAGCTTATAAAATAATATTTTAGGGGGGTTGTCTCAGTGCTTATTTGTGCACCCTATCTACGTTATTTTTCTCTTTTGTAATTTTTTTAGAATGGCTTCTTCAGTTTCTTTTGCGTTAGATCAATGTGAGCCATTAACAACACATAATTACCACACATGGAGACCAATAATGGAAACAATCATTAAAAGCAAAGGATTATGGGCTTTATTGCTTGAAGAACAACCAGATTTCACTAGATAATATGAAAAATTAGAGCACCAATGCAAATTACATGAATGTATGGGTTTAATAGGAACTTATGTAAGTGATAGTATTTTATTTCATTTGGAATGATGCGACTCTCCTTTCAAAATTTTGGAAAAATTAAAAGGATTATTTGGTACGGTGGATCACATAAGAGCCATGCAACTTGAATTTGATATCACTTCTCTCAATCCTGAAGGTTTTCCATCTATTGTAGACTATCTTACTAAATTCAAGCACTTGTTCAAATAGTTGAAGGGGAGTGGGAAAGACAAGAAATATGAAGAGTGTGTTTACCTAATTCTATCCAAGTTGAAAGGTCCATTCCAAATATTTTCTTCTACATTTTTCTCTAGCATGGATGCCTTAGGTGACACATTCATAATGCCTAATTTAGAGATTTTTTGTGAAAGAATTACTAGAGAAGAATCCAAATTGTCTAACCTTGAGTCTTGCACCTCTCAAAAGGCATTAGTAGCATTTAGTCCTAAGGATAAGGGAAAATTCAAAGGTAAACCTAAGTCCTCTCCTTATCCATATCAAAGTTCCCCTAATCCCAAAGAATCTAACTCTAAATGCAAAGAGTCTTCTAAATCCAAGAATAATTCTAGCCTTTCATGCTTCTTTTGTGGGGGGAATAATCATGTAGAAACTAGGTGTTGGAAGAGAATGCAAGCCTTAGAGGATGCAATCATAAAACACAAGATCTCTATATCCACTCCACTTACTTCTAGTGAGCATGACAAAGCACTTAATTTTGTTGGGATATCTCAGTCAGTTGTTATAGATAGTTGGGTTATAGATTCTGGTGCTTCTCACCATATGAATTCTTCTAAGGAGTCATTTGTATCTCTTGGTTTTAATTCTACTTTCAACATTGAGGTTGGAGATTCTTCCTTTATTTCTTTTAAGGGAAAAGGTGACATACAACTTTATGGTGGATGCATCAATGATGCACTATATATTCTTGATATCACTTCAAATTTACTTTATGTTTATCAAATTTGTCATTCTAGGAAGGGAAAAAAAGTGACTTTAACACCACAAGGAGCTGAAGTTAGAACCTTTTTGGAGCCTCATTCACTTCTTTCACAAGGTGTTTTTGATCATAGTTCTGGACTATATCACTTTGAGGGTTTTGATGATACTTCTTCTATAGGCACATGCTTGGTTTCTCATGTAGATTCTGAGAGTAAGCTTTGGTATGAGCATTTTGGACATCTTAATTACACATATTTGAAGGAGTTGAGCACTCATGGTATGGTTGATGGTTTTCATAGATTTTCTTGTCTTGATGGAGTTTTCCCTAGATTTGCATTAGGGAAACAACACCAAGATCCATTTCCTAAGAGTAAGTCAAAAAGAGCTTCTTCACGACTTGATCTTGTGCATAGTGACTTGATGGTTTTTTCTACTCCTTTCAAAGGAGATAAGTATGCACTTACATTTATTGATGATTTCTCAAGGCATACATGGGTTTATTTTCTCAAGTACAAGAGTGATGTCTTTTCACACTTCAAGGTGTTTAAGGCTTATGTTGAGAATCAATCTTCTAGTTGCATAAAGAAGCTTCACACTGACAATGGATAGGAGTACTTCAATAGAGAGTTTTCTAATTTTTTGGTAGCTCATGGCATTGTTCATCAATATTTTGTTCCTCATACTCCACAAAAAAATGGCATACCAGAAAGGAAGAACCGAACTTTGAAGGAGATGGCTAATTGCATGATGCATTCCAAGGATTTATCTCCTATATATTGGGTAGAAGTAGTTAATTGTGTGAACTACATTCAGAATAACACACCACATAGAGAACTTGAGCATTTGACTCCAGAGGAGGCTTGTTCTAGGACTAAGCCCAATGTCTCATTTTTCAATTTTTTTGGAAGTTATGCTTGGGTATTTGTTCTAAAGAAGCAAAGGAAAGCCTTCGATAAGAAGAGCAAACCCTTGATATTTTTTGGGTATTGTGAGGACATGAGAGCTTATCGAATTTAGATCCTGATACTCATGAAGTTATTTTTAGAACTCATGTTCAATTTTATGAGTCCTTCTCTTCTCATGATTCTTCTTCTTTACTTCCACCCATTGACGATTATTCACTTCATCTAGAGGATCCCTTATTTGAGGAGTAAGTTCATGAGGTATTTGAGGAGGTCATGGATATAGATTTATATGAGAATATTTTTCCTCCTAATGTTGTCACTATGCCTAGGTGGGCTCATACAATAATTTTTGAGGTAACACCTTTCATACAAGATATTCCACCCACTAGACATCATCATGCACATTCTATAGGTTCTAGAATTTTATGTCAGGAAGTTTCTAGGGATCCATAGTATTTCTCATAGACTCATGGGATACAAGAGTGGGGTGAGGTGATGATAGATGAGTATTCTTCTTTGATGAATAATCATGCTTGGGATTTGGTCTCTCTTCCTAAGGGAAGAAATTTGATTAGGTGTAAGTGGGTATACCGAACCAAATATATAGCTGATGGGTCCATTGATAAGTATAAGGCTCATCTTGTAGCAAAGGGTTTCTTGCAGGTCGAAGGACTTTATTACTCTGAGACTATTGCACTCATCACCAATATGGATTATATTCACCTTGTACTTCATATTACTGCATCACAGGGTTGGGCAATGTACCAGATGGATGTGAAGAGCACCTTCTTGCATGGAGATTTGCAGGAGGAAATATTCATGGAGAAACCTGTTGGGTTTGTTCATGACTCTTCTCTTGTTTTTAGACTACAAATGTCTCTCTATGGTCTCAAAAAATCCCCTCGAGCTTGGTATGAGAATATGGAATATTTTCTTCTATCTACTAGTTATGTTCAGTATCACTTAGATCCTACAGTGTATATACATGTTGGAGAGGATATAGTTATACTTGTCTTGTATGTTGATTATTTGCTTCTTAATAGTAGCTCTTCTTCCTACATTTAGACTGTTCAAAGGGTTCTCTCAACATATTTTGATATGGTAGATCTTGATCTTTTGCACTTTTTTCTTGGTTTACAAATTTATCAGTCATATTCAAGGATTCATTTGAGTCATCAAAAGTACACCCAATATCTTCTTCAATATTTTTGTATGGCTTATTGCAAGCCATTTACCTCTTCTTTCTAGTCTAGGTATCTCTTACTTCCTCTATGTGATCCTACCTTGTATAGGTAGTTAGTTGGAAGTTTGATGTACTTGACCCATACTCACCCCGATATTTATTTTGTAGTTGGACTTGTGTCTCGGTTTGCACATGCCCCTCATAGTAGTCACTGGTAGGCTTCCAAGAGGATTTTGAGATATCTACAGGGTACTTCACACTTTGGATTGCACTACACCAAAGGTTCTATTCATTTGGTTGGATATACTAATTCAGATTGGGCAGGTTCTATTGATGATAGGTGTTCCACTTCTGGCTATATTTTTTATCTTGGCTCTTCTATGATTTCTTGGGCATGCATGAAGTAACAGGTTGTTGCACTTTCATCTATAGAGATAGAGTACAGAGCAGCAGTTGCAATGAGTCAGGAGGTTCTTTGGCTATGATAGTTATTAACAGAGTTTGGCTTCCCACAGGATTCAGCAACACCACTTTGGTGTGACAACCAAAGTGTAATTCACATTTCTTGCAATCCTATTGAGCACCAACGAACCAAGCATATTGAGATTCACATGCACTTCATTCATCAACACATTCAGGATGGAGTTATTTTCTTGGAGTACATTCCAACTCAGCAGTAGGTTGATGACATATTTACAAAGCCTTTTGCATCACCTCGCTACCATGAGTTGTGTGGCATGCTTGGGGTTTCAAAAGTTTTCCTTGGGGGGTGTTCTTGAAGACACATTCCTTCTTCTTTCTCTATATTTCAAGCAGGATGATATTTTTCCCATGTGGTTTTTCCTTCTTCTAGTTTGAGATTTATTCATGGATATATTGTACATGAGTACCTAATCAGGCCTTGTTTTTGGGACCCATACTGTGGATATGCCACTTTTATTTTTGACCCCTAGCTTCACTTGAGGGGGGGTGTTAGAGTAGGTTGCTTACCTTAGATCATGTTCACCTAGGTTATTTATTTCCTTTTTATTTAGTTATTCAATGTATTTTCCCCACTCACTTATGTGTGAATATTTCATTTATCTTATTTAGAAATTATGAGATGTTACATATTTATTTCTTAGATATTATGGGGATATTTTAATGTTTGACTATTCCTAGGGGTGAAATTTGGAGGGTTGATATTATTTCTCCCATAGAAGTTACATATGTATGGACCATATCACATATTCCTTTTGTACGATGGATATTTGTCTTTAGCTTGATCCTACGGCTACGGTTGATCATCCTTGCCTATATAAGCAAGGCATCTTCATTGTACTCAGTGTTCCATTTTTATATATAATATATGATATTGTTGCTCTCTTGTTTGCATATCTATTTGTAATCTTATGTTGTCAATTTGCTTTCATATTCTTATTTTGGTTGAATCTGGTGTTCTGTTAACACTTGAGATCCTTGCATCTTGGAATGATATGATTATCATTCCTTTCAGTAAGAAGTATATCAATGCAAGTGTTATTTTGAGAGCATATGAAAGAGTTATCTATGAGTGTACACATGATGAGTTTCTGAATGTAAGCTATTGGAGATAGAATCCATTTTAGAGAAATATACAAAAATCTATTGATACTTAACTAAAGTTGGATTTCTATATGGTTCAAAACTAAGAATGAATAGGATGATTACTTAGGTCACTCAACCTTATTCATAAATATAAGGATTTTTTTATCAATTAGTGCCCAATGGGAAGTATATATGAGTAGTTATGTAGGACCATGGAAAGTAATTTATTATAGTTTCTCATGATGGCATGTGTGTAGGATGCTTCTTTGGGATAAATAAACAACAAGAAGGAGCTTATATGTAAGATATAAATGGAAAACACTCTTCAAATATTATATGGAGTATTGTAAAACATTTAATGTGTGCTAGTACTTAGAAAATTTAGGATAGTAGTTTCTCCTGTCATATATTTTCTTATAGGCCCTTTGATAAGTGGGTAATTTATATTGTTATATATCTTCCTATAACAACATGAAGAAATAAATACATTATTATTGAAAAAATATTATCTATACATATGGCTTGAAGGTAGGTTGGTGAAGCATAATATAGGAATAAATTGTACAATTCATCTATGAACAAAATATTAGTAGATTTGGATGCCCAATGATAATTATCTCTAATTAAGGTACCCATTTCATTAATAATATGATGGAAGACTTTATGAATCACTTCACGATTAAGCATATGAAGAAAATTGCATATAAACATTGTACCAATGTCTAGGTGAAATGAAATATTTAAAATCCTTTTAAATAATGCAACTTTACAAGTTAACACATTAGATAAAAGAGTACATTAAATATTATGGGCTTATAGGGCCACAATTAAGTCATACAATGGGTATTCTCTAGTCTAGTTGACTTATGGGATTGGTCATATCCTTCCAATTCAATAAAATGTACCAACCATAGAAATGATGATATCAGACAAAAATAATGAAATATAATCTATGAAGGACCATGTGGTACAACTACAACTACTAGAGAAAATATGATAGATGACACAAGGCCACATTACAAACAAGATGAAATACAAAGTTTTGGAATAAAATATTGAAGTGTTTTCCCTTCAAGGTTGATGATTTGATAATGGTGTATGATGTTAGACAAAAAAGTGGAAGCACAAAAGGTTTCTACTAATGTATATGGGCCCCTATAAAATAATTTTTGTGCATGACAATGGGATATACAATCTTGAGGAGTTGGATGGAAGCCCTATAAAAATATGGGTGATCCATGATAAAATCAAGTTAATTCATCCTCTACAATATATAAAACCTAATCTGAATAATGGAGTAGAAATTAGGAGGGAGAAAGATATTGATACTAAAAGTTCTTCGATTATTTACATGTGCACTAGCATACAAAATATATAGTGGTATGAGTTGTTAGAGAATATTTTGGCTTGATAACTTGTTTAGGATGATTGTGACAGTAGTTAAAAAATAAATTTTTTGTGCTAAAGGAATATTATGATAGGGAAAGGTTAGGGTGAATAGTAATAGTGAATATTTAAAAGTGAATACTGATAATTAATAGTAAAAGTGAATAGTAAACGTACAAGTGGCATGTTTATGTAGAATATATTTTAAAATTATGTTTATGACAAAGAGATATGTTGTCAATAATAAAATATATATAAATAAAAGATTATCAAAGGTACATTAGGAAGTATTATGTAATTATAAAAATGTCTAAAGCGAAAAATAGTACTTTTAGAAGTATTATGTAATTATAGAAAATATGCAAAAGAGAAACTAATATTACTTTTGAAATTAATATGTAATTATACAAAATATTTAAGAGGAAAATATCTAGAGACATGTAATATTTAGAATATCTCATGTAATTAAATATGATCTTAAGAAAATTTTAATAATGATATCTCAAATATCTTGATATTATTGAATGTGTTGCAAATGTAGATCTCTAAAAAATGTTATCATGTATTCATCTATAATTATCCATACATGCAATATTTATCTCCTATGAGATTATAAATATGGTAGAGACATATCATAGGATGCACTTAAAGTTGATTTGAGAAACTATAAGCTCAAGGAAATAATAGAGAGTCTAGGGTATGAGTGAGAGCTAGAAAACCAAGATAGCTAAGCAAGTGTGTCTCTTCTTGTAAGATATTTCCAATATTGTTAGAGGGTATGGAATATGGTCACTGATTGTGTCTCTTTGTGTAATGTTTCAAATATTGTTAGAGTGATATTATGAAATATGATCATTAAGAAATTCCGTTGGAGGTGGAGGCTCAATAAGAGGGCCACATTTGCTTACAAGATAATTTGATGAGCATCTATGCACTATTATAATTTTTATGTATAGTTAAATTTCTTCTATGTGCATTGTGACATATCTTGTGCTTCCATAAACTTCATATTTTCATTATGTGTTATTTTTTTATGCACAATATTTTTTGGTAACATACCAACAACAACATAAGAATATATGCCTATAAAAATGACCATAGTAAGAAGGGTTTGGAGAAGTATTGTAGTTTGATAAGGCCATAACTTTCTTATATGGTTACGTCTTGATGACTTTTATATATCAGATGCAGTTTTTATGTTATTTTTTATAGCATATATTCTTGACATAGGTGGATATGGAGAAGTAAATAAATGCACAATAAAATCCAAAGTACATATCATTCAATTAATTTGGTAAGAATATTACATATGATCAGCTCAAATGATCAAATTATTATACAATAATAAACCTTGGAATATATTTATAGATTTTAAAACTAATACCCTTGAAAATAAATTATTTTTTTAAGAAAAAGGAGGATTTTTATTTATTTCTATTATTATTTGGACTACTTTTCATTTTCTATCTAAAAATAAAGAAAAACTAGTTAAAATGAGAAAGCAGTTACACATATATTTGGAAGCTAATTAGTAAAAGTGTTAGTCACTTGGAATAAGAGTTTTCTATAATTAGGATGGAAAATTTTGATATCATTGAGGACTATATTGCTAAAATAATACATTGAAGTAGATATAGCATACTTTGGAGGCAAGACGAAAAGCTATAGAGTGTATTAAACTTATTTTTGTTATATATATTATTTTACCCTATGTTTGGATCATTGGTTTATGTTGTTCATGTTTTCTTGAAGGGTCATAAATAAATTAAGTATTTATGATATTTCCTCTCTTATTTTTCTTTCTTGTTCTTCTTTTGGTGGACCTAAGGAATTGTGATGAATCTTATCATAAAAAACTCATGCAAGTTCTTTGAGATCTATAAATACAAATATTAGATGGCCTAAGGATGGGTTAAATACTTATAAAATAACAAAGTGTTCTTGTGGATACTATATGTAATAAGGTCATTCTACCAAGAACTACCTTATAAATTATAAAATATGAAACCAAATTTTAAGAAGGGCGGAGGTCTTCTATGAAATTATGAGTTCAATTTTGATGGGTCCTTTTTACATAAGCAAATTAATACAAGTAGAGCTTCCATTAAAAGGAGGACTATAATTAAAAAATTTATTCTTGGACCCTCAATTCATATTAAGGTGATGTTGAATTGTGTAATATATCATTCATTTTCTAATGCTAACATTATAGTATGTGTTGTAATTATGAGCCTTTGGTATAAAATTATATATTTTAAAATGAGATTTATTGTGCATGCCTACTAGCATATAATTTACCTCTCATGGTGAATATTCTAACTTAACATATAATATGTTATCTAGAAATTTGTAATGGATTATGTATTTATTAAATAAAATTATACACCTATTTCATTGATCCATAATTATCAATGTGTTATTATTAAATTATACCTGTTACTAAATGTCTAAATCCATATTCTAACTTTTATATCTTAATTTTACTCTTAATTTATCTTTTGCTATAATTGGAGTAATATAATGTTTTGATTTATGTAATAATGCATTATAAATTCCAACTAAAAATGACATATTTAAAATTTCTACCTTCTAATTATATATTTTAAATAGTTGTAGGCTTTCTAAGTAGATTAACTCGTAGAATGATTTATCTAGGTTCAAGTATAAATCAAATATTTAAAATAACAATGAATTTCAATTTTGCAATAACATCAATATCTCACAAATATACAAAATTTAAAAATATTACAAAAATAATATAGATTGGTTACATTGCTTGGTGATGAATCCCTTCATATTCCTATGAAGAAAAGGCTCTCCTCTTGAAATATATCAATGTGACTCTTCATTCTCTGTCATGACACCTTGCACATTCTATCATATTGACATAAACATTATATAAAATATAAATCATTCTACCAAACTAATATTTACAAGGGGGAAAAATAATGTAATACTTCTAACATCCCCTCCTATTAAATTATTTGGTAAGAAGGATTTTCACCTTCATTCTTTGATTCTTATTTATCTTCATTCTTCAACTTTTACATTGCCATGGTTGGATATATGAAACCTTTATTAGATCTTAATTTATAAATCACTTGTGTCTACTTCTAGATTAATGTATCTAAGTCATTCTTGGGTCTTTACCTCTAGTTCACTTCCTTTGGATCACTACCATTGGATATACATCTAGATAACTACCTTTGGATCTCATCCTCGGGATCACTACCTCTAGGTCACTCCCACTGGATTACTACCTCTGGGTCACTACCTCTAGAACTCTTTATTTGGGTAACCTTTGGATTATCATTATCTTTGGATCATACAATAGAAAATTTATAAGACTATCATATATTTAGGATCATCACTATAGATGCTTTCACTATAGACCATATTCCAAGCTCTGCTTGGGTCATAATCATTTATTTCACATTTCTTCATGGTAAGATCAATACAATTCAATAAACTTTGATTTTTCATCATAGTTGATTTCCTTTTGTAGAAAGCAGACAACATGCATTTCATATTATTCCATTTATTCATAATCATCCATCCATAATTTATTTTTACTTTTTAACTTCCCTTTATGTAGATAAGATTTTTTAGAATGATTATGTCCTCCACAAGTTTTAAAATAATGAAGATTTCAAAATTTCTCTAACTTGTGTGCATATCTACCACATTTATTACATATATTCCCTATTACAATTTTTTTTTACCATTTTGTCCTTCATTTATACCGATTCTATCATTATTTATCACTAATATTGATGAATTTAATCCCTAATATATTACTACTAGTATATCCTATATTTCCAAGGCCTTTATATTTTGGTCTTATTTTTGGTACAATTGGCTCTTTCATTTCTTGTCCATGTTTTCCTAAACTTGTGTCTTTGTATCTCATTTTATTTAACGATCTTGAACCAATTCCTTTAATATACCTTTTAAAACAACCAAAATGATGATTAAAATTTTCCCCCCTATTAACATCAACACAATTTTGAGCATAATTATCCCTAGCATCATTTAAATCTCTATTATAATTAATTTTGATGACATCATTTTTTTCTAACAAATCATGTACTATATTAAAATAATTTAAGTTATATGGGTGTTTTTGGTCGACACCCACCTGCACTTTGATAAAAAAGTGCAGAAGAACAAATAGACTGCATAGAATGAGAAAATCAATACATTTAGTTCAGATCCTACTAAAATCTAAAGGTGGACAAAAAAAATTTACACTTGACCAAAGTCTGGATTGATCATAATGACTCATCCCAACAAAGAAGTTCAAACCTACCAAGTCTAGGAGAGGCCAAAATATTTATCCTCCACTAGGTCCCATGATGGGCCTGCATATTTGGTCAGACTAAGAAGCTTGTGCTGACCAAAAGAATGGTGTTTGATTGGAGCCCAATGGAGGCCCAAATGTCTAGCCTATCTAGGGTATGCCATAGGTTTTACACCTAGTTGGATTCCTAGAAGGTTTGAAATTTCTAGTGCATACGTACATGGAAATTACCAAGTCTCAAAATTGCTATAAGAACCATGCCTGATAATATATTAAAGACTTAGCCTATTGAGTAAGGATTCCATTGGAAGGATTGTACCCAAAAGTGATCTAAAATATAGTTAACTATCCACACAAATATCATATTCTAGTAGAGGCAAATTCAAGATGAGGCTAGATGATTTGCACTTGAATGCAGCCCAAAAAGATCTCAATTCCTCGACATGTTGCTAAGAACCAATTTTAGAGTCCCAATTTTTTCCCTAGATAATGCTTAGATAATGCCCAGATGGGTACCCAATACCAAGCCTAATACCGTAGTTTTCCAATCAATGGGAGAAACAAGTGTGATACCAATGAAGTCCCTCTATTCAATCGAACTACTTTAGGATCCTGAGTATCTCATGACTCCATAATACATAAGCTTGGTAGCTAGTCCAACCTAGTTTAGTGGTAGACCACTTGCACATGGATTTCCATTATCTTACAACACCTAGAATATAATATCATTAGTTATAATATTCTCTTCAAGGTGGTTATCCTCATAGCAAAAAACGGGTGATAGGGTGGATCAACTAAGAATAATATATAAAAAGTGATGAACTAGATGCAAGGAATAGGCTTAGCACTACCCATCATAGCAAAAATTTTGGCCAAGTCAACAGACCATGATGAGAGGATTGGAACGACCATACTTCCCAATATCCCAATCAACTTGCACTACCTCAGACATAAAAATATTCCATTTTTAGAATAATTACATCTTTTGATAATGATATGTTTGTATAATATCTATATATAGAAGGATGTAGAATAAATATAGGTCGGCTCTTAAGCATTTACAATTAATATGTAAGGACAAAAATTGCATATTAATACAAATGGACCAATATTTGGCCTTTGGTTCAATTTATTTGTAGAGTATGTATGTGTGTTTACATGTCCTCTTATTTCTAGTTTGAGCATATTAGATGTTTATGGTTATAATTTTGAATTTTGTATTTCCATCGTACTCATTTACTTGTTTATAATTTGGACTCTTCTAAATACACAATGGATCAAAATTGTATGTTTTGTGATGGTTGTATATTTCTAATTTAAGCATGTTGAATTTCTATGGTGATAATTATGAATCCTAGATTTCCATTGTATTCATTCCTTATCTAAAATTTTTAGTCTCATTAAAATGCAATAAATCATAAATGAATACTTTGTAACTGCTTATGCAATGAGCTAGTCTATTAGGTAGTTGGTTTTTTAGTTGCATATCCTTATTATTGCATGTGTCTTGATGTTGCTTAATCTATACCACTTCAAATTCTGGCTAGTTTAGTTTATTTCTTTCATCACCCTTTCCCTCACGCTTTTAGAAATAGTTAGCCAAGACTACAAGGAACCAACCTACTCCAAATATTGACAACCATAGCTTACACACATTTTCAAGTCTTTCAATGATGGTCAAGTTCTATGGGTGCACAAACCTTTCCATTAGATAGATTTTCCTACCAACAATTTTTGGCACACATAGTGGGACATGGAGATACCTTAGATAATATAGGATAGTTTATTTCCTGTATTATCAAATCCCATCAAAATCACCTCGTGACTATACTCAAGTCTAGATATCTAAATCATAATATTAGTTTCCTTTCAAATCCAAATAGAACTTGGGTTATGTTCTATTGTGGTCCACCACATTCATTACCTTGTAAATCTATCCCTCTATACCTAGATAATTCTTGCATATCCATATTTCATTATATTTTCCTCCTTGGATTTACATATATATGATCATAAGATAGGTAGCTAGAGAATTTGAGGATCTGATTGAATTCTTAGAACTACAATTTGACAAATTTAGAACTAACCCAATTTATCAATCTATTTTAATACCATATCTTATTCTAGTAGTAAATTTGACCAGTAATGCCACTCTATTTGCTACCAAATCAACTCTAAGAACCCACCCTCTTACATCGATAACAATGGCTATAAATAAAAATTAGAATACCTGAAGAACATGGACTTATACTGAGAGGGGGGTGAACAGTATAAGACTTAACCAATTAATAATTTTAACTTTAGATAGCAGTGGCATCAACACAACATTAATCAAGACAGAAAGCATCACACATTGAAGACCCATTTTTAACGTGGTTCACCCAAAATGGTTGGGCTACGTCCACAAAACTTTTCTCTAAAAGTTATCTCAAAGTTCTTTGGGAATCCTTCCCAATTACAATGTTTATGAGCCTCGGCCCAAAGGAGATACCTTCCCCCAATCAGAATTTATGAGCCTCTGCTCAAAGGAGATACCTTCCCCTCTGCTCTGGAAATGATCCCTCAGAAGATCAACTGCCTCTACCTCTTGCCAGCACGTGGAACTCCTTTCCACCGAAGACCTCCTGTCCTCAATGCTTAGCCTAAGAGACCTCTGCCTTCTATGATCACGTCCACAGCAGCTCAGCAACCTGTACCAAACACAGTCAGTCGGTCTAGTACAAGTCTTCCTCTGTCTGTCAGATCTGTCCAACTCTTGAACAAATCAATCCTCTGCATACAAGCCTTCTCAAAGACTTGCCAAATCTGTCCTCAGGTTCTTCTCATAGAACCAGTGCACCTCTGTCCTCAAGTTCTCTGATAGAACTATCAAACTCAGCTCACAAGTCCTCTGCTAGGACCTGTCCAAATCTGCTCACAAGTCCCCACCGAAACCTGTCCAAACGCTCACAAGTCCCCAACCCCCCACCCCCACCCCCACCCAAACCTGTCCAAAAACTCAGCAAGCTCACCAAGAAAAACTTTCTTAGTAGGAAATCACAAAGTGAATTGTTAGAGACCCAATGTGATTTGTCAAACTCATAGAAGCATAAAGAGAATTGTTAGAGACTCAATATGTTCTATACTCAACTCCCAATCTCAAAACTCAACTCAAATCAACTCAGCTCAATCTCAATCTCAAATCTGAAAACTCAACTCAATATCTGAAATGGATAGGATAGAATGCTTTCTTTCAAGAACATGAAACCCCAACAATTGCCAACTATGCAAAGAATCACATAACAATGATACTCATGTTCTTTTCACCATCAATTAGGGCTTCAACAACAATGCTCATCAACCAAGGTTCAATCAACACCATTCAACTCAAAACACAACCTTGAAGCATTTCACAATCAACATTAGAAAAGGAAACAAGTAGAACTCCTTTTCTCTCCAACATTATTTGAACAAAAAGCATCCACCAACTCAAATCACAATAGCACAAAACAACTTTTCAAATCATCAACAAAGAAGTAAGCCCAACACTTTAACCAAGTAAAGAATAGCTTGATTATAACCAATTTAATGAAAGCTAATGTCAATCTCAAAGCTGCCCACTTAAGGTTTCACAACTTCACACAAGAAGCAATTCTAACCTTAAAACATCATGCTTTCATTTCCATAATCAACCAAAAGCACTCTCAACATTACAAGAAATATTTATCCCTTATACACCTTATTTCTCCCTTATAGTCTTATCAACAATAAACTTTATCTCTCATAAGAATGCAATAAGATAATGCAAACAACACCTTCAAAAGAATCTTTTATCAAAATAAAGCAAGCTTCAAACTCCTTATAACTCCTAAGCTGTTTTTCTCTCTAATAAACTTCCTCCATCCGCAAAATACACTAGCAAAAATTAATTTCGAAAATACCTTGGCCAACACCAAAAATCGTGCTATGGAGAAATTGCGCACGAACTCTAACACCACCCGTTGCATCCACTTCAATGAAGAAAAAACCCTTTCACGTTATTCGAACGCGGAACCTCCCATTCGGGTAGCGCGCCAACAGCCTAGCCGCTACCGGTGCGCCAAAGGCGTCCGATGAGGTTTGAACCTCACTCTGTTTCCCTTGTACCTTCTGCACCAGGGCTAAAATAAACAACAGGCCTCCCTGTCTTCTAATGTGAACGACGATGACGAAACCTTACGACGGATACAAAAAATGAATGACGGATATCCGAACAACGGATCACGAAATCTCAGCGAAGAAGAAATCGAACATCAGATCATGAAATCACAGCGAGCAACACTTTTCAAAAATGTGGATGGGATAATCTTTGATCTTCATCATGGGAGATTTATATGCATATTTCCCATAAAATCTTGACGTCGACGAGGAGTTTAACACGTCGACGGAGGAGTTTAACACGTCGACGGAGGTCTTGGCTAGCGCCCACAATCTTAGAACATAGCGCCATCAAAGTTAAGACATTTGCGCCATGGGTTAGGAGAACCCAATGCAAACAATAAATTAATATTTATTTAAAAATAATTAAAAGGAACCTTAACAAGGTTTTTAATTATTTAAATAAATACTTCCTCCTGGACCCAAATGCATTAAACTAATGCATCCACCGTAATCTTTAAACCTGCCAACTTGGGGTTTACAAAAGACCTTTAAAACTGTCATGTCGTAACCTTCATCAAAACAAATTATTTGACATCAAATCAAATTCCTTCAAGAGCTTCTTGACATCAATGACAACTTATACACTTGAGCAAAGGCAATGTACCCAAAGTACCCAAAATTGCCAACAATCTCCCCCTTTGTCATTGATGGCAAACCTTTATTGAAAACACTTCTCAAGAGCCAAAACTGAAACCAACTGTGCTAACAACTGACCAACTGTGCCCACAACTGAGAATCTTCCTTTGAAGTTTTGCTCCCCTGACTTGAAGCTCTCCTCTTCACTTTGAAGCTCTCCCCCTTACTCATATCTCTCCCCCTTTGTCATCAATGGCAAAGGGTCACCTTTGGGGCTCGGGACTAAGAATGAGCCTCTTAGCTTAGTCCCTCCCCCACCTCCTGATGAGGTGATTAATTTTGGGGTGGGAGTACAACTCCCAATTTCTCCCTTAGATACTCAAACGTATCTCTTGGAAGAGGTTTGGTGAAGATATCTGCAATCTGCTCTTTAGTAGACACATACTCTACCTTGACCTGCTTGTCTTGCACTTTCTCCCTTAGAAAGTGATACTTGATGGAAATATGCTTTGTCCTTGAGTGCATTACCGGATTTTTGGAAATACTTATGGCACTTGTATTATCACAAAGTATGGAGATGGGTTGTTCATGCTTGACTTTGAAATCCTCCAAGGTGGTTTTCATCCATAAAACCTGTGTACACCCAGCCACTGCTGCTATGTATTCAGCCTCTGCTGTAGATAAGGAAACTGAAGGTTGTTTCTTACTTAGCCAAGAAACCAAACTCTTTCCCAGAAAGAATGCTCCACCACTAGTGCTTTTCCTGTCATCAATACTGCCTGCCCAATCTGCATCTGTATAAGCTGTGAGGGTGAAATCATCACCTTTGGGATACCAAAGCCCAAAGTCCATAGTGCCCTTCAGATATCTGAATATCCTCTTAACTGCTATAACATGAGAATATTTTGGAGCTGCCTGAAATCTTGCTACTAACCCAACTTCCTGCATGATATCTGGTCTAGTAGCTGTAATATATAATAAACTGCCAATCATAGATCTGTACAACCTCTGATCTGCCACTGGAGATTCATCATCTTTACTCATCTTGCACCCTGTAATCATTGGAGTACACACTGGTTTGTTGTCCATCATCCCAAATTTCTTCAACATTTCTTTGATATACTTTCCTTGAGAGAGAAATATACCATCTTTTGATTGAGCAATCTGAAGACCTAAAAAGAATGACAACTCTCCAATCATAGACATCTCAAATTCCTTCTGCATGGTGTTAGCAAAAACTTTGCACATCTGAGTATTATTTCCCCCAAAAATAATATCATCAACATAGACAACCATAATCAACATATCATCATCTTCATTCTTAATATACAAATTGCTATCTGCCACGCCTTTCCTGAAGCCTTGCTCATGAAGATACCTATCAAGTCTTGAGTACCAAGCCCTAGGTGCTTGCTTTAACCCATACAAGGCCTTTTTCAGTTTACACACATAGTCTGACTGTTCTGAGAGAGACACTCCTTATGGCTGTTCTATGTAGACTTCTTCTACCAACACCCCATTTAGAAAAGCTGACTTTACATCCATTTGATATACCTTGAATGATTTGAAGCTTGAAAGGGCCAAAAACATTCTGATAGCTTCAAGACGAGCAACAAGAGCAAACGTCTCTTCGAAATCAACACCTTCTACTTGAGCATAACCTTTGCAGACTAACCTAGCTTTGTTTCGACAATCTTTCCATCCTCATTGAGTTTATTTCTGAATATCCATTTTGTGCCAATGACATTCTTGTCCTTAGGTCTTGGAACCAATTCCCAAGTTTCACTTTTCTCTATTTGATTTAGCTCTTCATCCATTGCTTTTACCCAAAACTTATCTGCACATGCTTCACTGAAATCTTTTGGCTCAATCCGAGATAATAATGAAACATTTGTAGAATCATGTGAAGGAATGACTCTTCTTCTTGTTTGCCTGCTATTTGGATCACCAATGATCAAATATTTGGGATGATGTTTCTGAACATATCGTGAAGGAGTTTTGGGAAGCAGTTGTTGTCTTTCCTCTTCTTCATCTGAAACCTCTCTGAATTCTTCTTGACAAATTTCATCACTGAGTTCCTTGACTGGTTCTCTTATCCCTATCTTTTCATCAACTATTACATTTATGCTCTCTACAACTGTATGAGTTCTTTTGTTGAAGCATCTGTAGGCCTTGCTTCTACTGGAATATCCAAGAAATATTCCCTCATCACACCTAGGATCAAACTTACCCAAATTCTGATCTTCCCTTCTAATGAAGCACTTACTCCCAAACACTTTGAAGTATTTTACTATAGCTGGTCTTCCTTTCCACAACTCATAAGGAGTTTTATGATGATTGACTCTAAGTTGGGCCCTGGTGATAATGTAGACTGCTGTACTGATTGCCTCTTTCCAAAAGCCATCTGAAAGTTTTGACTCATTTAACATAGCTCTAGCCATATTTTCAATAGTTCTATTTTTCCTTTCAACTACTCCATTTTGTTGAGGAGTTCTTGCTGCTGAATATTCTCTTTTGATTCCTTGTTGCTCATAGTATTCCACAAATTCATTTGAAGTGAACTCTCCTCCTCTATCTGATCTTAAGCATTTGATTCTCTTGTCAGTCTCATTTTCAATCATTTCTTTGAAAGCTTTAAATTTTTCAAAAGCTTCAGATTTTTCTTTGAGAAAAGTAACCCAAGTCATTCTAGAATAATCATCTATAAACAACATGAAGTAGCTTTCTCCCTGAATGCTCCGAGTTCCGGTAGGGCCACATAAATCAGTATGAATAAGATCCAATGGTTTTGAAGAAGTATACCCTTTTGATTTGAAACTGGTTCTGGTCTATTTTCCATGTTGACAAGGACCGCAAATGATGTTATGGGGCCTTTTTATTTTGGGCAAGTCTCTAACTTCTTCCTTGTTACTAATATTGACAAGATTATCAAAGCTCAAATGCCCCAATATTTTATGCCATAACCAACTCTCATCTTCTTGAGTTAGAAAACACTTTTCCTTTTTTATCTCACTTAGCATGTAAAGATTGTTTGGAGTCCTTGTAGCACTAGCAATGAGTTTTCCATTTTTTTCTTTACTTATCTCACATCTATCCGAAAAGAAAGATACTATGTGCCCTTGATCACAAAGTTGACTCACACTTAGAAGATTATGTCTTAGGCCTTCTACATAAAGCACATTTTCTATTTTGGATTTCCCATCCAAACTAAGAGTCCCTTTACCACAGATTTTAGCTGACTTGTTATCTCCAAAACTGACTGTTCCTCTGTTTGTTTCTTTTAAGACCAAAAACTTTTCCTTTTCACCGGTCATATGTTTTGAACAACCACTATCAAGATACCATTTTTCTACTTTGTCTTGAGCATGAAAAGCAGTTTGAACTATCATTGACTTAGATTTGATCTCATTTCTCTTTTTAGTGAACTCAAGGCTAGATCTATCCAAACTGCACATCCTTGCTATATGCCCAAAATTCTTGCACTTGTAACACATGACATTTTTATTCATAAGAGGTGCAAAAGAGTTAACATTTTCCTTACTATGGCTATTCAAAGACTTATTGCAATGCATAGCTTTGTGACCAAATTTCTTGCAGGAAAAACAATAGCCATGGAAAGTATTATGTAACCTGTTTTGATGCCTTGGATGATTGTTCTTCTTGTGACCAACTGGAATCCACCGCTCTTCGGGATGAAGATTGATCTTGCTCGAAGACCCTGTTTCATGAATGGTGATACCATCCTTCTTTTGCTTTTCACACGGAGTATTCTGTCTGAGAGCCAACTGTTCCAACTTCACTCTAAGAGACATAACCTCTTCTTCTAGTTTCTCGCAATCAGCTTCCTTTCCTTTGAGAGCCTCTGTCAGAACCTGTTCAACCTTCTTCCCTTCTTCAACTAGAATTTTGAAGTCTATAACACTTTGAGACAATTCTGATCTTGCTATCTCTTCTTCCTGACATTGATGCTTGAGAACAGAATTCTCTTCCCTGAATTTCTCAAGCTTTCTTAAAGCCAAGAAGAATTCACCTTTGAGATCGAACTCAACCTCTTCATCTCTTTCTGAATCTGTATGTTCCTCTGATAGATCCTTCTCCAAGCTGTTAGGCTCTTTCTGGAGAGACCTGCTCTGATACCAATTGAAGAACATGGACTTATACTGAGAGGGGGGTGAACAGTATAAGACTTAACCAATTAATAATTTTAACTTTAGATAGCAGTGGCATCAACACAACATTAATCAAGACAGAAAGCATCACACATTGAAGACCCATTTTTAACGTGGTTCACCCAAAATGGTTGGGCTACGTCCACAAAACTTTTCTCTAAAAGTTATCTCAAAGTTCTTTGGGAATCCTTCCCAATTACAATGTTTATGAGCCTCGGCCCAAAGGAGATACCTTCCCCCAATCAAAATTTATGAGCCTCTGCTCAAAGGAGATACCTTCCCCTCTACTCTAGAAATGATCCCTCAGAAGATCAACTGCCTCTACCTCTTGCCAGCACGTGGAACTCCTTTCCACCGAAGACCTCCTATCCTCAATGCTTAGCCTAAGAGACCTCTGCCTTCTATGATCACGTCCACAGCAGCTCAACAACCTGTACCAAACATAGTCAGTCGGTCTAGTACAAGTCTTCCTCTGTCTGTCAGATCTGTCCAACTCTTGAACAAATCAATCCTCTGCATACAAGCCTTCTCAAAGACTTGCCAAATCTATCCTCAGGTTCTTCTCATAGAACCAGTGCACCTCTATCCTCAAGTTCTCTGATAGAACTATCAAACTCAGCTCACAAGTCCTCTGCTAGGACCTGTCCAAATCTGCTCACAAGTCCCCACCAGAACCTGTCCAAAAACTCAGCAAGCTCACCAAGAAAAACTTTCTTAGTAGGAAATCACAAAGTGAATTGTTAGAGACCCAATGTGATTTGTCAAACTCATAGAAGCATAAAGAGAATTGTTAGAGACTCAATATGTTCTATACTCAACTCCCAATCTCAAAACTCAACTCAAATCAACTCAGCTCAATCTCAATCTCAAATCTGAAAACTCAACTCAATATCTGAAATGGATAGGATAGAATGCTTTCTTTCAAGAACATGAAACCCCAACAATTGCCAACTATGCAAAGAATCACATAACAATGATACTCATGTTCTTTTCACCATCAATTAGGGCTTCAACAACAATGCTCATCAACCAAGGTTCAATCAACACCATTCAACTCAAAACACAACCTTGAAGCATTTCACAATCAACATTAGAAAAGGAAACAAGTAGAACTCCTTTTCTCTCCAACATTATTTGAACAAAAAGCATCCACCAACTCAAATCACAATAGCACAAAACAACTTTTCAAATCATCAACAAAGAAGTAAGCCCAACACTTTAACCAAGTAAAGAATAGCTTGATTATAACCAATTTAATGAAAGCTAATGTCAATCTCAAAGCTGCCCACTTAAGGTTTCACAACTTCACACAAGAAGCAATTCTAACCTTAAAACATCATGCTTTCATTTCCATAATCAACCAAAAGCACTCTCAACATTACAAGAAATATTTATCCCTTATACACCTTATTTCTCCCTTATAGTCTTATCAACAATAAACTTTATCTCTCATAAGAATGCAATAAGATAATGCAAACAACACCTTCAAAAGAATCTTTTATCAAAATAAAGCAAGCTTCAAACTCCTTATAACTCCTAAGCTGTTTTTCTCTCTAATAAACTTCCTCCATCCGCAAAATACACTAGCAAAAATTAATTTCGAAAATACCTTGGCCAACACCAAAAATCGTGCTATGGAGAAATTGCGCATGAACTCTAACACCACCCGCTGCGTCCACTTCAATGAAGAAAAACCCTTTCACGTTATTCGAACGCGGAACCTCCCGTTCGGGTAGCGCGCCAACAGCCTAGCCGCTACCGGTGCGCCAAAGGCGTCCGGTGAGGTTTAAACCTCACTCTGTTTCCCTTGTACCTTCTGTGCCAGGGCTAAAATAAACAACAGGCCTCCCTGTCTTCTGACGTGAACGACGACGACGAAACCTTACGGCGGATACAAAAAATGAACGACGGATATCCGAACAACGGATCACGAAATCTCAATGAGGAAGAAATCGAACATCAGATCGCGAAATCACAGCGAGCAACACTTTTCAAAAATGCGGATGGGATAATCTTTGATCTTCATCATGGGAGATTTATATGCATATTTCCCATAAACTCTTGACGTCGACGAGGAGTTTAACACGTCGACGGAGGAGTTTAACACGTCGACGGAGGTCTTGGCTAGCGCCCACAATCTTAGAACATAGCGCCATCAAAGTTAAGACATTTGCGCCATGGGTTAGGAGAACCCAATGCAAACAATAAATTAATATTTATTTAAAAATAATTAAAAGGAACCTTAACAAGGTTTTTAATTATTTAAATAAATACTTCCTCCTGGACCCAAATGCATTAAACTAATGCATCCACCTGTAATCTTTAAACCTGCCAACTTGGGGTTTACAAAAGACCTTTGAAACTGTCATGTCGTAACCTTCATCAAAACAAGTTGTTTGACATCAAATCAAATTCCTTCAAGAGCTTCTTGACATCAATGACAACTTATACACTTGAGCAAAGGCAATGTACCCAAAGTACCCAAAATTGCCAACAAATACCTATATTTTTACAATATAAAACCATGTTAGACCTCTAAATGTACCAATCTAGAATCCTATTCCCTAGGATGCCATAAAATTGTTACCAACATATGATGGCACTAGTAAGATAACATATGAACATTGGTAATATGTGGTAGCATTAGCCATCATGCATAATATCCAATGTGAATACATCATGATAAGGTTATTGGAAATACTAAAAGGAAATATGTTATACTAGTACAAAACCTTGTCAAACCTAACCATAAGTTCATGAAATATACTAGACAAAACATTGATTGAAGAATTCAATGAATAGACAGACCCCTTCTCTCTGATGAATTAGTTCATTAGCATTCAAAGACATCTACAATAGTAAATCCCATACTTCAACATCAATTTCATTTGAATATGAAAAAGAGTACCACAAGGCATGCATCCACCTAAAAAACATGCAATATACCACTATTTAAGGGCCTTTCCTTTTGAGTTGAGGATGTACATAAGGTAATCCTGCATTCAAACATTCCTAAAAAATTTCCAAGAAGAAATAATAGTGGAGAATGACCTGATTACTATGGTAATACTACATCCAAAGGTTTTAATGCTCATATATCCAAATTTTCCTCAATAAAAGCTACCATTTTTGGCTCCCCAAGATCTTTTCCAACACATACTCTTGTATCACTCCAAATTTTTCACACCCTTATCTTCAAGATATAGGATCCGCGCACAAAAGGGGGATGTGAAAAGGATGGGACAATACCTCATACTAAGAGGCCTTTCGAAGGTCTCGCCTCTCGGGGGAGGTGTATAAAGGTGAATTTTCGACAGATGGTGGGTTCACCAAAAAAATTTTGAATGGCAGTTTCCACACCTAGGTTGAGAGAGTGTTTGATGTGTTCATTTTTATGTTTGATCATTCAACTCCTAGGTTTGGCCGATATGAATCTAATCTATTCTATATGCCAATGCAGATTTAAATGAATATAGAAAACAGAAATGGATGCGAATAACAAAGAATATGCTAACTAGAAGAAATCATACCTGATTCTAGATGTTTGATGGAGATTTTGAGTCTTGTAGTAGTTTAGATTGTCTCAGTTTGTACGTAATCGTCTGATATTGCTCGGGATCATCCCAAATCATAGAAGGTCATCTAAAATTAGACAGAATCATTTGTAATCTGATGAATTCATAAGATGTATTCGTCAGAAACTTGCAATCACAAAAGCAGACATGAAATACCAAATATGCAAATGCAAAAGCAAGGGGTAATGGTAGAGATAATAGCAAAAATGCCTAAATAACAAATTATAATAACAGATAAGGAAATGCAATGAATTTAATGATTGATTTTATCTTTATCATGCAGTTATGCTAAATGAGGTGAACTCCAAGATGCATAAAACAAAATAACCTAAAACAGTGCAGAGATATATCCTGGAAATGCAAAAAAACTTAAGAAAATGCAAACTCTAAACTCGGACTACTCTCAATCTGAACTACAGTCAGGATCGCCTCCAATCATACGAAATCATCCGAAATCATCCGAGATCATCTACGACGATCCAAGCTAGCTTCGAATGAAAAATAGTAGAATTCTTGCAACAAAAAAAATGTAAAATACCAAATGCAAGCAATAATTAAGCAGGGAGGTAGGGGAGACTAGGGGAATCAGCAAGAATTAGGCAAGGAAGCAGGCAGCCAGGGGGATAAACTAGAAAAATCCTAGTTTATATAGGATTAAAAAGAGGTTTGGGAGGTTGGGGATCATCCCAATATAGGAGATCTCCAATAGGGAAATCTCCAACCGCGCAGACACGCTTCTGCCCGAGTTGGAGAGGCTATTGAAACAAAAGCTAATTATGAAAATTTGGTTTTGGGAAGAAATTGTCTGGACGTTCTATTCCAGACGAATTCGTCAAATTAGGGACGATTTCCTCTAATCTGTGATGATATCGTCCAATGGTCAAAACAAATCCTAAAAATGGTGCAAAAAATAGGGAAAGCGGGTAAAAGGCGGTTTAACGAGCAGTTTGGGGTTGAAATTCAAATTTTAACATTTTATATTTTTACTCATGTTTTAACCATGCCAATTTTAGGGTGCTACATTTTTCCCCCTCTTTAGAAAATTTTTCGAAGAAAATGCGTTAAAGATGAGTTTTTCTCATTTTACGAGAAAGCAAAAATATACTCAATTTTTTAGATGACGATTCTAGGTCGAATTGTACAACTGCTGACTATGGTGCCCCCTCCGTGTTTTTACCCAAATCGAACGTTTGAGGTAAAAACGTGGAAAAGAAAAAAAATTAAAATGTTGTTGGTTTTGAATAAAATTAAGAAAAATAAGGAAAACCCTAATTCATTTTTACTATTCATTTTTATTGTTCCAGAGCTCTACAGAGAGAAAAATGGTGGAGACAGCGCACAGAGTGATAGAGGTTTAGCACGGGCTACAGGTAAGGATCTAATCCTAGTAGATTAGGTTTAATTGAACTTTGTGCAATTCTTGGGATTTAAATTTTATTGTTTGGGGCATCGCAGCCATTTTTAGGCCGTCGACATCATCGGGACAAAATCGTCTCGATTTTGTATAAATCGTCCCTAGATGGTCGATTTCGTCTGATGGCAAAATCGATGAATTAGGGGTGATTTCGTCCAATAAGGGGCGATTCCCAAGTTGCAAAATTGGAGACGATTTCATCCTCACAAAGGATGATTTTTCCCAATGTTGGATGATATCATCCAATGGTGGACGATATCATTTTAAACTTGATTTTAAGTTGTTTAATTTGAATTATTTATTAATAATTTTGTTGTTTTATTGTTTATTTTGTAGAAGGGATTACTAAAGAGCTAGAAATGGAAATACGGTGGGCTAAGAGATGACATAGCTACACTTGACTAGGCAAAGCGTGACCGACTTGGACAGGTTGGTCTATAGCATGTGGCAGAGATGCCACAAATATCGACTGACATAGGGCTACTGATAGCCCTAGCAAAGAGATGGTATTCGAGGTCATCCTGCTTTTGTTTATCGATAGGGGAGATGACTCCCACTCTAGAGGACGTATGGAGGATCATGAGGATCCCCATACAAGGATGGCTAATGACACCTATAGCCAATCAGGGTCAAGCGATGATGAGGCTCACGGGAGACCCAAGCTTTGCCCTGGAGAAGGGTGGAGTGAACATCGAGTCACTACGGCAGATGCCTAGGGCATCTAGGCTAACACGGGTTTTGGCAGGAGTTGTCGGTGGCTTACTGTTGTGCCACCAGAGTAGATGCAAACTACCGTGGGTGCTCTCAGACATAGTCTGTGACATGAGATACCGTGGGCACAGATTTGCATGGGGAAGTTTTTTTCTTTGCCACTTGTATAGGATCCTGCATGGGGTTGTATACAAGGGAGGTTGATGTCTAGTTTTGACATCGCTACTACAGGTTTGATGTTGGGAGAACATTATGATGCGGAGGCCGATAGGGCTTCCATTGATAGGGGTTGATCGGGAGAGGCCCCAAGTTTTCTATTGGTGGCTACAGAGGGGGTCATAGCGATGGATAGATCTATCGATGTCATGGAGGTTGTTAGATGACCTCATCCCATACAAGATCACCTGGAGGTTGTGGCAAGAGCACCCCGAGTTGGTAGAGGATGGGCAGGAGCTAGCTCGCATCAAGCGAGTCTGCTGGCTGAGGATGGAACAAGGAGAGGTAGAGCTCCACTACTATGACCGAGTACTGTGGAAGTTTGGTCTACAATAGGGGATCCCTTCTATTAGGGATTACGAGTACTCCCAGACTGTTCGGGATAATACTACACTGAGCAGGGCTCTAGATATGTAGTGATTCTAGAGTCAAGATGCGAATGATGCCCCCATCCAGCTAGTGGATGGTGATGATGCTGGGGTTGTAGATGGCAATGATTCTTAGTACATAGGCATCTGCCTTCCTCGGATGACAAGGGTGCAGGGTCCAGTGCACGTTGTGGTGTGCCAGATGGGGAGGTGATGGCAGGCTACTATTGAGGCAGCACAGGGTCATGAGGGGAGAGAGTAGCGACGGATCCCATAGGATAGATGCCATCGGATGGAATAGGCTCCACAAAGGCTATGGGAGATAGGACAGAGGGAGGAGGGACTCCCTTCATAGCGGGGTGAGAGACCACCATCGCCTGATAAGGGCAAGGGTGTTGACATAGGGGAGAACAACGAGACAACGGATCTCCAAGCTGAGGTTGCTCACCTTTGGGCTTAGGTGCAGACATTGCAGGATGAGGATACACGGCTTAGATCTCGAGGCAGAGGAGCAAGTAGGGATGACCTAGTGCGGTCCATGATGCAAACTACCTTTTACCAGGGTGTATACTTTCATCTGGTTCTAGAGGGCTAGAGGGTATAGCTGCCAGCCAACATTGCAGAACCAGTCAGGCTAGGATAGATGAGGACATCCTCTCGATTGACGATGAGGACTCGGGATACATCTCGGACCTCTATGGGACCACCTCCTCCATGGCAGGGTGGGGGAGAAGATGAGGCTGAGAGCTCGAGGGCTTCTCAAGGCTAGGTGCTAGAGACTATAGATTGTTGAGAGATTGTTGAGAGGATTGAGTATGCCAGGGTATAGATTGTGGCATACCAATCTTATTTTGATATGATGTATATAATTTTTTGATATATATATGATCTTGTTTCTGATATAACTTGTTCATATGTTGTTATGATGCTTTAATGTTTGAATTGTTTGCTGATTGGATTGATGATTCATGTAATTGTCTTATTTGAAATATTATAATTTGATGTCATGCTGTAATATTTTAAATAAAATAATGTGATGTGAACAATTGGTTGTGGTGGTGTGATTTGATAAAAGAAATAAAAAGAGACTTCTAACAATAATTTCAAAGGACATTATCACTATTATAGACCATTTCATGGAGTCGCCGCTCACTCGGTCGTCAAGCTAATCCCAGTATAGAAATATTGTTTAAAAGTAAAAGAGTGCTTAAGAGACTGTCTTAAGACTTTGTTTTGTGATGATAGAAATGACGGTTTTGATGATTTGTTTTCAGATTTTCATAAAAAATAGTATGCATGAGATATGAAAAATATGATTTTTCTAGGCATAATTTCCTAAGTGTGATAAAATTTTGAACAATTCCTTAGGATTTATACCATGGTTGCAATATTGAATTTGAACATAATGACATGAAATAGAATAAGTGTTCGTTTGTTTTTAAAGCATAATTGTGTAACATAATGATGCAAGTCATATGTTTTGATGAATTTGTTTTTTTTTTTAAATAAATGGAACATAAAATTAGAACAATGGTTTGCGCTAGGCATAGAATTATAGGTATAGACTTATACCATCATCGCGAAATCCAAAGAAGAAAATAGATTGTTTTAGTTTTATTGCAAGATTAATTTTTAATTTTTGTGATAAATAATAATATGAAAATTTTGTTTGAAATTATTATTTTGAGATTTTGATTTTGTAAAAATGTGTATGTAATTACATTGATACAAACAACAAATTCTGAAATAAAAGGATAAAATCATTCCGAAAAGAGTTACAAGAATATTTTAAATTATCTCAAAGAGAAATATAGACTTATAAGGAATCCTCATGTGCAAATGTGAATTCATTACCGATCTTGATTTATCATAATGATACAAAATCTCTCAAATAAAAATGTGTGTACGATTGTATTGTTCATTCACCAATTTTGAGCAAGATAATTTGATACAAATAATTTGCCTTGACTAAATGAATGTTCGTTGACCATGATTTATATGCATGTCATCGTACCAGACTACTATGTAAGTTAGGTTTATCAAGATCTAGCTAATCCATAATCTGATAGAGGTCTGTACAAAAGAAGGTCGCTAATGTGACAGACATATCACCACGCTAGGGATTACCCAAGGCCAAGCGGGTTGGGCACAAACCACCTATTATGGGGCTTACCTCACAGTTTTCAAATAATTGAGAATTCTAGGGATTCAAGCTCATTCACCCTTCTTTTCTTTTCAAGGGGTAGGGAAAGGATTTTATTGCATTTTTGCATTTGCGTTTCTCTTTTGCTTATTTTTTTTTTGTACTTTTGTATTGTTGCTTGATATTTGAGAAAATGCTGAAATATTGCTATGATGATTCAAATAACCTTTTTTTTTTCTTTTTTTCTTGAACTTTTTCTTTTCTTCCTATGCCAGGGATACTTGCTTGAATTAGCAGTAGAGCAAGGGATTTTTATTCTAGGTAGGGGTGATCTTGTCCTTTTGTCAATTCTCAAATATTCTAGACCATGTGCATGATAGGATAGCAGGGGAAACTTTTCGCTCAGGAAACCAGTTCTACTATGTAGCATCATATCGAATTTGCAATGAAATCATTTTAATGTGAAAATATATACTTAGTTCAAGTAAATAACAAGATCAATTCTCTATGCTCAAAACTTTATTTAATTCAATTGTGGACTTTGATATAAGAGAGATTAATAATCATACCAAATAAATCAAGATATTTATTTATGTGAATGTGAAAGTGCGGGATTCCAAATAAATGCTAATTTATCCAAAATAACTAAAAATATAACTGCAATACTTCACAGTTTTACAGGTACAAAATAAAGGATGTTTTTGAAGATTTTGAATGTTTTTAATGTTAAGTGATGAATTAAAAGAAATACAAGGTGATTTTTTTTTGAAATTTTTTAAAGAAGTGACTAAAAAATAATATGCAAAAAAAATATATACAATGATGAAAGGACCAATTTTTTACGCATAGTAACATTTAAGATGCATAATTTTCATAGGTTCTTTAAGTTCTTTACCATATAAGGTAGATAATTTGTATGCTCCTGATCCAAATTTAGCAGTGATGACATATGGTCCAAGCCAGTTGGGCTCAAATTTACCTTTAATGTTTTTAGTTGCATTAGTATTTTTTTAGAGATTTTGAGGATTTTGATTTTTTTGTATTTTTATTTTAATTTATGAATTGAAATTGGTGGTATATACAAGATGATCTATATACACTATACAAGGTTATTTGAGTATAGCATGTCTAAGGTTGCTTCAAAATCAAAGGAGGTTTTGAAGGATAATTTGGTTGAGGTGAAGGTAAGAACAAAAGGTGATGAATAAAAGGTAGTGATAACAAAAGCTTTGTTATAATGTAAAATAATGTAGCAAAAGATTTGACTTTTATATGTGTAAAATTGATCATGTTACAAAATAAAATATCAGAAATATAAGAAGGTTCTTTTTTTTTTATCACTATTGTACAAGTCTTGATAAGATGGAGGGAGCATATGTGAAAGATATGCATGGATGTTATTTGGTAAACAAGGATGATCATATATGGATGAAGAAAAGTGATGGATAGAAGATAATTGTGATAATAGAGAATGTATAGAACTTGATGTTTCAACCGTTAAATATTCTTCAAATGGTTTTGGGTCACCATGTACGGTAACAATTTTATTTGCAATTTCAAATTTCAAACATTGGTGAAGAGTGGAAGGGACAACCCTCAATGTATGAATCCAAGGACTTCTAAGAAGTAGGTTGTAATATGAAGGGCAATATGCCCCATAAAATAGAGTATCAAAGATCTTGGATCCAAGAATAATTATAGTACCTTGAGCTTCTTGAATTTCATTATTAAAAGATTTTATAATAACATTTGATTCATTAATATGTTCTTCAGGCTATAGGATCTGCACCCAGAATGGGGACATGAAAAGGATGGGACAATACCTCAGACTGAGAGGCCTTTTGAAGGTCTCGCCTCTCAGGGGAGGTGTATAAAGGTGAATTTTTGACGGATGGTGGGTTCACCAGGAAACTTTTGAATGGCAGTTTCTACGCCTAGGTTGAGAGAGTGTTTGATGTTTTTATTTTTATGTTTGATCATTCAACTCCTAGGTTTGGCTACTATGAATATAATCTATTCTATATGCCAATGCAGATTTAAATGAATATAGAAAACAGAAATGGATGCGAATAACAGAGAATATGCTAACTAGAAGAAATCATACCTGATTTTGGATGTCTGATGGAGATTCTGAGTCTTGTAGTAGTTAAGATCATCTTAGTTTGTACGTAATCATCTGATATTGCTCAGGATCATCCCAAATCACAGAAGGTCATCTAAAATTAGACAAAATCATCTGTAATATGATGAATTTGTAAGATGAATTCATTAGAAACCTGCAATCACAAAAGCAGACATGAAATACCAAATATGCAAATGCAAAAGCAAGGGGTAATGGTAGAAATAATAGCAAAAATGCCTAAATAACATATTATAATAACATATAAGGAAATGCAATGAATTTAATGATTGATTTTATCTTTATCATGCATTTATGCTAAATGAGGTGAACTCCAAGATGCATAAAAAAAATAACCTAAAACAGTGTAGAGATATATCCTGGAAATGTAGAAAAACTTAAGAGAATGCAAACTCTAAACTCGTACTGCTCTCAATCTAACTATAGTCATGATCGCATCCAATCATACGAAATCATCTAAAATCTTTCGAGATCATCTTCGACGATCCAAGCTAGCTTCGAATGAAAAACAGTAGAATTCTTGCAACAAAAAAATGCAAAATACCAAATGCAAGCAATAATTAAGCAGGGAGGTAGGGGAGACTGGGGGAATCAGCAAGAATTAGGCAAGCAGGTAGCTAGGGGGATAAACTAGAAAAATCCTAGTTTATATAGGATTAGAAAGAGGTTTGGGAGGTTGGGGATCATCCCAATCTATGAGATCTTCAATAGGGAAATATCCAACTGCACAGACACACTTCTGCTCGAGTTGGAGAGGCTGTTGAGATAGAAGCTAATTATGAAAATTTGGTTTTGGGACGAAATCGTCTGGATGTTCTATTCCAGAAGAATTCGTTAGATTGGGGATGATTTCATCTAATCTACGACGATATTGTCCAACGGTAAAAACAAATCCTAAAAATGGCATGAAAAATAGGGAAAGCGGGTGAAAGGCAGTTTAACGGGTAGTTTAGGGTTGAAATTCAATTTTAACATTTTATCTTTTTACTAGTGTTTTAATTGTGCCAATTTTAGGGTGCTACAACTCTACTAGTCAATTTTACACCCTGGACTCCCACTTTGACTCAAAAAGTGTTGTTTTATCTCCTCATAGTCTCTTTGCTCCTAGTACCTACTACTATCTTGGCATTATCAGTGTCAGATACTCAAATGGTCACCCTTTGGGAAATGATAGCGGTATTTAATAATTTCACTAATGAATTTATAGCCATGAAGAGATGAGGAATTGAGAGGAGTTTCCAACCATGAAGGTTCCTATCTATCACAAGAGATCAAGTTGCATTCACTAGCAAGCCCCCCAAAAAATTGAATGCCATGTACTCTAATTTGGAGGAAGAACCTTCTTCTTCAGAATATGAGTCTATTTACTGGTGCTCAACCTGTAATGATCCTCATGGTGAAAGCACGTGTATGATGCATCAACATTACATCCAAAAAATTACCATCAAGAAAGTAGAAAATGCATATAAAGGGTAGGTAAACATGATGAGGGATGCAGATGAATACAAATTCATGGTGCCTATCAAAAAACAAGTATCAGTTCTTATAATATTCAAGAAGAAACCTCTATCCATTGATCCTAAAACTTTGGATCCTTTCAATTTACCTTATGAACCAAGAAATATTCCAAATAAGGAAGTATCCCTACTTATCCTAGTCCAAAAGTAGACCCAATAGAAATAGAAAGGAGCCAAAGAGGGTGAAGGAAAGGAGAAGGCTAAAGAGAAATTAAGATATACTTCCTTGACAAAATTCTAGATGATTGAAGCAACCTAGGATCATAAGGAAAAGTATGAGGAGCCTATGAAAGAGCCAAATAAATAGCTAGAGTCTTTAGGTTTCAACATTATAGAAGAAATGAGGAAATCCCCATCTAAAATTAGTATATGCAATGCAATCCTCATTTCTAGACATATATATGTTGTAGGGGTCTCTCAAATCCATCAAGAATCAAGGGAAGTAGCCAATAGAATTGAATCTAGATCAAGGGTACCCCACTTTAATAACCAAAAAAAATATCCACTTCATTTTTATTTATCCTTAAAAATGTAAGGTTTGGTGGTACATAATTGTGTAGACACCAAAACAACACCAATCTGATTATGTGACTGCAAACATTGATCGCGTTGACACACACAGCCCTAAGGGCAGCCCCCAAAGGTCAAACAGTGGTCCTAACCACTCTCACAATAGTTTTGGAAGGTCAAAGATCAATTTGGCACCTTCAAGCACTTTTATCATTATCCATTCCACCTTGGGACGAATTCAAACTGGGATTTGCCCCACCTAGGGACAAATTTTGAATTTGCTCTAGGGTGGGGAAAATTGCAGGTTTGACAGGCAAAAAGTCAAATCTTGACAAATGGCAGCTTAGATCCACCACCCAATGCTTCCTTCATTACATGGGAGTATGGGTGAGCATTTTAAAGCGTTAGAGGCATCTGCAAGGTCAGTCATGAAGTCCTAATTCATGGAGGAATCTCCTTCCTCTTGGGAAGGCATGATTGCCATGTGGCACCTCCACATGCCCATTTCAAGAGACCTCCAGGTCTATAAATTGGTGAGTTTCCTCATCCCAAAATATGGATAGAAGGAGCATTTTAGAGCAACAAAGTGCTATTGTTTTATTTACATACCTCGCACCCTTTTTATTTGCACCTTTCACATCCTTGATCTCCTTTAGAAGGGAGGTCATTGGGTGACTATTGGGAGGATGAATCTCGATCCCAAAACCTGACATTTGGCCACTAAAAGCACGAGGATACAGAAGCAAAAAATGGAAAGCTAACATGCGATATGCAAACAAAGAAACTGAACTTAGCGCTAAATCCTAGAAACTTGAAAGCGCATGAAAAGAGGGACAAGCATGAGCGAATCAAAATGAAACAAATGTGAATAAAGAAGACAACCCTTTTATTGATATGTTTCAAACTTAGTTACAATGTGCATCCTCCAATTCCAAGGGCTAGGAGCATTTAAGTGTGTGTTACTCATTACATCCATGGGTGTCTTTCCTTATTTCACATGCCCACATGTAAAATGGGTGGACCAAATGTCGTCGCCACTTGCGTTGATGAGTCTGGACTCCTTGCTGCTCCCTCGATGTCCAAACCCTGCATTCCAAAGAACAAGAAATGATCAATAGCACCTGTGGATGAAACAAAGCATGCAATCCCCAAGCCTATGATAAGTGAATGAGAAAAATGAATTAAAATATGACTAAAACAAGTCCAAATGTGATGAAAATTTGATAGAGACATCAAGACATCACCAGGAGGGCTTTGCAAAAAGAACAGTCAAAAAATTCCTCACCGATTTGAATTCATTCTGGGGTGGGATGAATTCACCTGCAACAAAACTTCGAATAGGTACTATCCCAATGTCCTACCTCGAAAGCTCCAAAAGGCCTAAAAACTTGGGGTTAGCTAAAAATGTAAGGGTGGGTGGTACATAATTGCATGATTTATTCTAGATTAGCCACCATCGTTATGCCCAAAGTAACCTATGAAGATATGAACATGGAATACACAAGAAGCAGTTCTAGAATGCCATAGTTAGATGGTACACCAATTAAGATAGTTGGAGTGGTCAAATATATTCCTATAAAGCTACATATAATACCCCAAATCATTGTTATTCAAGAAATCATGGTGGTGGATTTAGAACCTTGTTTTGGTATGTGCTTATCAAGAGAATTTATTGCCAAGATAGGAGGTTATTTATCCCTTGACTATACCATTCAAAGGGAAAAGAGTCAAGATCTCCTCTGAGATACCATCTTCATTTCATATATAAAAACTAGTGGATGACCACAAAGCAGACACAATAAATATTACCAAACAAGAAACATATATGATAGAGGAAGTCATGGAGGATCTATAAAAAAAATATTAGTTCTCTATAATAAATTTTAATGCTATGATTGAAACCGTAATAGGCATATATTTAATTGTAAAATTAGGGGAAGAAAAATTATAGTGCTAGCTCAAGAAGGTCCAAATCAAGAGTAGATATGGAAGTTGTTCTTTGATGGTGCCAGATGTAAAAATGGTGTTAGACCAAAAGTAGTACTACTATCACCAATTGGTGTAGAAAAGACTTTATCATACTCATTGACATGGAGCTACACAAATAATGTAGCAAAATATGAAGAATTGTGTCTAGGATTAAGAAAAGCTAAGAAGATGAGAATCAAACAACTACAAATATTTGGTGACTCATAATTGGTGATTAATCAAGTTATGGAGAAATGTGTTAGCAAGAAATATTACTTGAACATATATAGAAACCAAATATAGGAATTTTTGGAATCCTTTGAGGTCCTAAATATTAAGGCCATTCCCAGAGAACACAAGGTTCATTCTAACATCCTAGCTTCTATCAAAGTAAACTTCCACCCAGTTTCTAACATCATATGTAAATCCAATTTAGTTAGGGTGATCTATAGGTCATACATCCTGGATAAAGACATATTTTTGCAAGTATTTGAAAGTGATGAACAAACTTTTTATTTTTTTATTCAGGAAATGAACTATGCAAGTGATCAACTACTAGGAGAAGAGGAGGATGAAGGAGAAATAATCCAATTGAAAATTAATCATATTCCCAAGGGGTTTACAACCTTAGAATGATTATTTAACAACAACTATAGACCAACTACCCATAGAATTGAGGTTGATAGTAAGAGTTACAAAGAAGTGTAAATTGATCCCAAAAAAGAGATCAATATCAAAGTACATTGCTCAGAAGAAAAAATCAACCAAACTATTGAACTATACAAATAATTCAACAACATTATAGAATTAACATATGATGATTTCAAATTGTATGATATTAAAATGATTCAACACACTATTGAACTACTACCAGATGTAAGTCCATTTTGATAGAAGTAGTGGCCTATAAATCCTAAGATAGAAGCACTAATGAAGCAAGAAATTTTGAACCTACTAATGGCCAAAATAGTATACCCCATCAACTACTTGGGTTGCTAGCCTGGTTTTGGTCATAATGAAAAATGGATTCATCCATCTATGTGTGGATTTTTAGAACTTGAACTAGGATTCATTAAAGGATCGTTATCCTCTCTCACATATTGATCAAATCATCCATGCTATGGCTAGAAAAAATATAGTTTCTTAGATGGATTCTCATATTTTAATCAAATCTAAATAAGATATGAAGATCAACACAAGACAAAATTCACCATAAAATGGGGTACTTTCTCATATCAATATACACACTTTGGACTATATAATGTAGGTGCCACTTTTCAAAGGGTTATGGACTTGGCATTTTTTTAATTGGTGAATAAAATAATATTTATCTACTTGGATGACATGTTTGTATCCTCTCATGACAAAAAGAAGCATATTGAACATCTTCGAATTATGTTTAAAAAATACAAGCAATTTGGAATAAATATTTGAATCCCAAAAAATCAATCTTTGTAGTACATGAGGGAAAACTAATGGGACATGTGGTATCAAAAATAATATTGGTAATAGATATAGATAGATTAAAAGCCATATGGTCTCTCCCTCTCTTGTACAACAAGAAGGCACTTCAATCATTTTTTGGGTAAATTAATTTTATCTATAAATTCATCTCAATTTTTTTCCAAATAGTGAATCCAATGAGAGAAATGTTAAATTAGAAGGAAGAATTCAAGTGGACATATATCCAAAGGAAGGCTTTCAATGATATCAAGGAAGCGATATCTCAATCTCCAGTCCTCATCAATACGATTATTCCAAGAACTCTATCGCCTATGCATTTAGAGCAGATGGTAGCTATGCATCTATCCTAACCCATAAGAGAGAAAAGGATGGTGAAATACCAATAGTATTCCTAAGTCAGACATTCCAAGATCATGAAGAGAAATATAATTTTATCAAAAAGTATGTTTATGTAGTCATGAAATCCCTAAAAAATTTGTCCTTTTGTCTCTCAAAGCAATACTTTGGTGTATGTATTATACCTGAATGTCTAGAAATTAATTACTCAAAGATAATTGGGTGTTAAGAGGACCGATTCATTACAATTGATAACCATGGAAGAGCCTTTTTAGTAGTAGGGATTATATTTTATTGGTGTAATAAACCTAAATTCATCTACTAGGTATAAGTACATCTTGACAACAACATCCTATTTTACAAAGTGGACTGAGGCAGAAGAAACAAAGCATGTTGATCAAGATATTGTGATTACATTCATGGAAATTTTAATCACTAGATTTGGGGTGCCAGTGACCATTGTATCAGATAATGTTGGGGCCTTTATAGTGTCTAAAACCATTGAATTTGCAAGAATATATGGAATTTATTGGAATGCATAATCAAATTACTACCCTTATGGAAATGGTTTGGAAAAATCTACCAATAAGAATTTGCTAAAAATCATTAGGAGGAATATCCATGAAAATTAAAGAAGCTAGAATTTTTCTGGATCAAATGCTCTAGGTTGATTGTATCATAGTAAAAAGGACCCTCAAAAATTCTCCATATGCCCTAGGATACGACAAAGAGGTTTTATTACCCTTTAACCTGGAGCTCCTGGCATTATGATTTGCTAAAGAAAATTATCCTGATGATCTACAACCATTAGAGAAAAGAATAGTCAAGCTAATACAATTAGAAGAACAACATGAATAGGCATATAATAATTTTTTTCCACCGTCAGACAGTTGTCAAACATTGGTTCAACAAAAAATCCACGTCAAGAGCATTTTAAGAGGTTAACTTGGTGCTTAAATGGGATGTAAATAGAGAAAAACCCAAAGTGCATGAAAATTTTGATTCTATATAGTTTGGACCATTCATCATTGACTAGAAGAAGGACCTAAATACATTTGAATTAAGATATATGGATATACAACTACTGAAAATTCTAGTAAATGACCAATATCCAAAGAATTATGCCTAAAATAAATGTGATAGATTATATATATATGTAAATATCATACATATACCTTATTTGTAAATAGAATTTTCATCTTGAAAATGAAAAAGTTCTCAAATCATAAAAACCAGCAAGACCATACCAAAGTGAGAATTAGAATAAGAAAATAGGATACAAAAAAATATACAAGAGTGGCAATGAAAATTTCTAAGGTGCGAGGTAGTAGTTGCACAAGAAGAAGTTTAACTAGCACAAGGAGATGAACTAAGAGCAAAACTAGTACATAATTGCAGATGGAGGAGCCAAATCTAGAGTGCAAGTAACATGTATGTCTTCTAAACTACATATGTCCTCAGGTTATTCACCCCTAGATATCATGAAATATGCTTCCCATCATCGTCCTTCTCCTTAAAATAATTCCTACTTTCATCAAAATTGAATAAAATTACAATCCTTCTCCCTATCCACTCTGCAACACATGGTCCCACTTGTTTCATTTCACCATAGCCAAAATGAGGTAAGGTTTCCAGGGAGGTAAGGTCCCCAACCACATGACCTACCTTTTTGGTCACTTTGGTTCCCTAGGCACTACCTAGGAATCTTTACCAAAGATATCTTCTACCATTTAGCTGGAAAATGAAAAGTGAAGAATTTCTAGACTTGCCCTTGGGTATCTGAAAGAATAACTGCCATCAACCCTACATATATGAGTAGTCCAAAATAGTCTCACAACATGGAATTTCATCAAAAGTAGTTGTGCAAAGAGAGTATCTATGAAAAAATAGGAGACTGAGTAGAAGAATTATATATATCATACTATCTTTGATGCTTTTTTTACAATGTATCTACAATAATGACTCCAAAGACCGATGAAACAAGGGGAAAAATATTGAAAATCAAATGTAAAATCCATGTCTAGCACAACAAACAAGAATATAACATTAATAAATTACCATTAGATCATCAGTATTAAATATTGGATACATGTCAATGTTTATACTATCCTAGAATAAATCACTAGCACTTGTAGGATTTATGAGGTGACAAGCCATAAAAATTAGTTAAGTATTAGAAAATACACAATTAAAAAAATCTTGAGGAGCTGGAGGTTGGTATATGATATAATGAAAAGCTTCCTTCTAGGCCAAGTAAAGGAATAGGAAGCACAACAAGCAGAAGGACATTAATTTCCTAAGGTGTCTGGATTGGTTCTAAAATACCCTACAACTACAATCAAATTTACTCATAGAATTATATTTTTTTGTGATTGGTGCTCTTATGTTAGATAGTTCCCATTCTATTTTCAGCTTAAGTCCTCATGCTTCCATGCATACCTTTGTTTGTAATCCAGTTTTTGTTTTGTGGCCTGCACACCCTGGCCTATGTTTCCTAGAATATCCCCACTCCTCAGGTGCCCCCATGATATTTTATTTTCATTTACCCCACTATGACTTATTACTCTCAAATTTAACTACAAAATCTACTATACCATCCATGAATATAGTCTCGATCACTTTCCCCTATGAAATAGCAAACACCTTCCCTATTTTAAGCCCTATTTTTCCTCTTGCCTATGGAATGTAGATAATCAATCTGGATACTCTATATTTTACAAGATAAAATGCCCCTAGGAAACACCGAGAATGTGGATTTTTTTTTTGATACCCACTTAGGTCCTACACTTTGATAAGAAAGTACAAAAGAACAAATATACTGCTTATAATGAGAAAATTAGTACATTTAGTTTAGATACAGATAAAATTTGAAGGTGGTTAGAAATTTTACACTTGACCCAAGACCAGATTTATCACAATGACACATACTTAGAAGTTCAAACCTACCATGTCCAAGAGACACCAAAAGTTTTGTATTCCACCAAGGCCTAGGATGGACCTAGAGATTTGATCAGACTAAGAATCTTGTGGAAACTAGAAGAATGGTGCTTGATTGGATCCTGATGGAGGCTTGGATGGTTGGACTATACAAGAGAGGCTACAATTTTTGTACCTAGATGAAGTCCTATAAGGTCTAAGAGTTTTTGTGCATACGTACAAGGAAATGACCAAGTCTCAAAAATACTTCAAGAACCATGCCTGACAAGATATTAAATACCTAGCCTACTGAGGAAGGATTACACTAGAAATATTGCACCCAAAATGAACGTAAAAAATAGTCAATTGTCCATCCAGATACTAGAGGCTAGCATAGGGAGATTCTAGACAAGGTCAGATGATCTGCACTTAACTGAAGCTTTAAAGGATCTCAATTCCTTGACATATTACTGAGAACCAATTTTGGAGGTTCAAAATATTTTTTCTTAGAAAATGCTAAGATGGGTATCCAATACCTGGTGTGATATCGTAGGTTGCCAATCAGTGGGAGAAACAAGTGTGATACCAATGAAGCCTCTCTATCTTATCATAGTACTTTAGGATCTTGAATATATCATGATTCCATAATGCATAAGCTTGGTAGTCATCGCAATATAGTTAAGTTCGAGACCACTTGCACATGGATTGCTACAATCTTACAACACTTGGAATATAATATAATTTGTCAAAATATTCTCTATGAGATGGTTATCCTGAATTTATTTGTAGAGTATGTATGTGTGTTTGCATATCCTCTTATTTATAATTTGAGCATATTAGATGTTTATGGTGATAATTATAAATTATGTATTTCTACCATACTTATTTATGTTTCTAGAATATGAGATCTGTTAAATACACAATGGGTTAAAATTGTATGTTTTGTGATGGATGTATATTTCTAATTTAAGCATGTTGAATGTTTGCGATGATAATTGTGAATCATATATTTTTTTTGTATTCATTACTTTTCTAGTATTTACAATATCATTAACATTCAATAGACCATAAATGAATACTCTGTAACTACTTCAACAATGAGCTGATCTATTAGGTAGTTAGTTTTTTAGTTGCATATCCTTGATACTTCACATATCTTGATGTTGCTTAATATGTACCAATTTAATTTCTATCTAGTTTAGCTTATTTATTTCAACACCCTCCCCCTTTTTAGAATTAATTAGACAAAACTACAATGAATTGACCTCCTCCAGAGATTGACCATCATTAGCTTACACACACTTCTAGGTCTTTCAATGTTGTTCAAGGCCTATGGATGCACAACCTTTCAATTAGATAAATTCTTCGACCAACATGTTACACTCTATATATTTTATTTTTGTGTCACAAAATGCATTTACTATCATATGTTCCATGTCCTTGTTGGATTCCCCATTACTTGATAATAGATATATGTAATTTGCCATAATATTTATGTGTATAGATTCTAATTTTGCAACATACCCTAGCTTATTATTCTAATCTCTCAGATTATCTTTAGGATATTCTTGTTCTTGACCCTTCCTAGTCAATGCATTATACTTACAAGATTTTGTATTATGTCTTTTTCACAAATATGACAACACTTTTTTTGTTTTTTATTTGGTGATGAAGTGCAAGATCCTTTTCTCCTATAAGAGTTTTATTGGATAACTTATTTCTCAATTGATTTTTTAGTTCATATTTTTGAATATTATTTATTAATTCCTCAAATGACACCTATTTTTTATATTATAAGAGATGTGACAAAATTTTTAAATGATTTAGGAAGTGCTCTAAGTGCAAATGAAACCATAAGTTCATCTTCAATATTTTTCATGAGAGTATGCAATTTCTATTTTATTTATGATATCCTTCAAAGAAAATATTCTATGTTTTCTCCATCATGAACTCTTAGTGCATACAATTATGATTGTAGGTGTAAAATAATTACCTTATTATTTCCTTAAAATATCATACACAATTTTTCCCATGCAATTTTTGAAGTTTCTACTTCACTAATGTGTTCTTGAATTTCATCAGATATGCCAAATAAAATTAACATCAAAGCTTTAGCATCATCATAATTGAATTTTTAAATTCTTGTTTTGCCTTCTAGATTGTTTTTTTTTGTCCATTCACTACATACTAGAGTTTTTCAACAATAAGTACGAACCTCATATTATTTTTCTATGCGTTAAATTTAGGCCCCTATAATAATTGAGATTCAAAAATGAAAATTCTTCTATTTTCCATTTCCTTTGAAGTTGATGACCTTATGTCTCAAAAATTAAATTTTACAAATTTTTAAAGTTTAATTTTCTATACCTTTGAAGTAGCAATCATTTTAACTCCCTATTAAATTTACAAAATCTTGAAAAGAACTTATTTTTTTTGAAATAACTTCAAAATTAATTTCTACTAACTATTCAAACAAATCAAATCTAAAAATTTAAATCCTATTGAAAGTAGAAAAACTTATGACTCCTAAGTTCTAATAATTTATTTATTATTATTATAATCTTATTTAACCTTTGATGTTGAAAAATTTTTAACTCCCTAATTTATTTTTCAAATTTTCTAAACTTCAAGAGATTCAATTAAATCAGTTTCCAATTTGAATTAATCCTTCTCTCTCCATAATTCAAATTTATTTTAATTTAAAAATGTTGGCAATTTTGGGTTTGAGATCCTAGCTTCTTGTCTATGAGTTGTCATTGATGTCAAAAGGAAATGGCATTAATGTTAAGAGGATGTGTTGGCTTCAAAGGTGGAAGATTCCAAGAGAATATTTTTAAGAGAATCCGGAGAGATTCCATTGGCAAGGGTTTTTCATTAAAACCAAACCAGTTTTTATTAAAACCAAGTTGGATAGGGTTTTTATTAAAACCAAGTTAAATGGTTTTTATTAAAACCAATGGAGGTTCTCTTTATTATTTATTTAATTATTATTTAAAACCCTTCAAGGTTTTAATTAATTAATTATTTAATTAATTAAGGGAGAAATTATTTTTAATTTATTAAAAATACTTAAAGGTTTTAAAACCTTTTTTTATTCTTAATTTATTAAAATTATTTAAGGGTTTTTAAACCCTTTTTGAAAAGACTTTTTATTAATTTCAAAATGGTCTCTATTTTCGCCGACGTCAAGGTGTCTTCGAAGAGACTATTTATTCTCCAAATCCTAAGGTTGGAAGGCTAATTAATTTGAAATTCCCCAAATGCAATTTACGGTGTTTGTGCTCTGTATTTGCTGCGATCGAAGGAAGACTTAGAAGCACGTGCGGTTGAAAAGTCTTCGAGAGTTTTTTCGAGGGTGAAGTGGAGGGAAGTTCACTTGTGAACTTCATAGCCCGCGTGGGCTAGTGGCAGCGAAGGCTGCTGTTGGGCGCTGCATTGGCGGAGGTCATCGTTTCGAGTCTCGTGGGGGTGCTTTGCTAGAGTAACACATGTTTTTATTAAAATGTCTTTATGCCGTGAAATTCAGAGTTTCTTGGACAACGATTTATAAGGTGTGATTAAATTTTATGATTTTTGGCTTTTGTGATTAGCATTGAATAAAATCTTAGGAGAAATAAGGGCATATTTCTTTGGATGTATTTTTAAGATTATTCTTTGCTATGCTAAAATTAAAAATGGAGGTATAAGGTGTGAGTCTGTGATTGTTGATTTATTGGCATGTTATGGTGGTTGTCTTTAAAGAAGTGGAGCTAAAAGGTGTAATAAAGGAAGTTTATATTATTGCTCATTTATTTTTATTCTAACCCTAACTTGGTTGGAAGTTTGAGAGTTGTGTGTGGTGACAGCTTGAAGGTTCAATTATCTTCTACTCCAATAAGGTATGGGCACATTCTTCTTATGAGTATGATTGGTGTATGTTTTCTGAAATAAAGTTGGAGTGAAAAGGTATTCTACTAGGTATCCTTTGGCTAGGTGTAGATCCTATTTTCTAGTTTTTTGAAGACTACTTATGCATTATTATCCTTAAGGAGAGTTTTTGATGAATGCATAATTTCTGGTTTGAGATAGTGGAAGCTTTGTGCACTAGGGTTTATATTTGTGAGTCTAGCTACTTGCATTGAGTTGGTGGAACCCTTGGTTGGCTATTTTTGAGTTTGATGGTTGAGTTGCTTCCATAGAGGTTGTTTGATCAAGTTATTGCTTTAATTGATTCATGATATTGGGCTTACTCCATTGAGTTGATTTGAGCAAGTTATTCTTTGCATTTGGTGATATTGTGTTGGTGGCTATTTTGTTCAAATATCTTTGGAGGGAAAAGGATTTCTACTTGTTTCATTTTCTTGTGATGATTGGTTGAATGATTCAATTTTGATGTTGAGTTGAATGGTGTTGGTTGACTAAACCTTGTTTGATGAGAATTGTTGTTGAAACCCTAATTTATGGTGAAAATAACATAAGTATCATTTTTATGTGATTCTTTGCATAGTTGGCAATTATTGGGGTTTCATGTTCTTGAAAGAAAGCATTCTATCCTATCCATTTTAGATATTGAGTTGAGTTTTTAGATTTAAGATTGAGATTGAGCTGAGTTGATTTGAGTTGAGTTTTGAGATTGGGATTTGAGTATAGAACATATTGAGTCTCTAACAATTCTCTTTATGCTTCTATGAGTTTGAAAAATCACATTGGGTCTCTAACAATTCACTTTGTGATTTCCTACTAAGAAAATTTTTCTTGGTGAGCTTGCTGAGTTTTTGGACAGGTTTCGGTGGGGACTTGTGAGCAGTTTTGGATAGGTTCCGGTGGGGACTTGTGAGCAGATTTGGACAGGTCCTAGTAGAGGACTTGTGAGCTGAGTTTGATAGTTCTATCAGAGAACTTGAGGACAGAGGTGCATTGGTTCTATGAGAAGAACCTGAGGACATATTTGGAAAGTCTTTAAGAAGGCTTGTATGTAGAGGATTGATTTGTTCAAGAGTTGGACAGATTTGATAGATAGAGGAAGACTTGTACTAGATCGATTGACTATGTTTTGTATAGGTTGCTAAGCTACTGTGGACGTGATCATAGAAGGCAGAGGTCTCTTAGGCTAAGCATTGAGGACAGGAGGTCTTCGGTGGAAAGGAGTTCCATGTGCTGGCAAGAGGTAGAGGCAGTTGATCTTCTAAGGGATCATTTCTAGAGTAGAGGGGAAGGTATCTCCTTTGAGTAGAGGCTCATAAATTCTGATTGGGGGAAGGTATCTCCTTTGAGCAGAGGCTTATAAATTTTATTTGGGGGAAGGTATATCCTTTGGGCTGAGGCTCATAAACATTGTAATTGGGAAGGATTCCCAAAGAACTTTGGGATAACTTTTAAAGAAAAGTTTTGTGGACGTATCCCAGCCATTCTGGGTGAACCATGTTAAAATTGGTGTCACTTTGTGGATGATATTGTGCATTGCTTTGATATTGCTTTGGGTATATTGCTTTACTATTTTTAAGTATAAAGGAAAAAGTAAAAAGAGGTCTTATACTGTTCACCCCCCTCTCAGTATAAGCTTGTGTTCTTCAATTGGTATCAGAGCAGGTGCCTTCGAAAAGTTTAACGACTTGAAGGAAAAGCTAGTAAAGAACACAATGGATCATTCAAGTGGCAATGCAGCACCTATTCTTGATGGGTCAAATTTTGGTCTTTGGAGTGCAAGGATGAAGGTTCATCTAATGGCACTTGGGAATGAGGTTTGGGAAGTGATTGAAGATGAGTACACTATTCCTGAACATGGTCCTAATACTAAAGAAGAAAGGCTCCTACATCATAGCAATTCAAAAGCAATGAATGCAATCCTAAAAGGCTTATAGAAAGTAGATCTCACCAAAGTGATTCACTGCAAGACAACTAGTGAAATGTGGAAACAGTTGAAGGTGGTTCATACAAGTGATACAAATGTTAGAAATGCCAAGTTGAGACACTTCAAAGGTATGTTTGAACAACTCAAGATGAATGATGATGAAAATATTAGTGACTACATGCTTCGTATGGATGAGGTTGTTAACTCCATGAAAGACTTAGGTCTTGAGCTTGCTAAAAATGATGTTTGTGATAAGATTTTAAGATCTCTTCCTAATAGATTTAGTGAAAATATTTTTGCTATTGAGGAAGCTAAAGATTTGGATAAGTTGAAAAAGGATGAGCTCCATAGTATACTTGCAACATTTGAGTTGAGAACTCAAGTGAAGGTTGATGTCAAGAAAGAGGTAGGTTTGAAGGCTACCAAGAATTCCAAGGGTAAACAGCTTCAAGATAGTGATGAGTCTTCTAGTGATGAAGAGGCATATTACAACAAGAAAGGCAAGTTCTCTAGAAAGCACAAAAGTATGAAAAATGTAAGATGTTTCAATTGTGGAAAGTTTGGTCATTATGCTACTAACTGTACTGTTCCCAAGAATGAAAGTGATGAAGATAAATAGGATTCTAAGAGCAAGGATTCTGAAAAGCACAAGCATCACAGGAAAAACAAATATGAGCACAACAATCAAGGAAAGAGGTATTCTCACAAGCACAAGAAGAGTTTCTACCTAGACAAAGAAAGTAAGTGTTCTAGTAGTGATAGTGAAAGTTCTTCAAGTGATAATGAAAATGAGATGTTGTTCATATCAAAAAAAGAGGAAGAACTGAAACATAGATTCATTATCATGAAATGTCTTAGATGTGGAAATTTTGGTCACCTTGAGGATGATTGCACAAATAATGATTTGGTTTCTAGTATGTATGAGGATGCTTCAGAAAAATATAAGGAAGATGCATGTATGGTTTTTGAAAAGGGTAGCACCTCTAGTGATAAGAAATCTAAAAAAGGCTTTGATGATTCAAAAAGCAAAAAAATAGAGGAAGATATAGAGGAAGGTGAAGTAGATCTTGAAGGTGAACTTATTAGTGCTCTTAGTGCTTTGAAAAAGGAAAGAAAGAAGAATGCTAGACTCAAGGATAAGTTAGATGAATGTTGTATGGAGAGATATGATCTTATAGAAAGTCTTGACTTCTCTATGGCTAAGACACAAGAACTCAAGGATGAGTTAGAGTCTAAGGTTCTTGAGTATAGTGAGTTAGAACAGAAAATGGATTCTTTGAAAGAGGAAACTAAAGAGTACAAGGATAAGCTTTACAGGTTTCAAGATAGCTCCAAAAATGTTAAGTCACTCATCAAAGGTCAAAGAAAGACAACAGATAAAATAGGCCTTGGTTTTGTTAAGCCACACAAGGAACAAGTTGGAGAGTCTAGTAAGAGACTCCAAAAGGAAGAGATTTCTGATGAGGAAAGTATTTCAGAAAAGGAGTCCTTGAATGATAGATGCATAGAAATAGAAAACAAAATTCAGAATGAGAAGAAGTTTTTAGAACCTAAGAGGTCAATTAAAGGAAAGTTTCAAGGCAGATGTTTTGCTTGTCACAGGTTTGGTCACATGGCTTCACATTGCATGGCTCAAGTGAAGGAGGTAAATGATAGTTTTAGAAGTGCTAGTTACTTTCAAGGGTATTGCTACTCTTGTCAATAGTTTGGGCATAAGGCAGTTTATTGCAAGGCAAATAATAGGAACAGGTTTGGTCAGAACAGGTTTGGACAGAACAGGTTTGGTGAGAATAGGTTTGGTCAGAACAGGTTTGGTTAGAATTGATGGATTCAAAGATTAGGTTTACCTCAGAGAAACAACATTGTCAAGTGTTTCAAGTGCAACAATGAAGGTCACATAATCAGACAGTGTAGAGCTGAAATTCTAGAATACAGGAACAGGAACAGTGGCATGATCAAGTCCAAGGATCAAGGCATGGACAAGAACAGGGATGAGAACAAGAATAAAAATAGTGATAGGAACAAGAATATGGAAAAATATTTCAATAGAAGGCCCCAAAATGAAGTTATAGACGTTGATGATGATTAGTGCCTAATGGGAGTTTTACTCCCACCCAAGAATTAATCACCTCATCAGGAGGTGGGGGAGGGACTAAGCTAAGAGGCTCATTCTTAGTCCCGAGCCCCAAAGGTGACCATTTGCCATTGATGACAAAGGGGGAGAGATTTAAGTAAGGGGGATATCCTTAAGATAGGGGGAGTTGTTTATGTTGAGTTTCTGTGTTGTTGAGAAGCATGGTTTGGCAATTTTGGGTTTGAGATCCTAGCTTCTTGTCTATGAGTTGTCATTGATGTCAAAAGGAAATAGCATTAATTTTAAGAGGATGTGTTGGCTTCAAATGTGGAAGATTCCAAGAGAATATTTTTAAGAGAATCCGAAGAGATTCCATTGGCAAGGGTTTTTCATTAAAACCAAACCGGTTTTTATTAAAACCAAGTTGGATAGGGTTTTTATTAAAACCAAGTTAAATGGTTTTTATTAAAACCAATGGAGGTTCTCTTTATTATTTATTTAATTATTATTTAAAACCCTTCAAGGTTTTAATTAATTAATTATTTAATTAATTAAGGGAGAAATTATTTTTAATTTATTAAAAATACTTAAAGGTTTTTAAACCTTTTTTATTATTAATTTATTAAAATTATTTAAGGGTTTTTAAACCCTTTTTGAAAAGAATTTTGATTAATTTCGAAATGGTATTTATTTCCGTCGACGTCAAGGTGTCTTCGAAGAGACTATTTATTCTCCAACTCCTAAGGTTGGAAGGCTAATTAATTCAAAATTCTTTGAATGCAATTTGCGGTGTTTGTGCTCTATATTCGCTACGATCGAAGGAAGACTTAGAAGCATTTGTGGTTGAAAAGTCTTCGGGAGTTTTTTTGAGGGTGAAGTAGAGGGAAGTTCACTTGTGAACTTCGTAGCCTGCGTGGGCTAGTGGTAGCGAAGGCTGCTATTGGGTGCTGCATTGGCGGAGGTCATCGTTTTGAGTCTCGCGGGGGTGCTTTGCTAGAGTAACACACATTTTTATTAAAACGTCTTTATGCTACAAAATTCGGAGTTTCTTGGACAGTGATTTATAAGGTGTGATTAAATTTTATGAGTTTTGGATTTTGTGATTAGCATTGAATAAAAGCTTAGGAGAAAGAAGGGCATATTTCTTTGGATGTATTTTTAAGATTATTCTTTGCTATGCTAAAATTAAAAATGGAGGTATAAGGTGTGAGTCTGTGATTGTTGATTTATTGGCATGTTATGGTGGTTGTGTTTAAAGAAGTGGAGCTAAAAGGTGTAATAAAGGAAGTTTATATTATTGCTCATTTATTTTTATTCTAACCCTAACTTGGTTGGAAGTTTGAGAGTTGTTTGTGGTTACAGCTTGAAGGTTCAATTATCTTCTACTCCAATAAGGTATGGGCACATTCTTCTTATGAGTATGATTGGTGTATGTTTTCTGAAATAAGGTTGGAGTGAAAAGGTATTCTACTAGGTATCCTTTGGCTAGGTGTAAATCCTATTTTCTAGTTTGTTGAAGACTACTTATGCATTGTTATCCTTAAGGAGAGTTTTTGGTGAATGCATAATTTTTGGTTTGAGATAGTGGAAGCTTTGTGCACTAGGGTTTATATTTGTGAGTCTAGCTACTTGCATTGAGTTGGTGGAACCCTTGGTTGGATATTTTGAGTTTGATGGTTGAGTTGCTTCCATAGAGGTTGTTTGATCAAGTTATTGCTTTACTTGATTCATGATATTGGGCTTACTCCATTGAGTTGATTTGAGCAAGTTATTCTTTGCATTTGGTGATATTGTGTTGGTGGCTATTTTGTTCAAATATCTTTGGAGGGAAAAGGATTTCTACTTGTTTCCTTTTCTTGTGATGATTGGTTGAATGCTTCAAGGTTGATGTTGAGTTGAATGGTGTTGGTTGACTAAACCTTGTTTGATGAGCATTGTTGTTGAAACCCTAATTGATGGTGAAAAGAACATGAGTATCATTGTTATGTGATTCTTTGCATAGTTGGCAATTGTTGGGGTTTCATGTTCTTGAAAGAAAGCATTCTATCCTATCCATTTTAGATATTGTGTTGAGTTTTAAATTTGAGATTGAGATTGATATGAGTTGATTTGAGTTGAGTTTTGAGATTGGGATTTGAGTATAGAACATATTGAGTCTCTAACAATTCTATTTATGCTTCTATGAGTTTGAAAAATCACATTGGGTCTCTAAAAATTCACTTTGTGATTTCCTACTAAGAAAGTTTTTCTTGGTGAGCTTGTTGAGTTTTTGGACAGGTTTCGATGGGGACTTATGAGCAGTTTTGGACAGGTTTTGGTGGGGACTTGTGAGCAAATTTGGACAGGATCCTAGCGAGAGGACTTGTGAGCTGAGTTTGATAGTTCTATCAGAGAACTTGAGGACAAAGGTGCATTGGTTCTATGAGAAGAACCTAAGGATAGATTTGGAAAGTCTTTGAGAAGGCTTGTATGTAGAGGATTGATTTGTTCAAGAGTTGGACATATCTGACAGACAGAGGAAGACTTGTACTAGACGAACTGACTATGTTTGGTACAGGTTGTTGAGCTGCTGTGGACGTGATCATAGAAGGAAAAGGTCTCTTAGGCTAAGTATTGAGGACAGGAGGTCTTCGGTTGAAAGGAGTTCCACATGCTGGCAAGAGGTAGAGGGAGTTGATCTTCTGAGGGATCATTTCCAGAGTAGAGGGGAAGGTATCTCCTTTGAGCAGAGGCTCATAAATTCTAATTGGGGGAAGGTATCTCCTTTGAGCAGAGGCTCATAAATTCTATTTGGGGGAAGGTATCTCCTTTGGGCCGAGGCTCATAAACATTGTAATTGGGAAGGATTCCCAAAGAACTTTGAGATAACTTTTAGAGAAAATTTTTGTGGACGTAGCCCAACCATTTTGGGTGAACCACATTAAAATTGGTGTCACTTTGTGGATGATATTGTGCATTGCTTTGATATTGCTTTGGGTATATTGATTTACTATTTTGAAGTATAAAGGAAAAACTAAAAAGAGGTCTTATACTGTTCACCCCCCCCTCTCAGTATAAGCTTGTGTTCTTCAAAAAATGTTCTACTTATAATTCCCACTATACATTCAAGCATTAATTAAATAATTTACCCTTTTAACTCTCAAATACTCAATCACACTATATAATTTTAGCTAAAAATAAATATTTTTAATGGCTACCTCCATGTTTTCATAGTCTTCCTTTTTGCACTTGAATTTATATTTCCAGGTACGTTAGAGTGTTTCATGCATATCAGGGTACTCAAGCATGTCAGAATATTGCATGGTACAATGTGTTAGGATTTAGTTAAATGTTACTCATGAATATATTTAACCCTCCAAAATATACTTTGATGAATGCAACTTTATTAACATCTTCTATTCTTCCTAAGCACTACAATGCTATTTTTTGGCTATTACATTTCTGTCTTGGATTCAAGCACTATGAGCACTTAGAGAAATGGTGAGGCTTTAGTATTTATTAGCAGTAGTTAGGTAAGAAAACAAGTGGTGGTTACATTAAGGTGTATGCAAGCCCTTGTTACAGCTTAGGCCCATGTAAGAGCTTGTTGTGTTTAGATGTTCATGGAAGGTCAAGCACTACAATGGAACCGAGAATTTTAGAGCATAATATATTAATACATGATATTCAGGACAGACCAATAGAGAAAGCAAGTGAAATACTAAAGGAATAATGTCAAATTTTGTACTAAATTATTGTAAGCTTCTTTGTATTAATTCCTCTTATTTAAGAAGGTTACTTTCCAGAAGATATATGAAATCCAATTTTTCTTTGTTTTTACTTCAAATCAAATGATTAGTCATTTTCTAAAAAAAAACATGTGGAAGAGATGAACAAACTCATGCAAGACTTATTTGTAAAACATATGGAGAAAAAAATATACTATTTGAATCAATAGATTTTGGCAATGAGGAGGGGGTTGAAAAAATAGATTAAACACCTTTGGTGATGTAAATATGAGGATGATACTTCTAAAGTTTCAAATAGAACTTTGTACATGTCCAGCTCAATTGAGACTCAGTTTAGAGTATTGGTAGACTATGTCTTCATGCTTGCATTTTCAAACTGCCTATTTCATTTAACTTATTACAATATTTATAAATCTTGGAAGCATTATGTTGGTACTAGGATATGATTAAAATTTCACTTTTTATGTTGGACAAATTTATAGAGGTTGAATCTTCTATAGAAATAATATTTACTACTTATTAGAGAGCAAGTGTTTCAGGATAAATAAATGCTATGTGGTGTGCACTTTGGTGGGAAAAAATGCACTCTATGTGATGACATATTAATCATTAGCAAGTTAAATTTAAAATTTCATGAGATTACTTGCATGTATTTATAAACTAGTAGTAACATAGGGAAAGAGAAAATTGGTTGAATTTATTATCACTAAAAACTTTTTAAAATAAATATTCTAACTCTTTTAATAATTAAGTAGACATCCTTATTACTCCATACCTAAAATAATTAAGAAACCAAAAAATAAACTTATAACTCCTAAAATATTTTAAACCATTAACCTTATGCCTACTTTAGTGGATTAAATAAAAAAATTAATAATAAAACATTAGAATACCTTCGATAATGTGCAACCTCTATTTTTTTATGATTTCAAACTACTAGATCCCTCTGATATCTTTGCTCATTACTATAAGTAACTTTTCATAGATTTGATACTACTATAAATTTTTTGAGTAGATTAACTTAGAAATAGATTTATGTACAACTAAGTATAAATAAAATATATACCACTAATCAAAATAACAATGAATCTCAATATTCGAATAACAATAATCTCTCACAAATACACAAAATATCAAAAGATTACAAGAATGATTCAGTTTGATTGCATTTCTTGGAGAGATGTCTCCAGTATATAATTTTACATGACTTTTAAATAATCTAACTATTTATCTCCTCTAAAAACTAGGAGATGCATCCTTTCATATTCCTCATAAAGATAAAACTCTAATCTAATCAGAAATCAATGTGACTCTTCATTATCTCTCTTGGATCCTTGCACTTTCTCTCATATTAACACATAAATTATATAAAATATAAATCTTTCTACCAAAATAATATATACAAGGGGTGAAATAATGTAATACTTCCAATAAGCCCTATAAATACACCTATCAAAGGAAAAATATCCTAAAAAAAAAAAAAAAAACTATACATGGCTTTTATTGGGAAAATTCTCATAAAAGTTTATATTTATTGGAAGGACAATTAAATATTATTCAATTTACCCTTCTATATACACTATTCTTAATTTCCTTTTCTATCTAATATATGCTTCTACATCCTAAAATTATTATGTTTCAAATATTAGCTCGTTGATATCATTTTTGTTAAGAAATAAAATCTCACTTGACATGTTACCTTCTAAAATTTAAAATTTACTAATCCAAAGATCAAAGATCAACACCATGATTGGTTAAATTATTTGATACTCGATTTTATTTTGCATAAAAGTATTCACATTTTTATGATTTTGTCTTAAAAAATACTTCATGAATGTCAAGGATAATGTTCTTTTATTATTAACTATATATACACACAGTTATACTTTTACTAAGTATTGGAGGTATCTTTTTAATGATATTTATAATCCTTTTTTATTTATTATCTTTATCTTGTCATAAAACATATCATACATAGTAGTCTCACACAAAAAATATACTATTATTTAATATTTAAAGGTTGCAGGTGGAGGTTGGGTGATGGACTCAATATTGATTTTTGGAAAGATATTTGGTTTATGGACCAACCCCTTGTGCAGATTTCAAATCTAGCATGTTTGGATACTAGGATCAAATTGGTCTTTGGTTCTAAGGTGGCTAAATTTATCGAGGTGGTTAAAGGGCTAAAGGTTTGAAAATTGTTAGACCGATCTATTCTCAACAATGTTGAACTTGAAGCTTGGATTCTAATTGCTAATAAGTTGAAGTTTTAGATCATTAAATAGAAAAATGAAGAAGATGGGATCTTATAGGTATGGAAAAACAATGGATCCTTTTTAGTCAAGTCCACCTAAATTCTACTAGGTTTCAAGACTCCTTTGTGAGTCCCACCATTTAAAGTGTGGCTTGAGGGTCTAACACCACAACTAAATATCATTTTCTAGTTGGCAACTCAGAATAATATTTTGACCATTGAAAATATGTTAAAAAGTATTGGTCAATGTCAAAAAATTGTTACCTCTATGGTACTAATGTTGCATAGACAAGTCATATTTCTTTTAGTGCTCATTCTTTGTACAAGTTCTTAACTATATTTTTTGGGTGGTTTCAAGTTTACTTGTTGATGTTTGTGTTCAATGATCATATCCCTTTTATTATCCAAGGCTAAAATATTTTGGAACTTATGTTTGTTGCATCCTTTTTGGTGGGTGTGGAAGGAGAGTTATAGTATAATTTTAAAAACATTAATAGAGATCTTCTCTTTGTTTGTGCTAGAGCCTTGGATTCCACCCTATTTAATGTGTCCTCTCTAGCTTTGGAGGAGGGTAGATTTGAGAAGGTTGACCTTGAAAGGAAAATTGGCTTTAAATAAAGCAATAGGGTTGTTGGTCTTCCTGGTCTTAATCCTCAAACTCTTGTGAGATGGCAACCTCCTTCTTTGGGCTAGGTTAAATTGAAATTCAATGAATCTTCAAAGGGTAATCATGGTAATGTTGGTATTGGTGATGTGCTTAGTGATTGTAGAGGTGGGATTATACTTGAGTATGTTAAATTTATAGATACCCAAACTTGCCATGTTGTAGAGGCCAAAGCCCTTTAATAAGGTCTCTTACTTGTGGACAAAATAGAGTACAAAAAAATTCACACTGAATGTGACTTGCTTAATATTATAAACTTGGTCACATTGTGACTCCTTCACAATGACCCCAAAATTGGGGACCCACCTTAAATTTTGTGATTTTGAGGAATTTTTGTTTATCCAATTTTGCTTGCATGAAGGTCTTGAAAAATTTTCTTTCACTTTGGAATTGCTGACATATTTGCATTTTGAAGGTTTGAATGTAGTTGCAATGTTTCAAAACTGAATATTTTGATTATTTGCATATTAATTGCATTATTTCAAATCAAATAATTTGATTAAAATCATTTTCAAAGGTTTAAATTATTAGTTTTCATTTAAATAATTAAATTTTATTTTAGGGTTAACCCTAAAATTAATGCAAAATTGAAATGGACATATCTTGAGGTAGACAAATCCAGTAATATGAGAACTTTGAAATATTTTTGAAAAAAAAAAAAGTTACGGGAAAGTAAAGTTTGGTTTTGTTTTGATATTATGATTATTGTTTCAATATGCAGGTAATACAAGGGCAAGGGTTTGAAGAAGATAGTTATAAAAACTATTCTCGGTGATGAAACATAATAAATAAACTTTTAAAATTATAAATAAATCATTGAGTTTCATGGAAAAGGTCGAACATTTTATACAGAGAAGGAGAGGATGATTGGAAGGATCAAAGCTACACATTCGTTAGAGGAAAACAGATAAAGCCATTTGTAGAATAGTGAAAATTATTGTAGGATTTTATAAATTATTTTAAGCATTTTGGATCAAGATTTGTGCATAGACTATATTTGGAATTAATAATGTGCTTATTAAAATTTCTTAATAGTTTGTATACCTTAGAATATTGCATCAATTTATTTGATTTCACTGTGTGAATACTGGTGAACATTGGATTGGTTTTAGAATTATGTAGATGGAAATCTGATCTATGGAATTTTTTCGAGACACTAAATTAATTTCTAAAGTTTAAAACCTTTTATTGTTCTTTATTTTCATTCTAAAAACTATATATTATAACTTAGTATAATTTTATAAAGTAAAATTATATGACTAAGTTATAATTAAATTTATAATTCAAATATTACATTAATTAATATTCAAATTAATAAATTTAAGAAGGGATAAATGAATATTCTATTCCTCATATTAATTTCATAAGGTTGAGGAACTAGGATTGATATATCAAAAAATTTAATTTGGATTTGATTTATAATATAGTTATATCTATTTCAAAAATCCAAATTTCAAACCAGAGATCACATTTACATTTTTGAATATCTAATTTCATAAATATTTCAAAAGATAAATATTATAAGCAAATATAATTTATGAACTTTATTTTATCATAAAATATAAAGTTTACATATTAGTTTCATATCAAGCTCTACGTTTTAGTCATTAATAAAGGTTTTAATACCTTATGAAATTGGAAAAAATGTTATTACAGTTAATTCACCTCTTTGATATTCTTGACGTAATTTCATAAGGGGATTCGAATATATTGTTGCTTTATCAAATAGACTGTGGAAGTTGAATCATAATAAATTGTGTTATTAAAGGTCTATTTAATTTCCTTAACTTTGATCTTGTTAAAGTTAGGATAAGTTTGATTTAAAATGCTAGACTTATAAATGCTAAATTTATTTAAAGGTATTTTATTGAGATATTGTATCCAGATAATGAAGTAAATGTTGCACAAGTAGATTTAACATCATAAAGCAAACTTTATTTCATTATTGGATAATTAAATGGGTATGAAAGGCATGTTTACATGATGAACTTGAAATCATTTACATAATTTCCCAGGCCCCTTGTTAACATAAACTTGCAAACCCAAGATTTTATTGAGGCACTTATAAACAACTATGCATGAAACATAAATATTAAAGTAAAAACCTTGGAGAAAAGAATTTCTTTGCAAGATATAATTTAAAATTCTGAATTGTCGAGTGGTTTTGTATTTGACAAAATCACACCTCAAAAAATTGGCACTAGAAAGAGGGCCTGAAAGGTAAATATTTTATTTTCATTTGAAGTCTTTCAAATATTAGTTAAAAAAAAATGAAATTTTTTTATTTATGTTGCATTAACGTTAATATGTCATAAATTTAAAAATTTGGTTATTTTTTGCAAATTTTTCATACATAGCCTTGCATATTAAAACTGGTTCAATGGTAGAAAATAATTTACCCTATTTTAAGCTTGATGGGATGATTACAGCTAAAGAACATATTCAGGCATATAAAAAAATTATGTTTCATTTTGAAATTATGCAGGAAGATGTTCTCTATAGAATGTTTCCATACACATTGGATGAATTTTGTAAAGATTGGTTTATCAATTTGCCTGCAGGTTTTACTGCTTCTTGGAATCAACTAGAAACAACGTTTCTTGAACATTTTGAAACATTGGTCGACATATATTTTTTATCAAATCAATTTTACTCTATCTATAAAAAAATTTATGAAACCACGAGTCAATTTAATGATAGATTTCATAAGTTGTATACTAAAACATAGATACACTTTATCATTTCAAAATAAGAGGTTGATCAAATATACTTGGAAGCTTTAGATCCTTTTACTATTAATTTGTTAGAAAAATGTCTTAAATATTTATCCTTATCTAGCATCTATCATGGGGTAGTAGTTTTAGAACAATGGTTGATTTCAAGAGGAATTGATGTGGGTATATTTTCATTACTCAACCATAGGGTTTCAAATCAATTACCATCTATGAGTCATGATACACATTTTTTGACACCATCGAATGAAATTTAATGTCCTAGTTTTTCAACCACTTTTAATATTTTCCAAGAGGAAGTTCAAGTTTCAAATCCAATATCTATCAATGAGGATTGTAGTAATCAAGTTTATCAAAATGTAGAAATTCATGAATCTACATATATTGGAGGAATCTTAGATCTAACTAGCTTTGAAATATATGATAGAATAAAATCTTCCTTAGAGTTGAATGAAACAATTGAAGCTACATAATTACAATATTCTAGAGGTAATTTCATTATGACTGATCATAAAAGTTTATTACTTGAGGAAGATGAATGTTTCATTGAAGATAATTTTTTTGAAAGTGATGAACGTGAACTAGAAAATATTTTGATTGTTGAATTTACAGAGTTTTAGGAACCTACTATTAAAATAAAGCACACTCACATAAAATACTGAAAAATAACTCACATACATCAAATAACTCAATATCACTATGCAAAAATCAATTACATAAATGAAATAATATTATAGTAACACTGAATCGCGGGCCTCTTCAAGGGGGCAACCTCCTTCAAAATTTTATTAGCTTGCAAAAGGATAATCTTGTACATATCTTCATATATTTTTAAAGGAAAACTTCATGCACCCCTACCTAAACGCTCAAGAGGTGGCTTACATGCAAGATCCCACTTGAGCTAGAATATTCCACCAAATGGCGGTTACAATCTTGATAAAAATGGTTACATGATATGGTAAAACTTGGCAAGGTATCTTACTACATTAGTTACAATATTGATAAAAATGGTTACATGATATGGTACCACTTGGCGAGGTACATTTATTTCCAGCTACATTACTAAGTATTGCATAATAACATTAAAACAGGATCCCCATGTTGGAAGTGTGTTATTACATAGGTAAATCAAAATTACAACATGTGTTAGGATAGGATCCTAACATGTCCTTCCCCTTCGAAAAGCTTTGTCCTCAAAGATGAAATTGAGGAAACTAGTGTTGGGGTTGATGGAGAGACTCCCATGTAGCATATTTTGGCTAGAGCCCATGCCACTGAACAAGGACTTCTGTGATGGTGTGATTGCAAAGAGTGCGGGTGCAGTGATACAACAACTGTTCTGGTTCAAGTAATATGGACCCTTCCTCATCCAATTTTGGTAATTCTTATTGAACCTATACCTGTGTGCCCACAAATTTCTTGAGAGATGAAATATGGAGAACAAGATGGAGCTTTGAGGTGGGCAGAAGAGCCAATTTGTAAGCAGTGGAACCAATCCACTACAGGACTTGGTAAGGCCCATAGAATTTTGTAGCAAGTTTCTAGAACCAACAGAGTTGGAGGGATGAATTTATATATGGTTGCAAGGGAAGGAAAACCATATCATCCACATCAAAGCTATGCTCGAATCGATGTTGGTCAACCTGTTGCCACATTCGATGCTGGACCATGTCTAGATTATGCTTTAGCTGGTGAAGGACATCGATATGCTGATGAGGAGTAATATCGACTACCAGGACCTTGGAGTTTCCTAGAATGTATGAAGAAAGCATGGGTGGAGGGCACCCATAAACAACCTCAAAAGGAGTGAGTTTGGTAGTTGTATGATAGGACATGTTGTACCACCATTCAGTCAAAGGAAGTCACTTCACCCATTAATAAGGATGATCTGATGCAAAACAATGAAGATAGATCTCCAAATATTTGTTGACAATCTTAGTTTGACCATTTGTTTATAGATGATAGGCTGAACTCATTTTGAGCTTTTTTCCCTACAACTTAAACAACTCTTGCCATAAATGACTAGTGAAGGTTGGGTCTCGATCGGACACAATGGAGGTGGGCATAACATGAAGGCCAAAAATAGAATTTAAGAAGATTTGGGCAATAGTGGAGGCTATGTAAGGATGGGCAAGGGGACGAAAATGAGAATACTTCGAAAGGCGATCCACAACCATGAGAATGATAGACTTATCGCCCGATTTAGGTAACCCTTCGATAAAATCCATAGAAATATCAGTACAAACTTGATATGGAATGGGTAAGGGTTTAAGAGTACCTGGAGAATGAACTATTTTACCTTTTATCCATTGGAAGTTATCACAAGGGGCCATGAAGTCACATATGTCCTGTTTCATACCTTTCTAGAAGAATGTGTGCTTGAGGTATTCATACATTTTGAGAAATCCAGAATGACCTATAGAGGGGGCAGTGTTTAGTTCCTTCATGAAGAGTTCACAGAGTGGTGAGGCATAGGGAATATCAAGGTGTTGGTGATAACGCAAATCCTGGCCATCCCAATTGTAGCTTGGGAATAAAGTCGAATCATCTTGAAGTGAAGCCATCAAATCTTGTAGGTCTGCATATTGAAGTACCTCCTATCATAAGAAATCTATCCATTGGGGTACATGTGTGGAGATATAACATATCATAATGAGGGCCTCAAATTGTCGAGAGAGAGCATCAACCATAAGATTTTATTTTCCCTTCTAATTGGTGATATCATAATCATAGCCCATGAGTTTAGAAACCCATTTTTGTTGTTCTAGGGTAGCAACCCATTGTTCTAAAAAATATTTGAGACTCTGATGGTCTGTTTTAATGGAGAAATGGCACACAATGAGATATGGTCTCCAATGGGTAACATGTAAGATGGCCAACATCTCCTTGGCTTATGTATATTTTTCCAAATTATGCTCAGAGAGTACCTTATTAGTGAAGGCCAAGGGTATCCCTTATTGCATCAATACTGCCCAATGTTGCGATCGAAAGTGCCACTTTCAATGATAAATGGTTTAGATAAATCTATCATGGCTAGAATAGGTGTGGTGGTCATGGTACGCTTGAATTCAAGAAAGGCTTGATCAGCGGGCCCTGCCCAAGTGAAAGAGTCCTTATTTAACATAGACGTGAGGGGAGCTGCTATTTTTCCATAATTATGAACAAATTTACTATAATAACCTATAAGTCCTAAGAATCCTCGAAGTTCTTTGAGAGTGCAGGGTTTTGCCCAGTCTTGGACTGCCTGAATCTTCTTAGGGTCGATCTTGACACCATCTTTGGCAACAATGTGTCCTAAATACTCCACTTCAGTCAGACCAAAGGAGAACTTAGACCACTTAGCAAAAAGTTGATGTTGGGCCAATAACTGTAATGTATAATCCACATGGGTAATGTGTTCTTCCCATGAGTGGCTATAAACAAATATATCATCAAAGAAAACCAAGATAAACTTTCGCATGAAGGGATGGAAGATGTTGTTCATAAGGCTTTGAAATATGAATGGTGCATTTTTCAAACCAAATGGCATTACCAAGAACTCATAGTGACCTTCATGAGTATGAAAAGCAATTTTTGGAATATCCTCATCCTTAAGCCTGATTTGATGGTACCCCGAATGAAGGTCCAACTTGGATAACTACATAACTCCATGTAATTCATCCAGCAATTCATCCACTACCAGAATGGGAAATTTATCCTTGCTGGTGATCTTATTGAGCTCACGGTAGTCTATGCACAATCGCCACAAGCCATATTTATTATGAACTAGTAAAAGTGGAGAATAATAGGGATTGGTACTAGGTCGAATGACACCTACGTTGAGCAATTCTTGTACCATATTCTCGATTTATGACTTGAGAGCATGAGGATACTGGTACGGTATGAGGTTCAATGGTGCACTACTTAGAAGTAGTGGAATAGCATGTTCATGAGAGCGACAATGTGGTAGTGTAGTTGGTTCTCAAATACACCATTGTGCTTGGTTAGAACAAGTTGTAAATCTACTGGAAGGGGATCTGTTGTAGAAGTGGGTGGCTAAATTGAAAATATTTGTGTAATGACCCCATGGGAGGAATTTTTCAATAACTTCTCCATGCAATTGAAACTAATAATTTGTCTAGGGCTAGCCTTGATACCCTTAGGGGTATATGTTTTTATATTTTTTGAAAATTGTAGCCATTGTTATACAAGATTACAGGAGAAAGTGCCCAAGGTGCTCATCCATTGGGATCCTAACACAATGTCACATCCTCCCAATTGGAGGGTGAACATATCTTGCTTGAGTTCATAATCCCCTATTTGAATTTTGACATTTTGACATTTACCTTTGTAAGTTAAGGTGCCTCCATTGGCCACCATGAATTCAAAATAATTGCATGTGTATATAGCAGTTTGTCCATTTGGCCACTTGAGGATCAATAAAGTTGTGCATACTACCTGAATCAATAATAATTGTGAGACGTTGGCCTTTGAAATAACCCACAACTTTCATGGTTTATGGGGTGGTAATCCTTGCAAGAGTATGGACTAATTTTTTTTTGTGTGTTTCTGATGGTTCCTATGCCTATGGAGTTGGTGACTCAGTTGTATCACTCTCCTCATCACTATGGTCACTATTTTTTGGTTCCTCCACATTTATTAAAAATAATCTCTTATTCGCACATCTATGCCCTTTTGTAAACTTTTCATCACAATTATAACATAACCCTTGGGTGTGACACACATCTATTTCCTCTGTAGTCATCCACTTGGGAGGAGGAAGTTTATTATTAGTATGGTTTTGGACCCAAGGAGGGAAAGAAGGTCAGTTATGCAAAAATTATGGTATCCGCCTTTGAGCTGAGAATTTAGATTCAGCCAATTGGGCTAAACTGATAGCCTCCATTATGGTGTGGGGTTTGAACATCTTGATTTCATCCTGGAGATCATCTCGTAACCCACTAACAAAAAAAATCATAAAAAATCCCTCATTCAAACCCTTAGTTTTATTGGCCAATTTCTCAAATTGGTCTGGTAATCACGAACTGAGGTGATTTGTTTTAGCTTTGCCAATGCACCTGTAAAGTCATCATAATCATTAGGGCCAAATCAGGTGAGTAGTTGGGACTCAAAGTCCTCCTAAAATAGATCAGGGTTAGCAACCCGTAGCCATTGGAACCAATGTAAGGCCTCATATTCTAGGTTGAAGGAAGCCATCTGAACCCGATGATAGATAGGGACATTATGGAGTAGGAAGAATTGATCAACCTAACATAACCACCCATCGACATCATTTCCATTGAACTTAGGGAAGTCTAATTTAGGTTTTCTAAAGGTTGGATCCTGATCAAAGTGATTGTCATCTAGTGTTCGTCGACCTCGTTCAGATTTTTTAGCATGGTGTTCAGTATTGGTACTATTGTGCAATTTGGTCTCCATATCTATGAGTTTTTCTTCTAAATGGATTCTAGTGTTATCCTGATCCAGTTGAAGCTCTCGAATATCTATGCTTATGTTCTTGCTTGTAGAGGTCAATTCAGCAATGGATTTTTTTAGGTCGGCCAATAATGTGCCCAAGTCTAAATCCTTTTGTTGTTGTCCTCAAGTACCTCTTACCATTGCAGTCCCTCTTATGCCGAGTTAGTAAATATAGACCTCGGATTTTAGGAGTTACGATTTTTATTAGGGGTCCAAAATTTAATTTGGAAAATGATTTGCAACACTAATTTTAGGATAGGGTCCACTCTGGTGGCTGTTTGATCTGAGCACTCAATGAGAAGATATATTGAATTTCTTGACTTTTTATGAACTCCTATTGGTTGCAAGTCGATGTCAAGGTAATTTCTTCCACTTGTACTTAAAATTTCATCAATGAGTCCTTGAGGGTCTTTAGTGAAGAATATAAAGTAGATTCTATTCCCAAAAATTTAGATCAATTTGATGGACTGACGAAAAGTTATGGCCTTAGCAAAAAAAACCAAAATTTGACCAAGAGCTGCCAAGGATAATTTTATATGGAATAGAGTGTAGAATTTTTTTCTAAATTTTTGAGTCAATATGAGCTTTATGTGAAGATATATCCCTCTTTTTTTGTGTTGTTGGTGTTTTTAGTTTCTAATTTGGAGTTGCAGTTCAAAAGTTGCCCTCTGGAATCAAATGTCACTAGCTTGTGTAGTTTGTACCTTGATCACCATGTCACTCACTATTCTCTGTTCCTGTCACATGTACTAGGGTTACTGACACAATTTTTGCTTCTGACCTGAGGGAATTTTCTAACACTAACAAATATATTTCTAACATAGTATGTAATTCTAGACTGGTACAGAGGACTATTACTATTAACCTAACTACCACTGTTACTATTTTGACTATTACTATCACTGTCCTGACTATTCAGATTCTGACCACATTCTATTTTAAACACTTGCTAAAATTTGTCTTGAATTTTGGTGCATGCAAGTAGTTTTCTATGATAAGGAAAACCTTCTCCGTATGCTCACTTTTGGGGATGGTGAATGCAGGTTAGCAGAACAGGTATGGGTTGATTTGTGGGGGAATGATACTTTATTTTTATTTTATTTTCTTAAACCAGGGTATGCTAAGTAAGGGAGTATGTAATACCCATAGGCTCTCTGCTATACCGCAATGATGAACAATAGTACTCAGACCAATATTTCAGGACACTACTCAAGGAGGATTCCACACATACCCTTGAGCACACTATTTGCCTCTCTAATAGTATGGGAGGGTAATATTTCAGGATGATGTGTCCCATGGACTATGGATAATACAAGGCCAAAAAGCTTCATAATGGAGAAAATCTTGTTTAAACCTAGATTGTCTCCTGATACACCCGAAGATACGTGGAAGCTCAATTATGTGCATGAGTGCTATCTGAGGCCTGGGTATTGGAGCCTAATCACCCCTCACTTCACTAGATTCTTTATGAGCTATATAGCTTAGCCAATAATTATAGCTCCTTCATGATATTTTAAAACCCCTAGCACAGGGTTTCTAACCTACACAACTACTGTATTTTTTTGGGGGGGATTTTCTGATTTTTTGGAAAAAAAAGACTATTTTTTTGATAAAGGAAAAACGAAAAATAAAAAACACACAAGAAAATTATACCTAATAGGTAAAATGACTGGTAAGAATCATCTTAGATCCAACGAAACTTGGCTTTGGAAAGCGCTTTGATACCACTTGTTAGGAACCTACTATTAAAATAAAGCACATACACAAAATACTAAAAAATAACTCACATACATCAAATAACTCAATATCACTATGCAAAAATTAATTACATAAATGAAATAATATCAAAGTAACACTGAATCATGGGCTTCTTCGAGGGGGCAACCTCATTCAATATTTTATTAGCTTGCAAAAGGATGATCTTGTACATGGCTTCATATATTTTTAAAGGAAAACTTCATGTACCCCTACCTAAATGCTGAAGAAGTGGCTTACATGCAAGATGCCACTTGAGCTAGAATCTTCCAAAAAATAGCGGTTACAATCTTGATAAAAATAGTTACATGAGATGGTACCACTTGGTGAGGTATCTTACTACATCAGTTACAATATTGATAAAAATGGTTACATGAGATGGTACCACTTGGTGAGGTACCTTTATTACCACCTACATTACTAAGTATTGCATAATAACATTAAAATAGGATCCCTACATTGGAAGTGGGTTATTACATAGGTAAATAAGAATTACAACATGGTGTTAGGATAGGATCTTAACACAGAGTGTGAATAAGTGGTTGAACATCACTCCCTAATTTTAGAAGATGATTATTATTGGTGGAATAATAATAATAATTCTATAGCTTAAAATAAATAGTGATCAAGCACAGGGACAGATGCATCAATATGCATATATGGATAATTATATAAATCATTCGCATGATACAAAAATCAAAGATGCTAAAAGTGATATTTGAAAATAATGATCAAGAAGAAATGAAATAAGGAATGCAATCTCATAAAGTATTTCAAGAAGATGATTATTATAATGGTTGGGGAATATTTGAGAAATTATTTGTTTCTAATTATCCTACTAATGAATTTTCCATTTCACTTGATATGTAGGATGTTGAAACTTTTATCTTGCATGAAGATTTGGCAATTTCTATCCAATTGGAAGATGACATGTCAATTTCAAAAGTAGAGAAGGTTCCAAGATTTGATGATTTTGAACATGAGTTTATAGAACATTCTTCTACAATATAAATGGAAGAAATGGTAAATGTTTCTTATGATTCATCTATTTTAGATGAAGAAGAGGTAAATTCTTTTATCTCATTCTCGGATACTAAATATTTGAGTGCAAATTTTCATGATTGTATTGAATATTCAAATGAATAAACTTCATGTATGGCTAACAAAGAACCATAATTTTCTCTTCATCCTAAAGGAACTACTGTTTTTTTATCAACAAGATTTATGGTTTGAAAAAGATTGACATATTCTTGATGCTTCTGAAAAACAGGTCATTGATGAAAGAATACGAAAGGATGGTGGTGACGATATATATTATGAAGAAAAATAAAAAATTATAATGGATCATCAAGTAATGGTAACTAAAAGTGTACAAAGGGTAGAATATTATCCTTTGTATTCAAACATTTGAGAATCAGGTAAAAATTTGTATAGTCATTTATTGGATTTAGATGTTGTTTATAATAAAATGCCATTGGAGGTTGATCAAGAATTAAAGTGGATTTATTTTCCCACTACAAATAAGATTAAATTGCTAAATTAAAAAGAAGATATGCTTAAATCATTGAACCAAGTCCAACAACAGTTAACAATTTAATCTAGGATACAAAACTATAATGATTCTTATTTTGTAAATATCCTAGATTCTTGTAAATTGTTATTTGAATATGATTGGCCTAAAAACATAGACAATGATTTTACGTTAAAATTTTCATAAGTTTCTTTTTATATAAAAGGAATCTTATATTCTTGTGAAAATGAGAATATAGGTCAAAGTTATGAATCAAGATCTGAAATTTCCATCTTGTTGAATAAGTATAAGATCATGGAAGATCATGTATTTACTTTTAAGGTGAATGAATCAAATCTTAAACATGGAATGACTTATAATGTTAATTAAATTAGTGGGGTGTGAAAGATAAAATGAGGATTACATCATTTTGTTTTGGTTGGATTTATGTAAAGTCTGGAATGCAAATCATATATATCTTTTACAGTGTGCCAATCGTATTTGGGATCCATGAAGGTGATAGCATAAATTTATTATCATTTTTTACATAGTGTATTTTTTTGTAAATAGCTTTTTGGGTTTGTGTGTTTTTGTTTTATTTTGTACATAATTTTTTGTTTGGTGAAATTTTGTTATGTATGTTTGTCTACATATTACTCAATTTTATGAAAATTTCTGGAAGTTGTCAAGGACAGTAAGAAGTTGGCTTTGCCAGATTTTGGGAGCTTCATGTCATTCAAGTTGGTACAGTTTGAAAGAGGTTTTTAAATATTAAGGTAGTTTGATGTATCTATTTGGTGTTTGATCCTAGGTCGTATAGGATAGAATTACCTATTTTGAAAACCTATGAAACCTAGAGAAAAAGAAAATTAAGTTGTTAGTCTATATCTTCATGAATGTGAAATAAGATAAAGAAATTTGAAATACCAGCATTGTATTGCAAAATATTCACAAGTACAACAAACACATTAAGAAATATCTTTTGAAAATTTGGATATATTAAGTTGTCAATTTTGCAAATTAAGATGAAAATTTTATATACTCTTTCAGCCTTACTTGATCTCTAACCCAAGTGGTAGGTGGATTTTTTGCAAATTACCATATTTTTATATTAAAGAGATTAAAAATGAGAGATAAAAATGAAGAAAAATAAGATAAAAATGAGAGAAAAATTGAAAAAAATAAAAATAAAAAGTGAGAAAAAAAATGATGAATAAAGTTGAAAATAAAGTCAAATCTATCACCATTGTCTAGATAACCTTCATCGGGGCTTTAGATGCCTGACTGGAAGTGGAGCTGTAGACACCAAAACAGCACCAATCCGATTATGTGACTGCAAACACTGATCATTTTGACAAACACAGCCCCCAGGGCAACCCTCAGAGGTTAAACAGTGGTCTTAACCACTTTCATAGCAATTTTGTAAGGTCAAGAAGCAATTTGGCACACTTGGACACTTTGCCCGGTATTCGTCTCACCCGAGGGACGAATTCAAAATAGAATCCGTCCCACCCCGGGACGAATTCTGAATCCGTCCCTGGGTGGGACGAATTCTAAGCTTAACGGGCAAAAAGACAAATGGCGCCAAGTGGCAGCCAGAAATAGTCAGTTGATGACTCCTGCCTTGCACGCGTGTGTAGGTGGACAGAGGGGCCGTTAGAAGACTGTCACAAAAGGCATTTATCAAAGCCCAAGTCAACGGAGGACTCCCCTCCCTCATGGGAAGACAAGAGTGCCACATGGCGCCTATGACCAACACATGGCATTTGTGCTTCCCTACCAAAAGAGACCCCATGGGTCTATAAAAGGTGGGACTTTTCTCACCCAAAATATACGGGTTGAAGGAGTTTTCAAGCAACGAAGTGCTTTCGAGTTGAAGACCCACTTGCATCCCTTTTGGTTCACCTTCCCACATCCACCAATCTCTTTTGCAAGGGAGGTTGTTGGGTGGCTTTTGGAAGCTTGAACCTGACCCAAATCCAACACATGGACACATGAACCAACCAATTCGCCGACCCCCCAATCCTAAGAGGTTTTGGGCCCATCCCTAGTGGATTGGCGCCGGAATCAAGTGCCAACGGTGGGAGGCCCACTTGGGCACCCCCGCACTTTCTAGGTTTTAGAGCATTCTAGATTACTTTTTCAGGTTGCATTTTGTGTTATTATGTTTGGTTAACTCACGGCTGCAATTTCGTAACTTTTGGTCAGATTCTAGTATGTTTTGTGTCGCTTTGTTGTTTCACCGACTTGCGGGTGGCGAGATCAAATTCCCGAGGGTAGAGGCCAAATTGGGAGAATCCGACCATCCGGGTCGTCCCAAAATGGCCCCAATTACATAACCCCCTTGTTTGCGAGGCGTTTTGCAGGTCTCAGGAATCGACATTGGAGCGGCAGTAGGTCGGCTTCTTCAACATAGAAGAATTCGTCCCACCCAGGGACGAATTGCAGTCAGAGATCGTCCCACCCAGGGACGAATTCAGAATTCGTCCCACCCAGGGACGAATTGCAGTCAGAAATCGTCCCACCCAGGGACGAATTCCAGTTGAAGGCAGATTGGCCAGCTGTCTCAGTGGCAATGGCCTTCTGGTAACATTTTATGTCTTCTGTCAAGTTTTAGGGATGTTTAGAATCATTTTGTTTACTATTTTAGATAAATGTTTGCATGCATATTTTGTTAATTTTAAAGAACAAACACTTTTCACTTGCAGCAGGTGCTACTGACATATTCGTTGTTTCTTTGTTCGCAGGAGGAGCAGCAGAGGTAAGGACTCATCAGCGTAAGCGGCGGCATCGTCTTGGCCCGTCCATTCAAACGTGGGCACGCGGAAAGAGGAAGACTAAGTCACATATTGTAACAAATACGAATTTAACGCTCCTAGCCCCCAAAAAGGGAGGAGACGTCTATGTAACCGAGGATAAGATATTTGAATAAAGAGGGCTGTGATTTCTTTACATCTTTTCTTTCATTTTCAAATTGTCTCCTTTCTTCATTTTTGTGCATAGGATTAAAGCGTTACATTTCGTCTTATGTTGCATAATTAGTGCTCCCTCCGCCGGAATCTCGTGCTTTCGAGTGGCGATCACGGTGGGACCACTGTTCCTCGTTTTTAAAATCATAGAAACCGATTAAAGTTTTGTGTTTTGTGCTTGACGGGTACATTTTTTTTGTAGGCGCTATTCGTCTCTGGCAGGGACGAATTCTATTCTGAAATTCGTCTGACCCTGGGACGAATTCAAATTCATCTCTGGGAGGGACGAATTCTGTTCTGCAATTCGTCTCCCAGAGGGACGAATTCCTGCCTACTGATTTTCAGAGCAGAAATTCGGAAGCAACTGGAGGAGGCAGAGAAGAGGTAGGGATTTTTATAATCTCTGTTAAAATTTCTGTTTCTGTTTCTTTGATTGTTTTCATTTTTATCCTGCATTGCATAGGAAAAGTCATTCATGCTTGTTTCAATTTTCGTTAAATAAAATGAATCCCACACACTTCACGTAACAATTTTAAACCAAGGAGCTGGTCGTAAGACCCCAGCCCTTGATCAAGACCAACGGTGGAGTTCATCACCACCTTGGCTTGACTTTGCATCCATTTCCCGATTGTCAATTGTTGTTAGGCGTAAATCCTGACGAAGACAGACCGAGTGTCACTGGGGTGATTCCCATGCGCGCGAGGATAAGTTTTCTATGGTAGGTGCCATTAACAGGACAATCCCCCTTCCGTACCGCCTACGTACCACGTACCTTCTGCTCTCACGTACCTATAGTCTCCCTCTCGTAAGGGCGGGTATATAGAGAGGTTGGTATATCGGCCTGGTTGGTATATTGAAGGGGCTACCATTTTGGGAGTTATATGAGCCGTCATAATGCATTTAAACGATCTTCAAAACCTACAAAAACAAAACAAAACACCAAAATGCACTAAACCAGTTTAGGGCACACCAATAATCCTTAAAAGAGATAATCACGGTTTTGTGAATGTGTGTGCTTAATTCTGCTTAGTGTAGACAAAAAAAAAATCATAAACGAGATAAAAACTTATTTAGATAGCATAGAAGCACCGCAATGGTGTACACCCGCAAGCCAAGCCCAATCAAGGGCAGAAGCTCCGGAAGGTACACAAAAAGCGGGCACAAGTCGCCTTCACTTCGGTCCTGAGGATTTGGTCATACCGCCTTATAGGTCTAACCTACAAAAGAATCCAATTCAGAATCCTCGGTGGGGTATGCCTATTCAAAGCAGCCCCTTTCGGGAAGATGCCTTACATGTAGACCTTGACATAAATAGAGAATCACCTCTTGAAGTTAGGCATGAGTGGCCACCGCGCGATGAAGCGCTAGACAGGCACACCGTCCATTTGGAGGGGCAACGTGGATATGGCGTCCCTTCTTTACCTATCATCGAACGAGAGAGACCAAATCCGGAGCGCGGGGCTCCTTACATAGGGCGACCTAACTCCGCCCACCCCCTTTACACCCGTGAAAGGGAGTACGAGGAAAGCCATCGCATTCCTCGAGGGCAACAAACAACGCGGGAACCTTGCATTTCCGCACCGAGCGGGATATCATGATCACCCCTTGAGGCCAGAACCTCGAGCACATACCGCTTACCTCGACGGAGGGAAGCGACCCATTGAAACCTTAGACCAGCAAACTCGAGGTAAACACATAGGAGAAACATTCGAACCTCCTGAGCAAAATAGGGTAGACCAAATTGACCCAGTTGTCGCCAGATATACCGCCCGTCAAGCCCAAATCATGCGGCTTAAACAAAGTCATCAGGAGATAGAGTATCGACACCGCTTGGATAGAGAGCGCATGCAACGCGAAGCGGATGAGTTACGCTATGAAATACCTGAGAGGGGGCCAACCCCTCGCATCCAAAGAGCTGAACAAGTATGAGAGGCGTAATCCGTTGGTGCGGGACGGGTCTCCACGACCTCGTCAAGCTCCACCTCCAAGACCTCATAGATTCGAGAGGGAGGCAACTCCCCGAAACAATGATGGGTACCTTCGACAAGAGCTTGATCGGGGTCATAGGTTTCGCCCGAGAGACTCCTCAAGAATTTTACGAGGAGTATGAACCGGAAGAGGAATATGTTGAAACTCCCCATCAAGGCGGGGAAGGATGCCATTCGGCCACCCCTCCATAGGCCTCCAGGTTACCGTAACTTGCAACAAGAGCGAACAAGAGAGGAAGAAATAAAATCTTCCGATGCATACCAAGCGCTATTGGAGCGTTTGGAGTTCTGTGGAGACAAAAGCTAGTTGGGCATCAAAAACCCACATTACGTCTACTCCACGATGAATCCGGTGCATCCCTCGGTGCCTACACCTCTTTACCCCGAACACTTCAAGTTGCCTCAATTGGCAGTTTTTAAAGGTGAAGAGGACGCACGGGAACACGTTACACGATTTCTAAGCCAATGCTTCGGCATCCAAGATAATGACGCATTGTTGCTTAGAACATTCATAACCACATTCGCAGGCCCTGCCTCGGATTGGTTCACACAATTGCCCAAACATAGCATAAGCAATTTAGATCAATTAGTAGACGCGTTTCTTGAACGCTTTGCCTTCAACACAAGGAAGAAGGCATCACTAAGTGATTTAGCGAGCCTCAAGCAATTTGAAGAGGAAACAATGGCAGCGTACGGGAATCGATGGAGAGCTTTGCTTTCTAGGTTACCCTACCGTCCTCCTATGTCCGATCTCACGTGAGATGTTCGCAAAAAGTTGCTTAAAATCAATCTCCGGTCTATTGTTACTTGCGACAATACGACGGCTTAGAAGAAGCTTTGGCGCAAGCCGAGTCATAGAAGAGATTAAGATAGGCGAAGGCGCAATTGCCAAGCCTAAGAAGAAAGAGTGGAATAAAACCACTAAAGCTGGGACAACGCAACCACAACACGCTGCGATCAACCAAGTTGCAATAAATGTTCCCGCGCCTGTGCAAGAAACGCAGCCTCAAAAGGCTAACTACCAGGCAGTGCCTCCTGCTTATGAAAGAGATAATAGAAGACGGGAGCAAAATTACCCGCGTCGCCCTAGGCAAAATTTCACCCCATATGCAGAGTCTAGGGACACCTTATTTGACCACTTGTCAGCGGCAAATTTAGTCACTCTGCGGAAATCCAAATTATAGACCCTAACATTCCCAAGCCTAGGGGGTACAGAGAGGAATTGTATTGTAGATTCCATAGGCGCGGAGGACATGACTTGAATGGGTGCTGGAAATTCAAAGACCTAGTCCGAGGATTTGATCGACAACAGAACATTGGTTGTGGACAACCCCATCGCACCAAACAACCAACAAATGGGGGTATTCAAGGACCCCTTGCCGGCCCACGAGGCACAAACAAAACCACTCCGGATTAACGAGGTGCGACAAGATCTTCCCACACGGGGATTTGTGGGAATGATTAGCATAGTAACAAGGAACAGAAGGTACCCGACAGCTGCCCCTGAGGTAGCTACGAAGGAAGTTCCGGCAACATCGCATCCTCAACAACGCCCAACGTAGTTACCTCCGCCTAGACCCGAGGTCACGATACGAACCAAAATCACATGCGAGTTTGCGGACCACGTCGGCTAGGCTGTCCATCTACGAGCTTATTCAACAATCAGCTCCCCATAGAGAAGCTCTTATGGACATTTTAAAAGCCATTGAATTACAACCCCATGAGGCAAATTCTTTCAACGCCTTCGTGGGACATGTGAAACAATGTACGGAGCCGGTCATCACATTCAGAGAAGATGAGGTCAAAATGATATCAAATGACATGGCGAGATCCACCCCTGCACGTTATCGCGTGGGTCAACGGGATTCTGTACAAGAGAGTCTTGATAGATATCGGCTCGTCCGGTAACATCATAACCACTGCGGCCTTGAAGCATTTGAAGCTGCCGGCCTCTCACATCACGGCCTCCACGTACACACTCTGCGAGCTTTTAATGATGCAATATGCTCGACGAGTCGGCACGGTCGTTACGCCGGTCCGGGTAGGACAAAAGTCAATACCTACACTTGTGCCATGTCTTTGGAAGGTGAAATGGCTTATAATATCTTGCTAGGGCGGCCTTGGATCGGGGGATATGAAATGTGTCCCTTCGATCGCCCACCGGTGCTTGAAGTATGCTTATGAAGGAGAAATACATGTAGTCCCAATGGACTTAGAGCCCTTCAAGTATTGCAATGCGGTACAATTCATACCTCAATCGACCCTCCCTTCAACGCATTTGGATTTCCAATTAAATCCATCTAAACAAGGTCCAATACCGCAGGCACCACTGGTGGCCAACAAGGCAAAATCCCAGCCAGGTGAGACTTCATCATCGGCTCCTTCATCATCAACGCCACCTATCATGGCCCAATAGAAGGACAAGGGAAAACAAATCATGGAAGAGGTTAAGCCCTTAGAAGAAAGGTTGCCCACAATTTCAACAATAACAACGGAGGAAGCGCCCAACGCAACGAAAACCAAGATTCCTGAACCACCAAACATGGAATGGACTCAGGAAGGACTACAGTTTCCTCCCACCCAATCATCAACAATCACTTGTTGAAATGGCCGGTACGGGCCCGGGGGAATACTTAGTGCAAAATGTTGTGGCAACCCCCACATTGGAGTCGAGTACAAGACATGGGAAGACCTCGCCTTCCCATTGGAACAATCGTCCCTCTAGGCTACCCACCGAACCGGACAAATTTTGTGTATGGGGGCTTTGATCATGGTCTTGAACCATGCCAACAAAAGGAAACAGACGAAGAGCCTTTTGTTGAAAACATCAATTATCTGTCAAACCCAGAATTTGCCCTAAAATATCTCGGCCAATGCAATTGGCATGGATACGGGCTCGGCAGATATGAGCAAGGGATGCGGATCCTTTGCCAACCAAGATATCAGATGCCATATGACAAGTCAGGGGTAGGGTTCAACCATCCCCTGCCATTAGACATCTTGGTTGAAAATATGCAAGGCCTAGAAATAGGCAACAAGGGGGATTGGCATTGGATCCTTATGCCAATCCGAATACAGAATACACATTGGGAGACTACCTCCCATGGTCAACAAACACCCCTAGCAGCAACAGTAATCCCTCTTCTTTGCTAGAGAGAGGCGAAAGTTCAGAGATTAATCCTCAAAGAGAACATCAACGACTGCCAGACATCTTTCTGAAACTATTCCCCTTAGAGGTTCCAGATGAAATAACATAGTCTCAAGAGAATCAGGTCCCTCCACTAAGAGTGGAACAACCGCAATGGGACCAGATTAATTCACTGGAACAGGGAGAGTCCTCAATGTCGCAAGCAATAGATGCTGAAGAGGATGAACAATTTTGGATCTATGAAAGTGATTCAGAAGATGAGACTGAGATGATCTATCTCGGACATGCGTGACAAAATCACCGTGCTCTAACTCATGAAGATCTAATGGGACAGATGGGTATACTGTTAGGACATGAATGGCACGTAGACCCAGCGAGGTGGGACCAAGTGTTAGACCTATGGCTCCAAATTCAAGATGAGCATCGTCCACCTCGAGATCCCATCATGACAGCAGTGCCGAGGGAAGACCCCGCCTTCCTTTTCACACATAGAGATGAATTTGCACCTAGAGAGGATCCATTCGTGCCCGTTCCCGTAGAGCCAGATCCAGAGTATAGGGAGCATCTAAAAGAATCAAGTCATCACACCCGCGGTTTTGGAGACCAAATTCATTCCATCCACATGATCTCCATTGATTTGACCGCACCCATCCGCAATCCGACCGATCCATCACGGTCATTGCATCTAGACATGGATGCCATCGACTGGGATCGCGTCAATTCACCATTGTCACCATCAGAGTCTCGGCCTTTCGGTGAAATGCTTCATTTTACCCCAAGGACAACTCGGGATATTTTTCAAGCTGAAGAGGGACCCGAGGTTCCAAACGTAGATCTTAACTCAGGTGATGATATCCATTTAATCCCAACTCCACATCAGTTGGAGGACGGATCCCACATGTCAGTCGAGGAGACGACTGACGTAGACATCGGCACAGATCCAATGAATCCACGGATTCTCAAGCTGGGGGTAAGCCTTTCCCCCGAAGAGCAAGCCGAATATATTGCCCTTCTCAAAGAGAAGAAGGAAGTTTTTGCATGGTCGTACAAAGATATGCCAGGGCTAGACCCGCAGCTAGTCATGCACAATTTAACGCTTGATCCGAAAATCAAGCCAGTAAAGCAAAAACTAAGAAAGATGCACCCAACGGTGGCCTTGATGGTCAAAGACGAATTGCAAAAGCTGTTGGATGCACAATTTGTCATCTGCGTGGATTATCCGCCATGGTTGTCCAACATGGTTCCCGTCAAGAAGCCCGACGGGAGGATTCGCATATGCACCGACTTTCGAGACCTAAACAAAGCGAGTCCTAAGGATGATTTCCCCTTGCCAAGCATCGACGCATTGGTAGACGCTACGGCGGGTCACGAAATGCTCTCCCTAATGGACGGTTTCTCGGGATACAATCAAATTCGTATCAATCCTGAAGACCAACTCAAAACGGCATTCACAACGCCTTGGGGGACATTTTGCTATAAGGTCATGCCTTTTGGCCTTAAAAATGCTGGCGCTACATACCAACGTGCTATGACGTATATCTTCCATGATTACATGCACAAAACTTTGGAAGATTACATGGATGATTTGTTAGCCAAGTCTCTCTTGCGCTCAGATCATCTCGGTGACTTAAGCAAGATTCTCGATCGCCTCATAGAGCATAAGGTCAGACTGAATCCCAAGAAGTGCGTGTTCGGCGTCACATCTGGAAAACTCTTGGGTTTTATAGTCTCAAAGAGAGGCATCGAAGTGGACCCAAACAAAGTCAAGGCAATCCTTGAAATGGCTCCCCCAACCACTATCAAGCGGCTCAGAAGTCTGCAAGGAAAGGTCGCGTCGATTAAACGCTTCATAGCGCAATTATCTGACAAATGCCGACCCATGAACAAATTATTGCACAAGGGGGTCACATTTCATTGGGATGACGAGTGCCAGTCGACCTTTGATGAAATCAAACAGTACTTGGCTTCGCCGCCAGTATTGGCACCACCTAGACCAGGTGTGCCGTTCTACTTATACATCTCAGCTACTGAGGTGGCACTGGGCGCAATGCTAGCCCAGAAGAATGAACTTCACAAAGAACAGGCTACTTACTATCTTAGCCGCACCCTGGTCAGTTACGAACTTAACTATGCATACGTTGAGAAACTCTGCTTGGCAGTGGTGTTTGCTACCAAGAGGCTACGCCACTACATGCTGAGCAACACTACGTATGTTGTGTCTAAGGAGAATCCATTGTGATACATGATGAGTCGTACTTATCATAGTAGTCGCACGGCGAAATGGATCATGTTGTTGATGGAATTTGACATTGAGTTTATTGGGCAAAAATCTATAAAAGGACAAGTCATAGCCGATCAACTAGCAGAGGCTCCTCTTGAAGACGATCAGCCTCTGGTCATAGAACTACCCGATGATGGGGTCTTCCATGTCTCAGAATCGCCAGATTCGATGAGCCTGAGTCTCGGGGCCGACATAACCTTATTTTTTGATGGTTCTAAATGCGAGCAAGGGTGGTGGCACGGGAATTGTATTCTTCACACCGCGAGGGTGCTCCAATGCCCCTGTCATTTAAATTAAACTTCCGGTGCACCAACAACAATGCGAGAATATGAAGCCTTGCTCCTAGGTCTTCGGACAACAATCGCCATGAACATCAAAAGATTGAACATCTTTGGTGATTCGCTGTTAATCGTCAATCAAGTCAAAGGGGTATATCAATGCAAATGCCCAGTTCTAAAGGCCTATAAAGCCCTCGTGGACAAATTCCTGGCAAAACTTGAGTGGTATGACATCGAGGCACTCCCTCGATCATCGAATCATTTTGCGGACACAATGGCCTCCTTGGGGTCATTAATCCCGCAAGACCTTTCCGGTGATATAACAACCATTCAGGTCAAAACCTTATCGCAACCCGCGATGGAGCGCGCAAGCTCAGACTTGACGCCAGGAGTCCACATGATCCAGATCAAACCATCTTCGGATAAGTTCTTTCGAATCCGAGACTGTTTGAAACGTGCCAAGCTGGGGTCTTTGTTTTCCCCCACTCCCATTAATAGCAACACAACGCTATTCTTACAAGTTCTATCCCAATCAGCATTTGTTAGGGAAGAACTTCAAAAGGGATTGGTTATTCATACTGTCGAGGTTTCTGATAAATAGGACTGGTATTTACCCATAAGAGACTACCTCAAGTTAGGTAATCTTCCCTTTGGATTGACGCACGCCGCAAAATGAACATTCAAACAGAAAGCGGCAAAATATGTCTTGATAGGAGACATTTTGTATCGTCGAAGCTATGACGGAATTCTTCTTCGTTGTTTGGACCAGCAAGAGTCCACTTGGGCAGTCGCCCAAGCGCATGACGGTACATGTGGTGGCCACTTTAGTGGTATGGCCATCGTAAAGCGCATTCTTCGCATGGGCTATTATTGGCCATCTTTAGAGCGAGATTGTTGCGAGTATGTCAAGAGGTGCGTGAAATGTCAACATCATGCCAATTTAATGCACGCACCTTCCCAGGCCCTACAGACAGTCCAGTATGCTTGGCCATTTTCGTAGTGGGGCCTCGATCTAATCGGAAAGATCTCCCCTGCATCGTCAGGCCGTCACACGTTTATCATAATGGCCACAGAATATTTTACCAAATGGGTGGAAGCAATTCCGTTAACCTCTACGAAAGGACCCCGCATTGCGGAGTTCATTTTGCATTACATCATATGTCATTTTGGTATTCCATCCAAAATAATCTCGGATAATGGGCCATCATTCAAGAACAAAGACGTGCGTGCTTTAACCACAAAGTACAAAATTCAGCACAGACTTTTCAACACCCTATTATCCGCAAGCAAATGGGCAAGCAGAGGCGTCAAACAAAATGCTAGTCGCCATCCTTAAAAAGACCATCGCAGACAGTCATAAGGATTGGCACATACAAATCCCACTTGCCCTTTGGGCTTATCGCACTAGCATTCGGACGCCCACTGGGGCAACTCCGTTTTCACTAGTGTATGGCTCAGAGGCAGTAATGCCTCTCGAGTTGGAAATTCCTTCCCTGCGCATATCAATGCAGGAGTTCATCGATGATAACACTGCGCGGCAGGCCCGATTAGACCAACTTACGTTGCTTGACGAACGACGCGTTAATGCTCTCGAGCACTTACGTATCTATCAAGAGCGGCTTAAGAAAGCTTACAACATGAAAGTTCACCTAAGAGACTTTCGGGTTGGTGATTTGGTTCTGAAGGAAAACCAACAAAACTCTAATTTGTCGTCCCATATGAGGGACAAATTCATGGCAAATTGGTTAGGTCCTTATGTCATTGATAGTAAAATAGGACCGGGACGTACCGGCTAGCTTCTCTTGACGGTATCAAGGAAACAGAACCCTTGAATATCAGTCATTTGCGACCATTTCATATCTAAGAAAGCCATATCCCAAAAAAAAAAAACTCCAAGGATTATCGCAATCTCTTGGTCAAAACAAAAACTCAATTATCCAATCTCTTTCCAAAAAGCTCAAGGATTATCGCAATCTCTTGGTCACCCAAAAGCTCCAAGGATTATCGCAATCTCTTGGTCACCCAAAAAGCTCCAAGGATTATCGCAATCTCTTGGTCACCCAAAAAGCTCCAAGGATTATCGCAATCTCTTGGTCAATCCCAAAAAGCTCCAAGGATTATCGCAATCTCTTGGTCACCCAAAAAGCTCCAAGGATTATCGCAATCTCTTGGTCAATACAAAAAGCTCCAAGGATTATCGCAATCTCTTGGTCAACCTAAAAGCTCCAAGGATTATCGCAATCTCTTGGTCACCAAAAAGCTCCAAGGATTATCGCAATCTCTTGGTCAATACAAAAAGCTCCAAGGATTATCGCAATCTCTTGGTCAACCCAAAAAGCTCCAACGATTATCGCAATCGCTTGGTCAAAAAAAATCAAGAAATTCAAAAAAACAAAACAACAAAAATCATCAAAAACAACAAAGATTTGCATCTCAATTCTAGGCATACTCAAATTCATCAAAAAAATTCATATTCTAGCACCTCATCTTCACCTTCACCAAAAACAATCCATCAAAATTACAAAAATACATAGCTGCATTAAGCATTGCATCCATACATTGCATATTTGTAGTCATACGGGTCAAAGGCACCATAAGCTGCAATAGCTCCGATAGTCCACCTTGTTCCGCATTGTCTCATGTTACAAAAACAACAAAAACACCAAGCATAACTTTTACCACACTACAGTCAGTGGTCCAGGAATGTACCAAGAGTTTCAGTGATTCGGTCATCATTTTCCTCTTTAGCCATGTAGTGTATCAAGTCGAACAGATTTTACGAAGGTAGAGTCATACTTGAAATACACCTTGTTACGTAACATCCCAACACAAATCAAAACACTAAAATTCCCAAATTGTGTGAACGAAAGATGAAACCCTGCAAAATAATCTAGGTCACCACAAGCGAAACGGTTATCTTGCTCATCCCCCTGTGCGAATGACCCCTAGAATGCTGAGAGTTGGCAAAAGGACAAGCATCCTCCCTACCCAATTCCCTAAGAATCCCTAAAGTTCTCAACGGTTGCAAAACACAAAAAATTTGCAAAATGTCAAAACTCCAAAATTTGACAAACTACAGTGCACACATCAAAAGGCACAAACAACAGTGATTTTCATCACTCCATATCCCCAATCCCTTGCTCGAAAGAAAAACAAATCAAAATAAACAGTGATCTCATCACTACAATGAGCAAGTATCCCAATACAATTGAAGAAAAGAAGGGAGTTGACCTTGAATCCCTGGAACTCTCGAGCATTCTATAGGTCATAAGGCAAGCTTCAGTACCAATTTGGTTGATAGCCAATGGGTAACAGAAGTAAACCTCCCGCATGACGATATATCTGTCACATTAACTTGCGTACAGATCAATATTTGCATGTGGATGAGCTAGCTTATGGCATCCTGGATTACACCATAGATTAATCTTAGTACATACAACAAAGGAATTCATGGATCTAATTAGGTGATCCTCGGTACGAGGTTCGGTTGAAAGCCCATCCGCACTGGCGGTATCCTAACAAATACCACTAAATGAACTCAATTGCACACACGAGGGATATGAAATAACTGGGTCAAAAACAAGTCCGATTCATACCTTGGTCAAAAAGTCTTGTAAGATAAAGTACAGTCATGGATGGTGAGTTAAAACTGATTGAATCTCAGAAAACCTTACATTCATTCCAAAACCATCTGCGCTACTTATCATCCTTATGATACCATCAGAAAATACAAAAAAAAAAAAAACCATGTAAATAAAGAGCTTCTTAAACAACCTATAGTGCAATCATCACAAATGTCATTCATCCATTTCACCTCGCATATCACATAGACATCAAAAACATTTACATTCATCATAACATCTGCATTCATCAAAATAAATAAACATGCATAACAAAAATCACATCATCACATGTACAAAACCAAAAATAAAACCGGTATATATATATATATATCGTCAAAAAGATGCCCGTGAGCTACAAAACCGGTCCTCAGACCCCGCAATCATATCCAAAAACCCAACCTAAGGCGTCGACCACCATGATCACGCGGGATCGGTGCGACGGGAACTACCCCCCGTGGTGTGGGTCCTACGGGACCCTGTAGGGCGGCTACTACTAGCCCCCGCATCATGCCTGCTACCACCCCCCTCATCTAACCGCCTGCGACGAGATGATGCTGACTGCTCAGTCAGACTATCCCTTGTCCATCGTGAAGATCCACCGACCGAAGGCTCAGGTAGCCGCCCACCAAGGCGGATGACCTCCCTCTCCAAGTCTATCCAGTACAGACACCACTCTGCCTCTCGTCGATGATAGATAGACAATGCATCATCGCGCTGCGCCAAAACTCTATCCCGCTCTGCCAACTGAGCCCGTAGAAGATCCCTCTCCTACCGCGCATCCCCCAGCTCCCGCCTCGCATCCCCCAACTCCAGATCCCGCATCCGTAGTAGCTCTGTCAGTCAAGCAATCTCAACGCCTACATCCGACCCCACCTCCTCTGTATCTGCCGGACGCATAGGACTCGCGGGGACAGTAGCCTGCTCAGGCTCCCACTGCTCCTCCACATCCTGCATGTCCGGCTGCTCCGGAACACCCAAGTCCACATCCTCATCTCCCACATCCACCATGTCCGCATCATCCAACGGACCCCCCAATCACCCCCTGCTGCCTCAGCATCCTCCATTGCCGCCTCCGTGCCTCCCAGTGGCCCCTCTCCTCTCCAACGCCGTAGTACCCACCACGAGTCATACTCAGTGGTAGTCCCGATGTCATCCACATCCGGGACCTCAATCACTGCATCGGACTCCTCGCCCAATGGCGCGGTGACCGGTGGCTCCAGATCCCTCTCATCTCCCCACCGTCGATAGACCACGGGCTCACCAGGCAACCCCTGGCGCACCCCAAACTATCGTGTAACCCGACGGTACGGAAAGAACTCATGCTCCGTCCCGTGCCGCCCAGTCAACCACCGCTCCCTGCGTACCCGTCGGAGCCACTCTCCAGCCTCAGCCAGGCTGGACAGTCCCGATAGGGATGCCAAAACACCTCCCCTGGAGTGAGCCGAGAAAAGGCATCAGTGTAGTGCTCAACGGCACCTGCCCATCGCCGACTCTACCCCTGCTCCACAGACCGCCGCCACAAAACTGCATAACCAATCTCCTCATCCTCCATCGCCGCCCGAGTCATCCACGGTAACCCGGTAGGCCTCTCAACAACTATGTGCTGCCAACCCCAGCACTGCAACAAAAAGCTGCAACTGACACCCTTCCGCTGTCGACAGCGGACCCCATACGACTCCCCGTAGAGCTGTGCCAACAAAGTCTGTCCCCATCTCAGAATCAACGGTGCCTCTATCGGGCACTATGCCAACTGCCACACCAAATCCAGCATGTTCCACGGGAACCTCGCGCTGACGAATCGGGGAGAAGAATGTTAGAAATGAGGCCCATCAAGAATGCGTGCCTCACTCCTAACACCCCCTCTCCGCCACCGGCTAACCAAAATCCCGCCGGCTGGCAATCCACCTCGGTTGTCTCCACTGGGTTTGCTACACCCAGCTGCCCCCATGCCCAAAACATCTCGTAAGTATAGCGATCCGCTGATCAAACGGCGATGTCCTAATAGGGAGACCATCTATCGGAATCCGAAGCAACCGATAGACGTCCTCAAGTGTCACAGTCATCTCCCCTATCAGGAGATGGAAAGTATTGGTCCACGGATCCCAAAGCTTGATCAGGGCCGTCAGATAGGCCTGATCCGAAACCACAGGCTCCAGTCGAGCCACCTGCTTGAGCCCAAGGGCATCAAGCCATTCCAGTCATCATCGGTCAATGCCAACCGCGCCTCAGTAAATGCAGCGGGTACACGGTACCGGCTCCTAACAACCTGCAAAGCAAAAAAAAAAATCAACACAAACACAAAAAAAAAATATATATAACAGATCAAATTTTCAGTTCTAGGGTTTCTAACCTTAACTGTTAAACAAAAACATCACAAAAAAATCTTAAAGTTTTGAAAAGCGTCAACACAAAAACAATGCATTAAATAAAAGCAAAATAAACTCTAGGGACACTTACAGGTTTCGCCTCGGCTCCGCCGCTCGAACCAGTTTGTGCACTCATGATGGCAGAGAGAATTCCAGCAGCGCTTCGCTTCGCAGAATTACCTCCTCCTCCCAGAGCTCCAAAATCGCAAGAAAAAAATGACACAAATGAGCCCAAAATCAAGTTTTGGCCATTAAATAGGCCTTTTACATTGGAATTCATCCTTGACTGGGATGAGCACTCTGATTAGCGCTCGTCCCACCCAGGGACGAATTCTCCAGTAGAATTCGTCCCACCCGAGGACGAATTCAGGCCAGCACTAAAAAAAATCAAAAAATGACTAAAAATGCACTAAAAACAGACAATAAAATTGCCCGACGGGATTGCTACTGCACGACAACAAGGGCATACAAAATCGACATTGGAGTCACAAATTGTCACTATCATACTCCCTAAGAAGGCTACCATAGCCGGACCGCTCCACGGGAAGACAGATTTTAGACAATTTAATCACCAAATGGTGTCACAAAAACAACAAAAACAGTACAAAATTCAACAAAAACAAACAACAATAAACATTCCCAGACACAAGTGCTCTTGCACTTAACCTCTTGGCATAAAAATTGATTCGGTTACATTGTCACTATCCTACTCCCAAGAAGGCTACATACGGACGCTCCCGGGAAGGGTCAAAACCCACTCAAAAACAGTACAAAATTCAACAAAAACAAAGCAAAAACATTGCCGGACATAAGTGCTCTTGCACTTAACCTCTAAGCAAAGAAAATCGATGGCGAGGTTCAAATTATCTCTCTCCTACTTCCCCAAGAAGGCTAACATAGCCGGACCGCTCCACGGGAAGTTAGGTTTTCGATGATTTCACCTCATTACGGCATCACCAAAAGGGTTAACACCCACCAAAAATAGGTCCAAATGTTGGAAAAATTGCACATGCTTAACGGTAAACCCTTTAAAGGCACCCTTGCACAAGTCATCTTGGGTCAAGCGACTCGTCGCTTCTCTCACGAAGGTCATTCCCTCATCGATTCGTCGCTTGAGGGGGTAGTCACACTTAGTCACCAACCAACAATCACACACCCAATTAAGGAAAATGACATGCATTCAAAGAATCATTGACAAAGACAATCACGCTCCTGCTTGGGGCGGTAAACAAGCAACAATCAAATCAATCAAACACTTGGCATTTCGTGAATCATGAACACAAGGTTCCCCACGAGGATAAAAATGCCCTTTGCCTGTTCATGACTGATCAATGTCTAAGTTCAAGTCACACCTCAACAAAATAGGTTAATACTTGAAATCAAATTCCTTAGCTCGTCAGAAGCAAGGATTCAAGAATGCATGCCCTTTCCATACTTGGGGCATCAAAAGTTGGTTAGGTTACCAAGAAACCCTAATCATTAGTGCTTTGGTTATCTATTTTTGCTCAGCCAACTGCGTCACCCGTAGCGCTTCCCAAAAAGGGGCATCTGTAGACACCAAAACAGCACCAATCCGATTATGTGACTGCAAACAACGATCGCTTTGACAAACACAGCCCCCAGGGCAGCCCTCAGAGGTTAAACAGTGGTCTTAACCACTTTCATAGCAATTTTGTAAGGTCAAGAAGCAATTTGGCACACTTGGACACTTTGCCCAGTATTCGTCTCACCCAGGGACGAATTCAAAATAGAATCCGTCCCACCCCAGGACGAATTATGAATCCGTCCCTGGGTGGGACGAATTCTAAGCTTAACGGGCAAAAAGACAAATGGTGCCAAGTGGCAGCCCAGAACAGTCGATTGATGACTCCTGCCTTGCACGCGTGTGTAGGTGGACAGAGGGGCCGTTAGAAGAGCTGTCACAAAAGGCATTTATCAAAGCCCAAGTCAACGGAGGACTCCCCTCCCTCATGGGAAGACAAGGCGCCACATGGCGCCTATGACCAACACATGGCATTTGTGCTTCCCTCCCAAAAGAGACCCCATGGGTCTATAAAAGGTGGGACTTTTCTCACCCAAAATATACGAAGTTGAAGGAGTTTTCAAGCAACGAAGTCTTGCCGAGTTGAAGACCCACTTGCATCCCTTTTGGTTCACCTTCCCACATCCACCAATCTCTTTTGCAAGGGAGGTTGTTGGGTGGCTTTTGGAAGCTTGAACCTGACCCAAATCCAACACATGGACACACGAACCAACCAATTCGCCGACCCCCCAATCCTAAGAGGTTTTGGGCCCATCCCTAGTGGATTGGCGCCGGAATCAAGTGCCAACGGTGGGAGGCCCACTTGGGCACCCCCGCACTTTCTAGGTTTTAGAGCATTCTAGATTACTTTTTCAGGTTGCATTTTGTGTTATTATGTTTGGTTAACTCACAGCTGCAATTTCGTAACTTTTGGTCAGATTCTAGTATGTTTTGTGTCGCTTTGTTGTTTCACTGACTTGCAGGTGGCGAGATCAAATTCCCGAGGGTAGAGGCCAAATTGGGAGAATCCGACCATCTGGGTCATCCCAAAATGGCCCCAATTACATAACCCCCTTGTTTGCGAGGCATTTTGCGGGTCTCGGGAATCGACATTGGAGCAGCGACGGGTCGGCTTCTTCAACACGGAAGAATTCGTCCCACCCCAGGGACGAATTGCGATCGAAGATCGTCCCACCCAGGGACGAATTCCGAGTCGTCCCACCCGGGACGAATTGCGGTCAAAAATCGTCCCACCCGGGGACGAATTCCGATTGAAGGCAGATTGGCCGAGTTGTCTCGGTGGCAATGGCCTTACGGTAACATTTTATGTCTTCGTCAAGTTTTGGGATGTTTAGAATCATTTTGTTTACTTGTTTTAGATAAATGTTTGCATGCATATTTTGTTGATTTTAGAAGAACAAACACTTTTCACTTGCGGCGAGTGCTACGACATATTCGTTGTTTCTTTGTTCGCGGGAGGAGCGAGCGGAGGTAAGGACTCATCAGCGTAAGCGGCGGCATCGTCTTGGCCCGTCCATTCAAACGTGGGCACGCGGAAAGAGGAAGACTAAGTCACATATTGTAACAAATACGAATTTAACGCTCCTAGCCCCCAAAAAGGGAGGAGACGTCTATGTAACCGAGGATAAGATATTTGAATAAAGAGGGCTGTGATTTCTTTACATCTTTTCTTTCATTTTCAAATTGTCTCCTTTCTTCGTTTTTGTGCATAGGATTAAAGCGTTACATTTCGTCTTATGTTGCATAATTAGTGCTCCCTCTGCTCGGAATCTCGTGCTTCTAGGAGCTAGGTCTATACTGAAACCAAAATGTAGTATTCAAGATTTACTTAACATTTTGGAATTTCATACAATCTTCATCGGAGCCATAAATGCTCAACTGGCAGTGAAGCTATGTCTTAAAATAAAAGAAATGTAATATTCAAAGTTTTATGACATGCAAAATTAAAATTTACCTAATATTTAGGAGTTTAGAAAGCCTTTATCATAGATATAAACACCCGGTTGGTAGTAGAGCAATTCCTGAAGAGAATAAGGTGAAGGTATTTCTTCAAAGAGAAGTTATTCATAGCCTAAAATATGAAATTGACAATGGAATGCTGAATGGGTTTCAAAATATATAGAATGAATCACTTTGCACACACCAAGCTGATACTAATGATTCTGGTCATGTTGAATTGGTATATTCTCATTCTCTGGATATCATTGATGCTTATAATTCTAATATTTGGGTTTTGGTTGTTTTCAGAGTTTAGTTTTTAAGTTCGAAATGTCTAGGGATATTTACCAGCAGAATCGCCATTTGTTGTGACTCCTTCAAAATGACCCCAAAATTGGGAACCCACCTTAAATTTTGTTATTCGAGGGACTTTTGTTTATCCAAATTTTCTCACATCAAGGTCTTGGAAAATTTGCTTTCACTTTGGAATTGCTAACATATTTGCATTTTGAAGGTTTGAATGTAGTTGCAATGCTTCAAAACTAAATATTTTGATTATTTACATATTAATTGTATTATTTCAAATCAAATAATTTGATTAAAATCATTTTCAAAGGTTTAAATGATTAATTTTCATTTAAATAATAAAATCTTATTAAAATAAAAAACATTTATTTTAGGGTTAATCCTAAAATTAATGTAAAATTGAAATGGACATATCTTGAGTTAGAGAACTCCGTTTGATCTCATTCAAAACTTGGTAAAACAATATGGATTTTCTCTTTCGAATGATACCAAAATTGCAATATTCAAGATGTTAATTTCACCAAAAAAAAATAGCATGTTAATTTAGAAATATGAGAACTTTCAAATATTTTTGAAAAAAAAAGAAAGTTACGGGAAAGTAAAATTTGGTTTTGTTTTGATATTATGATTATTGTTTTATTATGTATGTAATACAAGGGCAAGGTTTTGAAGAAGATAGTTATAAAATTCATTCCTGGTGATGAAATGGAATAACTAAACTTTTCAAATTATAAATAAATCATTGAGATTCATCGAAAAGGTTGGAAATTTTATACATAAAGGAGAGGAACGATTGGAAGGAGCAAAGCTACACATTTTTTGGAGGAAAACAGAGAAAGTCATTTGTAGAACAATGGAAATTATTGTAAGATTTTATAAATTTTTTTAAGCATTTTGGATCCATATTTGTGCATAGATTCTATTTGGAATTAATAAAGTGCTTATTAATTTTTTTTAATAGTTTGTATACCCTAGAAGATTACATCAATTCATTTGATTTCACTGTGTGAATACTGGTGAACATTGGATTGGTTTTAGAATTTTGTAGATGGAAATATGATCTGTGGAATTTGTCCGAGACACTAAGTTAATTTCTAAAGTTTAAAACCTTTTATTGTTCTTTATTTTCATTCTGAAAACTATATATTATAACTTAGTATAATTTTATAAAGTAAAATTATATGACTAAGTTATAATTACATTTTTAATTTGGATATTACATTAATTAATATTCGAATTAATAAATTTAAGAAGGGATAAATGAATATTCTATTCCTCACCTTAATTTCATAAGGTTGAGGATCTAGGATTTATATATCTAAAATTCAATTTGTATTTGATTTATAATATAGTTCTATCTATTTAAAAAACCAAATTTCAAACCAGAGATCATATTTACTCTTTTGAATATTTAATTTCATAATTTTTTCAAAAGATAAATATTATAAGCAAATCTAATTTATAAACTTTATTTTATCATAAAATCCAAATTTTATAGATTAGTTTCATATCAAGCCCTATGTTTTAATCATTAATAAAGGTTTTAATACCTTATGAAATTGGGCAAAATGTTATTACAGTTTATTCACCTCTTTGATATTCTTGACATAATTTCATAAGGGGATTCGAATATATTGTTGCTTTATCAAATAGACTGTGGAAGTTGAATCATAATAAATTGTGTTATTAAAGGTCTATTTAATTTCCTTAACTTTGATCTTGTTAAAGTTAGGATAAGTTTGATTTAAAATGCTAGACTTATAAATGCTAAATTTATTTAAAGGCATTTTATTGAGATATTATATCCAGATAATGAAGTATTGCAAAAGTAGATTTAACATCATAAATAAAACTTCATTTCATTATTGGATAATTAAATGGGTATGAAATACATGTTTACATGATGAAATTGAACTGATTTACATAATTTCCCATGCCCCTTGTTAATAGAAACTTGCAAACCCAAGAGTTTATTCAGGTGATTTTCTTATTTTACGAAACCACTCGACAGGTCAAAGGTGATTTAGTCCCTGGTTGGAATATTGATGTTGTGATTGTGACATCTAGATATATTCTTCAAGCTAGAGAGGATAAGGAGGTAAAGCTTACTTATTATTATTAGAAACTTCCATGCTAACTTTATGGTAAACCTGGGTATAAGTCTCAATGCTCTATCTATTTAGAGAGATAATTTTCTCGAAGGCCTTCTTCAATTGGATTTAGCGATCCATGATTTTTGATGCTTTGTAATATTTTATTGCTTATGATGAAATTTTTTATGGTGTAGCCATGTGGGAGTGTTGGTTGGCTGAGAGGCTTACCAACATTGTTCTAATTTTTTTTGGTATCAAGTTGTATTTGGTTCACTTGGTGATGAGTGGCTAGTTTTAGTGCTTCACAATTGTTCTTGTCCTTGTATTGCTTGTCTTAGGTCAAGTTTTGTAAGTCTTATCCTATTTTAAAATGTTTGGGTACCCTTTAAAAACCCCTTCTATATCTAAAATAATAATAATAATTAAAGATTTAAGATATTTAAGTACTAAATATCTTTTATATAATAATTATTTTTATTCAAATATAAATAGTATCTATATATAGATATATGTGTTTCTATTTATCTATATACACATATCACATGCCTTTCAAATACTAGTTGAATAACTTTTTTGCAATATGATGTTTTACATTCTATATTCCTCTCCCCTAAATACTAATATAAATAGATAGATTAGAATTACATCCCTAATTCCATTTATATCTAGTGATAAAAAAATTGATTATCAATTACTTAACACCTTACATTATCAACACACCTAAAAAGGAATTATCTAAACAATAAATTATTTATTATTTTATTTTTTATAGAATTTAAAAGAGCATAGAGTGTACTACATCTTAAGTACATACTTATATTACATTAGCATTATGGATTATTTTACATGTATTGATTGAAATAATTAAAGTAGCATCTCCTTTTGAACATTTGAAATTTAACCAATTGAAGTCAACATGAAGAAGAAAGAAAAATAACATGCATGTTTTATTGAGATAAGAAAGGACTATACATTGAGATGTTGCAAAGAGATTGTTGGATTTTGATTGATTTCTATTATTAGTGTGTTTTTCTATTTTCATGGGGCAATATTCCTTGTGAATATATCTAGTTGTAATAGGTAATATTTAGGTGGTTTGGTATGATGTTGAGAACATTTGATTCTCATATATTTGTTTTCTTTACCCACTTGGAAGATTTGTTCTGTATTTTACTAACTTGAGATATTTTTCAGTTACATTCCCAAGCTATATATTGTGATGGATTATCATGAATTAATCAGTTCTTACTAATTTTGGCTCACATGTGGTATCAGAGCGTATTGAAGATTCAATTGTTGGGATTAAAAATCCTATGGAATTTTTTAGTGAAGAGCTTTCTAGAATTTATGAAATTTTAGAAAAGTTATTTGTGAGGGTGTGCCTGAGAGCTAGGTGCATTGAGAGCCCACAAGTTGACACTACTCAAGCCTACGTTGAAGGAATATGAAATGTTGTGAGAGGAGGTTGTTCGTCATCTATCATACAAAAATCTATGAAGAAGGAGATTGTTATGTGAAGAACACAAACGATTGTAGATTTATGCACTGCTAGTGTTGTAGTTTGAATTGCTAAGGTCAAACCATCCATAGAATGATGCCAATTCATCTATGCCATGTGGCAATATGGAATTGGTTTGTACGTAGGGAGGTGATGATTTTTTATAATTTTGTTAGTGCCTTAGCAAGCAGAGGCAAATCATAGTATGGAGAATCACAAAGAAGGTGCATATCAGCTTGATACCCATAGTTTGAGGGACATATCTTGACATGACCATAGGAATTATATTGCTTCATGACCAATGACACAAAATAGTTGTGATTACAACACTAGCAGTGGAGCAACCAAAAGCTACAAGCACTCTATTAGTTTTGTAACTAAAGCGCCACCAGAGCAGTGTCATCTGGTGTAAATAACCATTGCCTGATTAGTAGATAGTCCCAGGAGAAGTGCACAATGCACTTGGAGATAAGATAAGAAAGATTAAAAAAATAGAACAAGAGGGAGATTCAACGTCTACAGAGAAGGAGATGTATTGTGGTCTTGTCATTATTTTCCAGATCGAGTTTGATACTCTAATGTGGTGATTAAGATAGCATTCCATTAAGAAATTTTTAGTTTTCTATTACCTTGGTGTGGTGAGTTTCGCTACTGTGGAATTTTTTTCCCAGAGTAGAGGATATTGTGTACTACGCAAGTCTCCAAGGAGAGGAATGCAAAGAAAATCACCAGTAAGTTTTTGAGGAGCTGACATCCTCTGAGGAAATTGGAGATGCCCATAGAGGAGACTGCATGACCAGTGTGTGGTACTCGTATGTAAGAGAAGGCTGCATTCAGAGATCTACCCACATGATGAAAAACAAAGTTGCACCAATGTATGTGGAAATGTAGAGGAGACCAGCGTGCATGAAGGAGACTTGTGTGTGTCGACATTCATCAAAGAGTAAATGGTGACATGGAATTTTGTGGTGACAAAATATTTAATTTATTTTGAGGACCATTCTTTCTAGCATCATTGGAATGTCAAATCACGAGATTGAATTTGATTAAGAAGTTTAATGGACACCATGCCTAAAGGCTTGGAGGTTCCCAAATTTGATGGGTGCCACTATTATTTTTGGAGTAATAAAATGAAGCACTAGCTCATGGCAAAAGGACTTTGGGAGATCGTTGAAGAAGGATATGAAGAACCTACAAATTGGAGATCTCTTAAAAAAGAGGAGAAAATTTTGAAGAAAGAGCAGCAATATCAAAATTGCTTGGCTCTCATGGATTTGAGGAGAGGTATGAAAGACACAACTTTCCCTCTCATTGCAAAATTTAGAATAGCCCCAATGGCTTGGAAAGCATTGCAAGATGCTTATGAAGGAGATATGTGTAACAATCCCCAAAGCAAGGAGGAGCCTTGTTTATTTGAAGAAATTTTTGAAGAGTCTTATTGTGAAGATGCATGTGAAGACATTTCTTATGAAGAAGACATGCATTATGAATTCTTCCTTATGGAGGAAGATAATTATGAATTTCTTATTGAATAAAAGAGAGAATAAGATGAATATTTAACATGTTTGACAAGCATGTACATGAATGAGAAATGCCTCATGGAGAAGGAATATTGTGAAGAATGTCTCACAGAGGAGACATATGAAGAAGAGTGTCTTATGGAGAAGACACCAAATCAACTATTTGTTGAAGAGTGCTTCATAGAGGAGGCACAAAATTGATGAAGCCATTCTCATGGAGAAGAATGATGAAGACAAGCCCTGGAAAGATAAATATGATGGAGAAACACTCATCATGGAGTGTTTCATAGCTAAATACCACTCAAATGGAGTGGAGAAAAATGAATATGTAAAGTAGAAAGCTCACTCATATGGAGTGAACAGTGACAAGGCTCAAGTTATGTGGGATGTTGATCCATGTGAAAATATTGATGAAGAGGATATGGAGGCTATAAGGTCCATATTTCAAGATCACTCATCAAGAGTGTATGAGGAAGACTATCTCAAAAGGGAGATAGAAAATAGTGAGATAGTCATTGATGGACTTCATGGTGTAATAGAGGCAATTGTGGATGGAGATCACTCATATGGTTTGACTACAATGAAGGATGATGGTTGTCTTGAAGAGGCAACATTGTGTGAAGAATCATCATTGCAGCAGTATGGAATCTTGGTAAATCCAAAGCAAGGCTTTTGAATATCTACTCAAAAAATCATTGGAGGTGATTCTTTTTTGTTATTTGATTCATTTTTTATTGATTTCTTTGATAGATGTTTTGTGGATATTTTTGGAGTTGTTTTTTTGAAAATGAAATATGGAGAATGTCTTATCAAGACATCATATGAAAACTTGCATTGTTTACAAGAGGCACATCTCTTATGGGGAGCAAAATTAGAAAGTTTTGAGACTTGCCTTATGAAAAAAAAATTGAAGATAAATTTTTGGAGCTTGAGTCACTTGGACTCAAATGAATGCAAAGAAAATGATATGTTCAAAATTACTTGGAAGGAGGAATATTGTAAAGACATTGTGAGGTGTGATTTTTTGAGTGATGATATGTGTGAGGTTGCACATGTAATAGGTCATTTTATGACCATTTTTGTTTTGATTTTTTGTGTGGAAATTTTTGAGAGAGTAGTTTGGTATAATCATCAGTATGAGATGATTAACACATACTCATGTGAACTATGGTATTGTAATGATGCAAAATATGATGATTTGCAAGAATGGTTTAAAGACCATAATGAAGATGAGTGAGAGTGGTTGTTGAAAATCACAATCCAAAAGAATTTTAACGAAGGGGGAGTTGATCATCAAAAGGCACCCAATTTTATTTTTTTGAAGAAATCAAACTCAATGGATAGCTCGCAAGAAGAGCGAAAGTGTGGTGGGTGCCAACAAATTTTTTTTGAGTTCTTGAATTTTCTACTTCAAAACTGGAAGAAGCATAAAAAAATATCAGTTCATCAGTTTGTGAAGCTTTATAACTCATGGAATGAGTCCTTTTAGTATCAAGGGGGAGAATGATTGAGTTGCATCATTGCAGCACTAAAGACAACATTGCAGATTTCTTCACCAAGGGAGTTGTCAAAGCTCAATCTTTGAATCCGAGGAACTTCCTTGTCAGTCCCCTCAACTTCAAGGGGGAGTATGTTGGAGTTTTATTGATTTCTATTATTAGTGTATTTTTCTATTTTCATGGGACAATATCCCTTGTGAATATCTCCAGTTGTAATATGTAATATTTATGTGGTTTGGTGTGCTGTTGAGAACATTTGATTCTCATATATTTGATTTTTTTACCCACTTGGAAGATTCATTCCTTCTTTTAGTAACTTGGGAGATTTATCAATTACATTCCCAAGCTATATATTGTAATGGATTATCATAAATTAATCATTTTAGACTGATTCTGGATCACAACGATTATGTTGTTTACCAAACATATTATAAAATAAATTAAGAGAGGAGACATTGATGTTATAATAATGAAGGTATTTTAAGGTGGCCTTGTCAAGTGCATCTAATGTTGACATCAAAAAAATAATCAATATAATTCCATGTAATAAAGTATGATTGGAGGCTATAAAATATTTCATGACCTACTATCAAGTCATTCTTCTTTTACAATTGAATTTATTTTGCTTAAATTATAAATGCATACTAATGGTATCCATTTACTATATGGATGAATATAATGATTTAAATCCCATCTATTATGTCTTATAAAATAACATATAGTCCCTTGATGATGACATTTTTGTATGGTATGATGAATATTATTGTCTCTAGATCCATCAAAATTATCAATAATAACAAATTATAAGGGTTACAAAACACTTGAAGTTTGTTTAATATACATATAACCTATCCTAAAAGCAACCTCACAACATTGCAACAACATAGAGACGTTTGGAAGGGAGATGTTCATAAGACGTAAAAGGATAAAAAACTATGGTATTGCAATATATTCTTTATAGTGTCAAAAAATTTAATTTATGGATATTTGTGCATATAAAATTCAATTGTGAAATATGTTTGAAGGATAATAATAACAATATGCATGGATGTTTTCTGCAATTTATAGTTACTAAGAATAATTCCAACATGAAATATAATATTAAGTAGGGTACTTGAGGGACAATCACTGTTCTTCCTAATAATTGAGGAAGTGGAAGTATAAAGTCTTATCCATATTTGTGAAATTCTAAGATATATGTATAAATGATAAATGCTTGAGTATGAGAGTAATATCACTTGATTAACATCTCAATTTTAAAATTAAAATTAATTATCATATATAATTTGTGATGCCATTTTTTTTAAAATAAGTATACATCAAATTAAAGAATATAACTATTGTAACAAACTAAATCAGTATCTCTTTTAATTGAAAAAAATCGCCAGCTTGATAGATCTCGAGGACAGGGTTGGGGAGATTCAAATGTTCATGAGGATCAAGGACACACAGATGGATTACCGCATACCTTGGCCATTCCATGGGACTCCAACGTAGACGTGCAGCCACAAACTTTCTGATTGCAGGCAAGTTTCACTGCCTTTTTGATTGATGTTGCCTAGTTTGTAGTGAGCTCTGGTTTGTGGTTTCCCAACCCGTGGTTAGGGTTGGCTTGTTTCTTCTAGGGGTGTGATCATTGCCACCGGCCACTTTTTTCATGTTAAACTTTATTATTAATATAATTTAACTTTTCATCAAAAAAAAAAAAAATCAAAACTCTTAACATAAATAGTTAAAATCCATACGAAAAGTTTAAATTAGTGTAATTAACAATTTCTTAGTTTAAATTAGTTTAATTACCAGTTTCTTACGACCTTCCAATCATCCCAATCTTAGTGGCCGTCTAAGACCAACGTCTTGACGAGAGAGTAAAGAGAAAATTAATTAAGCATTTTATATAATTAAACCTTCATCTATTACCATTTTATATTCTTCAATGTATCTTTTGTCTCATTACCATATTTGTTTTAGTTCCCAAGTTTTTTTTTTTCAGTTCATTTGCCCCTATGACGTGTTTGTGAGCGTTGTTGGTGACTTCCCCTTGGCCCATTAACAACTCACCCTCACGTTGTTAAAAACAAACCTTCAAATTAAAAAATGTCCATCAAAGATTTTTTATAACGAATATTATTTACATGAAGTAAAATATTTAAAAATCATATTTCAATAGTAAAAATTAATAAGGAACTGTAATTACATTTCAAACATGTATGATACAGCCACCTTTCCGAGCTGTACATCGAGAAAGAAAGTTGCACATATCGACATCAATGCATTTTGACTTCTACCTAATTTTCATTTGTGGTGTGACGTATAAACCACAAAGAGAAACCCACATTTGTCCTGAAAACAATTATTTACTTGTAATTAGTAAATGGAAATTGGGATGGAAAGAATATTTATATCTCTGAGTGCTGTGAAAAAGTAAGAATAAACTCATGTCCTCCAATACATTTTCTTCAAGAAGAATATTTCAGAGGTTCAATACAATACATGGCCGCCGGATCATAAAAAATGGACATTTACAACAGGAGGGTAGATTCCTTTCTCGTAGGTTTATTACAAGTTTTCTATTTGATTTTAACCGAAAGAGGAAAAGCTAGATTCCAACGATAATAAAAAGATTTATATACGTCTTTTTATTGTTGACATTCTCTGACTCAACTTTTATATTAGTCAATCCTAGATTAAATAAAATATTAGCACCAAAGATAAATTAAAATTAGGCGACAAACTGTGCGTCAAACAAAGCCCTGCGACCACAAACCAATTAGCATGTTCATAATAAAAAATGTAGTCATAAAAGCATACCCAGCAAAATGGGCGGCCTTAGATAACCACTTTATCCTTAGTGGAAATTATTTTCTTATTTTTTATGATCACAGATAATTAAATAATATTATCTAACCTAATTGACGTCATCACATCATTTGTTAAGAAAAGTTTTCTTTGTCATTACTGTGATGGAAATTGACGTTTGCACGATTGAAACAGACTAAAGATATTCGCGTTAATTTTGGTGAGTGGGTTGGTGGATTGGGGAGCAATAGAACGTAACCAACTTGTAAAGTCGAATTAGCTTCTGGCCCCAAATGAGTTGTAAATAACTAAAGCAAACCAATGTCTAGCAAAAGTCGGTAAGCATGCCTAAAGGAGTAAAACATGGGTAGCCCCACATACGCGAAGGGGAAAATACAAAAGGAAATAGGGTCAAGATAGAATTAGTTGGTTTGGCAGTTGACTACTGATTAACATGCGTGCCTTCGATATGATTTGTTTGAAAAATTAATAAACAAACATATTTTTATTCTTTAAAACCTTTTGGATAGGGTGGTATCTTTCTTTGAAAGAAACCTATAAGAATTAAAAATTATCACTACCAGGAGATATTGTCATCTTATATAATTACTACACTCTCAAAACTATTAATAATTTCCTATGTATGTATACCGAAGCATGATAATCTCTGTGATATTCATGTTTATGATAAGCCATAGCATGCATAAAATAGATACTGATTTTATAGGTGATAACTCTTATTTATCAAACGTCTTGTAATTATCATTTTTTGAGTTGATAGGCATAAGTAAAAATTAAAGTCCAGTCTTTCTTCAAGGACTCATCCTCCAAACTTTTAATCTTAAAAGATGTTTATCAAATGTCAACCTAAGATTATTTTTTTAAATCATCATATTCACTTATTAAAATCGTGAATGTTTGGAAATATATATAAATATATAAAATGAATGCAAATGCTATTAAAATGTTTTTTAGTCTATGAAAAAATGTTTATAATTTTGAATCAGTCTTTTGTCACTTCTAATTTTTATTTTCTTACGTAAGTTTACAAAATAAACTTGTATATATAACGATGTTAATACTAGATTTATCTCGTTATTCAATTCACATTGTATGTAAAGAATACATATAAATTTTATATTTTTATATAAATGCATCTTACTATTACATTTTGTCTTTTATAATTTAAAAATATTTATTTATAATTTTGTTTTTTATTATAATTTTAAATTTATAAGTTGTTGTAAGAGTATAGTACTAGGAAAATTTTCTATTGCATAATTATTTAGGTATATTTTAATCAACTCAATTTCACAAATTTTTAATGTTAATAAAGTTTAAATTTAAATTTCATAATGTATATTTTTAATTTAATAAATATGTTAACAAGAACATACAAATTTTAATATATAATTTTTAATTTACAAATAGCAATTTTTTTCTAACAAAAAACTTTTACTTTTGCATAGATTACCATCCTTAACAATATTTAAAAAGGTATACAGTACAACTCTTGGTTCAAAATCCACCTAGGTGGATGAGTTGCACCCTCAAGACCTCGATGAATATTTTATAAGACAAGAAAGTGAGTTTCTGTGAGTCAAACTCTAGAATAGACCAATTTCTATGATCCTAGCTATACTAAATAACATATGGTTGTTTGTAGACTAAATTAATGAATACATAAAGTCAAAAACTAGTCTTAAAATGGTGTAGATTTAGCAACATCGAGAGACACAACATATGATAATCTCACAATATGAATTGAACTAGACTATCTAATAAACCAAATTACCTTTCTTATTATAGATCATTTAATGACTAGATTATCTATTAGAACAAGTGTGGGAAGTGACTACCACATTCAAGTTAGTTGTTCTTAACTACTTACATCACAATTTTCTAATGCGTGTGGCAATGATTTCTTTGGTGAAGCTAGATTATATATTGCATCATTGGATTATAGTAGGTGTGCAATGGATGAGGCTTCAGTCATTGAGATATTCTAACAATAATGGTTCTTGGAAGCTAATTGGTATATGTGATCTTGTTGAATACGATGACTTTTGATCCTTTATTACAATAAATGGTTGCATAAGGGTATAGTGCTTACTATCAGATAATTTATTCTAGTTGAATGTTAATTCATGTATAATTTTTTATATCAAAATTTGTATTTCTTATCATATGGTGTCACAAGTCTTCTTCTTTCATTATGATATCATTATTTGAGGCATCTGATAACCACATTTACTCATGCATAGTGTTAAACATTTGGTTTCATTATTTAGATCCAAATGCTTTATTATGAGGTATCATACCTTAGATAAAATTTTTATCTAGTTTTTAGTATAGTTGTATTGATTTTTTAGCATTTGATGATGATGCCATCATTTCTAAATCATGATGTCTTCAAAAACTCTATAAATTATAATGTTTGATATCAAGTGCTATACCAAATACCTTAGAATATTTGGGTATTTCTTCCATATATTATCATATTTTTAATGCTACCTTTATGATGTTAGCATCATTGTTTGTCCAAAAAAAATTAATAACTAGCATCAATTTTGTTTTAATATCAAATATTAGATATCAGGACCTTGATATGCTTTGAGCTTCTTATTTTAGAGAATTTTAGATCTTGGAATTCCATTATGGCTTTATTGACATCAACACAATTCAAAGTCTAGCCAAATTTCTTCCTTAGGCAATGTAATATCTTCTACTCTTACAATTTTTAATTGCCTTAGAATTCCTTTTATCTTGATAAACCTTTTATTACTACTTTTAAATATATATCACATATATTTACATATGATCATACATTTCCACTTGTTTATGCTACTTCATAATCTTTCAATTAGTTTTGTATGTTTTCTTTATAGTTGAATCTGTTATAGGAGCTTCATCGGATGCCTTCAAAACTATTATATGTAATGCTTTCCACTAGTGCCTAGGAAAAAATACTATAAAGAATAGATAAAATTAAAATATACCTATATTAAGAATGTAGGTAGTGATATTTACATATATTATTGGTGACTTCTAAGGATTTTTTATTACAAATTTGAGAACCTAGTAAGCCTTATGTATAGGATTATAAAATCTTTGAGAGAGGTTGAAGGTAGAAGATAAGATGATTAAGGGTAAATTTATACAATGGGTGAAGCTTATATTTGATAGAAATAAAAGAATTTTAGAATAAAAAGTAAACCTATGTAGGGAGGAGGAAGCATGAGGGTAGATTATTGGAGACATTAAGGCTACATTAAATAAGAAGGAAACTATAATAAAGCAATAAAGTGAAAGATACTAGAGTGTATGCATGTTGGTAGTGATGGTGAGATATATAGAAACACAATTTATAGAGATGGCTATGGAAGTAAGTGATAAAAAGATACAAAAAACATAGATAAAAAGAGGATATAAATATTGGTAAGACAAGAAAGTAAAGAAAATAGAGATAATTGAGTGTAAAAATCTCCTGTATAATTAAAAATTCCATGAACATATATTTCTATACCTAAAAATTATTTTAGGTCTATGTTAGTAGCCTTCGGTGAATGTTCAGTCACATGAACTACCTTAAGTAAATATTACAAACCTTCAAGAATTTTATTCTCTCCATTATCCTCTTTCTCACAAGACCGCATAGGTGATGTTCTTCACAATTTTCAAGAAAAATGGAACAAACTACTACTTTTACTATCTACATGGTTACTCACATAAAATTACTTGTATTAGGTGGGTCTATAATTCCTTTATAGCCCAGTTTTGATGTGGATGACACGTAGATCATAATTTGAATCAATTTTTATTAGGGTTTACACTATTTTTATGGATTTAGTTTCTCATGTGGAAATTTAGTCATTTTACAACTTATTTTGAGAAACCTAACACAACCCACTATCATGGAATTCCTATTAATGTAAATTATATTTAATTTTATCATTGTTCTACCACAACATACAATTACCCATTTTGGCATGATGTCAATATTGTTAGAATTCATTATTGAGCGCCACATATATTTAACTTACACATGTCAATGCATTTTGTGGTGTCATATTTTACCCACATTTTATCTTCTTATTATGATCTTTGGTGTTAGTTCATAATTAAAATACTAAGATAGTTGTTTTTCATACTTCCATAGCCACATGATATGGCTATAGTTTTTTGTAAATGAAATATTAGGCTATCCTTTCCATTGTACTATGTAGTCAAGAAAATGATGATAAAGGAAAATAAATGACTTAAAAATAGGGAAAAATATGATGAAACACATAAAATAGAGTAAGATAAATAAGATATTACATGGATATGTTGATATCTTGGACTATTTCTTGCTTATCAACCTCAAAATATCTTAAAATTGCCCATCTTCTTTCCCTCTCCTTTTTTCTTTTAGAATTCACTTACTTTTCATAGCTTGACATTCCTTAAGAAATAAAGAGTAGGAAAACAAAAAGGGATAACTAGAAGGGAGAGTACATCACTACCATTTCTTCTTATAGGCTACAAAACCTATTGGAAGCTCAAGATGGTAGAGCACTATGAAATAAGATGTTGCCTTATAGGATCCATGAGATCAAAACTATATTTCAATGGTTGATGTATTATTTTATTTTCTAGGGTAGTGCTAATCTCATTTTTTAGAAGATAGATTCTCCATAGAGCATACCTAACACTTCACATAGTGTACACCTATGTTGAACATTTCACACAAGCTAGTTGCATAACTTATTTTTAAAATCTCGTTTATGTGGTAAGTTGCATTTACTTAGTTCCACTTGTCCACTTTAGTTTTTATTTATATGTCAACTATTTTACAAAAAATTATGGCTTGTTGCCTCACACCATGGGACTAAGTTTTTCTTTCTCATTGGAATCTATAGAGGCTTGACAAAATAATACCATATTTGATATTTCTTCTTTGATAAGTCTTCTTTGGTGCTTAGTTGGTACCAGTCTAACCTTGATATTATTGAGATATTAAGATACTTTTAATTTTATTAAATATCTTATACAAAACATCAAGAGTTAGTGCAACCAACTATAATTTTATAGATGTTTTCTTTTTATGTGCAATGTCAGTAAGATGCATCTATGCAATTATTGAAAGCACTATAACTATCCACTTTGGATTTGATGTATCATATTTTTTTTCCAGATTCAAATCTTTTAGGAATGGCTTTCAAACCCTTTGTGACATTTTTTGTGTCCCATGACTTTGTGGTCCTTGGGCTTGAACATAGCCATGCTCTAGGTTTTGAAAATTTTGCTACTTTGACCAAATCCTCATCTTGGAATAGTGATTATTCAAGGTATAAGAATTTTTATCTTCTTGTTTGGGGGAAGAAAATTTCTTCACTTATATGTTCTTTAGAATTTCTTCTACTGGATCTATCTATTGCTCTTCATAAAATTTGATATGATATGGCTTGATTTTATCACTGTAAATATTAATCATCACTTTGTCACATGGGATTGTAATATGACCATGATCCAAGGCTAGAGGACCCCTTAATCACTCCAAAAACTCCTTAGACAAGCATATTTCAAATGAAGGTGGTAGATCAATATAGGGTTATGCATAAGGGGTTGGACTCGAAATGTACTTGTAAAAAAATGGTGAATCCTAATAAAAATCAAGGTGAATCATGGTGAATCCTAAGAAAATCAAATCAATCATCTTCATACCAAAATTTGGGGTATTTTAAGACCTAAAAAGGAAGGTCATATTTGGGTAAAATTTTGACCTATTAAATGACCTTATAAATTCATAAAAACACCACCATTATATCAAGATCAAAAAGAGCTTTCCAACCAGTACAAATATATCTGTGTTGAAGAATACAAGCTTATACTAAGAGGGGGGGTGAATAGTATATCGCCCACTTTTTACTTTATTTCTAAACCAATATCAATTAGTGTCATCAAGTGCAATTACCAAATATAGTAGTGTATATTAATAACATAGATAACAATTGTAAGAAAGTGCACAAATCACCACACACAATTGAGACACAAGATTTAATGTGGTTCCCCCAATGTCGGGTAGTCCACAATATAATATCCTTATAATATTTCACAAAGAAATAGTGATCCTTATCCCAATACAAATTATTACTTTGATCTTCTCAAATATTGGATGTCCTGATCTGCTTAGGTGGGCTTCACTAATCTTCTCAACTAGGCTCTAAATTGATCTACTCAGCTAGGCTATCCACTAATCAGCTCAGCTAAGTAATCCATTGATCTGCTCAACTAGGCTATCCACTAATCTACTTAGCTAGGCTATCCACTAATATACTTAGCTAGGCTATCCACTAATCTACTTAGCTAGGCAATCCATTGATCTTATAAGCTAGGCTCTCCACTAATCTGCTCAGCTAGAATATCCACTAATCTTCTTGGCTAGGCAATCCATTGATCTGCTCAGCTAGGCTATCCACTGATATGCTCATATACTATCCCAAATCTATCCTCAAAGCCTTCATAAAAGGCTCAAGAAATGATGCTCAAATGTTATCCCAAATCTATCCTCAAAGCCTTCACAAAAAGGCTCAAGCAATGATGCTCAAATGTTATCCCAAATATATCCTCAAAGCCTTCACAAAAGTCTCAAGCAATTATGCTCAAATGTTGTCCCAAATATGTCCTCAAAGCCTTCACAAAAGGTGCAAGCAATGATGCTTAAATGTTGTTCCAAATCTATCCTAACATTTTGTCCCAAAAGCCTTCTCAAAGGCTTAACCAATAACTCTCAAGTAGAACTCAAATCTCAACCACAAACCAATGAAGGCAAGGCTCAATGATGATCTCAAAAATGAATGGCAATGTATTCTTCAATGGATGACAACAATGATCCACAATGATCTCAACTGTATGAAAAATACTCTCCCAAATGGATGACAATAATTCTCAACAATATACTCTCAAATGTATGGCAAATGAGCTCTTTAATGAAAATTTATCTAAGAAATAACAATGAGGACTTCAACCAACCAAGGAAAATCTCCAAAATTAATAGCAATAGGTTCTCAATAATATCTTCTTCATGCAACGTCAATAAGCTCTCAAGAAACAAGGACAACTCCCTCAAGAAAAGATCTCTCAAATATTCAACAATGATCTCCTCAAATGAAAGACAAATGTATCCACAAGTGACTAGCAAATGATCTCCTCAATGGTCTCAAATAGAGGAAATGTACTCAACAAGTAACCAATAATACTCTCCTCAAAATAATAGCAAAAACATCCTAAATAGTGGCAATACTCTCAATGAACTCCACTAAAGCAATTACGAACTCAAGCATCAATTTTATCCATAAAATTGATTTACTAATCCATCCACTTCCTCTCAATAGTGAAGGCACATAATCAAGCAATTTGTCTTCAACTTCAAACCTTAAATCATGTGCATGTCTTCTAACTCAAGGTATCAATTAATTAGGTCTCAAGTTCCTAGTTTAATTTCATAATAAAACCATGCACTAGGACATATATATGTTCAACACTTTACAACTTTATAACTCCATAAATTCATTGACATAAACAACAAGCACCTATGCTTTTATTTATTTGTTTTCACACCTTATAACTCCACAAGTACACACAATAATTTTAAATTGTTTAATTCAACACCTTCTAACTCCCTAAATACATATAGAAATAACAAATAATATCTCAACACCTTATATCTCACTAAGCACACACAACAATCATTTATTTCCAAAAAATACCTTATGACTCCCTAATTTTGGCAGAAATTATTTTAATGCACCACAACTTTGGCAATATCAAATTTTATGATGTGCTAGATATAAATACCTTTTTATGAATTTCATAGCCTTTGCAACCTTGGAAAACATGAAAGTATTTTCCAAAAATCAATGCACCTTTACCACCTTCAAAATTGTCAACGTTTTACGCAAAAATCAATGTGCCTTCACACCTTCATGGGAGTCAAAATCTGTCCTCCTTGCTTGTGTTGTGAAGCGCTTACCACAGAGCACTGGCCCACATTGGAAATTAATCCCAAACACTTCATTTAATATCTATGCTCGACTATCAAAATGAAATCAATATCTCACAAAAAAAAATTTCTCCTATCGGGATTCGAACACAGACCTCACATGTGCAAAGGTGATGCCCTACCAACTGTGTTATGTTGTCCAGTGTGACATCAGTTCTGACAGCTTCCATTTTTGTCTTTGCCCTGGAATTAAATATTTTGTTTTACCTCTATGTTGCCTCCCTTCGATGATTCTCTCTCATGTGCTAATTATTATCCTTTATCCACAATGAAATAACCAAAGTATTATTTGATTTATATGACTTTCAATGCCTTTGAATGACGTTGGCAAACTTTGATTTACCATCCTGGCCTTTGCACCAGGGTTATGCATAAGCGGTTGGACTCAAAATGTACTTGTAAAAAAATGGTGAATCCTAAGCAAAATCAAGGTGAATCAATGTGAATCCTAAGAAAATAAAATCAATCATCTTCACACCAAAATTGAGGGTATTTGAAGTGTTAAAATGTAAATTCATATTTGGGGAACATTTTGACCTAGTAATTGATCTTATAAATTTATAAAATCACCACCATTAGATCAGGCTCAAAAAGAGCTTTCCAACAAGTACAAATATACCTATGTTTGGATATATATTATGGTGAATTTACCCTAAGATAAAATTGGTCTTCAAAACTTTAGGCGAATTGGCCAACGTCAAGGGTCCTCATTTTTGCCAATTTCAAATTCTAGAAATCCTAATATTCACCCAATTTGTGAATATTCACAACTATGCATAACCCTACTTTGCATGTCGGTGGATAATTTAATTAAAATTTAGACCTTAGAATTATTAAATAAATATTTAATAATTCATCTCTTATCTTTGAATTGGGATATCTCTTTCGTTTTTTTGAATTTTACCATGAAAATTTTTGCACCTAGGTTTTATTGAAAAAACCTTTTCATCCATCATCATTTGGAGATGTCTTAGCATATTGGTTTTAATAAAAAACCCTTTCGAATGGTTTTAATAAAAAACCTTTCCGTTGGTCTAATTAAAAAACCTTTCCATTGGTCTAATTAAAAAACCTTTCTGTCAGTTTTAATAAAAACCCTTGCCATTGGTTTTAATAAAAACCTTTACCATCGGTTTTAATAAAAACCATTAATATAATATTTAAAAATGAAATATTATATGCCTCTTGTACCACAAAACCCTGTATATATCCATGCTCTCCAAAATGTCATAAATAAATATTTATGAAGTGCTTTTGCCACCAAAACTCAATGTGATCCATGTGACATCAATGACAACACAAAATAACTCAAATTGCCAACAATGTCCCCCTTTGTCATTTATGGCAACACTTCTAATGCAAAACACCACAATCACTGCAAAAACTAGTTCTAAGAATCAAAGTTTCTCACCTTGACTCAATACTCTCTATGGAGGCTGCTCCCCCCTATCTCAATGCTCTCTTTGGAGGCTGCTCCCCCTAATTCAATGCTCTCCCCTTACTCAAATCTCTCCCCATTTGACATTAATGGCAAAAAGGGACACCTATGGGGCTAAAATATATGACTCTTAAGCTTAGTCCCCCCACCACATTCTCTCTTGAGGTGATTAATTTTTGGTGGGAGTATTTTTACTCCCATATTACATTATTCCTTTCCTTTGTCAACTTCCTTCCACTTCTTTATGATACCCTTTTATTGATGAATTACTTGATCTTCTTTTCTTGAACTTGTTTGACTTCTTACCTTGAGACTTCTTGAACTTATTGCCTTGAACCTATTTGGAATTGAGTCCTACACCATTTTGAAATATGTCCAAAGTTATTGTAATTAAAAAACTTGATATTGTAGCCTTTGGATGGTGCCCATGTTATGAATTTTTTCTTGAATTCATTTCCATATCCATTCCTTTCCTGAACCCTATATTGTGAGGTTATGTTTTCATAATAATTATGACCATGACCTCTAAATTGTGTATCTCTAATACCAAAACCATGTTGCTAATTTGCTTTGCAGTGAGAAGCTCTATAACCAATTCTATTGCATAAGAAGCAGTGTCCTTGACAAACATACCTTATTCCTTTGAAGTTCCTTCTAGAAAAATCAAATTTATTTGATCCATGGACCCTTTCTTGACCATTATCCTTGTGATCATATTTGATTTGTGCATTTTATATTTGATCCTTTCTTGTAGTATTTAAATCCTTTTCTTTAACTTCTTCCTTGTTTTCATCTTCAAGAATTTATTTTCCTCTTGAACTTGATTCACCTATCTCAAAACAACATCCAAACTGGATATTTGGAGCCATAGGAGATTTGGAGATTTCTTCATGAATCTTAGGTGCTTCCTTGATTTCATATTTTACAACTTCCTTTCCTTTTGAGTGTGATTCCCCAAACCTGAAATATGAGACCTTTGGTGCTTTGGAACATTTCTCTTCTTTTTCTGTATTTGTTTCAAATAGCAAATTGCCACACATCTCTATAGCCTCTGAAATACATGTTGCCTTCTTGGTGAAAATATCTTGGCCTTTTCAGTCATGTGATGGATCAACCTTCTCAAGTATAAAGCATCTCAATTCTTTTAGATTCTCCTTAACCTCTTGTAGTTGCTCATGGATATCATTGAAGTCTTCCTTTATATTAATCGAGACATATGTATTTCTTGAAATATCCTCCTCTTCTATTTAGAGTGGTAGTTATTCATCTACTTCTTTTAGACCATAGAAAAATCCTTCTTCATATTCACTATCACTGAGATTATTATCATCTTCTATAGCAAACAAACACTCTTGATTTCTTTGACCATGCCTGTTTCCTAGATGTGTCATTTCATCTTCACTATCACTGAAGCCATTGCAATATCTTGATCTGTGATCTCTTTGACCACATACAAAGCATTGTTCTCTTTCACCTTCTATTCCTAGGAATAGATGTTCTTTTTCATCATCTGACTTGTCTTTATCACTATGATTTGAGCTATCATTTGCTTCATCAATGTAGAAAGTTTTATTTTTCTTATGAAAAATTTTCTTCTTCTCATGCTTGCTTTGCTTGTACCTGTCATCTTTGTCATGCTTATATTTTCTTTCTTCTTTTCTTCTGTGATCCTATTTTTCATCATCACTATTTTTTTCATGTGGACACTTGTTTGCATAGTGACCATAATCAACACACTTGTAGCATTTAAATCTCTTCATATCCTTGTAATTCCTTGAATCCTTTTTCCTTTTGATGAAGTTAGTTTCCTCATCATTATCTGAATCTCTATCTATCTCTGGATCTTTCCCTTTATTTTTCTCTGAATCCTTGAATTCAATTTCTTTCATTGGAGCTTGATGCTTATCTATCCTTATCTTATAAGCCATGATAGTTCCTTATAGTTCATCCATTTTTGGATTGTCAATATCCATTGTTTCTTCTATCGGTGAAATATTTACATCATACTTCATGTGAAGTGATCTAAAATCTTTTGAGTAACATATTATTCATTCGTTTCAAATCCTATGCCTCTCATGATGTTAGCAATATCATCAAATTGAATTAAAAACTTTGCAATATCTTCATAATATTCCATTTTTAATTCCTCAAATATTCTTCTATGAGTTTGTAGTTTTGATAACTTTACCTTGGAATCTCCTTCATAGGTATTCTACAACTTGGTCCACATTTCATTAGCTGAATTATATACCATGACCTTTGTAAAATATATCTCACGTAGCCCACTTAGAACACAATTCATTGCATTTGCATTGATCTCAACCAATTTCTTGATAGTCTTATTTGTCTCGGGATCACCTTCAACCTTATACTCTTTTGTAACCATCTGCCATACCTCATATCCTTGTGATATCAAGTATTTTTTTCATTCTCATGCTCCAAAAAGCATAATTGTTACCATAAAATAGTGGAGCCTTACTTGTAGATGATCCATTATGTTAAGCGATATGTGTTCCTATAGAATCTGCCCTCAAGATGTTAGCCTTTTCGAAGGAACCCTCTATAATACCAATTGAAGAACACAAACTTATATTGATAGGGGGGTTGAACAGTATAGCGCCCACTTTTTACTTTATTTCCAAACCAATATCAATTAGTGTTTTCAATTGCAATTACCAAATAAAATAGTGTGCACTAATAACATAGATAACAATAGTAAGCAAGTGCACAAATCACCACATACAATTGAGACAAGATTTAACATGGTTCCTCCAATGTGGGGTAGTCCACAAGATAATATCCTTATAATATTTTATAAATAAATAGGGATCCTTATCCCATTAAAAATAATTACTTTGACATGCTTAAATCTAGGTTATCTTGATCTTCTCAGGTGGGCTCCACTAATATGCTTAGATAGGCTCTCCACTAATCTGTTTAACTAGGCAATCCACTGATCCACTCAACTAGACTATCTATTAATCTGCTCAACTAGGCTATCCACTGAGCTTCTCAGATAAGCTATCCACTAATTTACTCAGCTAGGTAATCCATTGATCTACTCAACTAGGCTCTCCACTGATCTGCTCAACTAGGCTCTCTAATGATCTTCTTAGCTAGGAAATCCACTGATCTGTTTAGCTAGGTTATCCACTGATATGCTCATATTATGTCCCAAATATATCCTCAAAGCCTTCACAAAATTTTCAAGCAATGATGCCCAAATATTATCCCAAATATGTCCTCATAGCATTTACAAAAAGGCTCAAGCAATGATGCTCAAATGCTATCCCAAATATGTCCTCAAAGCCTTCACAAAAGGCTCAAGCAATGATGCTCAAATGTTGTCCCAAATATATCCTCAAAGCCTTCATAAAAGGATCAAGCAATGATGCTCAAATGTTGTCCCAACTATGTCCTAAAATTTTATCCCAAAAACCTTCTCAAAGGCTCAACCAATCACTCTCATGTAGCACTAAAATGTCAACCACAAATCAACGAAGGCAAGGCTCAATGATGAACTCAACAATGAATGGCAAAGTACTCTTCAATGGATGACAACAATGATCCACAATGATTTCAACAATGTATGACAAATACTCTCTCAAATGGATGACAATAATGCTCAACAATATACTCTCAAATGTATGGCAAATGAGCTCTCTAATGAAAATCTCTCCAAGAAATAACAATGAGGACTTCAACCAACCAAGGACAATCTCCACAAGTAATAGCAAGTGGTTCTCAATAATATCTTCCTCATGCAATGTCAATAAGCTCTCAAGAAACAAAGAAAACTCCCTCAAGAAAAGAGCTTTCAAATAGCCAACAATGATCTACTATGTTAGTCTCATAATGACACTGAGATGGGGGATGAATCAGTGTAGCTATTTTAAAACTTAAATCTTCAACTCTTAAAGCCGAAACAATGAAAACTTGAAACAAAATAAAGCAAGTATAAAAAGAGAACATCACACAACACAAGATGTACCGAGGTTCATCGATTTGGCTACATCCTCAAAATTAATGTTTGGACTCCCATCTAAATCTAGCCTTTGTGAAGCACCAACTTTACAATCAATTTACCAACACCCACTAGAAAGAGCACCAACCCTTGATTTATCTACACCAATAGAAAGGAGCACCAACCCCTAATTTATCTGCACCAACATAAAGGAGCACCAACCCCTAATTTATCTGCACCAACATAAAGGAGCACCAACACCTTATGGCCTCTTTGAATGGTGTATTTAAAACCTTTAAATTTTTTTGTTTCTCCTTCTATGACTATTCGTTTTCTCCTTCCATGACTATTCATTTTCTCCTTCCATGACTGTTCATTTTCTCCTTCCATATGGGCATGCGTCCGCTTCTTTCCATATGTAATGACCATCTTAGATTTCAAATCATTAAAGATTCCTTATGTAACATTTTGTCTTATTCATTGAATTTTATCCTTATGTGACAAATTACCTTATTTAATCTTATATTTATTCCTTATAGGTCCACGTCACTATGCAGTCTTCAGTTTCACTATCCTGGTGTTCATCACTAATATCAGACGCACTGTCAACTACTCTATTCCTTTGGCAAAAATGCAACATGTCGCAATATCGTGACACTTTTGTTTCTCTGTTTGCCTGCCATTTTTGAGTCACGAAAATGCTACATGTCGCAATATCTCGACACTTTTTTTTCTCTTCCTACCTTCCCTTTTTGAGTCATGAAAATGCTACATGTTGCGATATCACAACACTTTTTTTTCTTTGCCTGCCTACCCTTTTTCAGTTGTGAAAATTCTACATGTCGCGATATCATGACACTTTTTCCTTCTTTCTCTTTCTCTTTGCTTTGGGCTGTGAAAATGCAACATGTCGTGATATTGCGACACTTTTTTCTCCTTGCTTTTTCTCTTTTCTTTGTACTGCAAAAATGCAACATATCGCGATATCGCGACACTTCTTTTCCTTTCTCTTTCTCTTTGCTTTGGACCGCAAAAATGCAACATGTCACGATATCACGATAGTTTTTTCTCCTTGCTTTTTTTCTTCTCTTTTGGCCGCAAAAATGCAACATGTCATGATATCGTGACACTTTTTTTCTTTGTGGTGTTTTGCTTTTTCTTTGATATTTAGCATATGGGCCACTTCTGTCTTCTTGGAAAATATGCAAAAAGGTGGATCCCCAATTTTGGGGTACGTTGTGAAGCAGCCACAACATGACAAATTTTTCAACTTTGCACAAACAACCTGTAACAACTTCACCCAAACATCAAAAACATCCTCATAAGAATTTAACATCACTGTACATACTCTGAATAACCTCTGAACTCTTGTCCAATACATCAACCGATCTATCTGATTGTGTTGACAACAATGACAATATCATCATCGCACCTTGCTCAACAATCTCCCCATTTGGAATTGTTGGCAACACACGTGCAATTTCCTGTAACTTTTCTCCCCCTTTGACAACAATACCAAAGGGCTGCTGCAAACTCCCCCTGAGTCAATGGACAACATTCTTAGGCAAAAATTATTACACTTAGAAAAAATCACAAACAAGAGAAAAAAGATAAAAAAATACACAAATGCTCCCCCTGAGAATGTGGTCCCGATAGCTAGTCAATTCTTGGGAAGCATGACCACTCCCAATTTATTGTGAAGGTACTCAAAGACTTCCTTGGGAAATGGTTTTGTGAAGATATCCTCTACTTGCTTTGTTGTTGGAAAAAAATCCAACTTAACCTCACCTTCCGCAAATTTCTCCTTCAAAAAGTGATACCGGATAGCAATATGTTTTGTGCAAGAATGCATAACTGGGTTCTTTGAGATGTTAATGGCACAGGTGTTATCAGACTTAACTAAAATTGGCTCACTAAAGTTAATACCAAGATCTTTTAGGGTTTGTTTAATCCATAATACCTACGTACAACACGTTGTCACTACAATATATTTTGCCTCTACTATGGATAAGGAGACTGAATCTTGTTTCTTATTGTGCCACGCAACCAACCTATCTCCAAGATAGAATGCACCTCCACTGGTACTCTTTCTGTTAGCTACACATGCTGCACAATCTGCATCTGAATACACAATAAGGGTGAAGTCCTTACCTTTAGGATACCATAACCCATACTCCATAGTACCCTTGAGGTACCGAAGAATCCTCTTCACTTCTGTCACATGAGTCTCCTTAGGACTAGCCTAAAATCATGCTACCATGAATACTGCCTGTAAAATATATGGTTTGGTAGCTGTCAAATACAATAATATCCCAATCATAGATCTATATATGGTTTGATCAACATGTGGAGATTTGTCATCCTTGATCAACTTGCAACCTGTCGTCATGGGAGTGCTAACTGGCTTACAATCCTCCATTGTGAACTTTTTTAGAATCTCTTTCACATATTTAATTTGAGAAATAAATATGCCCTTCTCATTTTGATTAACTTGCAACCCGAGGAAATACAAAATTTCACCAATCATTGACATTTCAAATTCTTTCTGCATCTTATTTGCTAAATCTTTACATGACTCATATTTGCTGCTGCCAAATATGATATCATCTACGTATACAACAAGAACAATAAGATGGCCATTTTCTACTTTAGCATACAAATTACTATCCACCATACCTTTCTTGAACCCTTGTTGAGTAAGATAGTTGTCTAGCCTTGCATACCATGCTCGGGGTGCCTATTTTAATCCATATAATGCTTTCTTCAACTTGCAAACCAATTTGGGATCATCACCAAGTTGGAAACCATCTGGCTGCTCAATATAAACCTCTTCTTCAAGTTTCCCATTCAAAAATGCTGATTTCACATCCATTTGATAAACTTTGAAATTCTTGTAAACTGCTAAAGCCAAAAACATTCTAATTGCCTCTAGTATAGCCACAGGTGCAAAGGTTTCCTCAAATTCAATACCTTCAACTTGTGCATAGCCTTTACATACCGATCTTGCTTTATTCCTGACTACCTGTCCATCTTCATTCAATTTGTTTCGAAAGACCCATTTAGTATCGATTATATTTTTATTTGCAGGTCTTGGTACTAACTCCCAAGTTTTTTTTTTCTCAATTTGATCTAATTCTTCATTTATTACCTTCATCCAAATTTCATCTTTGCTTGCTTCAAAAATAGTACCCATGTCATCCTAGAATAGTCATCTATACACAACATAAAATATTTGTCACCATTTATGCTTTGCATTCTCATGGGTCCACATAAATCAGTATGTATTAGTTCTAAAGGTTTGCTTGTGTAGTACTATTTTGTTTTAAATGAGACTCTAGTTTGCTTCCCCTTTTGGCATGAAGCATAAATGCTATTTGATGGTTTTCCAATGGCGGGAATATCTCTCACTACTTTTTTTGAGATGATTTTTACTAGATTGTCAAAACTGATATGACCGAGCCTCTTGTGCCACAACCAATTTTATTCTTCCTATCCAATCAAGAAAGATCCTTCTGAAGTCTCTGAGAGAGTGTACAGGTTGCTAGATGTCCTCAATCCAGTTGCTATCAACTTTCCATTGTTTTCTTTTTTGACTTCACAACCCTACTTCTTAAAAATCACTTCATGACCTCTATCACAAATCTGACTTACGCTCAACAAGTTATGCTTCAGACCAACCAAAAAAAAGACTTATTTTGACTTGATTTTTCCATCACTGATCTTAACTAAACCTTTTCCAACTATCTTAGCTCCATCATTATTTTCAAATTTTACTGAACCACCTTCATATTGCTGTAACTTCTCAAATTTTTGTTTGTCACATGTCATATGACTAGAGCATCCACTATCAAGTATCCATGGTGTAGATTTATTCTATGCTTTAAATGTTGTTTGTACGATTAGGGATTCCTTTTCTTCCTTAGATCATTCTTTTTATTTCCACTCTGGTTTGATTATAGTTTTTAGCTCTTGTTTTGACTTTTCTTTTTCATTAGCTTGTGCATGTTTTTTGGGAAATTTTCTATTTTGTCTCAGTCCATTTGGTTGAAATTTTCTTCCCTAAAATTGATTTGATGCAAATGTAATTCGAAAATTTCTTGCAATGTGCCCAAAATTATGATAGTTATAACATTCTATAGCATAATCCATCAAAGGTGAAAAAACATTTCTACTGGTAAAATTCCTTGGTCCTACATTATACTTGTAATCTGAAATCTTATGTCCATAACCATTACATTTAAAACAGTAACCAAAAAAGAGATGATTGAACTTGGGTGATAGTCTTTTCCATGTTGTCATTGGAACCATAAATATTTTTCTTCTTTGGTGTGTGACATTGGTGAATCCATCATTGTCAATTCTCCTTTCGTGCCTTGCATTATTGTTTTCTTCTGCATGAGTCAATTTTTCTTGATCAACCTGTTTCTTATCTTCATTCTTTATGGATTCTTCATTTATGGCCTTTGATCCATTTGATGATTATCCTTCCTCAAAGCCTAAACCAAATTTGATGCCTGTAGTCTTTTGGTTTTTTATGATCTTATCCAGCTTCATAGAACTTTCTTCATGTTTGTGATAACAACTAATTTTATGATTCATCTCTTCTATCTGCATCCTTAAACCAACAGTCTCTTCTTCTAGCTTGCTGCAATAATCTATTTTCATGGTTATTTGCACTTCGAGATCTTCAAATATTTTCTTGGATTCTTCTATCTATACTTTCAAACTGGTTATGATTTCATTTGTATCCTCAAGGTTTCTTGAAATTTTTTTATTATTTTTTCTTGCTATCTTCAATTCATCCAGAGCTGCAATTAGTTCCTCTTCCAAATTTACTTCTGCATCAATTTCTTCTTCATCACATTCCTGTTATTTTTCTATTTTTTCTTCTTTGAGTTCTATGAAAAGAGCTTCACCTGTTTCCTTTTCAAAATCCTCACCGTAGCTATCTTCTAATGAACTGACATTCTTGGAGATGAACCTTTTCTTCTTGAAGTTGTATTTTTTGAATTTTTTTTTTCTTCCAGTCACTTCTTTCTTGGTGCAATCCTTCATCACTTTTGTTCTTCTCATTAAGTGGACATTTAGCTACAAAATTCCCAATGCCTCCACAATTGAAACATTTGAATGGTAATTTACCTCTGTATTTTCCTTTTCCCTTTGTTAGTATTTGAACAAAGTTTGCTTCCATTTCATCTGATGTCTCTTCTTCCTCAGATTCTTATTTTTCTTTCATATTTTTATGGGCTTTAAAAGCAGCTTCTCTGTCTTTGGATTTATATTTTTCTATTCTCATCTCATATTCAGTCAAAGAACCATGCATCTCATCCATACTAAAAGAATTTAGATATTTAGCTTCTTCTATAGCTATAACTTTAGAATAAAATCTTTGGGGAAGAGATCTTAATACCTTTTTCATGATGACAAAATATTTGATTTCCTCGTCGAGTCCTCTAATCCCATTAATTACTTCATTAACTCTTAGCCTATATACCTCTATGTTCTCATCATCATTCATATTTAATACTTCGAACTAAGCTCGATGTGTTTGTAACTTGGCCTCCTTGATCTTAACATCTCCTTCATGAATGATTCTCAGTTTGTCCCATATTTATTTTATCATTTTACAACACATAATATTTGCTAGTTCACTATCCACTAATCTGCACATGTTAACATTCTTTGCTTTTAAGTCATTATCAAAAAGTTTCTTACTGGCAGCATCGGTTGGAGAAGTGGTGGGTATTGTGTATCCACTATCTACTGAATCCCAAATGTTGTATCCAAAAGCACAAATATATGTTTGCATCCAGAGTCTCCAAAATACATAATTAGTTCCGTCAAACAATGGTGATTTGTTTGATGAGAAGCCTTCACCACCTGCCATTGTGTCACTTCCAAGATCACCCTAGTCGGTTAAGCTTGTTCAGAAACCTCTCTCTGATACCAATTGTTAGTTTCATAATGACACTGAGAGGGGGGTGAATTAGTGTAGGTCTTTTAAAACTTAAATCTTCAACTCTTAAAACTAAAATAATGTGTTGTGGCTGATCCACAACACACCCCAAAATTGGGGACCCACCTTTTTTGCATGCTTTCAAAGAAGACCGTAGTGGCCCAGATGCTAAAAAATCAAAGGAAGAGCAAAATACAACATAAGAAAAAAGTGTCGCGATATCGCGACGTGTTGCTCTGTCGTGGCTAAGAAAAAGAAAGTGTCGTGATATCGCGACATGTTGCTCGCTAAGAAAAAGAAAGTGTCACGATATCACGACGTGTTGCTGCTAAGAAAAAGAAAGTGTCACGATATCGCGACGTGTTGCTGCTAAGAAAAAAAAAGTGTCGTGATATCACGACAGGTCGCGTTTTCGCGGCTCAGACAAGCGAAGTGCAGTGGAACGAAAAAGTGTCACGATTTCGTGACATGTCACGTTTTCGCGGCCAAGAGTAACAAAATGCAACAAGGTGAGAAAATGTCACGATTTCATGACATGTCGTGAAATCACGGTTCATAGAGGAGAGAGAAAGATAAAGTGAAAAGTGTCACGATATCGTGACATGTCACGTTTTCGTGGCCCAGATCAACAGGATGCACCAAAATGGAAAAATGTTGCGATATCGCGACATGTTTCGGTCTCGTGGCTAAAATGGAAAAATGTCACGATATCGTGACATGTCATGAAATCGCGATCGAAAGCAGCAAGAGAAGATTCAATGCAGAATTTGTCGTGATATCGTGACATGTCGCCGTTTCATGACCTAAAGACGAGATGAAGGGCAAATAGTAAAAATGTCACGAAATCGTGACATGTCGCATTTTCGTGACCTGGAGCAGCCAAAGTGAAGATAGAGAAAAATGTCATGATTTCGTGACAAAAAGCAGCGAGATAGCCCGAAAGAGAAAAGCGTCATGATTTCATGACAGAAAGCAACGAGATTTCATGACAAAAAGTGTCACGATTTCACGATAGAAAGCAACGAGACAGCCCGAAAGAGAAAAGCATCACGATTTCACGACAGAAAGCAACGAGATGGTACAGAATGAAAAAGTGTCACGATTTCATGACATGTCACGTTTTCACGACTAAGTGCAACAAAACACAACGAAGGAGAAAAATGTCATGATTTCATGACAGGTTGCATCCACGCGGCCCGAAGGAGAAACACATCACGATATCGTGACATGTCTCATTTTTGCGATACAGGTAGAGGAGCAAAGCTGCATATAAAAAATGTCACGATATCGTGACATGTCTCATTTTCGTGATACAGGTAGAGGAGCAAAGCTGCATAGAAAAATGTCGTGATATCGCGACATGCCTATTTTTGTCGTGATTTACATGGGGCCATTATAGAACATGCAGAAAAGTGTAGAACACATGGCATAAAGGTGTAAGGGTATGATAACGCTTCAAGGACGATTCATAGTTCACAGAGAAGATCAAACGTTTCGACATTGAGCAGAAAGTCAAAAATGATGAAGAGGTGGGGAAGATGAAATGAAGCGACCTGGGAGATGAAGCGAAGCGTCACAAGGTGAAACAGAGAGCATTGCTAGAAAGTTTAAAAGTAGAAGCATAGATTGGTATGAGGGTCGAAAACCGCTGCAAGCAGAGTTGCAGAGCTGAAGGCGAGAAGGCCATTCTGGGCCTGTTTGAGTTGTTTCTCTTCCACAAACTGGTTTGGAAAAACCAAAAGTTTTGCTATTGTAAAATGACATATTTTTAATGCAGAAGTGTTCAGAAATTTGCATCTTGTGGGCAAGAAAGAAGGAGATCTTCTGTGCATGCTATGGATTTAATGTTTATTCTTTCATTTTTCAGATTTCGGATTTATAGATAATGTTAAATGCCACTTTTGTGGGTTACATTAGGCGAATATTTGAAATCTGAATTTTATTTCATATCCTAGGAACCAGCACTTAGTCTATGGGGATTGTGCATGTTTTGCAGGTCCAATAGGTTAGGTTGCATGCATGGAAACCTCACATCTTCGGTTTTGTCGGAACAGGATAGCATCATACTGAGTGCATTTTATTTTCAGTTTTTTTCTGCATTTCATTTTCATTCTCTGCATTTTATTTTTTCCAGAAAGTTTAACTTATTTAAAATAAACATTTAAAAATTACAAAATCCAAAAAAAACAATGAACAATCATTAAAGCTTCATGATGAAATAAACCAGCATTGCCCCTTGTTTACAGTTACTTGCAATCACTAAGGTGTTCCAAGCATTTAAATTGAATATCTTTATATGAGATCATTAATACATATATGCAAATGCTAATACAGCGGAGACCTTGGAGAAGTTGTTTGTTTAACTTCTTTGCAAGAGAGGATTTGGAGCCCAAATCCTAAAGGAGAGTTGTACTTTCACAACTGGGTGAAAATACCACTCAACAGATTGGCGCTAGAAGGAGGGCATGAACTGGTTTATTTCATTGTGATTTAAGTGCTACAGGGATTTAAATTTTGAATATTTCATGCCCTATTAATTGTTATCTTTACTCCTCTAACACTCGGAAGACTGTTAAAAGGAGGGCCTGAATTGGTTTACTTTTTTCTATTTACGTTAAACAATTCAGGTATGTTGTATATCATTCTAACGCTTTTTGATTGTTCATACAGAAACAATGTGATTTGATTTAATTTTGAAAATTTTGGTTTTGACTAACGAAGTGTTGTTTCCATACAATTACTTTCATTTGATTTTAATGAATACATCTCTTAGTTGATGCTAACTTGATTTTTTCATACATTGCAGGTTGGATATTTTGCTAGTCATTTCACGCGGATGTGTCGGGATTCCTTCCTTTTTGACTAACAGATTTTGGTTCTAAAATTACATTTTGAGTTTCACTAATGGCAACACTTGAGGAGCAAATGGTATCCCTGAGAACAGAAATGATGTCTCTAAGAGAAAGAATGGTATTAATAATGGAGGATCATTATAAGGGTTTGTCTATACCTGTGGTACCCTATCAAATTCCTAAATTGTTATTAGAGTTTCTACGATGTTTTAATCAAGATGTGCCACTAGGATACTTGCAAAAACTGCACGTCTACAAGGATACATTATGTCAATTCCAGATTTTCTATGAGGAGGTGGCTTGTAAGTTATTTGCATACATTTTGGATGATAAACCATTCTTTTGGTACAGCCAACTACCCATGGAGGTTAGGACTTCTTGGATACAACTAGAAGCAGCCTATCTTTATCATTTTGGTAATCAGGTTGACTTAGAAATCTTGAAAAATCAGTTTACCTCCATATGTAAGGAGCCTAATGAATCCTTGAGTCAATTCAATGGAAGATTTCGTGAGTTGCACTCCCAAATGTGGGAAAATTTTAACACATTAGAAGAGGAAGCCATGGAAGTATACCCGGGAGCCATACACCCCACACTTGCTTCACTCATTGAGGAAAAAATGGGTGGCTTGTCTCTAGAGAAAATCCATGAGATCTTAGAAGAGATAGAACGACAAGGTCTTGAAGAAGAAAAGGCACAACATGTTCACATAAGAGATTGTCCTTCTAAAGATATTGATGCCAACCTACACCAACCATTAAAAATAGCACCCTCCACTCCAATGATATCTAAGGTAAATGATCAAGGGGATGAATTTGAATATCCAAATGTTACAACCACCTTAGATGTAGTCCAAGGGGAGGTGCAAAGTGCTAAACCAACATCCGCTAGTGAAGATTATGCAGAAATGATCTCATTCATAGAGATACATGATTATTCGGATAAAGGGGTCCTAAATTCAACAATGTTTGAAATATGTGATAGGACGGAACCTACCATAGAATTGAATGAAGTGGTTGAAAGTGAAATTGGAAGAAAACCAATAAATGAATTTGAAGATATGATAGAGTTTCACCACTTGTTCTTGGAAGATACTATTGATGAGATGTGTAAAATTAACGATCAAGAAATTCTTCACCCTCCAAATTATGATAAAATTGAATCATGGGTTACTAATTTGGACGATGATAGCCTTATAAATTTGAATTCAAGAAATAACCCACTTTTGGAAATAATTGAACCATCTAAGGAAGGTGAAGATGAATTTGATGAGAAACACATTGATGAATTGGAAGATGTTGAAGAAGTAGTTGAACGTCACCACTTGATTTTGAAAGATGATTATTATGATGCTTGGAAGAAGTGGGAAGACTACACTCACTCCAAAACTGCTAATGAAACTTGTGTGCCAATTGATATACAGGACAACATAATCGCCTACTCGAAGGAAGATATTACAACTCCTATACAATTTGAGGATGTTTTGGAAGAGGGTTTCAAATCTCATCAAATTTTGGAAGATTATAATGATCCTATTGCCAAGGACAAAGAAGGAAAAGAATTTATGAATGAATCAAAAGATCATGCCACAAACATCATGGAATTTCATTCCATGGATCTGGATGACGATTTTTACAATGGTTGGGGGAGATATGATGATGCATTCTTTTCTCACACCCCTGTAGATGAAACCCATATTGCACTGGATATACAAGATATTGAAACTTCTACCTCACATGAAGAGATACCATGGATAGTGAACAAAGAATTAGAACCAAATGACAAAGAGATTGATCAATTGGAAGCAACTCGAATAAGTGATCATCAAAACAGATTACTTGACATACACTTTGACCAAAAACATTTGAGGGTTGAAAAGGATGGGCATGTTTTCAATTGGGGTGCATGACCATATTTTGAATTTGAATTATGTTTATGATGAAATGTCGTTAAAGGTGAATGAAAAACAAGGTATAATTTTTAATCACACCTTTAATAACATTGTTTTAATGAATGGAAAAGAAGTTGATGCACTTGAATTGTTAAATCAAATTCATCAACAATTACTAATTGAATCTAGGGTAAAAACTGTTAATGATCCTAATTTAGTAAATATCCTAGATGCTTGCAAACTGTTGCACAAATTTGATTGGCCTACAAATTTGGAAAATGATTTGGCTTTAAAATTTTTAGAAATAGGCTCTTGCTTACAAAGTCTCATTTTGGATAAAGAGAGCCTAGTTCTAAATCATGAATCGAATTATGAAATGGATACTTTCAAGGATAGACAAGATAAAATTGAATATCATTTATTGTCTAATCATTTTAGTATTTTAACGCTCACCTATGAGAGTACTAATGGAATTAAATCTAATTGGTGGGGTGAGCAAGGGAAGTTAAAAGTTGTTGCATGGTGTGGTCTAATATTGTTTTTGTTGGATTCCTACAACACTTGGCATGCATATCACATTATATTTTTGTTGAAGTGTTCTAATCATGTTTGGGATCCAAGAAAGTGATAGTCCAAGCTTTGCATCATCTTGTATTATATTGTACATTTGTATATAGATTTTGGTTTTTTGGTTTTGGTTTGTGTTTTCAAGTTTCGTTTCTAGGGATTGCTATTTGGGTTTGGTTTTAAGTTTTGTGTGTTAGTCCTTTGGACATGTTTGGTTTGTCTATAAAAAAAAAAAAAAAGATGAAAAATAAAAATTTGAGATGTCAACTTATGCCTAAGATCAGGAGAATATGAAACATTGGAATTGTGTTGTAGAAAGCTCCACAAGTAACACAAACACATTAAATAATATCGTTTGAAACTTGTGATGCATGAAGTAGTCAGTTTTACAAATTATGGCAACATAGGTGGTATACTCCATCCACAATTCAGAAAAGCAATGCATTCATATTACATTCCATTTTGCATATACATGCCATCTTAGTTGCATATGCATTTCAAATACAATCATTGAAAGGTGTCAAATCCTCTTAGGGTTATTCTATAACATAAAAAAAAAAATCCTAAGGTTGGGAACTGATGCCCGAACTATCTTGAACCAAGCACGTTCTATGCACATTAAAGAAGATCTTGGGCAAAATGATCAAAACCATGCTTGGAAGAAAAGGTGAGGCGAAAAGAATATTTCATGTCTGTCCTATCATGCAACATTATCCTTAAAATAGTGGTTTTTACCACTCCCATAAAAGCTTAAAGCCTAAAACTAGAGTAGTAAGGATAGGGTTAAATCCTCATCGAACTTAGGTTGAGGATCCAACTCCCCAAAGCTCTGATTTGACCTTCATGGAGTAGTAAGGATAGGGCATAATTCTCATCTCACCTAGGTTGAGAATCTGATTCCCCAAAGCTTCCATCTTTCATTTTATCATAAAACTTGGATGGGAAGGATCGTACTACATGTCCTCTGCAAAGGATGGGTAGTCATCCCAAAAGTCCAAGAAACAAAAATAAAATTAATATTTTCCATATTTCATTTTATCATCTTGGATTGGAAGGATCATACTACATGTCCTCTGCAAAGGATGGGTAGTCATCCCCAAGGTCCAAGAAATAAAAATAAAATTAATATTTTCCATTTCATCTTAATATTGGATTGGAGGGATCGTACTACATGTCCCTAGCAAGGATGGGTAGTCATCCCAAAGGTCCAAGAAATAAAAAAAAAAGAGAATGAATGAAGCCAAATCATGGATTATGGGGTTAAGTATGCCCATGCGTGGCAGCATGTCTTGTCTAAAAGCAAGACCACTGACTGCTCAAACGGATAGACTAGCCTGACCATTTCATCCATAACAGGTTAAATCATTTTGTTCAAGATGAGGTAATGAACTCCAGATTAGAGTAGTAAGGATAGGGTTAAATTCCCATCTCGCTTAGGTTGGGAATCCTATTCCCCAAAGCTCTGATCTCACTTACACTTGCACATGGGTTCAAGATGGTAGTGACACATAACCAACTTTGGGATCTAATAAATTAATTCAGTATACATATATTTGGTCCTAAGAGGGTTTGACAGTTTTAATATGTTTGTTCATGATATTAGAAGGTTTGAGCCTTTGCAAAGCAGGTTGTTATATCTCTAGCATCTTCATCATACATCAAATCCTGCACAAATCATTCATAGCCTTGCATGCAAATCATAAGTGAAACTGACAATGGAATGTTGATCAATTTCAAGCGATAGGGAATGAAACACATTGCACACACCGAGCTGATACTTAATGATTCTGATGATTCATGTATTTTTGATCTATTGGCATTTGTTTATATTTCTTATGTGCTGATGCCTGTATCTAAGCTTGTATATTTCAGGTTGGGTTCTCACCAAAATGCTCAGGAGCATTTGACAAGAGAGTCGCCGTTTGTTGTGGCTGATCCACAACACACCCCAAAATTGGGGACCCACCTTTTTTGCATGCTTTCAAAGAAGACCGCAGTGGCCCAGATGCTAAAAAATCAAAGGAAGAGCAAAATACAACATAAGAAAAAGTGTCGCGATATCGCGACATGTTGCTCTGTCGCGGCTAAGAAAAAGAAAGTTGTCACGATATCGCGACGTGTTGCTCTAAGAAAGTGTCACGATATCACGACATGTTGCTGCTAAGAAAAAGAAAGTGTCACGATATCACGACATGTTGCTGCTAAGAAAAGAAAGTGTCACGATATCACGACAGGTCACATTTTTGCAGCTCAGACAAGCGAAGTGCAGTGGAACAAAAAGTGTCACGATTTCGTGACATGTCACGTTTTCACGGCCAAGAGTAACAAAATGCAAGTGAAAAATGTCACGATATCATGACATGTCATGAAATCGCTGATCAAGAGGAAGAGAAAGACAAAGTGAAAAGTGTCACGATATCACGACATGTCACGTTTGCGCCCGGATCACAAGATGAACAAAATGAAAAAATGTCACGATATCGTGACATTTTTTTCGGTTCAACGAAAATGGAAAAATGTTGCGATATCGCGACATGTCATGAAATCGCGATCAAGGGAGCAAGAGAAGAGTCAATGCAAAATTTGTCACGATATTGCGACATGTCGCCATTTCGTGACCTGAAGACGAGATGAAGGGCAAACATAAAACGTCTTGATATCGTGACATGTCGCATTTTCATGACCTTGGAGCAGCCAAAGTGAACATAGAGAAAAAGTGTCACGATTTCACGACAGAAAGCAACGAGATAGCCCGAAAGAGAAAAGCATCACGATTTCATGATAGAAAGCAACGAGATGGTACGGAATGAAAAAGTGTCACGATTTCATGACAGAAAGTAGTAAGACAACCGAAAGAGAAAAGCGTCATGATTTCACGACAGAAAGTAGCAAAATGGTACGAAATGAAAAAGTGTCATGATTTCATGACATGTCACGTTTTCATGGCTAAGTGCAACAAAACACAGCGAAGGAGAAAAACATCATGATTTCACGATAGGTTGCATCCACATGGCCCAAAGAGAAAAATGTCACGATATCGTGACATGTCTCATTTTTGCGCATGAGATGAGACAAAGTATTAGAAAAATGTCACGATATCATGACATGTCTCATTTTTATGATACAGGTAGAGGAACAAAGCTATAGATAGAAAATGTCATGATATCACGACATGCTATTTTTTGTCACGATTCATAGTGGGCCATTACAGAACATGCTAAAAGCACTGAACACATGGCACAAAGGTGTAATTAATGGTAACATTACCAAAGAAGATCAAACGTTTCGACATCGAGCAGAAAGTCAAAAATAATGAAGAGGCGGGGAAGATGAAACGAAGTGACCTGGGAGATGAAGCGAAGCGTCACAGAGTGAAACAGAGAGCATTGCCAAAAATTTTAAAAGTAGAAGCACAGATTGGTATGAGGGTCAAAAACCGCTGCAAGTAGAGTTGCAGAGCTGAAGGCGAGAAGGCCATTCTGGGCCTGTTTGAGTTGTTTCTCTTCCACAGACTGGTTTGGAAAAACTAGAAGTTCTGCCATTGTAAAATGACATATTTTTAATGCATAAGTGTTCAAAAATTTGCATCTTGTGGGCAAGAAAGAAGGAGATATTCTGTGCATGCTATGGATTTAATGTTTATTCTTTCATTTTTTAGATTTCGGATTTATAGATAATGTTAAATGCCACTTTTGTGGGTTACATTAGGCGAATATTTGAAATCTAAATTTTATTTCGTATCCTAGGAACCAACACTTAGTCTATGGGGATTGTGCATGTTTTGCAGGTCCAATAGGTTAGGTTGCATGCATGGAAACCTCACATCTTCGGTTTTGTTGGAACAGGATAGCATCATACTGAGTGCATTTCATTTTCAATTTTTTTTTTGCATTTCATTTTCATTGTCTGCATTTTATTTTTTCCAGAAAGTTTAACTTATTTAAAATAAACATTTAAAAATTACAAAATCCAAAAAAAAACAATGAACAATCATTAAAGCTTCATGATGAAATAAACCAGCATTGCCCCTTGTTTACAGTTACTTGCAATCACTAAGGTGTTCCAAGCATTTAAATTGAATATCTTTATATGAGATCATTAATACATATATGCAAATGCTAATACAGCGGAGACCTTGGAGAAGTTGTTTGTTTAACTTCTTTGCAAGAGAGGATTTGGAGCCCAAATCCTAAAGGAGAGTTGTACTTTCACAACTGGGTGAAAATACCACTCAACACAATGAAAACTTGAAACCAAATAAATAAAGTATAACAAGAGAACACCACACAACACAAGATGTACTGAGGTTCATCGATTTAGCTACATCCTCAAAATTATTGTTTGGACTCCCATCCAAAACCAGCACCCACTGGAAGGAACACCAACCCCTGATTTATCTGCACCAATAGAAAGGAGCACCAACCCCTAATTTATCTGCACCAACAAAAAGGAGCACCAACACCTTATGTCCTCTTTGAATGGCATATTTAAAACCCCTAAAAAAAAAATTTTCTCCTTCCATGACTGTTCATTTTCTCCTTCAATGACTGTTCGTTTTCTCCTTCCATATGGGCATGCGTCTACTTCTTTCCATGTGTAACGACCATATTAGATGATTCCAAATCATTAAAGATTCCTTATGTAACATTTTTTCTTATTCATTGAATTTTGTCCTTATGTGACAAATTATCTTATTCAATCTTCGATTTATTCCTTATAGGTCCATGTCACTATGTAGTATTCAGTTTCACTATCTTGGTGTTCATCACTAATATCAGATGCACTGTCAACTACTTTGTTCCTTTGGAAAAAATGCAACATGTCACGATATCGCGACACTTTTTATTCTCTGCTTGCCTACCCTTTTTGAGTTTTAAAAATTCTACATGTCGTGATATCGTGACACTTTTGTTTCTCTTCCTACCTACCCTTTTTGAGTAACGAAAATGCTACATGTCGCGATATCGCAAAAATTCTATTTCTCTGCCTGCCTGCCATTTTTGAGTCACGAAAATGCTACATGTTGTGATATTGTGACACTTTTTTCTTCTTGCTCTTTCTCTTTGCTTTGGGCCGCGAAAATGCAACATGTCACGATATCGCGACACATTTTTTCTCCTTGCTCTTTCTCTTTGCTTTGGACCACGAATATGCAACATGTCGCTATAGCATGACACTTTTTTTCCTTGTTCTTTCTCTTTGCTTTGGACCATGAAAATACAACATGTCGCGATATCGTGACACTTTTTTCTCCTTGATTTTTCTCTTCTCTTTTGGCTACAAAAATGCAACATGTCGCGATATCATGACACTTTTTTTATTTGCGGTGTTTTGGTTTTTCTTTGATCTTTAGCATATGGGCCACTTCGGTCTTCTTGGAAAATATGCAAAAAGGTGGATCCCCAATTTTGGGGTACGTTGTGGAGTAGCCACAACATGACAATTTTTTCAACTTTGCACAAACAACTTGTAACAACTTCACCCAAACATCAAAAACATCCTCGTAAGAATTTAACATCACTGTACATACTCTAAATAACCTCTGAACTCTTGTCCACTATATCAATCGATCTATCTGACTGTGTTGACAACAATGACAATACTATCGCTGCACCTTGCTCAACATCCTCAAATGAAAGACAAATGTATCGACAAGTGAAAAGCAAATGATCTCCTCAATGATCTACTCAACATGTAACCAATAATACTCTCCTCAAAACAATAGCAAAAACATCCTAAATAGTGGCAATACTCTCAATGAACTCCACTAAAGCAATTATGAACTCAAGCATCAATTTTATCCATAAAATTGATTTTCTAATCCATCCACTTCATGTCAATAGTAAAGACACATAATCAAGCATTTTTTCTTCAACTTCAAACCCTAACTCATGTGCATGTCTTCTAACTCAAGGTAGCAATTAACTAGGTCTTAATTTCCTAGTTTAATTTTATAATCAAACCATGCACTAGGACATATACATGTTCAACACTTTACAACCTTATAACTCCCTATATTCATTGACATAAACAACAAGCACCTATGCTTTTATTTATCTGTTTTCACACCTTATAACTCTAGAAGTACACACAATAAATTTCAATTATTTAATTCAACACCTTATAACTCCCTAAATACACATAGTAATAACAAATAATATCTCAACACCTTATATCTCTCTAGGCATACACAACAATAATTTACTTCCAAAAAATACCCTATGACTCCCTAATTTTGGTAGAAATGATTTTAATGCACCACAACTTTGGCAATATCAACTATTACCATGTGCTAGAGATAAATACCTTTTTATGAAGTTCATAGCCTCTACAACCTTTGAAAACATTAAAGTCTTTGCCAAAAATCAATGCGCCTTCACCACCTTTGAAATCATCAATGTTTTATCAAAAAATCAATGCCCCTTCACGGGAGTCAAACATTGTTCCTGCTTGCTTGCACTGTGAAGCGCTTACCATGTGAGAACTGATCGACATTGGTATTTAATCCCAAATAATTCCTTTAATCTCTATGCTCATCTATCAAAACAAAATCAATTTCTCACAAAAAACTTTTTCTCCTAGCGGGATTCGAACATAGACCTCTCCTTTGAAAAGATGATGCCCTACCAACTACGCTACATTGTCCAGTGTGACGTCAGTTTCAAAAGCTTCCAATTTTGTATTTGCCCTTGAATTCAATATTTCATTTTACCTCTATGTTGCCTCCCATTCGACGACTCTCTCTCATGCACTAATTATTATCCTTTCTTTGCAACAAAATAACCAAAGTCCTCTTTGATTTATATGCCTTTCAATGCATTCGAATGGCATCGACAAATTTTTATTTGCCATCCTAACCTTTGTGCATCTACGGATAATTTAATTAAACTTTAGAGCTTATAATTATTAAATAAATATTTAATAATTCATCTCTTATCTTTGAATTGGGATATCTCCTTCATTCTTTTGAATTTTGCCATGAAACTTTTTGCACAAAGGTTTTATTGAAAAAACCTTTTCATCCATCATCATTTTGAGATGTCTTATCACATTGGTTTTAATGAAAAACCCTACAATGGTTTTAATAAGAACCCTTTCCTTTGGTCTAATTAAAAAACCTTTTTGTCGCTTTTAATAAAACCCTTGCCATTGGTTTTAATAAAAACCTTTACCATTGGTTTTAATAAAAACCATAATATAATATTTAAAAATTAAATACTATATGCCTCTTGGGCCACAAAACCCTGTATATATTCATGCTCTCCAAAATGTCATAAATGAATATTTATGAAGTGCTTTTGCCACCAAAACTCAATGTGAACCATGTGACATCAATGACCACAAAATAAATCACATTGCCAACATATGTTTGGATATATATTATGGTGAATTGACCCTAAAAATAATATGATCCTGAAAATTTTAGGCAAATAGGTCGACATTGAGGGTCCTCATATTTGCCAATTTTAAATTTAAAAAAATTGTAATATTCACCCAGTTTGTGAATATTCACCACTATGCATAACCCTCAATCAAAAACCATTACATACTATATTACTACAAACTCTAAGTAGTTATGCAATAGGATTGGAACCTTTTCTATAATTCCAATTATTCAAACATGGATACCATTGCATAGAAACGTTTCATAATATAATTGAGTATAAACTAATCCCATGATTTCATAGACTATTTGGGGTATATTAAAATAGTGCTTGTAGAATCTATCATACTACTATGTAAAATCTAGATTTATATTAACAAGGATAGATAAAATTGCTAGGGCCAATTTTTACTCCAGCTAAGCAATGGTTTCTATGTTATTGACTCATGATTTTAAAAACCATTAATACCACCTTTCAATCCTTTCAAGGCTACTTCCACTAGGTTCACCTGTTCTGAGATCAAAAAGTCTTATCTTAATTTTTTAATGTGCATTTTGGTCCTTTGGGATTATTATTTGAAAATTTTATCATATTATCAAGCTATTTTTTTCCTTTTTTCCTTGGTTATTGCTAGATAATATAGCTTTTTTCTAGGTTTCTTTCCTTTGTTGATTCCCATCCCATTGATCTAGATTCTACTTTTCTATTTCAATCTTCCATATTGCTATTAATTTTCTATTAGAGTATATTACATTATTTGGTATATGTATTACATTAGGATTTACTTTATGTATTGTAATAAATGCACATGGGTGCATGATATTTAATAATGTAAACGTGCAAATTTATCCATGTTTACATGTGTCCATAGAATAGGAATTTGAATGGTCTAGAATTGGGAAGGCCAAGAGTGATTCATATGAAGAGTAACATTACATTATATATACATAGTAATGTGGAGATGTAAGAGACACAATCTAATAACATTATTTGGTTTTTTTAACGCTATGGCTTCATTTTCATGAGTCTTTATTTATGGCGTATTTAGGAGTAGCTATGTGAGCTATTTAAGTATTTCATACTTATAGAATATTTACATTATCATATATATTAGTTTGGTACTTTATTTCATTTCTACATGTTTTATTATTTTAAGTAATAAATCTCAAAAGCTAATAGTGGTATCAGAGCCACAAGGGATCACTATTTCTACAGTCAACCTAAACTTTATTATATTTTTTCAAACTAGACCTATCATTGTGTACTGCTACATGCAAACACTACCACAAGAAATTCCTTGAAGTGTGAAGGAGATTATCTCTAGAAGGAGAAACCAGAGAAGCTTGGTGGAGAATTTCTATTCCAAGAATAAATTTGGAATAGAAGAATATTTTAGATCTTGAAGTTAGACCTTGATATTAGATATTGAGGAGAATAAGAGACCCATGAAAGAGGTATTATTGAAGAAATTGTTAAATTGAAAAATACTACAAATTATAGATTGGACAGAGTCTTTCCACAATATTGTGAAGACTAGGACTCAACACAAGATTGGTTCTACTAGTTTTGAGAATAGGTAGTGAAATTAATTTATTTTAGAATTCTAGAAATTCTAAATATATTTGGTACTACTATCTAAGATTATTTTTGAAAAAAATTAACACCCAGAAGTTGAGAAGCATCCTAAAAAGGATAAAGAAGAATTTTACCTTTGTTGCTTAAAATTATATGTGCTTTCTTTGTGAAAAAATTATTTTTGTGTTGTAGAAAATTAGAGACTGAATATTGAAGAAGACTCGTGAAGGAAGTCCCCTAAAATAATTTAGATAATAAAGAAGTTGAAGAGACCCATAAGAGGTTAGTTTTAAGAACTTCTAGTTTTGGAATATTGAATATTGGATATAGAATATTGTAGGTATAATATTGTAGATTGGATATAAAAAAAACCCGTGCAAAAGGTTCTCATAATAATTTGAATATTGGATAATTGGAAGGCCTAAGAAGAGGTCCTCCTATATATTTGAGGAGTAGCATAATTTGGAGATCCAAGAAAGTGATCTCATTGTAGAATTTCCATATATGGGAGATTGAAGAACTTAGAAAAAGGTTTCAGTAAAGTTTTGATAAGAAGAAGTTGAATATTCACAATAAGAAGTTGAAGAGTTGCAGAATTAGAAGATCCAAGAGAGAGGTTTCAATATATTTTGAAGTAGAATAAGAAGTATGGAGAAATCCTTGTAGTATTTAGAGAAGCAACCATTGAAGGTATCTTAAAGAAAGCAAGAAGCAAGAGAGTGTAAGTAGATAGGAAATTTGAGGAAAGTTCATGATAACAAATTGCAAGTAAGGGGAAGTTTTTGGATTGGGGTAATTATCACCATACAACAAGAAGACCAATAGAAATAAGTGTTTGGAAAGATGTTTTCTAGAGTTTAGGGACAGTGTTAGAAGGTCTAAAGACATTCAGATTATTGATAAAGAAGAAAAACTAGAGGTCAATTTTGATGTCCAAGGTTTGGAAAATCTAAGGATAACCACAAAGTTTTGAAGGCTGATTTGTATGAGAAAAGTGTAGGTTTTGGAGTAGATATTGAAGAGTTGCAGGAGAGCATATTGAAGGTATCCTAGAGTTACAGTTTGAGATGTTTTGGGTAGATTTTAAAGTTCCCACAAACAAGATATTGAAGGTGTTTAGATAGCAACAAAAGTCAACATTTTGAATATTCTCATTGTAAATTTAATCCAATGAAAGAAGTAAGGATTTGATTATAGAGTTGTGGGTTTATTAAAACTAGTTTATAAAGTATTAATATATATTAGATTCAGAGTATGTGAATACATGATTGAAGAAAATTTGAATCCACAAAAATATATTTTTTTGACAACATTGAAGGAGGATAAAAAACTATAGATTTGGAGTTGTTTTGTGAAAGGATATTTGGAAGCAACGAAGAAGAATTTGAGTAGAAAGCAAGGATACAAATTGATTAATATTTAGAGTAGAAAAGTAAAGGAGAAAATTGGTGAAACTTTTGAAATTTTGAGATATCAATATGGATGAATCAAATCACCAATGAAATTCAGCAAAATAGAAAAAAGAAAGGTATGAAATATTGGTGTAATCTAAATCTATTATTCGAGTATTTGGAATCAACTATAATCAAGTATTAAGAGCACCATATTATTATTAATATGTGAGATCCATATTGCATATTACATTTAAAATATTAATAACTTAAATAACTTCATTAAGTTAAGTTCTTAGTAGTATTTACATCTTAACAATCTAGCAATACTAAGGATAAATAAAAAGTGCATAGTATTGTTAGTGAATACTTTGCTATTGTAGATTTATAAAATCAAAGTGAAATAAATAATCTAAGCTAAATGAAGACCTAATAAAGGTTATAAATTTGGCAAAATTTCTAAGGGTCAAAATACACTAGAAAAATAATAAGAGTCTTGGACGAGCACAAACATCTAGAGATGTTGAAAATTTTGTTGTATAAGAAGAATCACCACTCAAAAGAGCAAGAGAAAATTCCAATCACAAGGAGTGATACCATTGATCTAAAGAGGAAAATTATTAATAGCTACATCATTGGAAATATGTGGATAAAAGATAAACATCATCGAAGATATGTAGATGATTTTTACACCATTGGATTCCATTGAAGAGAAAAAGCCACTTGTGAAAGTATAAAATAAAATAATGGCATCCTTCCTTGATAAAAAAGCATATGAATGTGAAAATTAAAGCTCAAAAATACATTGAGACAAATGTATTGAAGCATGAAGTGAAATAAGTATTGGAACATTGAAGATTTATGTTGGAAGGAATAAGCAACAATGGTAGGAATAGTCTACATGCAAGTGCCACGTAGATTAACATTGGAGAAGCATTGAAGGAGTGTTACGAGTAACAACCATTGCCAATTATATTTTTTAGAGAAGGAAACCATATTGTAAAGGAGGCATAAGATTTGGAGTTTCAAGTGGTACATACTTGATTAAAACTTGAAGTCAAAAAACAATAAATAGAAACTATAAGGTCAAAGGTTAGTTCTTACCCACTAATGGAAACATTCTTCCGAAGCACCAAAATATTGAAGAGTCCATTAATAAAGATGGTAGATTAGTGTAGGCTGAAATATATGAAGAATATCATTAATTGGAAGTTGTAAGAGAACCTTTAGAGATTTATTGAAGGTAGAGTGGGAGAATTTATATCCCAAATAAGCCGATGATTTAGGCTAAGATATCACACGTGAATACAGAGTCTTCCAAAGATGTACATAATGGAAGATTTGTAGAGGAGTCAAACATTGTTGATTGAAGAATACAACTCTAAGCCTAAGGTAATTTATTTCATTCAAATTACTCACAAGATATGAGTATTAAGTTTTTTATAAGGATATTATTTTCTAAGGTGAAAATAAAAGATACTTTCAGAAGAATAAGTCTATATTTGAAACCTTAAATATAATTGTAAAGTGAAGAATTATTAAAGAAATAATTCTTTAGTAGAAGTTATTGGAGAAATATATTTATATATAAGAGTTTTGAAATTCAGATATTAAAGTTACAAAACTATTTTAGAATATTTTGAATTTAATTGATTTGGAGTAATAAGGATTTTTACAACAAATTTAATTTATAATAATTGCAAATACATTCTTCTAAATGTCTAAATTTGGAGATATAAGGTATTCTACATCAACTTAGGAATTGAGAAATTTAGAAACATTATACTCTTGTGACTAAAAGAGTAAAAGGGTAATTAACTCAAAAGGATTAAATTCTTATTAAGAATCACAAGAAAGGATACATTAAAGGAAGCTATGGAAACATTTATTAAGTATATAGGAATCAAAGGTTCAAAATGGTTCAAAGACATAGTTGAGTCTAAAAGTGATAAGAAGGAAAATGAAAGAGAATAATCAAATATTAAAGAGTTATTTTATAAAGATATGATAAAATAAAATAATAATATTCCTATTAATAAATATTTTTTATAGATACGGAGAAGAAGAAAATATAGAATAGCCTCATTTGTTGAAATTTGGTTTGATTATTTCATCAAATAATTAGATCAACTAGATTCCTTCAAAACAGGTGATAAATAAATTGGTATAGTCGTACAATGCACCTATTGCAATAAATTTGATCATGAAAAGAAAATTTTTATAATTTCCATCCATGCAAATATTGTGGAGAAAAAATTCATCCATATTTTACCTGTTATCATAAGGATAGGTACTATAGAAGATTTGATGAAAAACTAGTGTTTAGACTAGAGTGTCTATTTCAAGTTCTCATTTATGAAGCTTCATATAACGATGAACTCAAGATGCATATTTATGAGGATTAAAGAAATGGAACATTCAAAGAGCTAAAGGAAAGAAATTGGATCATTTCTTATTCACTCACGACTTGTCAAAATATGAGATTCATAGTTCATCAAATACACTTAAATAATTTCAAGAACAAAGATATAAAGGAGGATATTCTACAGGAATAACCTGATAGTGCAATATCATAAAAGAGCTTATGAAGTGTCATGATAGATGAAGACAAGTAAGAGAAAGAAGAGCATGGTCAAGAATGAACATATTGCAAAGTGTATTAAATACTGAAGACTAGAGTCCTCAATAACCAAATAATATAATATGAGGGGGTGTTAGAGTATATTACATTATTTGGTACATGTCTTAGATTAAGATTTACTTTATGTGTTGTAATAAATGCACGTGGGTACATAATCTTTAATAATGTAAATGTGCACATTTGTCCATGTGTACATGAGTCCATGGAATAGGAAGTTGAATAGTCTAGAAGTGGGAAGGCCAAGAGTGCTTCATATTAAGAGTCGCATTACATTATATATACAATGTAATATGGAGATGTAAGAGACACAATAATAATAATAATAATAATTGGTTCTTTTAGTAATATGACTACATTTTTGTGAGCCTTTCTTTATGGCTTATTTAGAAGTAGATATGTGAGCTATTTCAGTATTTCATACTTATGAAATATTTCCATTATCATATATATTAGTTTGATGCTTTATTTTATTTTTGCATGTTTTATTATTTTAAGTAATAATCCTCAAAATATAACATTTTCTTATAAAATTTACACCATTTTTGGGTTATCGTCCTTTTCCTACCCAATTATCTTAAGAATAGAACTAGTTTTCTTATCTTTATTAAGATATCTTCTTGATCATATGCTCTAAATTTTTCTTCAATGTCCTATCGCTTAGTTTTTTTGGAAACTAAAATAGGAAAAAATGGTGCACCTAATGATGAATAACAATATATGTACATATCTCCTATGTCTTATGAGCATCAAATTGGAATCATGAAAGTAATATGGAAAAGATAAGCAAATAACAAGAAATGAAGCAAAGTAAACCTATTTATTATTAATTAAGTGGATCAAATCTAGGTTACAAAGGGTCCCCTTGACGGCTCAAATGGCTGATACAACTATTACAAAGTTTGGGTTCCCAAGGATCAAATACTTCTAGATATTTGGGTGCACATCTAGTGTCTTTCCTCGTAACCATAATCGAGGTGGGCAGGCCAAGGCTGCCACTGCTCGTGTCTTTGATATTTGATATTCTATGATCCTTCCTAATGCACTGTGTAGCCTACACCTACACACAAGGAGAGTAGAAATGTCACATAGCAAATGTGTATGATGGAAAACATCCAATCCCTAGAGGCACCAAAAAAAGTAGTAGTGAGAATACACATCAAATCAACTTCAAAAGACTTTAAATTGCATAGGGATATAAAATAGAAGGTTTGGGATAGATCTCACTAGAAATATAACAAAAATTGTGTTCAATGGCATGCCACAATCACAATCACCGTCCTCCAATTGCAAAACCCAAAACAAACAATTCCTAAACCAAAACACCCCAAAATAGAATAAAACTTGGTCATAGTACATAAAGGGACATTCTAAGACAACCTATATGGTTAGATTTGCAATATAAATGAGATTTTTAGGTGTTTCACCAAATGACCATTGTAGGCCTATGTGAGATCCTAAAAACACTAAAAATGATATATCTCCTTCAATATAGATCCAAATTGCATGAAATTTTTATAGAAGAATCATATGACAATCTAGAATATTAAAAAAATAGAAGAAAACCCATGCACATATTTTCTTCTGTCCCAGTGTGGGACGGTGGGGACTATTATAGGCTGGGGGTTGTCCTAGGGTGGGACGACCATGTTAGAATATATTTCAATATTTCTTCTTTTTAATTAATTTGATCCTAACAATCTTATATTGTTGGATTTGGTTTAATTTAGGCTAGTTGTTATTTGTTGCAACTACACCTAATTTAGTCTCGGGTGGTTCCACAACCTACGGACTAATCTTGGCTCGAATGTATTATTTATACTTCATCACATTAATGAGAATTAGTTTCACTTCTCACATTGTATTAGAGAAATATCTCCACCCTCTCTGCCACCCTCACTTTTAATGATCTTGTAGTAGCAGTTAGAGAGCAAAGCTTTGGAGGCGAAGCTATGAATTAATTTGTTTTTTTTTTGTGAATTTTTAAATTCCTATTGGAATTCGTGCCAGCATAATCCCAAAAATTTGGGATCAACAAACCGGTCAAAATGTGGAACCCAAATCGACCAACCGGTCAAAAGAGATGTTGAATTTTGAAATTCGAGAGAAAGGTCAAAAATCGTAGAATCGAATGAAAGCAAGAAAAGGGAAGATCAATAGAAGTGATCCACGTGGCAGCTAACACTGAGACTGCCAACACCACATGGGAGGAAATCCTATGACCTCTCGGGATAGCCTCTCCCTAAGAGGAGATACTCCTTTATGGAGTATAAAGTGTTTTAAACACTTTAATATCTCGTAGTCCCATCGATGCGGGACAATTGCTCACCAAAAAAATGAAATTTATTACCTGCACTCTGTGACCAAACCATAAACGACATCACCTAAGCACACCACCTCCTATTTTTCATTTTCTATGAGTGTTCTATCTAGATTTTGAGAGTTTTAAAGGATTCATGAGGTAAAATCGACACGATCTGCTGGATTGGTTTTTTTATTTTATTCTCAGATCTCATCGAGGAAGAGAATTTTTCTCTCAAAGGACATCAAACTCACTTTGACAAGCTGTTTTTTTAGGGATTTTTCTATGTTTTTTAGCTATAATATAGCTATAATATTTGTGGGAATCAATTGCTAAGAGCATTTCATCATCGAACGAGTAGTTTGAGTAAAAACACATTTTTTTTTGTACTTTTGAATCACCACCCCATAGCCACTCTACAGTCACCCCAGTTTCGTTCTGTTACCACCCACACTCCACCCTATTGCCACCCCAAACTACCGCCTGAGCATAATTCGAGCCGTGACTGAGGTGTTAGAGCCACCGCGAGTTTTCTTTTTTCTTGTGGCTACACTATTTGAGGGAGGGCACCGAGATCAAATCTTGGATCAGCCCACTGGCTCACTGGTTGTGAGCCGAGTGGTAAGGCCTTCAGGATCCCTAAGGTCACGAGGTCAAAACCCGCTAACCCCCCCCCAAAGAAAAGGTAAAATTTTAATTTTTTTAAAGTTATTTTTTTTTCATATTTTTTTTCTAAAGTTAAAAAAAATTAAATTATTTCAAATTATTTTTTTTATAGGTTTAAAGTTATTTTTTTTATAAAATATTTTTTTGCTATATGAGATAATTTTTAAAAATGCTTTGAAAAAAGAAATTTTTAAGGGGGGAGTATTTTTTTAAAAAATCAAAGGGGGATAGAGAGTAATTTTTTGAGAAAAAGCAAATTTTGGCATTATTGTAAAGGTGCATTTTTGGCAACGCCCGACACCTAGTGGTTTATTTATGTGGGTAATTTTATGTTGTATATTGCATTTTTTCTTGTTTTTCACTACATCATTAAAATTTAAAATCAAATTCACTCCCTAAGTCCCTAGAATAAATAAAACCCATATGTGCAATTTATTGCACTACAATATTCGATATTTGTGATACCTCTGGCCAGCACTTACAGGTAAAGTTTTCATGATTGCACTACTATATCTGTCGCCTAATATAGCTACCAAAACAACATCTAAGCTAGTTCTCTATTAATCATCGGGGAGAGATAAGTTTACCATTTTGCTATTTTTTTACTCCATCCACTACCCCAATCGCTGTCATGTTTAAGCTTAAATCCAGATGAACATTCAGATATCCAAAGTGTTTAGGGGAATTTACGCCCCATGCATGAGTATTGAATACTTTCTAAGGTCGGTGCCATCAACGAAGCAATTCCCTTTTAGTACCGCCTAAGTACCATGTATTTTATAATAATTAAAATTACCTACAATCTCCCTCACGTAAGGGCGAGTAATTTTTCTTGTTTTTCAAAATACCTATAGTCTCCCTCACGTATGGGTGGGTATTTTGTATAGTATAATAGTCTGGAATTAAGGTATATCAAAAGGGGACCATTTGGTGTTATAATGAACCTTCACAATGTTTACAAAATTAATTACTAATGCTCATCAATTGTTGAAAGGTCTAAACTATACACCATGGAAAAACAAAATGAAGGTAATCCTAGAGATGGATGATCTTTGGGATGTTTTTTTTGGAACAATAGTAAGACCTTCATCTATAGTTGGAGCCACAACTCTCACTTCTGATCAAAAATACTTTGATAAGATAGATAGCAAGGCAAAAGTGCTCATTTTGCTTGTTGTCTCTGATAAATTTCAACCCCATATTTTTGATTGTCAGAATAGTAAAGAGGCATGGGATGCTATTAAAACTATTTATGAAGGAAGGAATGACTCCACCATTCTATTTCTTCAATCTCAATTACACAATCTAAGCATGAAACTAGGAGAAACAGTTGAAATTTTTCTCTACAGAGTGTCTGAGTTGAAAGGAAAGTTGAATTCTTTGGTAGCACCAGTTGATGATAAGATCCTTACCTCAGTGGTATTGAGAGCATTACCTAATTATTTTTGAGTGTTGATCACCTCACTTTAGGTATCATAAAGGAAGGTTACCTTTTTTGAGTTGGTAAATTTGCTCCAAGAAGAGGAAGCACGCCAAATGCAGTGAGATGATTTTTCTAACACCGCCCTCTACACCAACAGGAAGGGCCCCAAGAAGAAGGGTAATTTTTAGAAGGGAGGAATTCTTAGATTGATTCAAAAGGGAAACACACTCAACAACCTCAAAAAACTAAGAGATATTATAAAATCTGTGACAAGGAAGGTCATGATACAAACATGTGTTGGCATAAGAATAAGCAACAAAAACAGTAAGTCCAAAAAAGACCACACAAGAACAAGCAACCCAAAGTGAATGTTGTTATTGAGGAATCTAACATAGATTTTGAGTGAGCACACAAAGTGCTCATGACTACCACAGTATCCAAGAAGATAATTCTTGTATGGTATGTTGATTCTGGAGCCAGTAAGCACATGACTGGTGATAAATTATGGTTTGAGTCTTTTGAGGCCAAAGAGGGCAAACTTGTCATTATTTCCAATGATAAAACCTACAAGGTTTAGGGATAAGGTATAGTTTATGTTATGCTTCCTTATGGTAAGTACTAGATTGAAAAGGTTCTCTATGTTCCATGATTGGCAAACAACTTGTTGTCAGTCACACAAATTTTGGAAAAGGATATGGTTGTAAAATTTAGTTTTGATGGGGGCAAGAAGTGTTGTTATATTACCATGAGGGGTAAGAGCATAGCAACCACTTCATATAAGCATGGCTTATTTGCCCTAGATGTTATCTCTACTCAATGTTGCCATGAATGTCTCTACAAGGGAGGCAACTTCCCTATGGCACAAGAGATATGGACATATGAGTTCTGGTTACTTACTTGATTTGAGTAAGTATGAGATGGTAAAGGGTATTCCTTCCATTTCTACCACATTTCCAGTTTGATCTGACTACTTGGCAGGAAAGCAGCATAGATTACCTTTCGAGAGAAGCTCTATAAGAGCAAAGAAATCTCTGGAGTTGGTTCACACCAATCTATGTGGTCCTTTATCACCCAACAGTTATGGTGGAAAGAGGTATTTTCAAATTATTTATGGATTATTACTCACACAAGATGTGGGTATTCTTTCTTCAACTGAAATCTGAAGCATTTGGCTTCTTTCAACAATTCAAGAAATATATTGAAAAGGATTTAGGGACTTTTATAAAGACCCTCCACTCAGATCAAGGGGGGGAGTACACCTCTAAATAATTTTTTGCATTCTTGATTGAAAATGGGATCACACGATAGTTAACCATTGCTTATACTCTAGAGCAAAATGGAGTTATTGAAAGGAGGAACCGTTTATCATGGAAATGGTTTGTTGCATGCTCACAGGAGCTAGAATTGGGCAAAAATATTGGGTAGAAGCTATCACCATAGTAGTATATCTATTTAATAGGGAAACCACTAAGGCCCTACAAGGAATGACTCCACAGGAAGCATGGAGTAGTATATCTATGTATTTTTGGTTGTAAAGCATTCATGCACATACCGAAATAAAAGAGGAAGAAGCTAGATGATAAAATATTGAAGTGCATTCTTCTTGGCTATGATGAGCACTCTAAGTTTTATTGATTTACTAATCCCTTGACCAAGAATATTCACATCAATAGAGATGTAGTTTTTTATGAGGCTTTCACTTCACAAAATACATCATATGTATACCTAGAACTTGTGGAATCCAAAGTTGAGAAGTCTCCTTCATCATCAAAGGTTGGAGGTCCTTCTTCATATTCTTCAAACCCATAGATGAAGAATCCAAAGTGGTATACAAATACAATCATATACTCTAAGATATGCACTCCACCAAATTTAACTTTGGATAGGCCTCTTACTCGTAGCATGGCTCAACAGGAGAGAGTTGCAGCAGAGATTACTAGGGTTGATGATCTTTGTCAATATTTTGATGAACTTTCTATAGATCTAGAGAGAGATACAGAATATATGGATATTGATGATGATAGGGTGTTTATGTCTTCAATAGATGAACTTGAACCTACTTCAGTGCAATATGCCCTTAGTAAGCCTTACTGGAAGGCTGCTATGGATGCAGAGTATAAGTCTCTTATGAAAAACAAAACTTGGAAGCTTGTCGATCTCCCATACAAAAATAATCCCATAGGTTGCAAATGGGTATACAAATTCAAGTACAAGGCAGATGGGATAATATATAATCTTAAGGCCCGACTTGTTGCAAAGGGCTATGCTCAAAGATAAGGCATTGACTATGAGGAAACTTTCACACCTATTGTATCGCTCCAAATTTTTTGCATCCTTACCTTCAAGCTATAGGATCCATGCCCAAAATGGGGATGCGAGAAGGATGGGACAATACCTCGGACTAAGAGGCCCTTTGAAGGTCCCACCTCTCGAGGGAGGGGTATAAGGGTGAATTTTTAATGGATGGTGGGTTCACCAGGAAAATTTTAAGTGGCAGTTTCCATGCCTAGGTTGATGACAAGTTTGATGTGTTCATTTTATGTTCAATCATTCAATTGCTAGGTTTGGCCAAAATTAATCTAAGCTAATCTATATGTCGATGCTGATTTTGTAGATACAAAAAACATAAATAAATCCTATACACAGAGAATGCGCTAAATAAGACAAAATTTACCTAATTTTGGATGTCTAAATGAAGATTATGCAGTTTGTAGTAGTCCAAATCATCTTGAATCATACATAATCATCTGATATTTCATAGAATCATCTCAGATCATAATCGACCATCTAAGATCATATGGGATCATCTGAGATCTAACGAATTCGTTAGACGAATTTGTCAAAAACCTGTAATCACAAAAACAGATACAAAATACCAAAAATGCAACTGCAAAAGAAAGGTAAAATGATAGAAGTAACAATGAATTTGCCTAAATGTTAGATATAGATAGCAATTAAAAGGAAATGCATCAATTTGATAATTTATTTTGACTTTATCATATATCTATACTAAATGAGGTGAACTCTAGGATGCAAAAATAAAATAAACAAAGCTAATGCATAAGAAAATGAATAGAAATGATAAGTAAATGCAAACTTTGGGCTCTAATTACCCCCAATCTGGAATACAGTTGAGATCGCCTCCAATTGTACGAGATCATCGCCGATCTGGGACAGGATCATCCGTAATTGTCTAGAATCGTCAAAGACAATACGAGCCTGCTCTAACTGAAAAACAATAAGATTCCTACAAGAAGACTTGAAATATGCAATCCAAATAAATTATAGAGGATGCACAAGGAGCTAACTCTACAGATAAATCTGTCAACTAGGGCTTCAAGGGGGTTTGGGGGGTTCATGGGAGTTAAGGGGAGTTCAGGGGATAAACTAAGAAAAACCTAGTTTATATAGGATTAGGGAGAGGTTAGGAGGTTGGAAATCATCCCAATTTGGGAGATCTCCAATGGGGGAGACTCTAACTACGTAGACACACTTTATGCCCAAGTTAGAGAAATTGTTGAAACATAAGCTAATTATGAAAATTTGGTTTTGGGACGAAATCGTTTGGACATTCTGTTCCATATGAATTCGTTAGATCTGGGATGATTTCGTCTGATCTTAGACGATATCATCCAATGGTAAAAAAAAATCCTAAAAATGGCACAAAAAATGAGCAAAGCAGGTAACAGGTGGTTTAACGGGCGGTTTGGGTTAAAATTAAAATTTTAATATTTTACTAAGGTTTAACTGTGCCAATTTTAGGGTGCTACATTTTGCCCCCTCTTTAGCGAATTTTTTGAAGAAAATGCGTTAAAGACGAGTTTTTCTTGTTTTACGAGAAAGAAAAAATTTACTCAATTTTTTAGACGATGATTCTAGGTCGAATCGTACGACTGCTTACTATGGTGCCCCCTCCATGTTTTTACCCAAATCGAACGTTTGAGGTAAAAAAATACGGAAAAGCAAAATTAAAAATGTTGTTGGTTTGGAATAAAATTAGGAAAAATAGGGTAAAACCCTAATTCATTTTTACTGTTCATTTCTACTATTTTAGAATTCTACAGAGAGAAAAATGGTGGAGACAGCACACAGAGTGACAGAGGTCCGGTGCGGGCTACGGGTAAGGATCTAATCCTAGGAAATTAAGTTTGAATGAATTTGTGCAATTTTTTGTTTTAAATTTAGACTGTTTTGGGGCATCACGACTGTTTTTAGGCCATTGACGATGTTGGGATGAAATTGTCCCTAAATCGTCAATTTCGTCGGAGGGCAAAATCGGTGACATAGGGGCGATCTCATCCAACAAGAGGTGATCCCCAAGTTGCAAAATAGGAGACAATTTTGTCTTAACAAAGGACGATATCATCCAATGGTGGATGATATCATCATTTTTAAGAAAGTAAGCTTGATTAAAAAGTGTTTAATTTTATTTTAATGATTGGTTTATTAATGAATTTTATTGTTTTATTGTTTATTTTGTAGAAGGGATTACTGAAGAGTTGATAATGGAAATATGGCAGATTGAGAGATGACTTGGCCTCTCTTGATCAGGAAAAGCGTGACCAACTAGACCAGGTTGGTTTACAGCATGTGGTAGAGATGCCACAAGTACCGACAGACATGGGGCTACTAACAGCCCTAGCAGAGAGGTGGTATCCGAGGTCATCCTATTTTTGGTTACTAATAAGGGAGATGGCTCCCACTCTAGAGGATGTATGGAGGATCATGAGGATCCCAATACAAGTATGGTTGATGATGCCTACGGCAAATTAGGGCCAGGCGATGATGAGATTGACCGAAGACCTGAGCTTCGCCTTGGAGAAGGGCGGAGTGAACATTGAGTCTCTAAGGCAGATGCTTGGGACATCTAGGCTGACTCGAGTTTTGGCAGGGGTAGTAGGTGGCTTACTGCTGCACCACCAGAGTGGATGCAAACTACCATGGCTCCTCTCAGATGTGGTCTATGACATGAGAGACCACGGTTATAGATTTTCTTGGGGCAATTTTGTACTATGCCGCTTGTATAGGATCCTACATGGGGTCATATACAAGGGAGGCCGATGTCTGGTCTTGACATCATTACTACAGGTTTGGTTCTGGAAGCACATCATGGTGTGGAGACTGGTAGGGATCCTACTGATAGGGGTTGACTGGGAGAGGCCCCAGGTTTTCCACTGGTGGCTACAGAGGGGTTCATAGTGGTAGATAGATCTATCGATGTCACGAAGGTTGTTGGACGACCTCATCCTAGACCAGATCACTTGGAGACCATGGCGAGAGCACCCCGAATGGGAAAAGGATGGGCAGGAGCTGGCTCACATCAGGTGAGTATGTTGGGTAAATATGGAGTAGGGAGAGGTAGATCTCCACCACTACGACCAGGTTCTACAATAGTTTGGTCTATAGTAGGGGATCCATTCTCTTAGGGATTATGAGTACTCCTACACTGTTTGGGATAGTACTATGCTGAGCAAGGCTCTAAACATGCAACGATTTTGGAGTCAAGATGTGGACGATGCCCCCATCTAGCTAGTGGATGGTGATGACACTAGGGTCATAGATGGGTACAATGCCTAGTATGTAGGCATCCACCCTCCTCATATGATAAGGTCACAGGGTATAGTGCACATCATGGTGCACCGAATGGGGAGGCAATGCCAAGCTGCTATTGATGCAATGCAGGGTCACGGTGGGAGAGAGCAGCGATGGTTTCCATAGGAGAGATGCTAGAGGATGGGTCAATATCCATAGATACCTCAGGAGATAGGGAGGAGGGAGAGGGGAGTCCCTTCTTAGCAAGGGGAGAGACCATCATCACCCGATAAGGGCAAGGGTGTAGAGGTAGGGGAGAGCAACGAGATGGTGGCTCTCTGAGCTGAGGTTACCCATCTCTGAGCTCAGGTGTAGACACTACAGGACGAGGCTACACATCTCAGGGCTCAGAGTAGAGGGGCTCGCACTCAAGATCTCATGCGGTCTATTGCTCAGACTGTATTCTATCAGGGGTTATACTATCATGTGGTTCTAGATAACCAGAGGGTACCACTACCAGCCCCTATTGCAGATCTAGTCATGATGGGATCGTCGAGGACATCCTCGTGATCGATGACAAGGACCCGAGAAACAACCCAGACCTCTATGGGACAACCATCTCCATGTCAGGGCGGGGGAGGAGATGAGGCTGAGAGCTCGAGGGCTTCTCGTGGCTAGCTGCTACAGAGGGCATATTGTATTAATATATATTTTTTGAGGGGATTGAGTATGCTAGGGTATGATTGTTGCATACCAATCCAGATGATGTACATATTTTATCGATGATATATATATATATATATAGATTATCTTTTTGATGATATGACTTATGCATGTTGGATGGTGCTTTAATTTTGAATTTTGTGATTAATTGATGATTCATGTAATTATGTCATTGGAAATAATTACAATTTTTATGTCATGGCATAAAATTGTAAATGAAATAATTTGATATGCATAAATTGGTTGTTTTTGTGGTGTGATTGGATGAAAATAAAAGGGACTTCTAACAATAATTTCAAAGGACATTGTCGCTGGTATAGACCGTTTCATGGAGTCGCCGCTCACTAGGTCGTCAAGCTAGTCCCAGTATAGAAATATTGCAAAAAGTAAAAGGGTGCTTAAGAGACTGTCTTAAGACTTTTGTGTTGTGATGATGGAAATAATAATGATTTGTGATTTGTTTTCAGATTTTCATAAAAATATTATGTATGACATATTTAAAGAAAATATGATTTTTGCTAGGCATAAATTCCTAAGTGTGATAATTTTTTTTGAATAAATCCTTAGGAACTAAACCATCATTGCAAAATTGAATGTTGACATAATGACATGAAATAGAATAAGTGTTCGTTCGTTTTTAAAGCTCAAATGTGTAACATAATGATGTAAGTCATATGTTTTTATGAATTTGTTTAAAATGAATGGAAAATAAAACTAGAACAATGGTTTACGCTAGGCATAGAATTATAGGTATAGACTTATGCCATCATCACGAAATCCAAAGAAGAAATTGATATTTTAGTTTTATTGCATGATTTTTTTTTTTGGTTTTTGATAAACAAAAAATAATAATACGAACATGACTTTATTGATTATATGTGTGTCGTATGTTGTTTGAAAGCTTTTTGTGATTTTTGAAAACAATAATTGTTTTTATACTAAACAGATGTTCTGAAATACGAAGATAAAATTATTCCAAAAGTTGCAAAAATATTTTACATTAGCTCAAAGACAAATGTAGATTATCTACATTCCAAGGATTCAAGCTCATTCACCCTTCTTTCTTTTCAAGGGGTAGGGAAAGGATTTTGTTGTTTTTTCTTTTGCTTTTCTCTTTTCTCTTTTTGTTTTTGTATTTTTGCCTTCCTTTTCAAGGGGTAGGGAAAGGATTTTTTTGCTTTTGCTTTTGCTTTTGCTTTTCTCTTTTCTCTTTTTTTTTTGTATTTTTGCTTGATATTGAGATAATGCTGAAATATTGCTGTGATGATAAAAAATAATATTTTTCTTTTTCTCTTTTGCTTTGACTTTTTCTTTTGCTTCCTATACTAGGGATACTTGCTCGGATTGGCTGTAGAGAAAGGGATTTTTATTCTGGGTAGGGGTGAGCTTGTCCTTTTGTCAATTCTCAAATATTCTAGACCATGTGCATGATAGGATAGCAGGGGAAACTTTTCACTCAAGAAACCACTTCTACTATGTAGCATCATATTGAATTTGCAATGAAATCATTTTAATGTGAAGAGATGTACTTGGTTCAAGTAAATAACAAGATCAGTTCTCTATGCTAAAAATGTTATTTAATTCAACTGTGGACTTTGATATATAAGAGATTAATAATCATATCAAATAAAATCAAGACATTTATGCATGTGAGTGTGAAAGTGCGGGATTCCAAATAAATGTTAATTTATCCAAAATAATTGAAAATATAACTGCAATACTTCACAATTTGACACATAAAAAGATGTTTTTTTGAATATTTTGATGTTTTTATATTTTTATTTTGAGTGATGAAAAGAAAAAATAAAGACTGTTACTGTTTTTTTTTTTTTTGAAAAATATTTTGATATAAGTGGCTAAAATGAAAGAATATAAAAAATACAATATATGCAAATGATGAAATGACCCAATGTTATGCATAATAATGTTTAAGATGCATAATTTTCATAGGTTCTTTGAGATCTTTATCATCTAAGGTAGCTAATCAATACGCACTCGATCCAAATTTAGCAGTGATGACATATGGTATAAGCCAGTTGGGCTCAAATTTACCTTTAAGGTCTTTAGTTGCATTAGTATTTTTTTTATTTTCTTTTAAGACAAGGTCGTCGATCTCAAAGGATCGAGGATGAACTTTCTTGAGGTATGCTCTCTTAAGATTATTTTTCTAGGCACGAAGATGCTCCAAAGCATTGATGCACTTTTCATCTAGGAGCTCTAGCTGACTAAATCTGCCAACACAATATTCATCTCCTACTTCAATATCTTGAAGTAGTAGAGCTAAAGAAGGAACTTCTAATTCAAAGGGAAAAACTGCTTCAACACCATAAACCAAAACAAAAGGTGAAGTACTTGTGGGGGTACGAACGCTAGTTCGATAAGCCCAAAAATTTGGATATAATTGGATGTGCCAATATCGACTAGATTTATTGACCAGTCTTTTGAGGATTTTGATTAATGTTTTATTAGATTCTTCTTCTTGGCCATTACCCTAAGGATAATAGGGAGTGGACCAACGATGTTGAATTTTATATTTTTGACATAATTTTTTGATATCTTTATTTTTGAAACAAGTGCCATTATCGGAGATGAGATTTGCAGGAATGCCAAAACTACAAATAATTTGGTTAAAAATAAACTTGGAAACTTGGATTCCAGTGCATGAAGCTAAAGGCATACCTTCAACCCACTTCATGAAATACTCAGTGGTAGTTATGATGAATTTGTGTCCATCGGATGACACAAGGTTTATTTTTCCAATGATGTCTAAGCGCCATTTTGAAAAGGGCCAAGGAGATGAAATAGCCTGTAGTTCTTGTGCAGGCGCATGGACAAGGTCAACATGTTTCTAGCACTTGTTGCAATGGCACACATAATCATGTGCATCATTCTCCATGGTAGGCCAAAAATATCCTATCCTAAGGAGCTTCTTAGCAATGGCACTACCACTAAAATGTCCCCCACAAGATCCATCATGGGCTTCACTCAAAGCTGATCTAGATTTTTCTAGATTCAAACATCTTAGTAAGATGCCTTCAAAAGATCTTCTATACAAGGTATTACCAATAATTACGAAGTGACTTGCTCGTCTACATAATAACCGATGCTGGTTGTGATTACAATCTTCACGAAAAGTCCCATTTTGAAGAAAATTAAATATATCAGTGTACCATAGTTCTGGAGTAGTTTTGTTGATTAGAAACATATCCACAAGTTCTAAGCATGATTTTATTGAAGCGGGTTCTTCTTGTTGCAATGGCACACATAATCATGTGCATAATTCTCCATGGTAGGCCAAAAATATCCTATCCTAAGGAGCTTCTTAGCAATGGCACTACCACTAAAATGTCCCCCACAAGATCCATCATGGGCTTCACTCAAAGCTAATCTATATTCTTCTAGATTCAAACATCTCAGTAATATGCCTTCAAAAGATCTCCTATACAAGGTATTACCAATAATAATGAAGTGACTTGCTCGTTTACGTAATAACCGACGCTGGTTGCGATTACAATCTTCAAGAAAAATCCCATTTTGAAGAAAATTAAATATATCAGTGTACCATAGTTCTGGAGTAGTTTCATTGATTAGAAACGCATCTAAAGGTTATAAGCATGATTTGCTTGAAGCATATTCCTACAGTTGATGAATAATGATGGTAGCATATTCGTCATCTAACTCCAAGGGCAAAAGAGATGCAGCTACAGCCATAGCATCAGCTGCACGATTGCTAGTTTGAGGAATAGCTTCCAAGGTAACTTGATCAAATAAAGATAATAATTATAAGACATTCTTTATATGGGCATAATTTATCATCTCTGGTCTGATAAACATCATTGATTTGATTTATAAAAAATTTAGAATCACCGAAAACCAATAAATTTTTTACTTTTAGTGCCAAGGCAGCTTGTAATCCAATGATGAGAGCTTCATATTCAATAGTGTTATTGGTGCAAGCAAATGTTAGTTTGAAGGACAGAGGTATAAGATGTTTCTACAGAGATATTAAAATAATACCTACACTAGCCCCACTCATGCATTGGGCTTTGTCAAAGTATAGGGACCATTGCTCAGGATGGTCTGCCTCTAATTTAAGGCATTCACCAAGAAACTCAATGATGAGGGGATGGGTCAACTCTAAGGGTGCAACAGCTAATTGATCTACTATGATTTGACCTTTAACAAAATTTTGTCCTATAAATGTGAGTTCAAACTCGCTTAGCACAAGAACCCACTTGGTTGTGTGACCAAATAAGTATGGTCGACTCATGAGATATCACAAAGGGTCGAATTTAGCAATAACATACGTTTTTTGATTGAGCATATAGTGGCATAGTTTCTGTGTAGAAAATGACTGCTAGACATAGTTTCTATAGTTTTGTGTAGCGAGTTTCATAACTGATTAAGGTTTTGCTAATGTAATAATTAGCACGTTCTTTCTTCTCATCGTCAAGTTGAGATAACATAGCTCCTAAGGCAAAATCTAAATAAAAAATGTACAACATAAATGGATGATCATATCTAGGTTGGGAAAGCACCGATGGTTTAAGGAGATATTGCAAATGCTTCTTGGAATTCTTCATCCCAATGAAAAGAGACATCTTTCTTAAGAATCTTAAGAAAGGGTCCGGTTTTGTCTACCAATTTATCGATGAAGCGACGAATATCTTGGAGCTTACCTTGTAAAATTTGTAATTCAGATATATTTGTGGGTGCGGGCATATCAGTGATAGTCATGATGTTGAGAGGGTCAATTTCAATGCCATGTAAAGAAACTATAACCTCCAATAATTTACTGGACTTAACTCCGAATATACATTTGGTTGGATTTAATCGGATAAGATATTCCCTTAACCGATCAAATACTTTTCTCAAGTTATCTAAATGATCATCTTCTTTGATGGAATGAGCTATAATATCATCTACATAATCATGTAGAATATTATGCATCATATCATGAAAGATATAAGTCATGGTTCATTGATATGTTGCACTTGCATTCTTTAAACTGAATGGCATCACTTTCCAACAAAAAGTTCCCCAAGGGGTAATAAAGATTGTTTTAGCCTGATCTTCAGGAGCTATCCTGATCTGATTATAACCAGAGAATCCATCCATTAGGGATATCATTCTGCTCCCAGTAGTGAAATCAATGATCTGAACCATGTTGGGAAGAGGAAAATTGTCTTTAGGGCATGCAACATTAATATCTCTAAAGTCTTTGCAAACCCTAACTTTGGTAGCTTCTTTCTTAGTTCATTGGAACTACATTTGAGATCCATTCAGCATAATCAATGGCTTGTATAAAAATAACCTTCAAGAGTTTTTCTAATTCTCCTTTGACTAGTAAGGCCACTTTAGGATGCATTTTTCTAAGCTTATGTTTAACAGATTTAGCATCCAGATGGACTACTATGTGATGCATAACTACAAAAGGGTCTAAACCTGGCATATCTTCATATGTCCAAGCAAAAATGTCTTCATATTCTTTAAGAAATGCAATGTATGCATCTTGTTTTTCTTGACTCAATTATGATCCAATGTTGATGATGTGAGGGTTATCTTTGGTTCCAATGTTAATTTTTATAATGTTTTCAACTTCCATATGTAGATCTCTCTCAAAATTATATGGGGTGGGTGAAATGCCTAATTCTTGTAATTCTTACAAGGCTAGCTTGGATAATTTGTCTTGAGGAGTCATGGCCTCAAGCTGGGCTATACTAGGTATAGAGCCATCGAAATAAAATCTGTTATGTAACAATTCCTCAACAAAGACATCATGGAAGATATCCCCTTCCAAATCATCATCAGATTTAGCAATCATCTTAGGGTAAGTTATGGATAGCATATTGCATGTAAAAGGATTATCCTTTAAACGCAATGCATCGCGTTTATCCAAATAATATTGGTAACATATAAGATGGTCATCATCCTAAAATGGGAAGGGCTGACCTTTACTAGGAAATAGGCCCACACCACATCGGGTAGGCCATGGTTCTACCTCAAAATGTTCTTTCATACCATTTTTGGAAGGTCCCAAACCTTTCCCTTTATAGCCCAATCTAAGCATTATAGGTTTAGCTTTAACATACTCATTAGCAAAATAATAGCGAGCATACCTGTCATAATGAGTCTTGATATTTCTAGGTATTCTTCCCTAGTCATATCCCTTATAAATAAAAGTACAACTCTCGACTTTGTAGATACTTCCCATAGGTTGTGGGAGGCCCAAGGTATGAGGAGAGGGTGGCAATTTATTTAAAATATGGGAATATTGCATACCAACATTTTTTTTTCTGATACAAGAATTTTAGATCAATCGGGTAAGAGCTCGTCAGTAAGAGCATAAGAGGTAGAAGGATCATTTCCTATGTTTTCGGTTGTGGAAAACATGCCTTTGATAGGCGTAGATGTTGTAGAGATATCGATGGATAGGTCTAAAGATATGGAATTTATAGGAGTGAAACAAGAAACATTGGTAGAAGGATCATTTCCTATGTTTTCGGATGCGGAAAACATGCCTTTGATAGGCGTAGACATTGTAGAGATATCGATGGACATGTCTAAATATATCGATGGACAAGTCCTAATGTGGATTTTTCATAATATGGTTGAACTATATGTAGATGTGTGGTTGATGAGGAGGAGGAGATGATGTTATGAGTGTGTGTTTCACACGTTTGGGTGGATGATGAGAATTAGGATGTGTGGATGACAAAGTAGGACAAAATTGAACTCCAACAGGTTCTGCCAAAGCACACATATCAAAGGGTCTAGGATCACCATGAATGGTAACCAACTGATTTTTAAATTTGAATTTAACACACTGATGTAAAGTTGAGGGAACAACTCGCATCGCGTTGATCCAAGGGTGACCCAAAAGTATATTGTACGATGCAGGGCAATGCACAATAAACATGGTCGTGTCTAAGGTTCTAGGACCAACTTGCAATGGAATAGTAATAACTCCACATGTTTCTTGTGTTTCGTCATTGAATGCTTTTATAATCATATTAGTTCTTTTCATTTCATCACTTCTAAACCCAAATCTTTGGTAGAAGTCAAAAGTGCATATGTTTAAAGATGAACCATTATCAATCAAGACTCGTTTAACTGCTACATCTCCAATTAGGGCAATAATATATAAGGGGTTATCCTTATGTAGACTATGTTGTGGTATATCTCTATCCCATAAGTCAATACAATCGACTTCTCGAGTTATGATAGTATTGGACATGGCTTCAGGTTGAATATTTTGTGGTACCATCATTTGGCTTAATGTGAGCATTAATTCATCCCTATGGGTAGGAGAAGACCTTAAAAGATCCAAAAGGGAAATTCTAGTTGTAGTATTTGATAATTGTTCATTAATATTATAAGGAGGTTTAGGTTGAACATTAGGCGCATGATTCCCTTTATTGGGATTTTTCAAAAAAAATGGAGCTAATCCATCATCTGAGTTTGACCTTGTTGAGATTTTTGAGCCTGTTGTCGAGTAACAACTCCGATGGTACCTACAATATTATTTTGCAAATGATGAATAGGTCTTGGTCTAGTGTTTATGACTTGTTCATTAGAAAGTATTTGGTGAGAAGATGGTCGAGTAGTGACTCTTCTAGGAAATGGTTCTTTCGAAACCATAGAATTTGTGATGGGTTGAATAGCATCTGATTCGTCTTCAAAACTATTCGATTGATTTGAGGTGATTTCCATGTCACTTTCAGTCGCATATTCGGTATCACTAAGATCAAGTGTTTGAATATTATGTAGAGGTCTATCTGTAACCATGGATAAAGTTGTGTCAAATATTTGCAGATCATGAACAGGTAATTGTCCACTAATAGTTCCTAAATATCGTGTAGGAGGGGGAACATTATGATGCTCAATTTTATTAGCCACCTCTTTACCATGCTTTGGTAAAGGATGTTGAAATATGTCCAATGACTAATTGGCATTCTAATTCTGATTTTGGGAAATGTTCTTTTGAGCATTATTAGGAGTATTTTGTTTAGGTTGAAAGTCTTGCACCTCCATCTCATTGTTATCAATCAGGTATTGTATTTTGTGTTTTAACCTTTTACAAGAGTTGGTAGTGTTTCCAGGTCCTCTATGGAAATCACAGTGTAAATCAGCTCTGTATTCGGGTATAGTTGGATCAGGTTCCCGGATGTTTGGTAATTGGATCAATCCTCATGCTAGTAATTGCGGGAGAATGGTTGATAAAGGTTGATTTAACCTAGTAAATTCTTGGGGTGGTTTATCAGGAGGTTTCAGTATAAATTTCTCTATTTTTTTCACAACATTAATAGTAGCGATATTTCTACTATCAGTGACTCTATCACCCACAACTTGTTTATTTTTATATTTATTTCTGGATGTTTTCTCATCATATTTCTTTTTGAGCCAACCTCTCCTAATGAGAGCATCTTCCACCCTTCGAGCTAAATCTATAGCTTGATCTAAGGTGGTCAAGGTAGCATTTGATAACTCATAGGATAGTTGTTCTTGTAAATTATTGATAAAAATATCTAGCATTTCCTGGTAAGGTAACACAAAGTGCAATTTTCCTATCAACTGTCTCCATTGAGCTAGGAAATCAGAAAAACATTCATCTTTGTCTTGTTTTAGGTTGTACAAATATTTAATGGTTACATGCCTTTCAATGTAGGCACTAAATTGATGCACAAAATACTTGGCGGTTTCTTTGAAATTTCTCAAAGAATGAGTGGGTAGTTGATAATACCATTCTAATGTCATCCCTCCTAAACTTTTTGGGAATATTTTTAGTAATAACAAGTCATCATGTGATATATCATGACATGATATCCTAAACATACGAAGATGCTCTATGGGATCTTTAGTTCCTTTGTATATTGGTAGGACAAGCAAAGTGTTTAGGATATGGTTGTGCTACAACTATAGGATCTAGAGGCTGACTACACATCTCTCAATAATTGTATGAGGGATGGTAGGGATCTATCTGGTCCATGCGGGAGACTAACTATTTCACCATGGCTTCCATATTACCAGTTTTTCCACCATATTGGTTTAGTGGTACATGAGTATGGTATTTGTGAGCGTAGGATGATGTGACATAAGGATTAGATGCTATATTGTTGTTATGCAAATGATTGGTAGGAAGAGTATTATGAAGAAGATTTGTTGTAGCATCATATTGTACCCCAGATTATTGGAAATTGATATTTGGTTTTGTTTTAGGCTTTTGCTGATTTGAGGTATGTTGATCAATAAATTGGCAAAATAGAGCAGTGAATGATGGTTTCTTTTGTGTGGGAATAACTCTAGGCTTGGTAACAGGTACTCTATATGGTTGGGTAACCTGTTGTTGTTGCATGTTTTGGATTATAGCGACCATATCCAAATTGGATGGTCCAACTTTATCACTTTCTTGATCAACGAAGGACAAGGGATTAGTGCATGTGTGATATATGTCTTCTAGGGTTGCTTGAGTGTCACTAATTTGATCCTTATCCATATGGATTGCCCTATTAAGAGTGCCAATATTTGTATTGAGGAACTTCTAGAAATGTTCCATGTTCTCAAAGGTAACCGTTCCTTTGGGAGACATTTTAGGGGATGAGGATCCTTCCTCTATAAAAATTTCTCTTTGTTCATTTGCATCAACAAACTCATCTTCTTGTTGGTCTAAGGTTCCTTCTTCCTGAATTGGGTCTTCAGGAAGAACATCTGGTTTATTCACGGTTTTTCCTAACCAATCTTCTTCTACTTCAGTCTATTTTCCATTCCTGAGTCTAGTCATTATGTTCAAATTTAGATTTTAGCAAATATATATTAATATATTTGCAACAGATTTGGGAGGTATATATTTTAATTATATACCTACTATGATGCTTAAAATAAAATGTTTTGATTCTTGTTTTTGCTATGATTTTGCTTTGTTTTTTGTTTTTATTTTTTTAATTTTATTTTTATTATTTTTGTTTTGTTTTTATGATCATAAAGACAACAAACAACACACTAAATGCAAGAAACAATAATAATAAAAGAATGGCTTAGTTTTCTATAAATAGTTTATAGATGTTATTGATAGGATCAAGTTCATCAGGAGTCATGAAATGCTTCTCTTCAAATTGGAAATGGTTTTTCAAGAACTTAGCAAAGTGTGCTATGGTTATGTTATCTACTTCTAACTCTAACTTGTAAAAATAGAGCTCATGGTAATACTATTGATATAACACAACTCTAGGAACTCTATTCCATCTCTTTCTATCCATAAGAATGACCTCTTGATCCTCTATACGAGATAGAAATTTATGTACTACAACTTCATTGTCGAGGTATTCCTCAAAGGTGTACAATTCAGAAGACACAAGGGCTCTTTTATCTACTAACCACCTATGGCAAGCTCTCTGAATCTCATGATACAAGGTCACTTAATCGGGATCCAAGATTCTATCTAGGAAAAACCTCTTGATTTGCCTAAGTTCGGTTGATCTAGATGAAATGAGATTCAATCTCCTATTAAGCTCGTCCCATAAAGGTGGGACTCTATATGTTTGAGATACTCTAAGAAAAGAATTAATCTCTATGGCTGCTAATTGATTTTGAACATTAATGGTGACAACTCATCTTTTACTATAATCTACCATATAAATATGATATGAAATATTTGATTCTAAATGCATTTATGTTTTTTGATTTTTGTTTTTTTGGATTGTTTTCAAAAGGTTTTTAGTTTTCACATCGGGTTCACCAAAATGTATCACTCCAAATTTTTCGCATCCTTACCTTCAAGCTATAGGATCCGCATCCGGAAGGGGGATGCAAGAAGGATGAGACAATACCTCGGACTAAGAGGCCCTTTGAAGGTCCCGCCTCTCGGGGGAGGGGTATAAGGGTGAATTTTTGATTGATGGTGGGTTCACCAGGAAACTTTTAAGTGGCAGTTTCCATGCCTAGGTTGATGACAAGTTTGATGTGTTCATTTTATGTTCAATCATTCAATTCCTAGGTTTGGCAAAAATGAATCTAAGCTAATCTATATGTCGATGCTGATTTTGTGGATACAGAAAACTTAAATAAATATTGTACACAAAGAATGCGCTAAATAAGACATAATTTACCTGATTCCAGATGTCTGAATGAAGATTCTATAGTTTGTAGCAGTCCAAATCATCTCAAATTGTACATAATCATCTGATATTTCATAGAATCATCTCAGATCACATTTGGCCATCTGAGATGAGATGGGATCGTCTGAGATCTGATGAATTCGTCACTGTCAGAAACCTGCAATCACAAAAATAGATACAAAATACCAAAAATGCAACTGCAAAAGCAAGGGGAAATGATAAAAGTAACAATGAATTTGCCTAAATGTTAGATCTAGATAGAAATTAAAAGGAAATGCATCAATTTGACAATTTATTTTGATTTTATCAAATATCTATACTAAATGAGCTGAACTCCAAGATGCAAAAATAAAATAAACCAAGCTAATGCATAAGAAAATGAATAAAAATGATAAGTAAATGCAAAATTTGGGCTCTGATTGCCCCCAATATGGACTACAGTTGAGATTGCCTCCAATCGTATGAGATCATCACCAATCTGTGATAGGATCATCCGTAATTGTTTGGAATAGTCAGAGACGGTCCAAGCCTGCTTCGACTGAAAAACAATAAGATTCATGCAAGAAGACTTGAAATATGCAATGCAAACAAAGTATAGAGGATGCACAAGGAGCTAACTCTATAGATAAATCTGTCAACTAGGGATTTAAGGGGGTTTAGGGGAGTTTTGGGGGATAAACTAAGAAAAACCTAGTTTATATAGGATTAGGGAGAGGTTAGGAGGTTGGAAATAATCTCAATTTAGGAGATCTCCAATTGGGGAGACTCTAAATGCGTAGAAACACTTTCTACCCAAGTTAGAGAAGCTATTGAAATAGAAGCTAATTATGAAAATTTGGTTTTGGTACGAAATCGTCTAGACGTTCTATTCCAGACGAATTAGTCAAATCTGGGACGATTTCGTCTGATCTTAGACGATATCATCCAACGGTCAAAAAAAATCCTAAAAATGGTGTAGAAAATGAGGAAAGTGGGTAACAGGTGGTTTAACGGGCGGTTTGGGTTAAAATTCAAATTTTAATCTTTTACTAAGGTTTAACTGCACCAATTTTATGGTGCTACATCTACTGCTCGGATGAAAACCATTCGAGTTCTTTGTGCTATGGCAACACAATATGGGTGGAAATTGCACCAAATGGATGTCAAGAGTACCTTTATAAATGGTGATATCCAATAGGAAGTCTACATGATTCAACCAAAAGGATTTGAAGTGGAATGCCAACCGTAGAAAGTTTGCAAATTGGTCAAATCCTTATATGATTTGAAGCAGGCCCCTTGGGCTTGGTATATAAAAATGAATAATCACCTACTGTAGCATGTATTCAAGAGATTTATGTCGGATGCAAACCTCTATTTCAAGAAGTAAGGCTCTAAAATAGTATTGCTTGTACTCTATGTTGATGATCTACTCATTACAGGGAGTTCATAAATAATGATCTCTTCTATCAAAAAGGATTTGAGAAAATATTTTGAAATGATAGATCTTGTACTTCTCCATTACTGTCCTGGTTTGGAAGTGAACCAGAAGGAGCACTACATCAAAGTTTCCCAAAAAAAATATGCCAAGACACTACTAGAAAAATATTACATGATTGATTGCAAGCTGATGGCAACACCAATGGAATTAGAACTTCAGTTATCATGATATGACAAATCACCTCAGGTAGATGCTACTCTTTATCATTAGCTGATTGGGAGTCTCATATATCTAACCAACACTAGGCCAAATATCGTATTTGTTGTCAACTATCTTTTGAGGTTCATGCAGGAACCTAAGACTACACACTATAAAGTAGCAAAGTGAGTTCTTCACTATGTCCGTGGCACAATGGAATATGGCCTAGAATACAAGAGGAACAACACATTCTTATTACATAGATACATAGACTCTAACTATTTTGGGTCATATGATGATCGTAAATCAACTTCAGGATATTTGTTTCATCTTGGATCTGGTCCTGTCTCTTGGCATAGTAAGAAGCAATATGTGGTTACTATCTCATCAATAGAGACAGAAGACCGCACCGCACGTGAAGCTGTGTGCGAAGTGATATGGTTGCGTCACATCTTGACAAGTATGGGTCTTCCATCAAAATATCCAATACACTTGTTCTGTGACAACATGGGTGTTTTAAACCTTGTGAAGAATCCAGTGCATCATGAAAAAACCAAGCACATTGATACACAATGCCACTTTATTCGATACGGAGTACCAAGGCATCGAATTTAGCTTTAGTACATCTCCACCAATGCTCAAGTTGTAGACACATTCCATAAGGCACTTGCACGTGTAAAATTTGAATTGTTTCGTAGCTCTCTATGTATTTCAAAATAATGGGGGGATGCTATTATAGCTAGTAGTTATAAGTTTCCTCAAATATTGTAATAAGGGGGGATGTTAGAATATATTTCAATATTACTTTTTTTTAATTAATTTGATCCTAACAATCTTATATTGTTGGATTTGATTTAATTTAGGTTAGTTATTATTTTTTGCAACTGCACCTATTTTAGTCTCAAGTGGTTCCACAACCTCTAGACTAATCTTGCCTCGAATGTATTATTTATACTTCATCACATTAATGAGAATTAGTTCTACTTCTCACAGACCACCAGTTATACACTTTTTTTACCCCCAATTCATCCAAGAATTGGTTAAGAACCTCCTAGGCAATGTTTTCATCGAATTTGGTGTGAAAAATCACTCATATGATTCAATTTTGGTATCAAAATGCACCTCCTAGTTCACTTGCAAACCTCCTTCGCTAGGTAAATATTATGAGGGAAAAGAAAGCACAGAAGTTTGGAGAGAAATATTAGCTGCACTTCGTTGATTTGTAATAAAATTCCTATCTCTATTTTGTGTAGAAAAATGATCCACTTTATAGCCAAAGGAGGCCTTTGGGCAAATAGGCATGCAAGGGCATGCGGGGCACCAAGTGCCACATGGCCATCGGGGTGGCATGCATTGGAGGGGGAAAATGATCTCCTAATTTAGCATCTTTTATGAAGCATGTCATAGAATTTTGTACCCTCTAACTTTGAATTGTTGAAAGGTATGGAAAATGGTATTTTTTGGGTGACATTTGTCTGTTGTTTTAATTTTTGGGGGTAAAAAGTCATGGTCGTCCCACCTAGGGATGACCACATACGATCGTCCCTGGGTGGGATGGCCATGAAATGTGGTTTTCCTAGTGTGGGATGGCCATGAAATGTGGTTTTTCTAGTGTGGGACGACCATGATTATAGGGCCCAAAACTTCCCATAAGTTGGGAAAAAACTCCAAAAAGTTGTTAGTACCACTATAAAACCTCTGAGGCTTGCCAAAGGGGACCATAAGGTGCCAACTAGACCTTATCTCAGTCACTTAATCGAATTGATAATATTTTGGTGTCTACAAATGCCTCTTTTTGAGATGCATTGTGTGCAGCATAACACTGAGAAAAAATAGATGACCAAAGCATTAAATGATTAAGTTTATTTGCTCACCTAACAAAATTTTAGATGCCCCAATTTTGGAAAGAGAATCTGCTATTGAATACTTGCTTCTGACGAGCTAAGTAACTTGATTAAGCTTAGAAATTATCTATCATGAAGAAGGGAGGCCTATGATTTTATGATGCCAGCAATACCAAGCACTCTAATTGATATTTTGTGCTTGTTTTCTACCCAAAGTAGGAACATGATTATCTTTGTCAATGATTCATTAAACGAACACAATTTACCTTATTGAGTGTGTGCTTGTTGATTTTAAACTGAGTATGACTACCACCTCAAGTAACGAATCAATGAGGGAGTTACCAATGATAAAATCAATGAGTCACTTGACACAAATTACTTTTCTAGGTTGCTTCCCAGTTTTACTCATTGAAAATGAAGTGTTTTGAGAGGGTTTTGATGATTTTGTTGATGCCCTTACAAGGAAGGAGCTACAAAATTCATTCTTATGGGTCATTCCAGCCATAATTGCCTTATTAGAGTTCTAATTAAAGATGTTTCTAGTTTTACAGGGGTGATTTAAAGTTCTTGTGAGCTAACGGGAAATGAGGCCGATTTTGAGTTGTTTATGAGGGGTTTCAGACCTTGTTTGGAACATTTGGAGTTGTTTTTATGCAACCTGCCTATGGTCATCCTAGGATGGGATGGCTATAGGTTTTATGGCCATCCTAGGGTGGTACATCTAGATAGTGAGCTTCCTATATCACCCTAGGATGGCCATGCCCCTAGGAGGTCTATATGATGAGCAAGGTGCAACCAAAGTATTGTCATTGCTGTCAACATAGTCAGGTTGATCAGTTGATGCAATGGATAGGAGTTCATTGATGAGCAAGGTACAACCAAAGTGCAATGGATAGGAGTTCATTGATAAGCAAGGTGTAGCCAAAGTATAATGGATAGGAGTTCATTAATGAGCAAGCTGCATCCAAAGTATAATGGACAGGATTTCATTGATGAGCAAGGTGCAACCAAAGTATTGTCATTGTTGTCAACACAGACAAAGGATCGTTTGATGCAATGGACAGGAGTACAAAGGTCATTAGAGAGATCAGTTGATGTAGTGGACAGGATTTCAGAGGTCATACAGAGCATGCACAGTGAATTTCCAAGAAGACCAAAGTGGCCCATAGGCAAAAGCTCAAAGAAAAAGACAAGTAAGAAAACTATCACGATATTGCAACATGTTGAGAAGCTGGAAAACAAACTATCACGATATCATGACATGTTGAGAAGCTGGAAAAGAAACTATCATGATATCGTGACATGTTAAGAAGAAAGAAAAGAAACTGTCATGATATCGTGACATGTTAATAAGAAAGAAAAGAAACTGTCATGATATCACGACATGTTGGAAGAGAGAGAAAGTGTAAGAAAAACGTCGCAATTTCACGACATCATGATTTCGTGACATGTTCAAAGAAGCAGCGCATACAGGAAAAACTGTCATGATTTTGTGACATGTTCGATGAGAAGGCACATGCAAGAAAACTATCATGATTTTGTGACATGTTCGATGAGAAGGCACATGCAAGAAAATTGTCATGATTTCGTGACATGTTCGATGAGAAGGCACATGCAAGAAAACTGTCGCGATTTCATGACATGTTCGAAGAGAAGGCGCAAGCAAAGAAAACTGTCATGATTTCATGACATGTTTAGAGAAAATGTGCAAGCAAAGAAAACTATCACAATTTCATGACATGTTCGAAGAAGAAGCGTAGGCAAATAAAACTGTCACGATTTCATGACATGTTTGAGAGAAAGAGCTTGGAAGGAAAAGTGTCGCGATTTCATGACAATTTGCAAGAGGAAGCGCTAAGGAGAGAAAGTGTCGCGATATCGCGACTTATTGTAGGAGAGAGAAAGGCAAGATAAAAAGTGACACAATTTCACGACAATTTGTAGGAGGAAGTGCTAAGGAGAAAAAGTATCACGATATCGCGACATATTGCAGGAGAGAGAAAGGCAAGATAAAAAGTGTCACAATTTCATGACAATTTGCAAGAGGAAGCACTAAGGAGAAAAAGTGTCACGATATCGTGACATGTCGGGTTTTCACGACCCAAAGGGAAGAAAAGTGCTAAGGCAAAAATGTGTCATGATTTCACGATATGTTTCATTTTTGTGGGAAAAAGGTATAGAAAGGCACAAGGCAGTGAAAGTGTCGCGATTTCACGACATGTTCCGTTTTCGTGGGCGAAAGGCAGAGAAAGGCACAAGGCAGTGAAAGTGCCATGATTTTGCAACATGTTCCATTTTCACGGGCGAAAGGCAGAGAAAGGCACAAGGCAACAAAAGTGTCACGATTTCATGACATGTCATGATTTCACGGGTGCATGCCGAGAAAAGTGGAAGGAAGCAAAAAGTGTCACGATTTCGTGACATGTCATGTTTTTGCTGGTGCATGCCAAGAAGAGTGCAAGGAAGCGAAAAGTGTCATGATTTCATGACATGTCATGTTTTCACTGGTGCAAGACAAGAAGAGTGTACGGAGGTGAAAAGTGTCGTGATTTCATGACATGTCATGTTTTCACTGGTGCAAGCCAAGAAGAGTGTACGGAGGTGAAAAGTGTCGCGATATCACAACATGTTGTGTTTTTACTGGTGCAAGCCAAGAAGAGTGTATGGAGGTGAAAAGTTTCGTGATATCACGACATGTTGTGTTTTCACGGGTGCAAGCCAAGAAGAGGACAAGAAGGCAAAAGTGTCACTATTTCACGACATGTCATGTTTTCATGGTCAATAGCCAAGAAAAAGTCAAAGGGGTAGAAATGTTGCGATATCGTGACATATTGTTTTTGCGTGACGAAAAGCAAAAATGAAGAACCCAGTTGAAGTTAAGTTAACTAGAGTAGAACGGCAGATACATGGGCAGTTATAGAAAGAAAACATGCAGCTAAAATGAGATCAGTAAACTGAAGTCTGTTCGACTGTTACAGAGGTAGTTACAAAATAAATTCATGTAGCTAAAATAAGAACATAGAACTAAAGTCAGAACAGTAGTTATAGGGCCTGTTATGGAGTAAATTCATCGAGTGGTGGCCATACTGAGAATCCCAAATAAAGAGACAAACCTATTAATAGGTTGCATGTAAGAATATTGTGTCAGAAAGGAGTTACTTACAGGAGTAGCTATGAATAGGCTGCATGCGAGATAATGGAAGATATAGAAGACTTAGGGTTTCAAAATGAAAATATTGTTTTAAAAATGGAAGTTGTGTGCAGAAGAAAAAGGGCCACTAAGAATTTAAAAATGTGCAGCCATAAAGAGGGAAGGTTCCTCTGAGAAAATAATATATGTGCTGAGAAAAGGTTGTTGAAGAGAGTCGTAAGAACGTGCATATAAGTTAAGAATTAGGGTTGAGCTCTGAACTATGTAAGAGAGTAGATAAGAATGTCAGAGCATCGAAATAAGTAGAGAATGCTGTCAGAGAGCCGTAAATGAGCAGATAAGGCTGTCAGAGTCATAAGCGAGTAGAGAAGGCTGTCAGAGCACAAAGAAGGCTATCAGAGTGTAGAGAAGATTTTCAGAGCATAGTAAGCAAAGTGGTAAGAGTGATCTGTTAGGTTGAGCTCTGTGGGGGAAGAGAAAAAGGTGTGTAGCCAAAGATAAAAATGTGTGTGGAGATAAAGCACTGCTGAGAGAAGAGCGGTGAAGAAAGAGCGAAGCTGATAGAGTGTAGTAGAGATAGAGTGGATGTTAGTGTGCAGAAGGAATATGTGTTTCCTAAATTGAAAGAGAGGTTGGGTGAGCAATAGACCAGTGAGGGTCTTGTAAAAGTGAAGGCATATTTATGTCAATCTAAGATTCAAAATAGAAATCCAATTTGGTGCTTGGAATCAAGGGTTGGTGCTCCTTCTAGTTGGTGCTAGTAAATTAGGGGTTGGTGCTCCTTCCAGTGGGTGCTGGTAAATTTATTGTAAAGTTGGTGCTTTGCAAAGGCTGGATTTGGATGGGAGTCCAAGCAATCTATTTTTGAGGAGTAGCCAAAACTGGTGAACCTCGTTACATCTTGTGTTATGTGATGCTCTCTTGTGATACTTGTTATTTCTGGTTTTAAGCTTTCATTTTTAGATTTAAGAGTTGTAGATTTGAAATTAAATAGCTACACTGATTCAAACCCCCCTCTCAGTGCCATTGTAAGACTAACACTATATAAGACAATAATGGGGTTTTTGGGCTCATTTGTGCATGTGCTTGATGAGAGCTTGAGATTTGAGGATGATGAGGAAGATTCTAAGAAGTAGAGTGCTACCAAAATTTCCCTACCATCACCATGAACTAGAATGTAGAATCATCCAGTGGTGAAGCTAGTGCTAGATGGGTAAGATTTGACTTTTTTAACTGCACTATGCGTAAAATTGAAAAGGAATTTAGGATTTATTTTTTATTTTTGTCATGGTATCATAAATTATCAGAAATTAAACCTAATTAGGGATACCATGTAGTGTTTTACACTATTTTTTATTTTTTATGTGCCTTAACTACTTTTCTAGGGCTTTTTAGATTATTTTTTGATTGTTTTGAGGGCCTAAAAGGTCTAAGTTTTGCCCAGATTGGGTCTCATACCTAAGTGGGACAGTTAACCTGAGCTATTTATGGGTCCATACCTGGGTGGGATGGCCACAAAATTTAGGGCCTTCCATGGGTGGAACGACCACAAAATGGCCTAAAAAAGGCCTATTTTTTCATGTTTTTTTAGTGTTTTTGGGGTATTTTGAAGCTTGATTTGAGCCTAATTATGACCAACTTGCCTCTGATAAGTGGTAAGGAGTCAATGTCATGTCTTTATTCCATTTGAAACTATGAGTGAGGATTTAACCAATGCAAACTGGGAGTGGCTTGATGTCATTGGGCTCAAGCAGGTGACGCGGTTAGAGCTTATGGTAGGCAATTGTGCTTACTTGATGACACTTATTAACCTATGGGATCCACACACAAAAAAATTCCACCTATAGATGGGGGTGATTATGATGACATTAGAGGATGTCTATTATATATTATGCATTTTTATATAGGGACAATCGATTGAGTCTACTCACCAGGACTAGAGAGACGTAGTTATGGAGCAATACTTTGGTGGAGATGCAAAGGAGGTGATAGGGGGTACCTATAGCAAAGGTATATTGGTGGCATTATGGTATGAGGCTAGGGTTCTAGGTTTGAGGAATTTCCTACTGATGACCCTAATATCTAATAGGCTCCTACTAGACTCTTTGGGTCCAAGGCTTACCTGGAATCTTTTGGATTTGGTGTTTACTCTAGTAGGATGCAGTGTGGAGCAGTCACTAGTGATGACATGGGGGATGATTCTAATAGCCTAGATGTATGGTGAGATGTATGATATCTTCTATTGAGGGTAGAAGAGCTTGGGGCATAGCTTTATACTATAGTTTTAGGGGTGGCAGCATATAACGATGGATAGACCACAAGGACTACCATGGACAATGTAGGCTAAGCTAATAGACTAGGATATTGGCTATGGGATCTTATGGTAGAGGGCCCAAGAGGTAGGAAAAAATTGATGTTGGATAGGTGACATGGGTAACTATACCTAGTATTTTGTGAGACTTAGAGTAGCAAATGTTTTCTAGAGATCCTACAGGGATTGCTCAACATGGGTTGAGGTTGGGGTGCAACTTCACCAATTTAGGTGGGGGATATGGTTGGTAGGCTGACAAGGGATGGAACGGGAGTTCTTTCCTTATGCTCAGGTTATGTGAAAGTTTGGGCTATGACATGGTATGACCAATGATTTAATTTTTTACCTATATCATGGGGATGAGAGGAGACTATGGTGGTCGGTGGTGGAGACAATTGCATGGGATGCAAATCTTGTAGTGGATATTCTATATGTGGATGATGTCAAGACTATTGAGGATTATGACTCTTGGTGGGTGATTTGCTAGTGGTTAGGAGATGGGACACTAGGGGGGATGCATGGGGGATTCATCAGGAGGCTCCTAGTGAGGATCCAATCGAGGCAGGTGAGTGGCATGAGAATAGACACATGGTAGATGAGTAATGGGACCTCCTAGACTTAGTATATCAGGGTGACCTTGAGTAGGATGACACTGAGGGTGAGGAGATGTAGGTACAATAGGTGGTACAATGTGACATGAAGGCCGAGTTGTGGGATGAGTTGATTAGGGTTAGGTAGGATAGGGATCTCCTACGGATGGAGGTATAGGATGTGTGGGTACAATTACGAGCATAGGTACAGGAGGCATAGGTTGAGATAGCCTTACTACAGGTACAATTATGATCTCAAATATGTAGGTGGGAGGACTCTAGAAGTGAGGAGGTGACTAGGATATAGGTAGAGGTGATACGAATCTATTCAGTGGTGGAGACATATAATGTGTGGTGCTGATAGGGACAAGCCTATACTGATGAGCTAGAGACTAAGATGGTATGCCTTAGAGGGCATTAAAGATGATACATATTCTAGTGGGTCATACAAGAGTTGCCACAGTGGGATAGGGCAATCATCTTCTAGGAGGGATACATTAGGATCTAGACGAAGGGCTGACATGGTAGGTGGTAGTAGGTATGGGAGTTTGTAGTGGACTCTGATTGTAGGTGGGAGTGCGGGTCATAGTACTGGTCTTTCATGACCATGGGTGAGGCTCATGTAACTCTCCTTTTGTTTTTGTAATTTTTGTAGATGTTTTGATGGTGTGAAGTCTTAGGGCTCACTTTATTGTAGCCTATGGGCAATATGATGTATCTTTTTATCCCATATATATACACAGACATATATGAGCTTTTATGTGGTTTATCATCATGTGTTTATTGTTGGATGAGATGTATGCAATGTGCTTATTTTATTTATGATATGATGGTGGATTTATATCATGTATGCATATGTGGTAATATGATTTGATTTATGTGGTATGTGTATGCATGGATACATAATAAGATGGATAATAGATGGATTTTTATGATAATATGTATATACTATTTGACATACTATGCTAGCACCAAATACTGTATAAGATGCATTAATTACTTTTTTTTCTTTTTGTATTGTTTTTATGTAATGGATATATGAAAATGTACTATGGAAATGTAATAAAATGGAATGAATGAAATAAAATGTTATAGAATGTTGATGTGGTTTTCATGAGACAAACACTCTAGCTAACTTGATCAAATATTGTATACTAACTTATGCAAGAATTTTTGACAAGGTATGAATCTCCTAGGATGACCAAGATAGTTCATATCCTTGTGTGTGCAAGTGAGTTCATTCCTATGAGATGCATAAATATACCACGACTACCATATAGGATATCCACCAAACCTAGAATAAGGATCACCCTATGAATATCATAATATTAGGTTCATAATTGGTAGGATTAGACCACTAGGTAGTATAGGCTACCAAAAGCTAGCTCATCCACATGCAAACATTAGTCTACACACATGCAAAAGCTAATGTGATAGACATATCATCATGCAGGAGGCTACCACCATTGACAGATATACTATCCACAAAACCTGTAATGAGGATCACCTTATGGTTTTCCAAATGCTTAGAATTCTAGGGATTCAAGCTCAAGCTCCCTTATTTTCTTCAATTTTATTGGGATGCTTGCTCATGGGTAGTGATGATAATCACTATTTATTTTTTATTTTTTTATTTGAGAAAGGGATTTGGGAAGTGGTGATGACCATTATTTAGTTTGAATTTTGCTTCTTGCTTTTTGAGGATTTTTATTTTTAACCTTTTGGGATTTTTTGATTTTTGAACTTTTAGGATTCTTGAGGATTGGGAATTGGTAATTTGGATTTTGATAGTAGTGAAAACCACTATTTATTTTTGGGAATTGGGTAGGGAAGAGCTTGTCCTTTTTCCAATTCTCAACATTCTTGAACCATTCACATAGGAGAATAAGCAGGATAACCTTTTTTCTTAAATCAACCTAGACCACTTCATGGGTTTCATATTTCCTTGCACAAAACTTGGATTTATCAATGTGTAAATGTGTTAGGATTTGTTTTATACAAGGTATAATCTAAGAAAGACTCTACCTCCTAAAAATAATCAATATATTTCTACAAAATCTGAAAAGAAAACTATAGGTGGTTGAGTGACTAAAACTGTTAAGACATTTTAGAAAATATGACTATGTGATGGTATACAAACACTGTTGTGACCAATGTAAAATGTAGGTGAACATGAGAAGTGTAAAATTGAGTTGATGCGAATAATATTTTTGAAATAATTGTTTTCTTTTGTTTTATTTTTTTTTGTTTTTGGATTGCTGCAGGATGTACAGTCTTAGTGCTAGACACGTATGAGCAAATCTACAGTGCAAAGTGTAATAATGAGTATGCCTAGTGTAGAGTATTTTGAGGATGCAACGATATGCAATGTAATGAAATGCAATATGATAATTTTATATTTTTTATGTTTTTATGATGTTTGAATATGTAATGTGATGCAATATTTTTTTATTTTTGACTGATATATATGATGTTTTTATTTTGATATTTTTTTGAAGATATATACATGCGATCAATGGGCTTATCTGGGGCTATTGGGGAATTTTGGGTGACCAAAGATCTTATGGATGTATTTGGGGATTTTTGAGGTTACCAAAGGGCTTATAGATGCATTTTGAGATTTTGTGATGACCTAGACGGTCGTAGACCACCTAGGAGCATTTTAGGTTGACCAAGTAGGTTAAAGGAACCCTTAGAGCATTTTGGGGTGACCTAGATGATCATATACTACCTAGGAGTGTTTTAGGTTGACCTAACGGGTTGTAGACACCCTTAGAGCATTTTGGGGTGACGTAGATGGTCATAGACCACCTAGGATCATTTTAGGTTGACCAATGAAGTTTTAGACACCCTTGGAGAATTTTGGAGTGACCTAGATAGTCATAGACCACCTAGGAGTGCTTTAGGTTGACCAAGTAGGTTGTATATACCCTTGGAGCTTTCTTGGGTGACCTAGATGATCATAGGCCACTTAGGAGTATTTTAGTGTGATCAAGCATGTTGTAGAAACCCTTAGATCATTTTGGGATGATCTAGATAGTCATATACCATATAGAAGTGTTTTATGTTGACCAAGTAGGTTGTAGACACCCTTGGAGCATTTTGGGGTGATCTAGAGTGTCATAGACCACCTAGGAGTGATTTAGGTTGACCAAGCTGGTTTTATACACCCTTAGAGCATTTTTGGGTGACCTAGATGGTCATAGACAACCTAGGAATTTTTTAGGTTGACCAAGTGGGTTGTAGACACCCTTGGATCATTTTGGGGTGACCTAGACAGTCATAGATGATATAGGAGCATTTTAGGTTGACCAAATGGGTTGTAGACACCCTTGGAGAATTTTGGAGTGACCTAGATTGTCATAGAATTCCTAGGAGAATTTTAGGTTGAACAAGCGTGTTGCAGACACTCTTGGAGCATTTTGGGTGACATAGATGGTCATACAATGCCTAGGAGCATTTTATTTTGACCAAGAAGTTTGTAGACACCCTAGGAGCATTTTGGGGTGACCTAGACGGTCATAGATAACCTAGGAGCTTTTTAGGTTGACCAGGAGGGTTGTAGACACCATTGAAGCATTTTGGGGTGACCTAGATGATAATAAACTACCTAGGAGCATTTTCAATTGACCAAGTGGGTTGTACACACCCATGGAGCATTTTGGGGTGATCTAGACGATCATAGACCAACTAGGAGTATTTTAGGTTGACCAAGTAGGTTGTCAACACCCTTGGAGCATTTTGGGGTGACCTAGATGGTCATAGACCACTTAGAGCATTTTAGGTTGATCAAGCACGTTGTAGACAACCTTGGAGAATTTTGGAGAGACCTAGACAGTCATAGACCACCTAGGAGCATTTTAGGTTGACTAAGTGGGTTGTAGGCACCACTAGAGCATTTTGGGATGACCTAGATGGTCATAGAACACCTAGGAGAATTTTAGGTTGACCAAGCGGGTTGTAGACACCCTTGGAATATTTTAGGGTGACCTAGGCAGTCATAGACTGCCTAGTAGCATTTTAGGTTGACCAAGAAGGTTGTAGGCACCCTTGGAGAATTTTGGGGTGACCTAGATAGTCATAGATGGTCTAGGAGCATTTTAGGTTGACCAAGTAGGTTGTAGACATCCTTGGAGCATTTTGGGGTGACTTAGATGGTCATAGACTACTTAGGAGTATTTTAGGTTGGCCAAGCGAGTTGTAGACACCCTTGAAGTTTCTTGGGGTGACCTAGATGGTCATATACTACCTAGAAGCATTTTAGGTTGGCCAAGTAAGTTATATATACCTTTGGAGCATTTTGGGATGACCTAGATGATCATAGACTCCCTAGGAGCATTTTAGGTTGACCAAGCAGGTTGTAGACACCCTTGGAGCATATTGGGTTGATCTAGATGGTCATAGACCACCTAGGAGCATTTTAGGTTGACCAAGTAGGTTGTAGACACCATTGGAGCATTTTAGGGTGACCTAGATGATCATAGACTTCCTAGGAGCATTTTAGGTTAACCAAGTGGGTTGTAGACACCCTTAGAGCATTTTGGGATGATCTAGATGGTCATAGACCACCTAGGAGAATTTTAGGTTGACCAAGCAGGTTGTACACACCCTTGGAGAATTTTGGGGTGACCTAGATAGTCATAGACCACCTAGAAACATTTTAGGTTGACCAAGTGGGTTGTACACACCCTTGGAGCATTTTGGGGTTACCTAGATGGTCATAGACCATCTACGAGCATTTTTTAGGTTGACCAAGTGGGTTGTAGACACCCTTGGATCATTTTGGAGTGACATAGATGGTCATAGACCACCTAGGAGCATTTTAGGTTGACCAAGCAGGTGTAGACACCCTTGGATCATTTTGGGTTGACCTAGATGGTCATAGACCACCTAGGAGAATTTTAGGTTGACCAAGCGGGTTGTAGACACCCTTGGAGTATTTTGGGGTGACCTAGATTGTCATAGACTACCTAGGAGAATTTTAGGTTGACCAAGTGGTTTTTAGACACCCTTGGAGCATTTTTGGGTGACCTAGATGGTCATAGACCACCTAAGAGCATTTTAGGTTGACCAAGCAGGTTGTAGATACCCTTGGAGAATTTTGGGGTGACCTAGATGTTAATAGACTACCTAGGAGCATTTTAGGTTGACAAAATGGGTTTTAGACAACCTTGGAGCATTTTTTGGTGACCTAGATGGTCATAGAATTCCTAGGAGCATTTTAGGTTGACCAAGCAGGTTGTAGACACCATTTGAGCATTTTGGGTGACCTAGATGATCATAGGTCGCCTAGGAGTGTTTTACGTTGATGATTATACTCTAGGCATGGAAGGGCCACAAATGGAAGATGTTCAAGGTTTCAAGATCTTCTACACCTTCAAGGGAGGCTATGCGATAAGTTCCAGGTCAAATCTGACTAGTGATGATAAATGGACCTAACCAGTTTGTCGTAAAATTATCCCACAAATGGGGTGGCAAACTAGAGTTCTACCCGTTCTATTTCAAGATGAGATCACCAACCTAAAAGTCTCTGGGATGGACCTTCATATTGTAGGTTCTGTTAAGTCGCTCTTGATAAACACTTAGATTCTCAAGAGCATTAATACGAAATTCATCAAGCTAAAAATGTGTTTACAAATAATTAAGAAATGCTTACAACTTGTTTGTATCTATCAAAATTCTTCCTATACAATAAATCATGACATTCTTTGATACTTATTTAAGAGAATTTTTTTTTTGTTTTTCTTTTTTACATGGTGGAATCGATAGCCACCACAAATCTAGGTATCTTGTCCATGTTTTTATGGTCGACATAGTATTCTACATTGTCTGCCCCAAAATATGCCACACATTTTCATGCAGTATACCCCTATAACCATCATACCACAATCATTTTTAACCTATTACACCATTGAAAGCACCAGGAAAGGGACAAGTGTTTAGTCTGTAGAGGACCATGATTTGAACCTTGGACCTCTACCCCTCTTACGAGGTTTGGGATAACCAATTGGTCTACACCTTGGATCTTACGTAATAGAAAATTATCAAACAACATTTACAAAGTTTTCAAGTGGATCGAAGGTCCTTTATAAGCATTGAATCTTATCTATTTCTTCTCTACCTCCAAGAATATATGTAGAAGAATTTAACGTCTTCTTCTCTTCATTCTTAGAATCAAAGTAGTCTACTCTCTTATCTATACTATTATTGGGTAAAAAATTTAAAAGAAAAAAGAAATTGGGTTTTCTTTAAATCAATATAAATAATTAAGTTTTCAAAAAAATATTAAAATACTAATTCCTAAAAGTAGGGCATTAATCTAGTCAAAAATTATAAAAAACATGATGCTCACTAATGAGAGAAAAAAAAGAACTTGTTAGTGGTTGTTTCTCCTAGAAACAATATTATAATCATAGTGAGATCCATGTAATGCATGTCCACATAGGTTTTTAATAGAAAACCTTATTTCAATTATACCATCAACCTTCAAAACAAATTGTTCTTAACTTTCTCCAATAGCAATTTTCTTTGAGATAATATTGAAGAAAATTTCTACTACCAAAACCAATCAAGTAATAGAGATTCATGCATGTTAGAGTATATTACATCATTTGGGTAATGTAAATGTACCACATTTGGTACATAACTATAGTAGGAGTTTAATTTAGAGTAAATTTAGTTAGTTACTTCAAGCATTGTAATAAATGCACAAGTTTTAATGTGTGAATTGTAAATATGCATGTAGTACACATGTACACGAGTCTTAGGTAGAGTATGGGTGAAGAAATATATCTTCCTATATAAAGGTTTCATAGTAAGTGTTTTCACTATATAGTAAATATAGAGAGTATGTGGTTGTACTACCTCCCATAAAAAGCTAACAGTGGTATTAGAGTACATGGTAGATGAGATAGGAAATAGGGAGAGCTACAAGTGAGATTGAGAGAAATACAAAAGTTTCATTTACAAAAATTTTGAGATTACATTTAGATAAATTCTTTCCATAGGGTTATATGAAAACTTGTGAATACTAGGACTCAACTTGGATTCCACTAGATTGATAAATCAACTAGTGAAGATTCATCATCTCTAGATTTAAAAATTTCTTCCATTATAGTTCTAATACTTTGTTGTAGGAAAAGGATATTTGAAGTAAGTTAGGAAGCTTACTACACATATCTAGGAATAATTTATTCCTTAGAATCAATCCAACACTATAATAAAAAAACAAAAGAATGAAGATTTGGAGGCCTAAAGAAAAGGTCCCATTACTAGAGATTGCAGACCTACAAAGTGTAGAAGAATAAAATGGCATAGTATCCTTACTATTGATTCAAGATACTCTAGATAAGAGTCCAAAACAATTTTTGAAGTTGGTGATCTCATTAGATACTATAGACAACAAACTGAATAAATCAGCCTCAAGAAGGTAAAGAGACCATTAGAATATCCAATTATAAAACTCCTAATTTTGTAATATAATAGGTTGGCGATCTTTATTAATGCCTACAAATTATAAAAGCAAATAATAACCAACAAAGGTCCTATTATATATTCTAGCAGTAGTAGTTTTCACAGATCTAAGAAGATGATCTCATTACCAATACTTAGTAGAAGGTTAAAGGAAATGTCTCATTTGGAAGACCATAAGAGCTACGAGATTGAAGACCTTTGTGAGGTCTCAAGGATAAAAGAGGATAAGGCTTGGAGAGACTTATTGTAAAATTTGAAGAAGGTCATTAAAGGAGTTCCTAAGAGAACTCATTGGAGAAATTTACCACCAAAGGAAGGACTTGAGATATTACCATTCGACAACAAGATCAAGGAAGAAGGATTTGGCAAGAATTTTTCTAAATTTTGAAGGATATTGGTGAAGACCTCAAGACTTTTAAATTCTTGAGAGGAAGATGTAAATTGAAATAGAATTTTGCAAGGATGTTGAAGGAGAAAAGAGCCTAACATTATTACCAAACCTGAAAGGTTTAAATATTTCATTTGAAGGCTAGAAGGCTCATTCAAAGATAGGGTTTACTGAATCTTCAATAAAATATTGAAGGGTTCTTCAAAAAAACTCATCTATAATTTGGGGGAATTTCCTACCAAATTTTTGAGTTTCAAGAATAATATTTTAGTGCAAAAATTTACTGTGAGAGGGCAGCAATTAGGACAACATTACTAACTACAAAACATTAAAATTTACAAAGTTCAACCTAAATTTTAACCAAAGTCATCTACTATAGTTAAAAGGCAACAAGTTAGAGGGTTTTTAGAGCTACAAAAAGGTGAGTTAAAGTGTTTTTTAGAATAGCCAAGAATAGATGCAAGTTCATCAAGTTAAATATGGAAATTTGGTGAATCGAATCATCAAGATATCCACCATATCTAAATATCTTAAAGGTAAGAAACTTAGGTGCAAAATGTTCATTAGTTGAACTTTAGTTTTTTTGGTTTATTAAGATTTTTAAAGCACCATAGCAGTTTAAAATTTGCAATAAGTGGATTCATTTTAAAGTCTTCAAGAGAGTGCAAAAGGAGTTTATTTTAAGGTTATTACCTACACATTAAAATAGGATTTGGATATATTTTGATAGAAATAAAATTAACATCTTCCTATTATCTAGATACAACAAGATAAGACTACATTAAGTTATAGAGATTATATTTCTATACAAGGAGAAATTACTAAGTGCATATTTCAAGTTCATTTTAAGGATTAATAAGGCGAGACTAATTAATATATATATATATATATATATATATATATATATATATATATATATATTCTTTTTTTTTTTTGAATTTACATGGTGGAATCGGTAGCCGCCACGAATTCGGACAGGTTGTCCAAATTTTTATGGCTGCCATAGTATTATGTGTTGTCTGCCCTAGAAGATGCCACATAGATCTTCATACAGTCCGCCCTTATAACCACCATGCCACAATCATTTTAAACCTTTTACGCTACTGAAAGCACCAGGAAAGGGACAAGCATTCAGTTCGACGAGGCTCGATATTTGAACCTTGGACCTTTGCACCCCTTATGGGGTTTGGATGAACCAATTGGTCTACAGCTCGGACCAAGGTGAGACTAATATTACACTATACTATTTGTTCTTTAGATGCACTAAGTACTTTTAGATTGCACTAAGTACTTTTAGATTGCAGTGAAAATTAGTGCATATTTTGAGTTATTTTGAGGATTCATTTATAGGAGAAATAAGGTGATATTGCTATTGTACTATTCTAGTTATTCTTCAGAGCATCAAGCTTAGAGATAGTATTGTTTCATTAATACTAGTTACCCTTAAGTTTTAAAGTTCATTCAGAGGTTATCATAGAAGGAATTTATAGTGCACAAATTTGGGTAAGAGCGAAGTGTATAGAAGCATTATTAAGCATCCATAACCTACAATTTATCTTGGTGAAAGTAAGTCACCAAAATAAATATAACATACTAGTTGTATTGCTCTCAATATGTTGCCTCATAAAGAAGGTTAAAGGTCATGAAAAAGAAATATATTCGACCTATTATCATAGTGCAAGTTAAGGTACTAAATATTAACTATTATTTACATGCAGGAGAAACACCATTTTGTCCTTTCAAACTCAAAAAATAAGGATAATTAATTTAGTATCTATAGGCATTACAATGGCCAGTAAGTATGGTTACAAGGAAGTCATTTCAGTAAGGTAAAAGAGCAAATTTTGATCAATAAACTAGAGCCATATAAGGGCTCATATTTCTCAAAATAAAATTGTCTAAAGACACCATATCTTCCATAAAATCAAGCACCTATAACACGCATCAAACCTGTAGCATCAATCCAATACAAGGAGGCCATTACCGACTGCAATCTACTTAAATAAGAAACACTATTAAAGTAATTTATCTATTACACATATACATAATATATAACATCAAATATTGCATAAAGTGGCTATCATATATCATATATCAACATAGAAGGAACAACACTAAAGACAAGCATAAATAAGTAAGGTAAAAGGAGATTTAATCAAGGTATAATATGGAGGAACCATTGGTTGAAAAAAAGCTCCCATAGTAACCATTGTAGTACCAAAGAACCTCCATCAAAGAATTCCTCATCTAATTAGCTAGAGACACCCACACAACATCTATGTTGGCTTAGAAAGAAGGTGTTTGAGATAAGTTATCAAGAGCATTTGCTGCCAAAGGATATCCAAGGTATAATACATTGGAGGGAAGTTATACAATAGGAAACTTGAGTACCACTTATAATCTAGATCTAAAGTATATTGTACCATTTTGCACAACCATTCTAGGCACCCTCACATAACTCAATGTATGTCCAAGAGAAGAATTCTCAAGGGATAATCTAATGTCTATATTTGAATGATTACAAGTATCATTAGGAGGTTACTTGTGATAGTGATTATTGCAAGGACGAATGATATTTGAAAGAAACTAAGTCTCAATACCCATATTTAACGTAACTCTCAAGTGCCACTTGTCTAAAGTGTAAAGGCATCCACGCTATTTAAAGCACCTAAACTTGAAGGAGTGAAAGTGCATTCATAGCGAGCATTAAGTGAGAGTGAAATTAAGGCACGTGTTCAAGTATTGAAAGGAGGATTTTGAATGTTATTTAAGAGGAGATAAAGATACATATTTACATTTAAGAGCCTATGTCATCCATTGGAATGCGCAAGAATTTGGAACAAACTCCATACACCCATCAACATGGATGGAATATCTTATAAGGAAGGTAAACATATTACTTGATTTAAATCTTAAAGAGTTATAAGGTGCCAAATTAAATTTTGAATTATTTACTTACACTTATCTCATACTCAACCTAAATGGATAAAATAAATCCAATAATAAGTAAGTTCAAATTAATAAGTGCATAGTTCATTAGGAGAGATATGTTGAAATAGGAAGGTAAACTATTACTTACTAAGAACTTTATCAAATTTATAGCATATTCTAATCCATTACGAAGAGATAAGAAATTATACAAAACTTGATAATAATAGGATTTATCAAGCTTGATCATACATTCAATCCATTTAGGAGAGATAAATATTTCTACAAAACCTAATCTTGGAAGGCTTTATCAAATTGGGAAGTCATAAGATAGACTACTTAGAAAATTCTATCAAAAGTATACTTAAAGACACTAAAGAACTAAAGGAATCTACTTCAAGATCAATCAAGAAGAAATATGGATGAAATAGTAAGAAATGCATTCAATAATGAAAAACTATTTCATGAGGTAGAATTTTATTCTCAAAATTTAATAGATACTTTTGAAGGATATAAATATTTATCCACCAATGATAAGGAAATATTCTCATTATTTCTTAAAGAGGCAAAGGAAGGAAAGTTTATAGAGTTAATTGGTTATCTTCATGAAGTCTTTTTTAGATCTTGGTGGAATACTCAAAATATATTTATATTCACATTAGAATAATGCTTGATGATATATCTATCATTATTTATTTTTGAACTTGCTCAAAACATAAAGAAAACTAGCAAATCCAATCAATATTATTGTGATGATAGACTAACTCATCATGAAGCAGATGTTCCACTAGCAACAATACATAAATACAAAATAATAAAAAGAAAGAGGAAGAAAAATCATGCTAGGAGAGAACAAAAAAATAAGAAAGTATAGACTGAACTAGATGGACATATTCAAATTATAGAATTGGAAGAATCTTCAGTTACAACTTTCTTTACCTTGTATGAGGACATTAACTACTTGCTTTAATATATTACAATAAACAAAGAAGGAGAATACAAATTCTAGTACTAGATCAAAGGTTCATATTGAAGACTAAAGTCTTCAATACCCAAATAATGTAATACAGGGGGGTGTTAGAGTATATTACATCATTTGGATCATGTAAATGTACCACCTTTGGTACATAACTAGAGTAGGAGTTTACTTTATATTAAAGTTAGTTAGTTACTTCAAGTATTGTAATAAATTCACAAGTTTCAATGTGGAACTTGTAAATATGCATATATTCCGCATGTAAATGAGTCTTAGGTATATTAAGGGTCAAGGAATCTATGTTCATATATAAAGACCTCATAGTAAGTGTTTTGGCTATAGTAGTAAATATAGACAGTGTGTAATATGGTTTAGTAGTATGGTACAATGTATTCATTTTATATCCTTTCATGGAGTGTTCATGTCCTCCTTTACATAGCATTTTACTATTTTTATCATTCTCATTAATGACATATTTTTGAGTTATGTGTAGATGTTCATCTCATTATTTTATTGCATATTATTGTGTCATTAGTTTATAGTTATCTCAAATTAATTATCCTAAATCTTGTGGTTGTACTACCTCCCATAAAATCTAACAACACCCACTATGATACCATTTTAGATTTCATAATAACATCCATAAATGAAAAAAATAAAGCATACCGAGTTTTGATTAAAAAATATAGAATAAAAATGAAGAATACAAAATATATTAAGGGTTTTCATAAACATAAAATAACCTCACTAAATGGAAATGAATATTTCACTCCAACTAATGAGAAAAATGGATGGTAAGGAGGGGTATTTATACCTAAATGCATGTTACCATTAGGCCAATGTTTTGAGACCAACCTTCAAGAATAAAGTACTATAAAAAATTATAAAAGCAAAACTTTGAATGGTTACATAAATCCAAAGAGAATCTATGATCAATACAAATTCAAAATTTGGTTGAAAACTTAATATAAGATTAACCACCATATATTCCAATACTAATAAAATAATAAATAACAAAAATTAATGTTATACACAAAATCAAGGACATTATATCGACATGAATAGAAGATCTCTCACTTAAAAATATATATATATTTTTTCAACAAATATAATTAATGTACTACATTGTGCCATTATATGATTACACAACACCAATGTATAGTAATGAGACTTACTTGTAATCCACATTAACTCATATTCATCATATGAATAAATGTTTTGTTTCACTTAAAAAATATCCTAGGCTGGTTAGTTATTTTTTTTTTAGGGTATGACAAATAATTTTTCACTAGCCTTCCAATATTCATTTGGTTCTATGTCTAATATATTAGTATAAGTCACATTGAGAACATATTTAATATATCAAGGACACTTTTAGACAATTACATTTCTCTATTCAATAATTATCCAATAATATTTTTTAAATCTATTACATGCATTCTTTTTATAGAGCAGTTTTTTTGTTATGAGTCTATTGATGAAGTTAAAATATAAGAATATAATTAGAAAGAAAATTTTTAATATGCAATATTATTGGTTAATACATTAAATCAGTTAAATTTTTAATACCAATCTTCATTCAACAATATACTTATTACTAATCCCCCAAAACTAATACAAATATATTGAAATAGTAATAACTTCAACTTATGTCTAGTTTATCACTTAGTGGAGTAAAAATAGTACTACAATAATTAAAATAATATTATTTTATGTAAAAATAATCTTAAAATATACATTCCATTACAATTTATTTTACATTTATAAATTAGAAATGATACTATTATAACTGAAATATATTTTTATAAATATTAAAAACTATTATAACCTATTTTCCATTATTATTTTTAAATTTATTAACACGTTCATTGTACAAAGTTTTAAAATGAACATCAATATGATTTTATTTGCTTTATAGGGATATGTATATGCATGTGTTTACATAAGTTTAATATATTTTTTGATTAGCAAAAAGGGTTTTGAAATTATCCCTAAACCTTTTATAGAGTGAACAAGGGCGGACCACAAGAATCAACTAATAAATGCAACAACCCAAGATAGGACAATGAACCAAAAACTAAGATAAAAAATGGAGACCATACCAAGGTAAAATAACCATAGAATAAACAAAATCAAGATGTCCAAGGAGGTTAATCTATGATTTTCTTCATGCTACCTTCTTCTTGACTGATATCTTTGAAAGATTCATTGTGGCTAGTAGTAATTTCCTTGGACACATGAATAATGTTTTGTAGGCTTGAATTGATATTACAATGATATTCATATATGTTTTCCATCATTTCAATCAGATTTTTGAAGGATATCATTTGTATCTAGCCATAATATTAGCATCATTCATAGGTTGATCAATTTCAGGATTAGTGCTCTCAGTCATGCTGGACAAGTTTTCATTGGGTTCCTTGATTTTACCTGAATTATTTATTTTTAAATTCAAGGATCTAGAAGAGTAGCATTGGTTTCTAGAGATATGACTATTCATCAACTTATCGATCGATATATTTTGCTCATCATCAAAGACCAAGATAGTGTCATTGAAAGACATGTTGGATGCCACTTCCTATAACATGTATTTGTAGATAATTAGGAATAATACTTGATGCTTTACATGAGGAGTGGACTCCTTCCTAAATACCTCAATAGACCTTATGAAATACTCAAAAATATTGAGTTCTTTGACGTCCTTAAGATGATATTGGAATAACAAGTGGAAACTTCTCAGTGGCTCATCAATCTTATCCACTATGTAGTACTACATCAGAGGGATTAAAAATCTATTCCATGGCTTTGGTAACTCCATAAAATTTCCTCTTTGATATACGATCAATTTCTTCCCCCTATCCACAAAATGCTTCAATTCTTCCTGAATGGTGTGGTTTTTCTAATGGATCTTGAAATCATTGTGAGGAAGGTCAATTATCTCAACAAGTAAGATTATAGTAACCATGAATTTTATACCTTTAATAGCTACTTGTCAATCATTCTTGGATTTGATGAAAGCATTGGTAACTTCATCATCAATACCTCCAAATTTTCCTATAAATACCATGAAGTATTGGTTCTTGAAAAATACTTCAACATCAGAATCCATATTAAGGGTGTTAGGTTCAATAAAGGTCATTTCGATAGTTGGTAAAATAGGGGCCACAAGCAAATAAAGTAAAGTGGAGGCTATGACTAGCTTAGGGATGAGAGAGACATGATTTTATTAAGAGGAACTTAAGCCAAGCACACATGCCATCACATGAATTACTCCATAGATTGAAACTAGAGCTTCAGGTGGCCTTATGGATGCAATGACAATTTATTGCATCATGATCAAGGTAATTAGGACTTCATGTCTAATTTTTGTAGTTTTCTCGATGACAGGGACTTAAAACAAGACACAATCATTATTTCCCATGTAGTCAGGATATTTATCCAAGGGTTATGGAAATTTACATTTCTAAGGATGGCACAAAGTTTTTTGTTGGTAAATCTAGGCCACATAAAACCTTCCTTCTACTTTTATAAGAATGAATACCTCAAACAATGAAATCCTGAGAATCATTCGTGTTTGGAAATCAAGGGTTGTGGTCATATCTCATGGTGAACTAGGAAATTAAGGCTTTATTATTGTCATTGCTTTGAATATTGAAACTGTAATTATGATAGAAAATTTCCTTGAACCCAACCTTACCAATTTTTGTTTCTTTCAAAACATGGAAATGTGAGAAATTTGAAACCACTCATACCCTTTTTTGATTCTTGTGAAGCATGGGGGCAATTGATCTTGAAATTTTTTCAATGTTAGTGATTAAAAACAAATAACTACCTTCGGATCTGAAGTAGGACTATTTTGAAATTGAATCATTGTCATTGCTTTGATACAAGAGGTTTCTAACTTGGAAGCAAAATTCATTTTCCTTGACCTCCCTTGGAGCCTTTCTTTTGTGAGTGGTTTGACCGTGCTTCTTGAGGATGAAGGAAAAAATTATCAGTTGTCTTCTATTTTTAGAAAATGTGTTATGCATTTGATCACCCATGATCCATGTCAGAACTTCTAGCTTGAGGCTTGAGTTGGGCATCGAAAGGGATGAAGTCTGCTGACTAGGATTTATAAAAAATATATTTGTTGAAAACCTACATTGGTTTTGGATCTCCATAGGAATACTCTTAGAGAAGGCAAATATCATTGCTAAAATTAATATATTTAAGGTCCTATGGGAAATCCACATACCACACCCTAATGAAATCTTCCTTGATACCACTTTTGGCAAGATAGTCGGTAGACTTATTCCCTTATCTATAAATGTGTTGGATGCCAATATTGTGGTATTTAATAATAAGACTTTTGCACTCAATCATGATGTTCCTTAGGGTCCATGAATGGAAATGGTTACCCTTTAAGAATTTGATGATGTGTAAATAATCCCCTTAAATAATTAAATTTTCAATAGTAATCTTATCTAGAAGTAGCAAACCTTGATATAGAGCTCTGGATTTGATCATGTTGTTTGATTGGATATCAATATTTTTGGAAAAATCTAGCACCATTATCCCTTGATAAATTCTAGGAATGCCTCCCCCACCAACTACACATGTATTACCTTTTGCAACCCCATCAAATTTGAACTTGAGCCATCCTATAGGAGGAGGCGTCGACCTTGTATTTGACCTATTGATAGCAAATGAAGAGCTACTTACAATATTAGTGAGGTTAAACTAAGAAGCTAGATGAGATTCATGTCCTGATTTGGGGGCATTAATGGAAGAGATAAATTGAGCATTTTTAATGGTAAAGGAGGTAATTCTAATGAAAAACCATTGGGGCTCATTAGCAATGTTGTGCTCAATCTAGATTTTCCAAAGGTAGTGGTGAAGGCATGAAGACCAAATGAATTTTATTTGTGAGTTGTGAAAATATTTTGGCCATTGCTGGAAGAATTGGATAAGAGTTAGCCACTGAACCTAGGATATATTAATAGTTTCAAATAACATATTTAAAATAGACATTGATAAAGGGAATTCTAGGAAGAGGTGTGAAGTTGATTCCTAGATAAAATTTCAAAGAACACACTAGTTAGGAATGTATAGGCCTCTGGAGATAAGCTTGTCTATAGTTAGAACTTTATTCTAGGAAGAAATCCAAGAAAAAAACTGAATTTAGGAATAAATTTTTTAATTCAAGTAAATTTAGTAGTGTTCCAATGCACGAGCGGGGATCTCGAATATAATAAGCCGATTTAATAGTGAATATGCCTTAAACAAATTCTTAATGGGAGAGTCTTTAATTTGGTTATTAGGGATAACACAGACCCAAAAAAGATTCTAGATTGCTCTAGAAGTAGCATTAATATGATTTTTGGGATTGTTTAAAGGAATTATCTTCCATTTTCATTAGTTTGAAGCTTTGGTTATAAAATTTGAAACTCTGCTACCAAATAATTAATCTGTGATAGGTTTGAGGATTGTTAAATTAGGATTTATTTAGTAGAGTTTTGTATTTCACTGAATAATCCTCCCAAAAACTTATGAGCCTCCTGCAACCCATACACCATCATATCTCCTTTTTATTGATATCTTTGGTTTGAAGAATAGAATTCCAAAAGCAATAATCTAGAGGAAGATAGTGATTGTCCATGAAAGGTGATTGTTGAAGATATTTTCCTTTTATTATGTCAATCCAGGATGCTTTTTCATCAATAAAAATCCTCCATGCTTGCTAGGAAATCAAGGCAAGATTCATCTTGTGGACCTTACTAAAACCTCAACCTCTATGATCTTTCATGGTGCAAACCCTATCCCAAGCAACCAAGGGAAACCTATTGCGGTTCTCGTTGCTAGACAAGAGGAACCTTATTTGAATTTTTTGATTTTATTGCAAATATAAACATAATATTTGATTATTGACAAGAATAAAATGGTGATGATATTTAGACAAGCTTGCACAAGATTTTCTTTGGTTGCTTGACTTAACATTGGTTTTTTCCATCTTTCCAGTTTATTGCTAATGTGTTCAAAGATATTATTACACATTTAGTAGTGACATTTACATGGAAAAATGGTAAGACAAGGTATGTAGTTAGTAGCTCAAATATCGTGCAGCCCAATATTCTCATAATTTTAATTTACCTATGAATTTGAGTGTTGAGAAATTAAATTATGCTTTTGTTGAAATTGACTTTCTATCCTACAACTTCATAAAAATTAAGGATATTTTTTATTATTTTTTCTTTAGAAATTAAATATGAGGATGCTAAAATGGTGACATACATAATTTTTTGATGAGTGATAGCCCTAGACATAGAAGAATATTTGATGCCTAATAGCAATCCCATTGAGCAAGCCTCTATGAGGGATTTGCCAAGATTTTTAGCCATAATCATGAAGAGGAAACGTGATAGAGGGTAACATTATCTGATTACTTTGATGCTCTTGAAGTAAACAGTAGGAAAATCATTTATGATGATTGAAAACCATGTTGAGATGATGTAGACTCTAATTAATGCAATTCAATCTTCATGGAGCCCAAATTTGGTAAGCATAGTAAAGGGATTTCTACCAGGAGATTCTATAAAATGTTTTATTCATGTCAAGATTTAGGAATAAGCTAGGTTTTTTACTCTTGGTGACCGAGTGGATAAGCTCATGAATAGTAATAACTCCATCTATTATAAATCTACCTTTAACAGAGCTGCCTTGATAATGGTCAATTATGGATGGGAGAATATCCTTAAGTCTATTAGCCATGACTTTAGTAATAAGCTTGTAAATAACATTGCATAGACTTATGGGTCTGAAGTCAAAATAGACTTACAAATTTGAGTTTTTGGGACCAAGACTAAAAATGTGGAATTGACATCCTTTGGCAAGGATTTGGAGTTCTAGAAATGTTGCATTACTTCTAAAAAATCTTGCCCAACAATGTCCTAGAACTTCTAGAATAACCATGGAGGAAACCCATCTGGTCTAGGAGCTTTATCAGGGTTCATGGAAAATAATGCATATTTTATTTCTTCATTAGTGAATCTTTTGAGGAGGCCCATGTTGAGGTCTTGGGAAACTAGGTAAGGAATATTGTGCAGCAGAGCATTGCCAGCATGTGGGGGTATATAATACTTAATCATAGCACATTTTTGAAGTGCAATACTCCTTCAACCCTTATTTCTTGAATGTTATTTGTCTTAGATCTATCACTTTTGGTCAGCTCCTTGATCCTATTTGTGCTTTTGTGTTTAAGCATTGATGCATGGAAAATATTTAGTGTTGATGTTCCCTTCCTTCAACCACAAAGCATAATATTTTTATTTCCAAAATATTTTTTCTTTAGCTAAAATATTGTGGAACTCAAAAAGTATAGATTTCTCTTCTGACAGAAGACTAGAATCGAAGCTTCCATCTTTATGAAGTGTAACTATATTTTTCATATACATAATATATATAACTATAAAGTGTAACTATATTTTTCATATAATTAATTATTTTAGGGTCAAGCACCATATATATAAAACATTTATATTTGTCCATATTTGAACTAAAACTTAAATAACAATAAACTTGCATTAAAAATTTTATATTTAAAATAAATTAAAAATTAAAAACACAATTAATTTACAATAACATTTTTATTTATTTTTACTTTGTTAATGTAATTTAAACCAATCTAATATTATGAGCTAAATAACTTCTTCAAGTTGAAAATTTGATAGCCTTGATGAATTCTTCTAGGATTTGAGTTTGTCATCATGAAGATTTTATTAAATCATTAAATTTGTTATTCTTGTGTCTTTACGATACCAAGTACACTTATAAACCAAGTATCATCCAAAAATAATTTTAAAATTCTTTAAGAATTTTTTTGTTATAGACTAATTTAATTGTTATGAGTCTATCAATGAAGTTCAATATATAAGAATATAAAATTAGAAATAAAATATTGAATATGCAATGTTATTTATTAAAACTCCAAACCAATTCAAGACTAAATTTCATTTGATAATATACATTTTATTAATCTCCTCAAAAATTGTGTTGCAGACAGGTGTGCTAGTGTGGGTAGCCCAAGCTACGTAGGACCAAATCAAGCCTAGGTCAGATCTACAACTAGGCCACTACAAGTAGGCATGGTAACAAGGGTAACGAAAGCCACACAGGCCAAGATCGGGTCCCACTGTGCGTTGTTTAACTACCTGAACTTGCAGGACCATGCAAACAACCGAAGACCCATATGTGACCTATGTGCATCGTATTTGTAGCGCAAGATTGTGTTCAGAGGAGAACACTTGCTTAGGTTTCTATTGTGGCCCATATCTAGGAAATTTTGCTTTTTGGAGATCTTTTTGGTTGCGTTTCATGGGTCATTGTCATTTTTGGGGACTTGGTTGGATGGTGCAACACTTCTTATGGGTTTAGTAGTTTCATATTTTTTTGGATTTCCAAGGAGGGGAAAGGGTCATCTACTGATCCAAACTTGTTGGGGTAAATTTGTGAGAATACATATAGTGGTATGGTGTTTTATTGTAGCTATCTATGGGTGTTCCCTTGACTGCCTTTGACTCTATGTAAATTGTTGGTCATTGATACCCTAGATAGATATCGCTCTGGTGGGTGGGCTTCGTTTTTAGGCTCTTGTTCGAGGTATTATTGCTTTTGAATTTGATCCTTTTTGTGTACACTCAAATATTTCTTCTTGGATTCAAGGGTGGCCTTGCCTTTTGAATGTTATTGAGTGAATCCATTGGCTTCCCAGGTTCATTCCTTGAAGCTATTCATCTGCAGTGATGGAGGGTTACAGATCCTTTCTGGTTGCTTGGGGTACCATACTACATCCTTCAGTATTTGGGGAATGAACCTGTGATTTATCAATAACTTTAATTTATCCTAAATCCTCCAAATTTGGACCCTTAGAATCTTCCCGCCCATCTCTTCTCTTCACCTAGGTTTTGTGGGTCTTCATTTCCTCAAGTATTTTGGCTTCCTTGAAGTTCACCTCTATATGCAAGATGATTTCCTAGCATAAGGAGATCCTCTAGATTATTGTTCCACTTTTTAGGCTTGTGTTGTGGCATCCCTGGGTAACTTTTGCTTCCTGGACCATGTCTTGTTGTTGCATCTTGTTCACTTTCTTATCATTGCTCCTTGATTTGCATCCTAATCAGAATCCTAGCTAGTTGCTTCTTCATGGATTACATCCCAGTTGACATCTTGGTTTGCATCCTATAGATACTTCCTACCATGCATCCTACAACTACATCCCTACATGCCCATGGACGGGAATGATTTTTAAATTTCAATTTCTCTTCCCACTTAATTTTCAAATTTTAATTTTAAATTTTGGGTGGGATGGCTCTATTTAAAATTTTCCATCCTTTGTATGGTTTTGGGCAGGATGGCCCTATTTCAAAATTTCCATAATTTGTATGGTTTTGGGAGGAATGGACCTCATCCAAAATTTCCATTCTCTATTTGGTTTTGGGCGGAATGGCACTAATTCAAATTTTACCAATTTAGCTATTTTTCTCCAATAACCCATAGAGGGTCTATTTCTTCAACTATTTTTTGGTTGGAAACTCTTTTCCCAACCTTCTTCTCTTTGTAAAAGGTTACGAGATCCTTTCAAAACTCCTTTTACAATCACAAAAAATATTTTAATAATAAGAAAAATTTACCTATGATTATTTTATCACTTAGTGGAGTAAAAATGGTACTATATCCTATTAAAATTTGCATTTTTTTTAGCACAATGGAATCAAACATGATAATTTGGCTATGTTGCCCATTTTTTATGGCCATCATAGTGGAAATATATTTTTTATTAATAAATTAGAAATAATATTATTATAATTAAAATATGTTTTTATAGATGTTAAAAAATATTTTAATTCACTTTCCATTATCATTTTTAAATGCAATAATAAATTCATTGTATAGAATTTAAAAATGAACATCAATATGTTCAGAAGGGTTAAGTGGATTGGTAAGAGATTGGGAACTTACGAGGAGGAGGCCTAATATGGATAAAGGTAGTAATCTGAACTAAGTCCATTACGTGTCCCCTAGCTTGATGATGACTATACAAACCCGGATATCAAGTATGACCCTATAACTAGTTCAAAAAATAAAGGAATTTAATAATTCCTCTATGTATATATAAAAAAATAAGAAGAATATTAATATAATATTATATCCTCTATATAGATATGTCTATGAACATGTTCATAGCTATGAAGTAAAACTATATTTTTTGTATAATTATGTGTTTAAAGGCCATGCTATTTTTTTTGGGGCAAGCACCAACAAATTATACATAAAACATTTATACTTGTTCATATTTTAACTAAAACACTAAAAATAATAAACTTAATAGACATTTTAATTTGTATATTTAAATAATTATAATTAAATAAAATGGATTTAATTTACAACAAAATATTTATTTGTATAGTTTCGTAATGTATTTTAAACTGATTTAATATCATAATTTAAATAACCTCCTCAAGTTAAAAGTTGATAGCCTTGATGAAGACATTCAAGATTCAAGTTTGTCCTCATCAAGTTTTATTGAATTATTATTTTGGTTACTCTTATATCAAGTTAAAATTTGATAGCCTTGACGAAGTCATCCAAGATTCGAGTTTGTCTTCATATCAATAGGTAAATAACAAGCCTTTTTTAAAACTTTCTACTTATATGTATTCATATCATTTTTGAATATATCATTTACTGATTAAAATTGAAATAAAATTATGTAAAATATTTTACTTTATACAATATATTATTATTATTTCAAATGCTTTTGAAGATATCAAGTACATATATTGTTAATACAATATTGAAAAAAAAAAAAAAAAATAGAGCTACACTTAAAAAGAAAATCATAGGAATTAATAGTTTTCTCATTGATTGAAATGTAAACCTATAAGGATAGTTTTCCTTTTTACTAAATTTAATTTTAAAATTGGTGAAACATGATAACATAAATCTATTTCATAATGTAGAATAGATCAAACCTAGTCTAATAAAAACAAAATTAGGAGGGGGAGATATGTCAACTCTAAATGTTCTTAGGCTATTTGCATTTGTACTAGCATGCAAAATATATAGTGGTATGTGTTGTTGGATAAATTATTGGCTTGATAGATTTTTTAGAATAGTTGCAATAACTATTAAGGAACAAAATGTTTGTACTAAAATAATATAAAAGGAATATTATGATAGGAACAATTCAATGTGAACAGTAAAATATGAATAATAACAATGAAGAGTAAAAAGTGAATAGTGATAATTGTAGACACTAAAATCACATTAATCTTATTAGACAACCAAGACATGTTATAATCAACATCATATACCATCATTGGACAACTCTCATAGGATAAATAGTGTTCCTAGCCACTTTTGGTAGGTTCTACCCCAATTTTTGGAAAGTTTTGGACCATGTAGGCATCATCCCACCCAGGGAAAACCATAGTTCATGGATGTCCCACCCAAGGATGTCCACCAAAATTCATCTCTAGGTGGGACAACCATGGCCTTGGACCTTCAAAAAGTTGAAGGAGGAATAAATGGCACCTAAAATCAACCATTTACCCCACCCATTCAAGCATGCTAGTATTAGGGCACATAACTCTTATGCCAAGTTGTAAATTAGATCCCAAAATAGATATTACTTCCACCTCCAATGCATGGCAAGGTTTGGAAAAATGGTAGCACCTACCTCGCATGGCCTTGCATGTCCATTTAACCATATGCTCTTTTAGGATATAAAGTGGATCCATTCCACCCAATTTTGAAGAGGATTCTTTGCAATATTTTATCACAAAGTGCTATCGAGATTTATCCCCAATCAATTGTGTGTTTTTCCTTGATATATCCATCGAGTGAAGGAGGTTTTCAAGTGATTACAAAATGTGTAATATGTTTACAAAACTGACCCACTTGAGTGAAAATATCCCAAAATTTGATGACAACACCCCTAGGAGTAGTTTAGACCAGATCCCAAAGAAATTGGTGGTAAAAACCACTAGATTTGATGGTTGTCCCATCCTAGAATGGCTACCAAATTATGATAGTCCTAAATGGCTAACCCTAGGGTGGTCACAAATTGGAGCATGATTTCTCTACTATTTTTTCATAGATCAAATCTAGATTAGATTACAGACCTGTTAAAATTTGGTGCAATTTGGAGTTATTTTGCATCTATTATCATGTTTTTTGTGTTTTGCAGGCCTGAATGGCACACCCTTGGACGACCACAAATTTGAGTATAATTTCCTTTCTATTTTTGAATATATCAATTCCAGATCACATCATATGCATGATCCTATTTTTTGATAGAATTTGGAATAGTTTTGCATCATTTATTTACAGATTTTATCTTTCTAGTTCATTATCGCATACATCTTACTGATTGCATTCAATCTGCACATGCTATTAAAAAATCTAGTTTTCTTGTGTGTAGATCTAGGTATCACAATGTGCAGGGAAGAAGCAACAAGTTAGAACATCAATGGAACATTGTGGTGACATCATAAGCCCACTCTCTTGAATCATGAGTGTGAGGAAGACACTGCAAGCGTGCCTTGGATTTCTGAAAGGATTTTATCCTTTGAGTATTTTAATAAGTTGTATCAATTGAGAACCCTTGAGGGAATATTTTTAACTGCATATTTGGTAATTGCACTAATATAAAGATAACTACCTATTTATTTCATCTATTTGTCATTGTATGCTTACTTTAATATCACTTTTGTAGTGCTTCGATCAACATAGCAATAGATGCACTTCATTTACCTCTACTAGATGCACCATTTTTTCTACTCTAAAGTGGTCATCATGGTGGGACCCTTGTCCTATTTGATTTAGCTATGTTTTGACCCTATTTTTGTGTTTGAAATATTGTAGTTATTGGTCGTTCTAGCCTGAAACAGCCCTTGATTTCCTAATTTGAACTTCGAGGGATGGCCATAGTAGTTGTCTCACCCAAGGAAAAATCCTAAATTTATAGTCATCTCACCCTAGGATGAGCATAAAATAGAGGATCTGCAACTGAAAATTCTAGAAATAACAAGATCTTAGGCTTTCAAGGTAAGTTCTCATACCTTCATTTTGCATTTTTACTATTCAAAAAGACTCAAATTTGGTTTTCATTACTTTCCTTGTTTGCTTGGAATGTAGATTTCACTTTTATTTAATCACAAAAACAACAAAAAAGGAGAAGAAAAATAGGAAAAAGAACTAATTAGGAATGCATTTGTGTGGTTTGATTGCTTTTGACATACCTAATGTGTAGATTTCTATTTAGGACATGCATTTTGAAGGTTCAATTTTTATATTTAGTGAAGATTCATTGAATGTTATCTTGTTTTGATTTCTTTATGTATAAAAGGAACCACACACACAATATTCCATTTAAATATTATTGAGTTGGACTTCATCACCAACCACTAATCGAGATCGATGATGGTGGGATTCATATATATATATTAACTCACATGATTTATCAAACCTTAAAATCTATTTAGCATAAGAACATCATCCAACAACAAAAAAACAGATGATAATAAGTCTCTTTGCAAAACAAAAAATCTAAACACACCAAACAACTTAGGGATTCTTCTCTAGAACTTAAAGGAGATAATCACATTGTTTGCTTTTGTGTTTCTTTGATCATTTGATTGTGTGTTTCTAAAATTTAAAAGAGATAATCATGTTGTCTACTTTGTGTGTTTATTTATTGTTTGGGTAATAAACATAATATCCTACCATATAGGACCAAATCCTAAAAATTTCTACTTTTTTATTCTACATCCAATGGATCAAAAATCATGCAAATTGGAGCTATAACAAAAACGTTATATTGGTTTTATGATTACTCTATTTTTGAGTGATTTTCAAGGCAAAAATAGGGAAAAAAATACACTTAATAGTCATAACAAGCCCTAGACAACCCCAAAAATAGCCAAATTTGTTTTGTTGTCTTAGTTAGCCCCTTATGCACCTCTCACAGGAATTTTGAGTCCTAACTCTTTATTTCTTAAAATTTTCCAAAATATCCTAAAATTGGGCATTTTTCCAAAATATCCTAAAATTGGGCATTTTTCCATGGGTCCCGGTTGGCCAAATATTCAAAAAATACATTATGAGCTCAATCATAAGCCCTATAATATTGTGATTATCTTTTCATAGTGATCATTCTAGTATATAATACCCAAAACCTCTTTTGGAATTCAAAAAAAATCCTTAGTGTGGGTTTCCTTCAAGGTTTGGCTAGTCAACGCATCATGACAACTACGTATAATTGAGATCAATAATGAGACAAGGAAGCATAAAACTTAAGGATAATCCCTAAGAATTATGGTTATAGGTATGGTGATCTTCTCATTCTTGTATGGTGTGCTAATAGTAGTCACATCTGTTACTCTCCTAAGGATCTCATCATTCCTACACGATGCCCTGAAAGTCATCGTGAGGTCAACCCCTCACTCAAAGGACCTGACCACAAAGGTACCTCTACTAGGAGAATACAAATGGATTATCTACATGATAAAGTGGATTATTTAGTTAGCCAACACCGATTCCAAGCTCAAAATAGATATAATAATCCTACCAAGGGGCCTATTAGGGAGGTCTACACTTCCTCTAGGTCATGGTCTTTACCATATAGTATTTCCATACAAGTTTTAGCAATCCAGAGTAGGCCTAAGTGAAGTTCACATGCAACATTAGCCAATATGACCATTAGGGAGCTTCTACAATAGTTCTCCAAACATCATAAAACTTTCATGAGGATATTGGATTTCATCGAGGTACAACCTCATGACTCTGATGCTTTCACCAACTTTGTGGGATACATACAAATGTACAAGAATCCTATTATATCCTTTCAAAATAATGATATCAAACCCATGCCTACTAATTCACTAGATCCTGCTTTGCACATCATTGTGAGTATCAATAGTCTCCATTATAAGCAAGTATTGGTTGATATAAGTTCCTCAATAAATATTATTACCATATTTGCACTAAAATATCTCAACCTTCCATCTTTGTACATTACAACATCCATGTTCACCTTGTAAGAATTTAACGATTATTTATCTCCTACAATTGGTACAATAGTCCTCCTCATATATGTTGGAAAAAATATTATGTCTACATTATGCTAAATTTTAGAGGGTTCAATATAGTACAACATACTACTTGTAAGGACATGGATAAGATCCATGGAATGTGTTCCATCTATAGTGTATCAATGCATTGAATACATTGATGAAGGCAAGTTATATGAGGTGCCTATCAACCCAGACCCCTTCAAGTATTATAAATACGTAGATCATCCATAGGAGCCTATTGTATCACCCATGCACTTGGACACTAAATCCAATGACCTTATCTAGAGTCCATATTCAAACTCATGGTTAGTCATGAAGCTACCTTCATCACAACTAGTACCATCCTTTTTTTCTTCAAGTGAGGAAGATTCAAACGATCCAATTGCAGAGGCTCCCACAACTATCATCAATACATTTGTAGGAGACCTTCAAACTCCTACTAACAAGGAGGAACCCATAGTTAATATTGATAAATCAAATTATATCATGCTTGAGAACACAATTCAATTGACTCACCTAAAAATAAATGAGTGCATAATTTCCAACATTACATTCATGTCTATCATCGAGTCGATCAATAATCTAGGTCGTCCTCATACCAATTCACCATACATTGATAGCATTTTTGATGCCCCTCCTGAACATGGAGGCCATGAAGATCACCTTGGATAAGTTAATGAGGCAACCATGACTTTTCCAAAGGTAAATGCATCTTTTGATGAGTTTTTGGAAATGATCAATGTGATGAAAAATAATCAAAGTCCTCCGAATCCTTTTATTCCAATTGTGACTCCATACAATATTCCATCCATACCATATTCCATCGATACCACAAGAGATACCATTAATGGATTTGGTCACACCTACTCCATATCACTCAACATCTCTACAAAATCAAGAATAGGTGTACCCACTATGCCAAAATAGAGATAATCCAACTACCATATTTGAACACTTTGAGTTGGAATATGAGCATGAGCTAAATCAAGAACAAGAATATGTGTATATACTCACTAGTCCCAATCATCATGAAGCATCAACATTTGCTCAAACATTGAGGACTTTTGATCCACCTCTACTCAATTGTCTCTTGGCTCCCACACCCAATCCACCTCCAACATCTATTAGTTGCCATCCAACTTCCTCAACAACCATCCAGTCATCACCTGTACTATTTTGCAATATATATTGGATAGGCTAGCCAATATTGAGTTACAAGTGAATCATAAACATAATTATTTACAAAAGATATTGAATCAACTCACAAGCATTGAGTTATGATTGAGTCATCTAAAACCTCAACCCCTTGATTGTCAGGACCAACCCCCTCCTATGCATTCCAATGCTAAGTCTCAATAGAATCTTGGGCAAAGGCAATAATACCATCAACCTTATAGATTTAATTATTTTTTAGAACCCTTATCTTCAATCGATTGTATGAGGAACAAGCAATCATACTTTTCAATATCCATCCACTAAAACCTAATAAGCATAGATCAAAGGCACACATGGAAAATATATATTGTATTTACCATAAATGAAGAGGCAATGACATCCAGACATGTTATCCCTTTAGATATTTAGTTTAGGATATGATTTAGATGCAAGATATTTTGATGGGCAATCCTCTTGCTCCAAGAAACCAACCAATAGGAGTCTTCTAAGACCTCTTGCCCACAAAAAAATAAAACACAACACCTACCAATCAAGAAGAGCAACCTAACTAGATGATAGAGATACATATAGCCCTACGGACTCATAAAATGAGTCGATCACATTCATCTCATTTAAAGCATCAACATCATACTTGAAATCCATTATTTGAGCCCATGTCAACCATTTTTCACAACCTGCAAGAAACAAAGATAATCGTCTTCTTAGAAATATCCCTATTCAATTTGAATAGGCCAAGATCTAAATAATATAGGGAGGTTAATTCTTACCTCTATCATCAAATCAGAGGACATGATATTAGCAATTTTCATGTTTTTAGACACATGGTCAAAGGTCTTATTAATAAGTAAGCTTTATCCATGAATGGAGCACTCATTCTACCCCCTCGAGAAATTGAAATTACCCAAAATTTCCCTCCATAATGGGGGGTCAATTTCTATCACTCCTCCTAGCCAATCCAATTACATTGCATCAATCATAGTACATGTTGGGGGTATCCAAGATGTCACACTTTCCCCACTATTTAAATCATAAGAAATGAAGCAAAATGGGGATCCTAAAGGTATCACACCTTCCTAAATTTCTTTGATGACCATAAATACTAGGGTACATAAGGTATTGCACCCTCCTAAAATCACAAAGTGATCAAAGTTACAAAAGACCCAAAGGTATCAATAAACCCTTTGGTCACCCAAAAAGCCCCAAATGTATCCATAAAATATTTGGTCACCCAAAAATCCCCAAAGGTATCCATAAACTCTTTGGTCACCCAAAAAGACCTAAAAGTATCCATAAACCATTTGGTCACCCAAAAAGCCCCAAAGGTATCCATAAACTCTTTGGTCACCCAAAAGTGCCAAAGGCATCCATAAATCCTTTGGTCACCCAAAAATACCAAAAGGTATTTATAAACCCTTTGGTCACCTAAAAAGCCCCAAAGGTGTCCCTAAACCCTTTGGTAACCAAAAAAGCACAAAGGTATCCCTAAAACCTTTGGTTACCCAAAAATTCCCAAAGGTATCCCTAAATCCTTTGGTCACCCAAAAAGCCCCAAAGGTATACATAAACCCTTTGGTCACCCAAAAACCCCAAAGGTATCCATAAACCCTTTGATCACCCAAAAAATCCAAAAGTTATCCATAAACTATTTCCTCAATCCAAATGCCCTAAAGGTATCCATAAACCCTTTGGTCACCCAAAATGCCCCAAAGGTATCCATAATCTCTTTGGTCACCCACATGCCCCAAAGGTATCCATAAACCCTTTGGTCACCCAAAATGCCCCAAATGTATCCATAAATACTTTGGTCACCCAAAATGCCCCAATGGCATCCAATAAGCCTATTGATCAATTATATACACATATATATTAATCAAAATCCAAAAACATCATTAAAACAACAAAAACATAAAAATAGTATATTGCATCACATCGCATACCACTACATTATACAATCACATGCATTAGGCATACCCACATTTAAATTTTGTATTTTATATTTGCTCATACATGTCTAGCACTAGGTCTATATACGAGATATCTTTTAGAGTCAAATTTGTCAAAGTCATTATTCAAATCACTCCATATTACACTTATCATTTCCATCTATAATTCCCACCTATTCTATTGTGTCTATTTCCCTTCACCTAAGTTATTTGTTATAGGGTGTCATTTAGGTTTTTTGGTCACTCAATCGTCTCTGGTTTTCTTTTTAGATTTTATAAAAAACTATTCCTGATTTTTAGAAGGTAGAGTCTTGCTTTGATTGTACTGTGCACACATCAAAATCCCAACACAATTTCACATTAAATCCAAATTTTGCATAAGGAAATATGAAACCTACAAAGTGGTCTAGGTTACCTTAACCGAAAAGTTTACCTTACTCATCCCCATGTGCAAATGGTTCTAAAATACTAATAATCGACAAAAGTAAAAGCTCTTCCCTACCCAAATACAAAATAAATAGTGGTTTTCACCACTACAAAAAATATACAAAATAAATAGTTGTTTTCACCACTAAAAAAATCAAAAAGCAAAATAAATAGTGGTTATCACCATTCTAAAAATCCCTTGCTCACCAAATAAAAATGAGAAAATCCTTAGAGTAATTCAAAAGTAAAATAAAATACGGGAAAAATGAACTGGAATCCTTGGAATTCTCAGCATTTGATAAACCGTAAGGTGATCCTCATTATGTTTTTGTGGCATCAATCCTTCTTAGAAATGGTGGTATGCTTACGCATGATGATATGTCTATCACATAAGAATTATGATCTTGTATAGACCAATATTTACATGTGGATGAGCTAGCTTATAGTAGCTTGTACTACCTAGTGGTCTAATCCAACTACGTATAAAACCCAGGATCTTGATCCTCATAGGGTTATCTTCAATACATATGGGTTGCACCCATCCTGTTTTGCACTAGGGTAACTTTATGCGCTATCATAACAATGAAATCACTTGCACACACAAAGATATTGAGTATCTTGGTCATCCTAGCAGATTCATACCTTGTCAAAATGTCTTGCATGGTTAGTATATAGTTTTTGATTAGTTGATTAGAGTGTTTGAGTATCATAAAAACCTCAAGTAAATTCTATAACATCTTACTATTCATTCCATTCTATGCTATTTCATCACATGTATGTCACTTTACATTTTTACAAATCCATCACATAGTCTCATGACAACATTACAAATGAATCGATGAATTATATATAGTCTATGGTGCTAACATAGTGTGTCAAATAGTATTCATATTTCATCATACATATTAATAAATCATCTTATTATGCATACACACATATCTATATCATAAAAAACATCATATTACAATGAATGCATCCATCAAAGAATTAATAAAACAAAAATAGGTATTGCATTCATCAAATAAAGTAATAAGGTAATACATGATGACAATAAAACAACTCATCTATATATGTATATATATGGGGTAAAAATCTACATCATAATCCAAAAACTGCCTGTAGGCTACAATCAAGTGGGTCCTAAGACTTCACAATTGCAAAAATCAAATAAAGCAAAATTTCAAGTGATCCTCGTATTCAGTTATTTACCCTATAAACTTAGTAGTTGCAGTGACTTACGCTCTATGCAACCTGACATGATGAGTAAATTACCATAAGGCTAATTAAACCAAATTATTCATATTCAAATTGAAATGTATTTACTGCAATCCCTAATAAGGCCATTACGAACATACTTCTCCATGAAAATGAGGTATTCATTTCCTTTCTTCTATAAAATATCATAAAAAATAAAGAATTCAAAAATAAATAAACTATGCAACCATCCCACCTTGGGATGGGCACCAAAAAACCACCTCAAAAATAGCAAGGAAAAATACCATGAATGGCTTTAAAACCACCAAAAATAAGTCAAATATAATAAAATTCACTTTGGATCAATATCGAAACAAATTTTTCATGGATGAATTGAAATGTATCTACCTCAATCTCTAAGAAGACCATTATTATCGGATCACTCCATGGGAAAAAGGTATTCAATTCCACTCTTCCATTAAAATATTAATAAAATCATCAAAATCCTCACATAATAGATAAATTTCACAATGGGTAAAGTTGAAGGAAATCCTAACCAAGTCATATGGTTCAATCGAGTTATCAATTTTATCATTGGTCATTCCCTCATAGACTCATCACTTTAGGGGGTAGTCATAATTAGCGAATTCATAATCAAAATCAATAATCAAACACTTAATCATGTAAATTACATTCATCCAATGAATCATTACCAAATGTAATCATGCCCCTGCATGGCGTAGAAAACAAGTAAAAAATTTAATTAAACAAATGCTTGACATTATAGAACCACGAATGAACACATGGGTCACTGCTTCACTAATAAATATTTAATATCAATTAAGCCTTACATGAGATGTTTTACTTAAATCAAGTTCCATAGCTTATCAGAAGCAAGAATTCAAGAATGCATGCTCTTTCCATGATTGGGGTATCTAAATTTAGTTAGGTTACTAAATAATATTAATAATTTGATATTTTAGTCATCTATTTTTGCTCAACATTGTGGTACACACAATGCATCCCAAAAAGGAGTATCTATATACACAAAAATCGTGTCAATCCAATTAGTTGACCAAGACATGTTCTAATTGACACCATATGGCCCCCTTGGGCAACCCTCAAAGGTTAAATAGTGCTCCTAGACACTTTTGGGAGGTTCTACCATACTTTCAAGAAGTTTTGTGCCATGTAGGGATGACCATAGTTCATGGTTGTTGCACCTAGGAACAACCACTAGAAACCATCCTTGGGTGGAACGGCCATGGCCTTAGACCCTTAAAAAGTCAAATGAGGGAAAAATGGCACCCAAAATCTACCATTTACTCCACTCATTCAAGCATACCGGTATGAGGGTGCATAACTCTCATGCCATGTTACAAATTAGAGGCCCAAAATGGAGATTCCTTCACCCTCCAATGCATGGCAAGCTTTGGATAAATGGCAGCACCTATATCATATGGCCTCACATGACCATTTGACCATATGCCCCCTTGGGCTATAAGCTGGATCTATTCCACCTAATTTTATAAAGGATACTTTGTAATACTTCACCATGAAGTACTACCGAGATTTATCCCCAATCTATTTTTTGTTTTTCCTTTATATATCCATCGAGCAAAGGAGGTTTTCAAGTGATTCCAAAACATATAAATTGTTTACAAAATTGATCTATTTGAGTTATTTAGATCCAAAAATTTGATGACAACACTCCTAGGAGTAGTTTAAACCAAATCCTAGAGGAATTGGTGGTAAAAACCACTAGATTTGGTGGTCATACCATCCTAGGATGGCCCCCAAATTATGACAGTCCTAAATGGATCACCATGGTATGGCCATAAATTGGAGCATGATTTCTATACTATTTTCACATAGATCAATCTAGATTAGATTATAGACCTTTTGCTAAAAAAAAAATTGTTTGGAGTTGTTTCACATATGTTATCATGTTTTTTTGTGTGTTTTGTAGACCTAAATGGCACACCTTGGAATGACCACAAATTTGAGCATATTTTCTTTCTATTTTTAAATAGATCATTTCCATAACACATCATATGCATGATTCTAAGTTTTGATAGAATTTGTAATAATTTTTCATTGTTTATTTATATATTTCCCCTTTCTAGTCCATTATTGCATACATCTTGTTGATTGTACTTCAATATGCACATGCTATTACCAAATATGCTTTTCTTGTGTGCAGACCCAGGTATCAGTACGTGCAAGGAAGGAGTAACAAGTTAGAATATCAACAAAACAAGTTGAATTTCTAAAATAATTTGATCCTTTGAGTATTATAATGAATTGTATTAATTGAGAGCCCTCGAGGGAACATTTTGTAACCGCGTATTTGGCAATTACACTAATATAAATAGAACCACCCATTTATTTCATCTATTTGCCATCTTATGCTTACTTTAATGTCACTTTAAAAGTGCTTATATCAACACATAAATAGATGCACTTCATTTACCTTTTCCAGGTGCACCATTTTTTTTGCTCTACAATAATTAATAGTAGAAAGTGAATAGTAAAAGTAAAAGTTTCATGGTCGTGGTAAATTATCTTTGAAAAGTGTGTTTACCATAGAGATATGCTATAATTAATAAAATATCTATAAATACAATACAATCAAAGGTAAATTATGAAGTGTTATGTAAATATAGAAATTATCTAAAATGAAAATCATAAGTCCTTTTAGAAAAAATGTGCAAAAGGGAAACTAAGTATCAATGAATAATAAAAAGTGAATAGTGATAATTAATAGTAAAAAATGAATAGTAAAAGTAAAAGTTTCATGGTCGTGGTAATTATCTTTTAAAATTATGTTTGCCATAAGGAGATATGCTATAAGTAATAAAATGTATAGAAATACAAGATAATCAAAGGTACAATGTGAAGTATTATGTAATTATAGAAATTATCTAATATGAAAATTAAAAGTACTTTTAGAAGTATTATGTAATTAGAGAAAATGCACAAAAGGGAAACTAAAATTACTTTTGGAAATAATATGTCATCATACAAAAATAATAAAAGGAAAATCTCTAGAGATATAATACTTAAACTATATCATGTAATTTTAAATTATATTAGGAAAATTCCAAGAAGGATATTTTAAATATATTGATACTATTGAAAGTATCTAAAATAGAGATCTCTAAAAAATAGTATCATATGTCCTTCTAGTCTTCTTCATACATGTAATATTTATCTCCTATGGGCCTATAAATACTGTCGATATATCTCATGGGAGGTAAGTCAAGTTGAGTTGGGTAAGTGTGAGCTCAAGTAGGTAATAGAGAGTCTAGGGTATGAGTGAGATCTAGCAATCCAAGCTAGCTAAGCAATGCTATCTCTTTATCTACAACATGTCCAATATTGTTAGAGTGATGGTGTGAAATATGATCATTGAGAAAGACCATAGGAGTTGAAGGCTCAAGAAGAGGAGAGGACCATGTTTGTTCACAAGATAATTTAATAAGCATCTATGTACTATTATAAATTGTATGTATGATAAAATTTCTTCTATTTTCATTGTGACATTTGTTGTGCTTCCATAAACTTCTTATTTTAATGATGTGTTAATGTTTTTTGTGCTGGAGAGTTTTGGTAACAAACCAATAACAACTTAAGACTATATGCCTATCAAAATGACCATAGTAAGATAGGGATTTTGGGAAGTGTTGTGTGAGTGTTGTAGTTTGACAATTTCATAACTTTAATATATGGATATTTCTTGATGCCTTCTTCAAATCATATGTTATTTTCATGTTCTTGTTGATAAAATTTAATCTTGATATAGGTGCATACAAAGAGGTGAATCAATGCACAATAGAATCCAAAGTACATATCATACAATTAAAATGGTGAGAATATTATATATGGTCAACTCAAATGATTATATTATTATACAATAAGAAATTTTGACACATTTAAACAAATGATACAACTAATATCCTTGAAAATAAATCATTTTCTATTATTATTTGGAATAATTTTCCTTTTCTATCCCAAAAATAAAGAAAAATCTATTAAAATGAGAAAGTAATTACACATTTGATTGGAAGATAATTATTAGAAGGTTTTAAATCTACTTGGAATAAGATTTTTCTATTATTAGGATTAAAAAATTTTAAATAATTGAGGGCTATATTGTTCAACTAAGACATTGAAGTAGATATAGCATACTTTGGAAGCAAGCACAAAATCTATAGAGTGTATTAAACATTTTTCTTATTGACTATCTTCTCATACCCCATGTTTAGGTAAGGTCATAAATAAATTAAGTATTTATGATATTTCCCCTCTTCTTGTTATTCTTTTAGTGGACCTAAGGAATTATGTTGACTCTTATCATGAACAAACTCACATAAAGTCTTTTAAATCTATAAATACAAAGGTTAAATGACCTAAGTATGGATTAATTCCTCATAAAAGGACAAAGTGTGCTTGTGGATACCATATATGATAAGATAATTCTACCAAGAACTACTTTATGAGATAACAAAATATTAAACCAAATTTTAACAAGGTTGGAGGTCTTCTATGTAATGATGAGAAATTTTTTGATGGGTCCTTTTTACATAAGAAAATTAATATGGTAGAGCTTCATGAATATTATTAACATTTTTTATTCTTTGACCCTTCATTCATATTAAGGTAATGTTGAATTGTGTAATATATCACTCATTTTCCAAGGATAACATTATATTATGTGTTATAATTATGAGCCTTTGGTCTAATAATATATATTATAAAATGGTGTTTATTGTACATGCCTCCTACCATATAATTTACTCCTTAATGTAAATATTTTATATGTAAATTAGAAATTTATAATGGATTACACAATTATTAAGTAAACTTATACATATAATTCGTTCATCCATTATTATCAATATGTTATTATTAAATTATAATTGTTATTGGATGTTTGAAGGCATCCTCTAAATTTTATGTCTTATTTTTTCTCTTAATTTCTCTTTTGCTATAATTTAAGTAATCTTATGTTTTACTTAATAATGCATTATAAATTCTAATGTTAAAATATAACACATTTTAAATTTTTACCTTCTAATTCTATATTTATAATAATCCCTATAAATACACCTTAGGGAAAAATATCCTACATAACTAAAAAACTATACATAGATTCTATTGGAAAATCTTCCATCAAAATAATAAAATATTATATTCAATGGAAGGTAGTTAAAATGTATTTAATTTAACCTTCTATCTATGCTATTCTTATTTTTCTTTTCTATCTACTATATGCTTCAACATTCTCAAATTGTTATCTTTCTAGAATTAGCTCATTGATATCTTTTTATCAAGAAATAAAATATCTTGACATGTTACCTTATAAAATTCAAAATTTATTAAGATAAATATTAAATATCAACACCATTACTAATTATATTATTTAAAACGTCATTTTATTCTCCATAAAATTGTTCATATTTTTATGAGTTTACTTCCAATAGTAGTTCATGAACATCAAGGATAATGTTCTTTTCTTATTAACTATATATATACGCATGAACAATTATACATTTAGTAATTATAGGATGTGTCTTTTTTAATGATATTTATAAGCCTTTTTTATTGTCTTTGTCTTGTCACATAAAACATCTCATGCATACTAGTCTCATATATAACATATAATAATATTTAAAGGTTTAAGATATTTATGTATTAAATATTTTTAATATAATAATTATTTTTATTAAAATATAAATATTATATCCATTTATATATTATTTGAAAGATATATATATCATGCCATTCAAATACTAGTTGAATAACTTATGTAATATGATGTTTTACATTCTATATTCCTCTTCCCTAAATACAAATATAAATAGATTGATTATAATTACATTCTTAAACCCATTTATATCTAGCACATAATAATTTGGTTTTCAATTACTTACGAATTAAAGTTATCAACACACCTAATAAGGAGTAGTCTAAACAATAACTTCTTTATTAGCTAATTCATTGTATGAATTGAAAAAGCATAGTGAGTACTACATCTTAAGAACATGCTTATATTACAATAGTATTATGGTTTATCTTGCATGTATTGCAATAAATAATTAAAGTAACATTATAATTTAACCAATTGAAGCCATGCATTTATTTTTATTGAAATAATTAATATATACCTTTTCATTAATACAAGAGAATGAAATTATCATATCCCCATCAATGGGTTTATAGGATAAAAAAAATATATTATCTTTGAATCACAAATAAGAAAGAAAAATAATGTGCATGCTATATTGAGATAAGAAAGGATGGTACATAGAGATTTTGTGAAGCTCTTGTGTTGTTTACCAAACATATTATAGAATAAATTAAGAGAGGAGGAGACATTGATGTTATAATAAGGAAGGTAGTTTGAGGTTATCGACACCAAAAAAATAATTAATACAATGCCATATAAGAAAGCATGATTGGAGGCTATAAACGATTTCATAACCTAGTGTCAAGTCATTCTCCTTTCACAATTGATTTTATTTTTCTTAAATTACAAATGCAAGCTCATGGTGTCCATTTGTTTTATGGATGAAGCTAGTGATTTAAAGTCCATCTCTTATGTCTTCTAACATAACATATAGTCCCTTTACGATGACATATTTTTATGGTATGGTGAATATTATTGTCACTAAATCTATTAAAATTATTAATTGTCACACTTTATAAGGGTTACACAACACTTCAAGTTTTTTTAAGATACATATAACCTATCCTACAAGCTACCTCACAACATTGCAAGCATGTGGAGAGGTTTAGAAAGATAGAGGGATATCTTCATATGATGTAAATGGATAAAAACTATGGTATTACAATATGTTTTTTGTTGTGTCAAAAATTTTAAGTTGTGCATATTTATGCATATAAAATTTAATTGTAAAATATGTTTGAAAAATAATAATAACAATATGTGGAATGATATTTACAAATGCTTGCTTGCAATTTATAGTTATTAAAATCAGTTACAACTTGAAATATAATGTTAAATAAGTTGCTTGAGGGACAATCATTGTTCTTCCTAATAATTGGGGAAGTGGAAGTACAAAGTTTTATATATCTTTATGAAATGCTAAGATATATGTATAAATGATATATGTTTGAATATAAAGTTGATATCACTTGATTGAAATCTCAATTTTAAAATTAAAATAAATTCTCATCATATATCATATTCATCAATATATATATATAATTATAATTATAATTTATATATAAAATTGATATCATTTGATTAAAATCTCAATTTTAAAATTATATAATTTGTGATACATTTTTTTAAAATAATTATATATTAAATTAAAAATATAACCATTACAACAAACTATATCAGTTTAGTTAATTAAAAAACACCAAAATTTTAACCTAAATAATTAAAATTAATTAAAATTGATATCAAAAGTTTAAATTAATCTAATTACCAATTTCCTAGGGCCTTCCAGCCATCCCAATCTCGATGGCTATCTAAGACCAACGTCTTCATCAAAGAGTGAAGAGCAAATTAATTAAGCATTCGATATAATTACGCCTTCATTTATTACCATTTTATATTCGTTAGCGCATCTTTTGTCCGATTACAATATTTATTTTAGTTCCTACGAAGTCTTATTTCAGTTCATTTGCCGCTATGACGTGCTGTGGGTGTTGTTGGTGACTTCCCATTGGTCCATTAACAACTCACCGTCACGTTGTTAAAAGCATTCCATGAAATTTAAAAAATTGTCGCAGTTGATCTAGGGTCTAAGATGATGGTTGTTTGATCTTGTTTTCAAAACTTCTTACAAGTGATTGATATAATTTATAAACATTCTCCTTTAAAAAAAATCTTTTAATTTTTTATAAAAATATTTTTATTTAACATATAATTATGGATAAAATAAAAAAATTTAAAATCATATTTCAACAATAAAAATAAATGAGGAACTGTAATTATATTTCAACCGTGTATGATGCAGCCACCTTTCAGAGCTGTGCATCTATACACATGAGAAAGTAGAAAGTTGAACATATCGACATCAATGCATTTTGACTTCTACCAAACTTTTGTTTGGCGTGTGACGTATAAACGAGTCACAAACCAGAAAGAGAAACTCACGTTTGTCCTCAAAGCAATTATTTATTTGTAATTAGTACATGGAAATTGCGATGGAACAAATATTTATATTTCTAGTAAGTGCTGTGACAGCAAGTCGACGGCAATCTGAGTGCTGTGAAAAAGTAAGAGTAAACTCATGTCCTCCAATACAGTTTTTTCAAGAAGAATATTTGAGACCTTCAATACAACACATGGCCGCCGGATCATAAAAAATTGAACATTTACAACACGAGGGTAGATTCCATTCTCGTAGGTTTATTACAAGTTTTTTATTTGATTTTGACCAAAAGAGGAAAAGCAAGATTCCAACGATATTAAAAAGGTTTATATACTTACGACACCTTTTATTGTTGACATTTGCTATGGTTAGTTTGTGGCGGGCACGTATTCTCTTACTCAGCTTTTATTTTAGTCAACGGGTCGGAGAGAATACTCTTACAATCCTAATTAGATTAAATAAAATATAATCACCAAAGATGAATTAAATTTAGGCGACAGACTTTGCGTCAAACAAAGCCCTGCAACAAACCAATGAGCATACCCAGCAAAATGTGCGGCCTTAGATAACCACTTTACCCTTAGTGGAAACTTTTTTTTCTCATTTTTAAACATATAAAAAGTTTTTGACAATTACAGATAATTAAAAGATATTCGCCTTAATTTTGGTTAGTGGGTTGGTGGTTTGCGGCGCAATATTACGTCACCAACTTGTCGGTTTTAATTAAAAAAAAATTAAAATAAAAGTAGATTTCAACATAAGAATATCCTAGAAGCAAACTCCGTATTCCAAAAGTTGGAAAGCATGCTTAAAGAAGTAAAACATAGTAGCCCCACATACGAGAAAGGGAAAATACAATAGGTAATAGGGTCTAAGATAGAATTAGCTGATTTGACAGTTGACTGTTGTTTAACATGCGTGCCTTTCATAATATTGGTTTGAAAAATAAATAAATAAACATATTTTATTATTTAAAATATTTTGGGTAGGCTGGAATCTTTTAAAGAAGCTTATAGAAGTAAAACATAGTAGCCCCACATACGAGAAAGGTCAAATACAATGGGTAATAGGGTCAAGATAGAATTAACTGGTTTGACAGTTGACTGTTGATTAACATGCGTGCCTTTGATAATATTGGTTTGAAAAATAAATAAATAAACATATTTTATTATTTAAAATATTTTAAATAGGTTGGAATCTTTTAAAGAAGCTTATAGAAGTAAAACGTAGTAGCCCCACATACGAGAAAGGGAAAATACAATAGGTAATAGGGTCAAGATAGAATTAACTGGTTTGACAGTTGACTGTTGATTAACATGCGTGCCTTTGATAATATTGGTTTGAAAAATAAATAAATAAACATATTTTATTATTTAAAATATTTTAAATAGGCTGGAATCTTTTAAAGAAGCTTATAGAAGTAAAACGTAGTAGCCCCACATACGAGAAAGGGAAAATACAATAGGTAATAGGGTCGAGATAGAATTAACTGGTTTGACAGTTGACTGTTGATTAACATGCGTGCCTTCGATAAGATTGGTTTGAAAAATAAATAAATAAACATATTTCATTATTTAATATCTTTTTGATAGGGTGTATCTTTCAAACAAGCTTATAAACAATAAAAATTATAACTGCCAAATAATTACTGCACTCTCAAATTTATTAATAATTTCCTATTTATTAATAATTTCCTATGTATGTATACCGAAGCATGTAAATCTATGTAATATTCATATTTATGATAAACCATAGAATGCATATAATAAATACTAACTCTTTGTATTTATCAAGCAACGTCTTGTAATTATCATGTTTCGAGTTGATGGGCAGAAATTAAAATTAAATTCCAGTCTTTCTTCAAGGACACATGTTCCAAACTTTTAATATTGTCCATCAAGGATTTCTATTGCCCTAGTGGCTAATATGGTGGTTGTTTTTTAAGTGGTTTTGTGTTCAAAACCCCTTCAAAGTGGTTGATGATGTAATTTGTAAACGTCCTCCTAAAAAATATAATTGTTCATTATTTTTTTAAATCAGCATATTCACTCGTACCAACATGAGGTTGTTGATGTAATTTGTAAACGTTCTCCTAAAAAAATATAATTGTTCATTATTTTTTTAAATCATCATATTCACTCGTAGGTTGTTGTAGGTTGTTGATGTAATTTGTAAGTTTTTAAAAAATAATAAATAAATAAATAATTTATATATATCTCTAAAATTAATATAAATATTATAAATTATTATTTTTATTTATTGAGAAATGATTTTAATTTTGAATCAGTCTTTTCTGAGTTTCAAATTTTGTTTTTCTTACGTAAATGTAGAAAATAAACTTGTATATATATATAGTATATATATAGTGATGTTAATACTAGATTTATCTTGTTATTCAATTCATACTATATGTAAAACATACAAATAATTTTTATTATTTTTTTACAAATGAATCTCACTATTAAATTTTATGTTTTATAATTTAAAAATATTTATTTATAATATTTATTTGTTATTATAATTTTAAATTTGTAAGTCGTTGTAACAGTATAGTACTAAGAAATTTTTTTATTGTATAATTATTAAGGTATCTTTTAACTAATTCAATTTCACAATTTTTATTAATGTTATTCAAATTTAAATTTAAATTTCATAATTTATATATTTTTAATTTAACAAATAAGTTAACAACATACAAATTTTTAATATATGTTTTAATTTATAATTAAACAAAGTTTATTTAATAAACAATTTCTACTTTTGCATAGATTACCATCCTTAATTATATTAAAAAAGTTAGACATTACAACTCTTGGTTCCAAATCTCTCTAAGTGGATGAGTTGGACCCTGAAGATCTTGACCAAGATTGGATAACCTAATAAAGTGAGTTTCTGTGAGTCAACCTCTAGAATAGTCCAATTCTTATGATCCTGGCTACACTAACTAACAAAGGGTGGTTTGTATACTAAATTAAAGAATGCATAAAGTTAGAAACTAGGCTTAAAATGGTGTAGATTTAGTAACATCAAGAGAAACAAAGTATGAGAATCTCACAATATGAACTTAGTTAGACTGCCTAATAAACCAACTTACCTTTATTATTACAAATCATTTAATAACTATAAAAACTAAGCAATATCAAGCATTCCAAGAGCTAAACAATAACAAATCTAGGAAGAAATATAGAAAGCAAAATAAATGTAATAGAATAAACCATTCACATGGCTTTAAAAAAAATGTTGAATGATTCAGTTAACATACATGCATTTTCTGCAATAGGTTGAAAAAAAGGCCATATAGCAATCCAATATTGATTCAAAATACATACGATACATTTATCACACAATTATGCAATTGTAAAAGCTAAAGAGTTGAAACCCTAAATGAATTATATTTAGGTATATATTTTAATAAATACATTATATTATCTTATTATCCTTATTATCCTTACCTATAGTACAATTTCTAGGTCTATCAGAACAAGTATGGGAAGTGATTGTTGCATTCAAGTCAATTGTTCTTAACTACTTACGTCACAATTTTCTTATATATGACCAGGATTTATTTGGTGAAGCTAGCTTACATGTTGCATCATTACATTATAGGTGTAATGGGTGAGGCTTCAATTATTGAGGTCTTATAACAACAATGGTGCTTGGAAGTTAATTGGTATATGTGACCTTGTTGACAAGGATGAGTCTTGATCCTTTCTTACAACATATATTTGTGTGAGTGCATAGTGCTTACTATCCGATAATTTATTTTGGTTGAATATTGTTTCATCTATATTTTTTGATGCCAAAATTTGTATTTCTTCACATCTTGTGTCATAGGTATTATTCTTTCTTTATGACATCATTATTTGAAACATCCAATAACCACATTTACTGATGCATAGTATCAAACTCTTTTTTTTAAATAAAGGCATAAAAATTTATTGATAAAAATTTTGGATTACAAAGTACAGCTGAGCCCCCACCTAGGACTCAAATAAGCAACAAGATAGGCTAAATCACTAGACAAGGTCAACTCCTAAAGAAAAAAAAAAAAAAACAAAACACATTAAGTCTGAACATCCTTATGGATCAACTCCCATAGGTGTTGAGAATCCCCAGACGGGAGACTCTCCCAGTTATCAATACTCTGAGTATCCAATAGCTCAGAAGCCCTTTTGGCTAGGTAATCAGCAACCCCATTCCATTCCCTTGGAATGTGCACAAAGGATATAAATTCAAACTCTTCACTCATTCTGAGAATTTGAATGGTCACAGAGGCCAACTGCCAATTAACATCCTCCACTCTTTTGCTATTTAAAATATTAACCAAAATTTGAGAGTCAGACTCGCAAAGAATCCTGCGCTAGCCAAGAGAAAACCCCCTTTGCAAGGCCTCAAGTATCTCCAGAGCTTCCATAATATTGTTGGAGTGAACACATTTATAAATGGAAAAGAAAAAATTGACCACACTAGCAGAATCTCTCTCAACACCACCAATTCTAGCATGTCCAGGATTGCCCCTGGATGACCCATAAGTATTAATTTTTAAAAATCTTGTAGGGGGCAGTCTCCATCTACCATCTCTCCTAAACTTCTTGCTAAGATGAGGAATCCTACTAGGGCTAGAAGAATTCACACCAACCCCAAACAAACCAAGGGCCTGTCGTACCTTCTCCTCCCTAGAGTTCAAATGGGGGTCCACATCACATTTACTATGGATAGTTTCTTGAACCATACACATGATCCTTTGCCAGATCTGTTGAACAGCCAAATGAATTCTCTCAAAAATGTGACAATTTTGTTCAAGCCAAATCTGCCATATGATGCAGGAAGGGCCCAAATTCCAAGCCACTTAGAGGAAGGGGGCCTTGGCTGGAGGTCTGCCCAGACTACTCCAAAACTCCACCAGGGAGAGCACATGAAAATAAGGATGGTTCCAGGCACTCCACCAACGATGCCAAATGTCTCTAGCAAGGGAGCATTGGAAAAATAAATGAGAAGAGTCATGCTAATTCTTATCACAAAGGACACATAAAGAGGGACCCTAAAATCCCCTCTTCCTCAAGTTATCCCAAGTGAGGCATTTATTACGAGCTACCATCCAGAGAAAAAAGTTACATTTCGACCAAGCAAATCTATTCCACACCTTTTTCCACCATGTGATAGGGAGACTCCCGAACTTTTGCTTATCAAGAACTTGATAACCATAGGCTATAGAGTAGGTTCCCTTGGGATTAGGGTTCCAAGCTAGAATGTTTTTATCCCTCAATGAATAATAGTACCTCCCTACAAGAATAAGATCCAACACATCTCTATCCTCGGCCAATCACCCTTGGAGCCATTCTTGTGGATCTTTCCATCTGTACATCTCCATATTTCCAAAACATTGGATTTTTTTAAAGTCCTCCACATGAGACCAACCCGCTTCCAAGAAAAAAATGCTTAGGGAATGTCACCTGAGATATTGAGTCAAGATAGGAGGGTGGCCATCCCAAGAATCCTCCCAAAAAAGAACATATGATCCCCGATTGCAAATCCAGAACAAACCCTGCTTAATTAAATTAGCTCCTCTTTTTAGAGTGTCCCAGATAACAAAACCTTTCCCAACCAAACTGGCTCTAGGGATATCTTTCTCAGAAATACCTCTCAAGTATTTATAAGATAATATTTTAGCCCAAATATGATCTTGAGAGGTACACCATCTCCAATAAAGTTTCGTAGCCAAAGCCTGCCCAAAAAGAGTTGCTTGTCACAACCCAAGGCCTCCCTCTTGAACTAGCCTACAAATGGAATCCCATCTAACCAAAATCCATTTAGATTGATCAAGTTTTCCAAACCACAAAAACTATCTTGACAAAGCATCCATGTCCTTGATGAAACGAGAAGGAGCTGTTTGCACAAAACATCTGTAAATGGGTAAATCTTGAATAACAAATTTTAAAAGCAATACTCTACCTGTAGAGGATAGCCATCTGACAGTCCAGTGATTTACCTTCCTTCTAAACTTATCAAGTATAGACTTCCAAGAAGATCTAGGCAGAGGATGAGATGAAATTGGGATCCCAAGATAAATGAAGGGGGGAGTCCCGACCTGGAATCTTAGAATGTGAGAAATCTTGGCTTGAATAAGAGGGGGGGTATTGAAGATGAAAATAAATGACTTGTCCTCATTAATCACCTGTCCAAAAGCACCAAGATATATGTCAAGAGACTGTCTAATGTTTCTAGCTTCCTTGATAGTGGCAACTCCCAACAAAGCAGTATCATCAACAAATTGAAGGTGGGAAAGAGGTGGCAAACTATTATCCCACTTCCACCCCTGAATGAGACCATGCCTGACCTGAGACTTGAGTAATCTGCCCAACCCTTATGCCATAATGATAAACAAATAAGGAGATAGAGGATCTCCTTGCCTCAATCCCCTTGAGGCCTCAAACAGCTCCAATGTATCGTTATTAACAAGAACAGAGAATGAGGAAGAAGAAATATATCTCATCACCCATCTAATCCATTCCTCCTCAAAGCCAAAAGCAGCAAGAAATTTTTGAAGAAATGACCATCTAGCTCTATCATAGGCTTTTGCCATGTCCAACTTAATGAACATAGTTTTCTCCTTAGAAGTTTCCATTGAGTGAATAGCTTCTGTAGCAATAACAACCCCATCCATGATTTGTTGGCCAGCAACAAACCCACCTTGCTTCTCAGAGATGATTTTTCTCAACCATATCTTCAGCATCTCAACAATAATTTTTGTGATGATCTTATATACAACATTATAGAGAGCAATAGTCTTGAATATATCCAAGGAATTCGCTCCCTCTTTCTTTGGAATAAGCACCACAAAGGTAGCATTTAGGGCCCTTAGCATCTATTTGTTCTTTTGGGACTCACGAACCACCTCCAAAAGGTCAAATTGGATTAAATCCCAAAACTCTTGATAAAAATCAATCGGGAATCGATATGGACCCGGGGCTTTCCCCTTTTTCATCTTGAATACAACACTTTTCAGCTCCTTAATGGAAATTGGACCCATCAAGTGCTCATTCATCTCTCTAGAAATAATCGAGGGAATACAATTTAGAATAAGTTTTCCTTCCTCATCATCTGAGAGGGCATTCTCCTTGGAGAGAGAGGAAAAATACCTCTTAGTCTCTTCTAAAATATCCGTAAAAGAAGAAAACAGGGCACCCTGAGAATTAACAAGAGAGGTAATCAGGTTACCATTACGACGAGCCTTAACAGAGTTATAAAAGAAGGCTGTGTTCCTATCCCCTTCCTGAAGCCAATCTACTCGAGCTTTTTGTTTCCAAAAACTTTCTTCCCTCAGTTCCCATTCAACAAGGTCTTTTATAACCTTAGATTCCTCAACAAGAAGCTCCTCTGTGAGTCCCTGATCTCTAATCTTCCTTGAGGCTTCTTCCACCCTCCTAAGAGCTGCCAGCTTATCCAAGGAAAGGTTCCCAAAATTTAATTTATTCCATCTCTTCAATTTATGCTTAACAAATTGAAGCTACTTCATAAAGGAGTGCATAGTGGTGCCATGAGGAGGTTTGCTATTAGTCCACCAGCCTCGCATGAAATCATGAAGCTTAGGATCTCGTAGCGACATAAGTTGAAACTTAAATGAGGGATTATTTTTTAGCCCTAACTCCAAAGTAGAGAGTTGGATAGGCAAATGATAAGATCCTCTACACTCTAGAATCACAAAACTAGCGCTTCTATTATTGCCAATCCAAAAACTAGAGATCGAAAACCTATCTAGTCTCTCTGAAATGGAATATTCCCCACATCTTCTATTATGCCAGGTAAATATCCCATTATCCGACTTGATGTCAACCAAGTTCAAGGCCTAGATATGAGCATTGAATAAAGAAGAAAAAGGCTCAAGACGATCAATCCCACAACGTTTTTCCTCTAGACAAGTGATAGAATTGAATTCTCCAGCCGAAATCCATGGGTACAGGGGAGCAAAAATTCTCACAAAGCCAATGTGCTCCCATAAATTCACTTTCCCATTGTAATAAATAGGAGCATACACGTTTGTAAGTAGGATGGTCTCACCAAATTCATTATCATGCCCGATCATCGAAATAGACCACCTGCTGGAAATCCAGGTAAGAGGAGAGATCTTTACTGGATCCCATAAAAAAGCAAGGCCACCAGCATATCCACATGCACCAATACCCTGACATTGCCTCTTTCTCCACAACTTGGGAGCAATATTGAACAAACTATCAATAGCTAATTTAGTCTCTTGAATAAAAACCACATCCGAAGAATGAACACGAATCAAATCATGAACAACTTTTTTTTTGGGGATGCTGTTCAACCCCCTTACATTCCATGAAAGTATACTCATTTTTGGGGGTTATAAAAATGGGAGTCCAATGTTATCACCAAAATTGACTCTACCAAAGTCTCCCCCATTAACTTAATTTTATCCTGGTCTTTCTTCCGACCCACCTTCATATTCTTATCTGAAGCATTTTTTTAAATTATTTTATGCTGCAATCCCAGCATCGTAGGAGTTTTACAGTCCATGGATGACTACATCAGTGCCTGGGTAGGAGAGGGCATATCTAAATCTATGTCATTTTCTAATATAACTTCACTTCCAAGGCTAGGGCCAACCATATCACCTATACTCGGAACCAAAGCCCTTTGTTCTTCATTTAAACCCCCTATATCTGGTTCCCTTGGTTCCACCTCATGAAGAGACAACTGATTTGGTCTTGTTATATCTATAACAGGTAGTGATGTTTCAGGTATCTCCATGCAATGATCAAGATTCTCTAGAATTTCAAAACGGTTGAGCTGAGCATATGGTTGGTTATCCTTAATGTCTCTTTTTGTGTTTCTTCCTTTGTTTTGAGGTTTTACTGTAACAAAGCCTTCCTTATCCTAATCCCCCTCCTTTATCAAGGCTTTTCCTTTATCCATATTTTTTATAGCTCGAGAGGGCCCAAGATTTGAAGCCACAGGCAGGACAAACTTAGGGCATTTTCTTTGTAAGTGGCCATATTCATGGCAAATTCGACAACGAAATGGAAGAGCTTTATAGTCAAGTTTTTGAACCCATGTGGTTGATCCGAACTGTATTTCAATAGAATATAGAATAGGATTTTTTAAATCAATTTCAACACAAATACGGGCAACAAAGATTACCTTTTTATCTAGCGTATGTCATGACGGCCCAACCAGATTCCCAAGTAGAAGGGCAATCATATGCAAGATGTCATTTCTCCAAAATTCCAATGGGAGCCACGGAAGTTGAACCCACACCAAAACTTGTGATGGCCGCTCCTCTGAAGGGTTGAAACCCACATGCCAGGGTTTAAGAAAGAGTCCCGCTTTGTTATAGAAATAGGGACCTCATTCAAATGCTTTGTTATGATCCGCAATACAAGAAAAAAACACCATAAAATAGCTGTTTGCACTCAGCATCACCTCCACATCACCTTCAGGGTTCCAAGTCTTCCTAACCCAAGCCTCCACAAAGGGAAGAGAAATTCGGATGCCCATAAATTTACCAATAAGCGCATGTTTGGTTAAATACTCCACATCTTCTACCATCGAGTCTAGTTGAACCACTAGAACTGGCCTAGCTTCACATCGTTCCAAACATCCATTGTTCTTTAACAAGCGATTCCTGGCATGCAATGGGAAATCTTGTTCCTTCCAATCATTTTTAAAAGAAATACCAGCCCTAGCATGCACGCTCTGTGACGGACCTGATGCCATCACTACATTCCTCTAGTTGTTCATACCTCCTCTAGAAACTGCTGCCATCCCCGTAGAGCCCACCAGATAGGTCTCAAAAAAATTCTAGCAAAGCAGCTTTCCTCATCAAACCCTAGACCTGACCATTCTTACACTCTTTCATCTACTGAGCTAGTCCTCATCGCATAGTATCAAACTCTAGGTTTCATTGTTTAGACCCAAATGTTTTGTTGTCAGTCATCATACCTTAGACAATTTTTTATTTAGTTATAATTCTATATTTATTAAGTTTTTTTAGCATTTTTTGATGATGTCATCATTTATAAAGTTTAACACCTTCAAAATATCTATAAAGTATAATATCAGATATTGGGTGCTAGAAAAAATTACTTACAATATTTGGGTCTTTCTTCCATATTTTGTCATATTTTTAATGCTACCTTGATGATGTCAACATCATTGTTTGTTCAACAATTTTTAATAATTGGCATCAATTTTTATTTAATATTAAATATTAGATGTTAAGACTTTAACATGCTTTAAATTCTTCTTTTAGAGAATGTTAGATGTTAAAATTTCATTATGCCTTTGTTGACATCAACATAATTTAATGTCTAGCCAAATTTCTTCCTTAGGCAAATCCATATCTTCTACTCTTACTTGCGAGATTTAATTACCTTAGAATTTATTTTAGCTTGATAATCCTTTTCCTAATACTTTGCAACCTATATCACATATATTTGCATCCAATCATACATTTTTGATTTGTTATGCTACTTCACAATATTTCATTGGCTTTGGACATTTTCTTTGTATGTAAATCTACCATAGGAGCTTCATTAGGTACATTCAAAACTATTTTATGTAATGCTTTGCACTTTTGCCTTGGTAAAAAGGTTATAAAGCATATATAAAAGTATAACATGCCTAGATTATGAATGCAGGTGGTGATATTTACCTATATTATTGGTGACTTCTAGGGATTTTTTCTTGTAAAATTGAGAACCTGGTAAGCCTTATGTATGGGATTACAAAAACTTTGAGAGAGTGTGAAGCTAGAAGATAAGATGATAGGGTAAAGTTATATGATGGGTAAAGCCTATAGTTGATAGAAATAAAATAATTTTAGAATAGAAAAGGAAATTTATGTAGGGAGGCAAAAGCATGAGGTCAAATGATTGGAGAGGTGAAGGTTGCATTAAATGATAAGGAAACCATAAGAATAAAAAAAGGGAATCAAGTTGAGGAGATGGATATGGTAGCAAGTGATACAAATATACAAAAAACATAAACTAAAAGAGGAGATAAATATTGGTAAGACAAGAAAGAGCAAATAAAATAGAGATAGTTGATTGCAAACACTTCTTGTATAATTGAAAATTCCATGAGCATAATTTTCTCTAGCTAAAAATTATTTTGTGTCTACGTCAGTATCCTTAGGTGAATGTTCACTCACATGAACTATCTTAATTAAATATTGTAAACCTTCAAGAATTTTCTTCCCTCCATTATCCTCTTCCTTATAGGATCATATAGGTTATTTTCTTCACAATCGTCAACTGCATTAGAACAAACTATTGATTTTACTATATACATGGCTACTCACATAAAATAACATGCATTAGGTGGCCCTATAATTACTTTATAGCCCAGTGTTGATGTGGATCACAACTAGATAAAAATTTAAATCAACTTTTATCAAGGTTGGTACTACTTTTATGGATTTTGTTGCTCATGTAAGAATTCAGTCCTTTTACATCTTCTTTTGAGCAACCTATCACAACTCACTATCATTAAATTCCAATTAATGCAACTTGTACCTACTTTTATAATTGTTCTACCACAACATATGATTATCCATTTTGGCATGATGCCAATATTTTCAAACTTAATTATTGAGCATCATATAAATTTATATTACACATGTCAATGCATTTTTTTGGTTAAATTTTACCAACTTTTCCTCTCTTTATTATGATCTTTGGCATCATTTCACCATTAAAATGCTAAGAGATTTGTTTTTGCACACATCCATAGCCACATAATATGATTGTAGTTTACAAATGAAATATTAGGATAGCCTTTCTGTTGGGCTATGGAGTCAATAAAATGGTGGTAAAGAGAAATGGATGACTTGAAAATAGGAAATAATATGAAGAAACACATAAAAAAAGGTGATATGAATAAGATATTACATGGATAAGTCGATTATCAAATGTTCTTATATTTTTCTATGACTTTTTACAGCTCATCAACCTCAAATATCTTTAAATTACCCTTCTTCTTTTTGTTTCCTTTTTGCTTTTAGAATTCACTTATTTGGCATAGCTTCACATTCCTTAACCAATAAAGAGTAGGCAAAGAAAAATGGATAACTAGAAGGGAGAGTCCATCACTACCATTTCTTATTATAGGCTTCATGAGAGCAGAACTATCTTTCAATGGTTGATGCATTATTTTCTTTTCTAGGGTAGTGTTGATCTCCTTGTTTAGAAGATAGATTCCGCATAAATCATACCTAGCACTTCACATAGTTTACACCTATGTTGAATATTTCACACAAGCTAGTTGCATAACTTTTTTTTTTTAAATCCTATTTATGTGGCAAGTTGGATTTACTTAGTTTCATTTGTCCACTTTAGGTTTTATTTATATGCCAATTATTTTACACAAAATTTTGCCATGTTGCCTCACACCATAGGACTAAATTTTGCTTTCTCATTGGAATCTGTAGTGGCTTGACCAAATGATACCATATATGATATTTCTATTAGAATTTCGAAGAGTAGAACTACAAATTGTTACAATATTTGAAGAAATAAAATAGAACTAATTGATTTATTCCAGGGATCAACTTTGTATAAATAGAAAATTTGATCATTGAGAGTCGTTGGATTACAACAACTCATAAATTCTGATGAAGACACAACTGAGAGTTTACCTGACACATGGAGGAGTGGAAAAACTCATCAATTCTAATGAAGACACCACTGAGAGTTCACCTGACACATGTAGGAGTGGAAAATTAAGTGTATCTATCCTAGTAGAACTTAAGAGAATATTCACTTATTCTAACACCCTCCCTTAAGTGATACTAGGGGTTTTTTTTACAAATGAGTTTAAAAAACAAGGCCTGATGAGGTACTTATGTAAAATGATTTCTTTTCTCAAGAGATGGTAAAAACCCAATGGGAAAAACCATCAATCAAAAAAGAAATAAGAAAGAGGGTTGTCATCAGATGGTGAAGATTATCCTATTAAAACATTAAAAGGATGAGTTCTGTCAACATGGCTTGATGAGGTACTCATTTACAATATATAGATGGTGAAAAAACCCTTGGGGGAAAAACCATCTATTACAAGAAAAATTTCCAAGATAGACGTATGTCTTCGAATGGTGAATATTGTCCTCTCAACACAAAAAAATAATGAGTCTCGGCAACTTGGCCTGATTAGGTACTCATGAAAAATATATACTTTTGGAGAGATGATGAAAAAACCACAAGGGAAAAAACCATCCTCCAAAGAATACAATAGTAAAAGGAGAGGTGGAAGACCTCTGTGTCAATGCAGTTGTATTACTCCAAGTTTCTCTCGCAACTATATGTAACATAGAGAAGGAAATGACTTGGTGAAGATATCTGCAATTTTCTCCTCAATTGGAATATAGTCCAAGTATATGTCCCCATTCTGAATGTGCTATCGAATGAAGTGCATATGTATCTCAATGTGCTTGGTGTGTTGATGCTCAACTGGATTTTGTGCAATGTGAATTGTGCTCTGATTGTCACACCAAAGAGTTATAGGTTTGTCATGGATTAAACTAAATTACCTTAGAATTTTACAAAGCTAAAGAGCTTCCTAACTTGCTAAAATTGTTGCCCTGTACTCTACCTCTATAGATGATAAGGCTATTGCTTGTTGTTTTTTGCATAACTAGGCTATTGACAAAGAAGCAAGACAAAAGACATGTCCAAAAGTTGAACATATGTCTTCTACAGAACCTGCCCAATATGAATTTGTGTAGCCAATGATATACATGGATTTCCCTTATATAAGATCCCAAATTGAGTAGTTCCTTTCAAGTAGTGGAGGATTCTTTTTGCTTCTTGGAAATGACTGAAGTGAGGTTGATGGGAGAATCTAGATATGAGACCAACATCATATGAAATATCTAGATAAGTATAAGTAAGGTATAACAGACTCCCTACAAGCTGACGATATAAAGTTGCATCACATAAAGGGGATGAACAGGAAGTACTTAGATTTATTCCATATTGAAAAGGTGTAGGAGAAGATTTGTAATATGATATTTTAAACCTGTGAATAATATCTAGAGTGTATTTTAATTGACACAATGAAATACCTGCATTTGTTTGATTTATTTCGATTCCAAGGAAGTAATGAGCTAAACCTAGATTAGCCATATCAAATTTTTTAGATAGGGAGTCTTTTATAATCTAAATGTGATTGAAGGTATTACCAGTGATTAGAAGATCATCAACATATAAAACAAGAATGGTGATTTTTCTTTCATCTCTCCAAATGTAGATTGTGTTATCAGACTCACAATGAGAAAAACCTATGAAATGAAGGAAGGAGTCCATATTTTCATACCAGGCTCTAGGAGCTTGTTTGAGGCCATAGAGAGACTTTTTTAGACTACAAACAAGAGAGGAGTCTTGAGTGAAACCATTAGGTTATTCCATGTATATATCTTCCTTTTAATACCCATGTAAGAAAGCACTTTTTACATCCATTTGAAAGACAAACCACTTTTGGGAAGCAACCAGAGCAAGAACTAGTCTTACAGAATCCATTTTAGCAATTGGAGCAAAGGTTTTAGCATAATCAATTCCTTCAATTTGAGAGAAACCTTTGGCTACTAGGCAAGCTTTGTGTTTGTCAATTTCTCCATTAGGACCATACTTTGTTTTGTAAATCCATTTACAACAAACTAATTTCCTTCCTTTAGGTAATGAAAATAAATACCAAGTTTCATTTTTTATTAAGGAAGATTATTCATTTTCCAAGGCATCATCCCATTCTTTCATACTAGTTGCTTATTTGAAGGACTAAGGATCAGAGGAAATAGAATGACAAACAAGACCAGTGCCTATGGATTTGGTTGATCTGGATGATGGAATATTTTGGATGTAAGGAGTAGCTTCTTTAACAATGGTTTGGGCCCATTTTGGCATAGTTTAAGGAGTAGAAGGAGTGGAAAGACATTGAGTTGGATTTACAGGTTCCTCATCTTGATTATCAATCTCTAAGTTAACCTCTAGAGTTGGTTCTTCATAATTTTGAGGTTCTATTATAGGAGAAGGCTCAATGGAGGAAGAGGAGATTTGAGGATCTTTCTGAGGGAATGTTTCATCAAATTGGACATTCCTATGAAAAAATACCTCATGATTTGAGGTATCAAGGAGCCTGTATGCTTTCATTTCCTCACAATAACCAATAAATATGAGATTTCTACTTTTCTTATCTAGAGCCTTCATTTTCTTCTTTGGGATATGTGCCCAAGATATACACCAAAAAATATTGAATAAGGAAACATCTAATTTTGAACCAGTCCATGCTTATTCAGGAGTTAAATGACCAAGAGCTTAATGAGGTGTGCGGTTTTGAATAGAATTAGCACAGTTAATAGCTTCTACCTAAAAACCTTTTGGAATATATCTTGAATAGAGCATACAATTTTCCATTTTCTTTAATGTTTGTTTTTCCTTTTTGCAATACCATTTTGTTAAGGATTATAGGATAAAGAATGCGGATGAATGATGCCATGATTTGATATATGGAGAACTCATTACTGTAGTATCCCCTCCATTATCTGTGCGAATTTGGTTAATATTACAAGACGCCTGATTTTCAACTAAGTATTTGAAGAATTTGAAGTGGGATAGAACATTGCTTTTATATTTTGAGAATTAGACGCAAATTATTCTAGAAAAGTCATCAATAAATGTTAGAATATATTTTTCTTCTTTGAAATAAGGTTCTGCAAAAGACATCAAGTCACTATGGATTAATTCTAGAGGGGATGAAGTTTTTAGAGAACTACTTGGGTGGAAAGGATCTTGATGTTTCTTTCCAAGAGCACATCCAGGACAAAATCCATCAATAGAAGAGACTTGAGGTAAACTTGTTACCATTTCATGGGTGCTCAATTCCTTTAGGTACTTGTAACTGAGATGACCAAACATTTCATGAGAATTTTTACTTTCAAGATCTCCATGAGTCACAAAATAGGAGGTCCCTTCTAGATTTTTGAATCCTTTGAAGTGAAATAGGTGAGTGTTGTGATCAATATATCCTTTGGCTATGAGAGAATAGGGATATTGAAAGTCTCTTATCTCAAATCCTGTTGAAGAGAAGAGAATAGCTTTCCCATTTCCATAAGTACAAATATGATAGACAAAGAGGATATTTGTGGCAATGTTTGGAACATAGAGAATATTATTTATAGAACCAACATAAATGGTTATATCACCCTTTCCTTTTACTGGGATGAAGGAAGAGTCACCAAAATCTATGCTATAGGTTGAACTTGAGGAGATAGAAGATAATGACTCATCTAAAGCCATCATGTGATGAGTTGCTCTAGAATCTAGGACCCAGTGATTAGAAGAAGAATTCGAGGTTTTCCCTTGAACATTAAGGGCTTTTCCTATTTGATTTTTATTTTTTATGTTGTAATACTTCATAGCTGCCTCTAGTTGTTGTAATATTTTTTAGCATTTGTTTATAGAGTGACCATTCTTTTTACAGTGATTACAATTTATGGTATTCTTTTCCTTCTTTTTGAATTTTTATTTAGAAGAGGTGGAAGTTACTAAGGATTTTGACGAAGAGGAAGAAGAAGATATTTCATATCTTACAAATTTTTTTCTTCCCTAATTAGTCTATCACAAAAATCTTCTAAAGAGGGTATTTTAAAGGTTGCACCAAGAGCATATTTGGTAGAAAGAAAGGTGGTAGAAAATATTTGAAATACACCATTTAGTTTAGAAAGGATTAGATAAATGTATTCTTCTTCAGTCTTAGTATTTCCACTACCTTTGTATTGAGTTGAGGACCTCTTTAAATTTTGTGAGGATGTCAAAAATATTATTGAAGTCCTCCAAAGATAGAGTGGTTAATTTTGCTTCTAGTTGCATCGATCTTATTTGATCTACTTTCCCAAACAAGGTATTTAGTTTCTCCCAACTTTCATAAGGAGTTTTACAATATGCAATGTGAAACCACAAACTTTCAAGCACATTAGAGCTTATAATACCCCATTGTTTCATATATTTTCGCTTTGTGAACAAATATTTCATATTATTTTTCGAACTCAAGTTACTTTTCTTCTAATAGGAGTGTGAGCCCTTTCTAAGAAATGAGATTTAAAATTTTGGGTTTCCATGTATGGGTGTTGCGAGGAGCGAGAGGATCAATTGTATTCATTGAATTCATTTTGAAGTTAACCCAAAGGTCCCCCATTTAACTTTAATTTAGAGAATGAAATGGATATTAGTCAAAATAAACCTATAAAAAATACCAAATTTCTCAAAAATACCTACCCTAACAAGAGGGAAACTATAAGTAATTTTGAGGTTATTTGATATTTAATGAGGTTAATGAGATATATACACTAAAATTTTTAGGAAACACCAAATAACTCAATAAATACCCACCCTAAAGAGAGGGAAAATATAAGTATTTTGAGTAAATTTGATATTAAATATGGTTAAGAGAACAAATATGCTAGGCCTATATTTCTTTTCTTCTCAAATACCCGCCCTGACTAGAGGGAAACTATAAGTATTTGATTAGATATGCTACTTGGAACATAGGTGAATATCAACTAGGACTGTATTGGTTACCAAATAACTTGCCCTTACTTGAGGAAAACTATAAGTTAAATAGTATGTACATTAAGGTAAGTGGTAATATGAATTATTTGTTCTTCTTAGGAAGTTTAGAATGAGAAATGATGATATTAAAGAGAATTAAAAAATACTCTTTGTCAACAATAATAAATTGAACACAAAGATTTTTAATTTCTTAATGAAATAATAAAGAAAGAATAGATATATTTTATTTATTATTTATTATGTAAGGATTGGATTGAGTACCCTTGTATTTTATTTAAGCTTACTATATGCAAAAAATTGATTCAAAAAAAGTTAATTAATATAGAGACAGTTTTGAAAGGAAAGATTTTTCATTCACTAAAATATCTTTATAAAATATTAAAGACGTTTGGAAAATAGAAAATTTAAGTTAATATAAGTGTTTGCTTAATGCAATAATGAAATAGTAAAAAAATTATTTTAGTAATTTCATTAATTAAGGATTGAATATTTAATCAACAACTTTTTAATATTAAGCAAGATATATAAACAAAATTAATATTAGCAACTTAAGAATGAAATAAAAGAAGGTAAAAGAAGGCAAAATGTGATGTAATGACACACCCCCCAAATTAGTATAGGTGCAAAAGGCACCTACAAAACCCCGACATAATTTTTTTTATTAAAATTTTTACAATTCTCCTTTGATTTTTGGGTGAAGAAAAAGCCAGAAAGGAAAGGGAATGAAATGCTTTTTTTTCTTGCTACAATATATATATATATATATCTGTGTGTAAGATATTATAGCTTAAATTAAAGGGGTTTAACATCAAACAGAGGATGCAGCAGAAAAAATGTCTTGAAAGGTAGCAAGTAAGGGTTCACAAAGCGCCTTTAAACGAACAAATAGTGAGGAAGGGTGGAGTCTACGTTCGTTGCTCCAATGGTGGCATCCAAGTAAAATGAGACTGCTTATATATATGCATTGGATATAAGGAAGGGTAGCATCTATGTTCACCGCACCAATGGTAGTGTCCAGTAAGAACAAGACTCCTATATCTGCACTAGATAAGAAAAATATTATTTAAAAAAATCATATAACACCTTACCATATGGCACATTGAAGAGGCATTGAGAGGAGTGACACCAAAGCAGAGAGTCTCCCTTAAAAACTGTGCCATAGACCAGCTTTAAAAGATGAATCGGAGACGCTGAGAGCAAGGCACCGAAGAGAGGATGCGGTGACCTGAGTGTTTCAAAATATTTCACTTGTAGAACACATTATCTCAAAACACACTAACCTAAAGAAATAACACTTGTGGAGGTTTATAGGGAATAGTATAAAATAGGCCTAAATAAATATAAATCTAAGCTTTACCGAAGAAAATATTAGGAATACAAAAGAGTTATGATTTTAATATTATAAATATGTTTATATAACAAGAGTAAATAAGATCCTCTTGAGCATCGAAGGACCAATAGATATGACAAACTTTAAGTAGAACACTTCCTAAAATCTCAATATCTTTGAAGAATATAAAAAATTAATGAGGGAAATGCCCATTGAGAGACGTAGTCTCAAGGTGCGCCACAACAAAATGCTGGCCAAAGGCCACATTCGAAAAAACAATTTACGAACATTGGTCTAGGTAGGTAGACCAAGAGTCATTAATTGGTGACACGGAGAGCGATCCTTACATTAATTAAAATTTACGAAGACAAAACGATTTGAGATTGTAAGATAAAAAAAATTAAATGCCCATGAAAAGTAAGGGCCTACAGTTTTCCTTTCCCTCCATGTTAGAAGATACACAGCGAGGGCAAAAGGACGTCAAATGCTTATCCTTATATATTATGAAATGTGTAGCAAAGGCTATTGAAAGCTGAAGGAGATGGCATTTAAGGGAAAACAAATTCAAATGTAGGTTAAGTTGGAGGACAAAAAAAATAGGGGGCCTATAAAAAGAATGTTTGATTTATATTAGTTTCCTTCTTGAGTGAAACATAGTGATGGCTGAGTTTGAGATGGGAAGAAATAATAAAAATTAAAAAAACACCTAGAAAGGGACGCAATATTGCTTTAATTGTTTTAAAGCAAGCTACATTCGTTAAGGAGTATTTTTATAGAGGCAAAAAAAATTTCAATATGCATACACAAAGTAGTGAATAAAGAAATTTTGAAATATTTGCATCAATGGTATAACAAAATTATATAAACCAGTAGGTATTACCATAAGCAAATATCTTTTAAAAAAATTACATATATGAGCATACTACAATATGAACAAAAACTCTTTCTTTAAAAAGGCATAGAATAAGAGATTAAGAACCACTTCGAGAAAATTCCTTCAAGAGATAATGCTAGTAGAATCCACCCTGTTATGATACCATGTTAGAATTTCCCAAGAGTAGAACTACAAATCATTACAAGATTTAAAGAATCAAAATAGAACTGATTGATTTATTCCAGGGATCAACTTTGTATGAATAGAAAAGTTGATCATTGAGAGTTGTTGGATTAAAATAACTCATCAAGTCTGATGAAGACACCACTAAGAATTTACCTAACACATCTAGGAGTGGAGCAACTCATCAATTCTAATGAAGACACCATTGAGAGTTCACCTGAGACATGGAGGAGTGGAAACTCAAGTGTGTCTATCCTAGTAGAACTTAAGAGAATATTCACTTATTCTAACAATTTCTTCTCTGATAAGTCTTCTTTGGTGCTTAGTTGGTACATGTCTAATCTTGATATTGTTGTAGTCTTAAGATACTTTCAATTTTGTAAAATATCTAATACATAACATCAATATTTAGTGCAACCAACTATAACTTTCTAGATATTTTTTTATGTTTCATGTCAGTAAGATGCATCTATGTAATTATTAAAAGTATTATAACTATCCACTTTGGATTTTATGTATCATTGCTAGATTCAAATATTTAGTGATGGTTTTTTATCCCTTTGTGATGTTTATTGTGTTCCATGACTTTGTGGTCCCTGGGCTTGAGCATAGCCATGCTCTAGGTTTTACCGATTTCTCTAGTTTAACCAAATCCTCATCTTGGAATAGTGATTATTCAAGGTATAGGAAATTTTATCTTCTTGTTTGGGGGAAGGAAATATCTCCACTTGTATGTTCTTTATAATTTCTTCCATTGGATATATCTATTACTCTTCATATCTTTTGATATGATATGACTTGATTCTCTTACTCAGAATATTAATCATCCCTTTGACACATGGGATTGCAATATGACCATGATCCAAGGCAAAGTGGCCCCTTAATTGCTTTGAATACTCCTTAGACAAGCATATTCCAAATGAAGGTTGCAGATCAACAACCATTAAATTTTGTATTACTACAAACTCTAAGTATTTATGAAATATAATTGGGATATTTTATATGATGTCAATTATTCAAATATGGATACCCTTGCATAGCAGTGTTTCGTAGTCTAATTGGGTATATATTAAGCCCATGGATTCATAGACTACTTGGGGTATATTATATAGTTTTTCTAGGATCTATCATACTACTATGTAAAACCTAGCTCTATACTCACAAGGATAGATAAAATTACTAGGGATAAGTTCTACTCTAGCTAAGAAATGGTTGTTGAGTTATTGATTCATGATTTTGAAAATCATTGATAACACCTTTCGACCCTTTCAAGGCTACTTCCACTAGGTTCACCTATTTCAAAACCAAAAACTCTTCTCGAAAAATTTCACTATGCATTTTGGTCCTTTGGGGTGATTCTTTGAATAATTTCTCATATTTTCAAACTTATTCTATCCTTTGTTCCTTGGTTGTTGGATAATACAGCTTTGGATAAAACCACCAAAAATAAGTCAAATCTAATAAAATTCACTTTGGATCAATATTGAACCAAATTGTTCATGTATGAATTGAAAATTCTCTACCTCAATTCCTAAGAATACCACTATGATTGGATCACTCCATGGGAACAAGGTATTCAATTCCTTTCTTCCATGAAAATATCAATAAAATCATCAAAATCCTCACATAATATATAAATTTCATAATGGATAAAGTTGAAGGAAACCCCAACCAAGTCATATGGGTCAAGCGACTCATCAATTTTATCATTGGTCATTCCCTCATCGACTCATCACTTGAGGGCGTAGTCATAATTAGAGAATTCATAATAAAAATCAATAATCAAACACTCAATCATGCAAATTGTATTCATCCAACGAATCATTGCCAAAGATAATAATGTCCCTTCCTAGGACAAAAAATAAGAAAAAAATTTAACTAAACAAATGCTTGGCATTATAGAAATATGAATGAACATAGGGTTTGTAGCTTCACTAAAATATGTCCAAGATCAAGTAAGCCTTACATGAGACATTGTTCTTGAATCAAGTTCCTTAGCTTGTCAGAAGCAAGGATTCAATAATGCATGCTCTTTCCATGATTGGGGCATCTAAAGTTGGTTAGGTTACTGAATAATCTTAATAATTTGATATTTTAGTCATCTATTTTTGCTCAACATTGTGTTGCACATAATGCATCTCAAAAAGGTGCATCTGTAGATACTAAAATCACATCAATCTAATTAGTCGACCAATACATGTTCTAATTGACACCATAAGGGCCCCTTGGGAAACCCTCAAAGGATAAATAGTGGTCCTAACCACTTTTGGTAGGTTCTACCCTACTTTCAAGATGTTTTGGGCCATGTGGGCATGGTCGTCCCACCCAGGGATGACTATAGTTCATGGTCATCCCACCTAAAGATAGCCACCAGAAGCCATATCTAGGTGGAACAACCATGGCCATAGACCCTTAAAAAGTCAAAAGAGGGACAAATAACACCCAAAATTTACCATTTACCCACCCATTCAAGCGTACCAGTATGAGGGTGCATAAATATCATACCAAGTTACAAATTTGAGGTCCAAAATGTAGATTTCTTATCCCTCCAATGCATGGTAAACTTTGGATAAATGGTTGCACCTACCTCACATGGCCTCACATGCCCATTTGACCATATGCCATCTTGGGCTATAAAGTGGATCCATTCCTCCCAATTTTTGAGAGGATTATTTACAATACTTCACCATAAAGTACTATCAAGATTTATCCCCAATTTGTTGTGTGTTTTCCCTTGATATCTCCATTGAGCGAAGGAGGTTTTCAAGTGATTCCAAAACATATAATATTTTTACAAAATTGATATATTTGAGTGATTAAGATCCTAAAATTTAATGACAACACCCCTAGGAGTAGTTTAGACTAGATCCCAAATGAATTTGTGGTAACAACCACTATATTTTGTGGTCGTACCACCCTAGGATGGCCCTTAAATTATGATAGTCCTAAATGGTTCACCCTAGTATGGACACAAATTAGAGCATAATTTCTCTATGATTTTCACATGTATCAATTCTAGATCATATTATAGACCTTCTATTAAAATTTGATGCAATTTGATGTTGTTTTGCATCTGTTATCATGCTTTTTGTGTTTTACAGGCCTAAATGGTACACCTTGGGATGACCACAAATATGAGCACAATTTCATTTTTGTTTTTGAATAGATCATTTCCAAAACACATCATATGCATGATTCTAAGTTTTGATAGCATTTGGAATAGTTTTGCATTGTTTATTTATAGATTTTCTCTTTCTAGTTCATTATCGCATACATCTTGTTGATTGCATTTCAATCCGCACATGCTATTAATAAATATGGTATTCTTATGTGTAGATCCAGGTATCACATTGTACAAGGAAGGAGCAACAAGTTATAATATCAACAAAACAAGTTGGATTTCTGAAATAATTTGATACTTTGAGTATTGTAATGGGTTGTATCAATTGAGAGCCCTCAAGGGAACATTTTGTAACCGCATATTTGGCAATTGCACTAATATAAAGAGAACCACCCATTTATTTCATCTATTTGTCATCTTATTCTTACCTTAATATTTACTTTTATAGTGCTTAGATCAACATAGCAATATATGCACTTCATTTACCTTTGCTAGGTGTATCGTTTTTTTTGCTCTAGAATAATTAATAGTAAAAAGTGAATAGTAAAAGTAAAAGTATCATGGTCATGGTAAATTATCTTTGAAAAGTGTGTTTACCACAAGGAGATATGTTATAAGTAATAAAATCTCTATAAATACAAGATAATCAAAGGTACATTAGGAATTATTATGTAATTATAGAAATTATCTAAAATGAAAATCATAAGTCCTTTTAGAAAAAATGTGCCAAAAAGGAAACTAAGTATCAATGAATAGTAAAAAATGAATGGTGATAATTAATAGTAAAAAGTGAATAGTAAAATTAAAAGTGTCATGGTCATGGTAAACTATGTTTACCACAAGGACATATGCTACAAGTAATTAAATATCTAGAAATCCAAGATAATTAAAGGTACATTGTGAAGTATTATGTAATTAGAGAAAATGTGCAAAAGGGAAACTAAAATTACTTTTTTAAATAATATGTCATCATACAAAAAATCTAAAAGGACAATCTCTAGAGATATATAATACTTAAACTATCTCATGTAATTTTAAATTATCTTAGGAAAATTCCAAGAAAGATATTTTAAATATCTTGATACTATTGAAAGTATCTAAAATAGAGATCTCTAAAAAATAGTATCATGTGTTCTTCTAGACTTCTACATACATGTAATATTTATCTCCTATGGGTCTATAAATACTATCGATATCTCTCATGGGAGGTATGTCAAGTTGAGTTGAGTAAGTGTGAGCTCAATTAGGTAATAGAGAGTCTAGGTTATGAGTGAGAGCTAGTAAGCCAAGCTAGCTAAGCAATACTATCTCTTTATCTAAGATGTGTCCAATATTGTTAGAGTGATGATGTGAAATATGATCATTGAGCAAGTCCATAGGAGTTTAAGTCTCAATAAGACGACCATGCTTATTCACAAGATAATTTAATAAGCATCTATGTACTATTATAATTTGTATGTATAATAAAATTTATTCTATTTTTATTGTGACATCGGTTGTACTTCCATAAAATTCTTATTTTTATGATGTTTTAATGATTGTTGTGCATGAGAGTTTTTTTGTAATAAACCAATAACAACTTAAGACTATATGTCTACCAAAATGACCATAGTAAGATAGGTATTTTGGGAAGTGTTATGTGAGTGTTGTAGTTTGACAAGGCCATAACTTTAATATATGGATATGTCTTGATGCCTTATTCAGATTATATGTTATTTTCATGTTTTTATTGATAAAATTTAATATTGATATAGGTGCATATAGAGAGGTAAATCAATCTACAATAGACTCCAAAGTACATATCATCCAATTAAATTGTAAGAATATTATATATGGTCAACTCAAATGATTATATTATTATAAAATAAGAAATTTTGACACATGTAAACAAACGATACAACTAATATCCTTGAAAATAAATAATTTTCTCTTATTATTTGGACTACGTTTCCTTTTCTATCTAAAACATAAAGAAAAAATTTAAAATGAGAAAGTAATTACACATTTTATTGGAAGCTTATTAGTAAAAATTTTTAAATCTAATTGTAATAAGAGTTTTCTATTATTAGGATAGAAAACTTTTAAATCATTGAGGACTATATTGTTCAACTTGTTATAATTTCACAATAATAGATATGCAAAGAATTACACAAAATATGAAGAGAAGAGTGGAACTGATTGATTTATTCGAAGGATCAACTATGTATAAATAACAGAGCTAATCATTGAGAGCCGTTGGAATACAACAACTAATCAGACCTAATGAAGACATCACTGAGAGTTCTCCTGACACATGGAGGAGTGGAAAATCAAGTGTCTATCCTAGTGGAACTTAAGAGAATATTCTCTTATTCTAACACCCCCCATTAAGTGATACAATGTGTGAATCATATAAATGAGTCTTGGCAACAAGGCCTGATGAGGTAATCATGTATAACAACTTATTTTGAAGATATGGTAAAACCCAATGGGAAAAATCCAGCAATCAAAAGGAAGTCAGAGTCTTGTCTTCGTATGGCAAAGATTGTCCTCCTAATACAATAGATAGTTGGTAAAAAAATCCCTATGGGGAAAAACCAACTATGAGAAGAAGATAGGCATGTCTTCGTATGGCAAAGATTGTCCTATTTAACAAGAAAGAAAGATGAGTCCAGAAAACTTGGCCTAATTAGATACTCATATACATAATATTGTTGGTGAAAATATCCTTGTGGGAAAAAACCAACAATGAGAGTCTTTTCTTCGTATGGTGAAGATTGTCCTCTTTATACAAGAAATAAAGATGAGTCCCGACAACTTGGCCTGATTAGGTACTCATTTACATAATATTGTTGGTGAAAAAACCCCTGTGGGAAAAAACCAACAATGAGAGGCTTGTATTTGTATGGCAAAGATTGTCCTCTTTATACAAAAATTAAATATGAGTCCCGACAAATTGGCCTGATTAGGTGCTCAGATACAATAAATAGTTGGTGAAAAAATCCTTATGAGGAAAAACCAACTATTATAATAAGAGAGGCTCGTATTCATATGGAAAAAATTGTCCTCATAAAAGCAATCAAAGCACCTGTATAACTCCAAGATTATCTCACAACTGAAGGTAACATGGAGAAGGAAATGACTTGGTGAAGATATCTTCAATTTGATTCTCAGTTGGAATATATTCCAAGTGTATGTCCTCACTCTGAATATGTTGCCTTATGAAGTGCATGTGTATCTCAATGTGTTTGGTTCACTGATGTTCAACTGGATTTTGTGTAATATGAATTGTGCTTTGATTGTCACACCAAAGAGTTATAGGCTTCTCATGGGTGAAACCAAATTCTCTCAAAATTTGACGAAGCCAAAGAGCTTCCTAACTAGCCAAAACTGCTACCCTATATTCTGCCTCTATATAATATAGAGCTACTTCTTGTTGTTTCTTGCATAACTAGGCTACTGGTAAAGAACCAAGGTAAAAGACATAGCCTGAGGTGGAACATCTATCTTATACTGATCCTATCCAATTTGAATCTATGTAGCCAATAATATCCATGGATTTTCCCTTGTAGAAGATCCCAAAGTGAGTAGTGCCTTACAAGTAATGGAGGATCCTTTTTGTTTCTTGCCAATGACTAAAATGAGGTTGATGAAATAATATGGATATGAGGCCAACTGCAAATGAGATATCTGGGTGAGTATGAGTAAGGTATAGGAAACTCCCTACAAGCTGATGGTATATAGTTGCATCACATAGAGGGAATAAGTAGGAAGTACTAAGATGAATGCCATATTGAAAAGGTGTAGGAGAAGGTTTGCAATCTATCATTTTGAATATTTGTAGGAGATCTAGAGTGTACTTTTATTGGCACAATTAAATACCTGCATTGGTTTAACCTATTTGGATCCCAAGGAAGTAATGAACTTTACCTAGATTAGCCATTTCAAAATTTTCATAGAGGGAGTCTTTTATAGTTTGTATGTGAGTTAAGTTAATACCAGTGAGAAGAAGATCATAAACATATAGAACAATAATGGTGATGTTGCCTTCATTTCTCCAAATGTAAACTGTGTTATCAGACTCACAATGAGAAAAACCTGTTGAAATAAGAAAGGAGTCCATCTTCTCAGACAAAGTTCTAGGGGATTTTTTGAGGCCATAGAGATAATTTTTTAGCCTAAAAATAAGAGAGGGTTCTTGAGTGAAACTAGCAGGTTGTTCCATGAATATTTCTTCCTTTAAGTTTCCATGTAAGAAAGTACATTTTACATCTATTTGATAGACATGTCACTTATGGGAAGCAACTAGAGGATGAACCAATCTTACAGAATCCATTTTAGCAACTAGAGCAAAGGTTTTTGCATAATCTATACCTTCAATTTAAGAGAAACCTTTAGGTACTAGACGAGCCTTGTGTTTGTCTATTTCTCCATTAGGCCCATATTTTATTTTGAATATCCATTTAAAATGAACTAATTTCCTTCCTTTAAGTAAGGTAACTAAATCCCAAGTCTTGTTTTTGATCAAGGAAGAAAATTTGTTTTTCATGTCATCATCCCATTCCTTAATACCTGAGGCTTCTTTGAAGGATTGAGGATCAGAGGAAATAGACTAACGTACAAGACGAGTGCTTATGGTGTTGGATGATCTAGTTGAAGGAATATTTTGGATGTAAGGAGTAGCTTCTTTAACAATGGTGCGGGCCCATTTTGGTATAGAGGAAGGAGTTGAAGGAGATGAAAGACATTGATATGAAGTTATAGGTTCCTCATATTTATTATCAATGACCAAGTTAAATTCAAGAGTTGGATCTTCATAATATTGAGGTTCTACTATAGGAGAAGGCTCAATGGATGAAGAGGGCTTTTGAGGATCTTTTTGAGGTAATTTTTCATCAAATTGGACATTCCTATGAAAACATCATGAGTTGATGGATCAAGAAGCATGTATGCTTTCAATTCTTCACAATAACCGATAAAGATGAGATTTTTGTTTTTCTTATCAAGATCCTTCCTTTTCTTCTTTGGGATATGAGCCCAAGTAGTACACCCAAAAATATTGAAGTAGGAAACATCTAGTTTTAAGCCAGGCCAAGCTTCTTCAGGAGTTAAATGGTCAAGATATTTATGAGGTGTGTGATTTTTAATATAATTTGCATAGTTAATAGCTTTTACCCAAAAAACTTTTGGAATATCTCTTGAATGGAGCATACAATTAGCCATATCTTTTAATATCTAGTTTTTCCTTTCTGCAATACCATTTTATTAAGGATTATGGGAGACAAAATGTTGATGAGTGATGCCATGATTGGATAAAAATATGGAGAACTCATTACTATAGTATTCCCCCCATTATCTATGTGGATATTCTTGATTTTGAAATATGCCTAATTTTAAACTAAGGCTTTAAAATCTAAAAAGTGGGATAGAACATCACTCTTATATTTTAGGAAGTAGACCGAGGATCTTATAGAAAATTCATCAATAAAGGTTAGATCATACTTTGCTCCTTTGAAAGAAGTTTTAGGAAAGGACATTAAGTCACTATGGATTAAATCTAGGTGGGATGAGGCTTTTAGATAACTACTTGGGTGGAGAGGATCTTGATGTTGCTTTCCAAGAGCACATCCAGGACAAACTCCATCACTATAAGAGACTTGAGGTAATCCTGTAACCATATCATGGGTGCTCAAATCCTTTAGGTAGTTGTAACTAAGATGACAAAACCTTTCATGCCAAATTTGTCTTTCAAGATCACCGTGAGCCACAAAATAGGAGGCTCCTTCTAGATTTTGAAAATCTTTGAATTGAAAAAGATGACATTTATGATCAATATTCCCTTTGGCTATAAGAGAATGGGGATCTTGAAAATATCTTATCTCAACTCCTGTTGGAGAGAAGAGAACTGTTTTCCCCTTTCTAGAAGTACAATCTGATAGACAAATAGGAGATTGGTGGCAATATCTAGAACATAGAGAAAATTGTTTATAGAGCCACCATCAATGGTTATATCCCCTTTTCCTTTGACAAGGATAAAGGAAGAGTCACCCACTTCTATTCTACAAGTAGATCTAGAGGATATAGAAGAGAAAGACTTATCTAAAGCAGTCATGTGATGAGTAGATCTCGAATCTATGACCCAATAATTAAAGGAAGAACTGGAGGTTTTTCCTTGAACATTAAGGGCTTTTCCTATTTGATTTTTATTTTCTATCTTTTGATCCTTAATATCTGCCTCTATTTGCCGTAATATTTTCTAGCTTTTGTTAGTAGAGTGACCATTCTTTTTACAGTGAGTACAAGTTATGGGAGTATTTTCCTTCTTTTTGAAATTTTCTTTAGAAGAGGTGGAGGCTACTAAGTCTTTTTAAGAAGAAGAAAAAGAAGAGATTTCATATCTAAAAAAAATGGTTTTTTCCCTAGTTAATATATCATAGAATTCTTCTAAATAAGTCATTTTAAAGGTTGCACCAAGGGCATCATTGGTAGATATAAAGGTGGTAGTAAAAATTTGAAAAATGCCATTTACCTTAGAAAGGATTATATAAATGCATTCTTCTTCAGTGTTAGTCTTCCAACTACCTTTGTATTGAGTGAGGACTTCTTTGAACTTAGTGAGGAAGTCAAAAATACTACTAAAATCTTCAAGAGACAAAGATGTTAGTTCTGCTTCTAGTTTCATTGATCTCATCTGATCTACTTTCCCAAACAAGGTCTTTAGCTTCTCCCAACTTTCATAAGGAGTTTTGCAATCTGTAATGTGAAACCAGAAACTTTCATGAAAATTAGATCTAATAATACCCATAGTTTCATGCTTTTTTCCTTTATGAACAAAGATTTCATATTCTTTATCAATTTCTGGTTGTTTTTCTTCTAGTAGATGAGTAAGACCTTTTTGAGAGATAAGATTTAAAATTTTAGGTTTCCAAGTATGAAAGATATGAGGGGTGAGAGGTTCAATTGAATTCTTACCCAATATAGCCCCCCTTAGAACTCAATTTATTTATTAATGCAATTGATTGAAGGAAACAATATGAAGCTTTTCAATATCTTTCAACTCAACATACCTGTCATAACGAGAGGGAAACTATAAGTATAATGAGGTTATTAATATTGGTTTCTTTATAAATGCCAAGTCCTTTTAGTTTCTCACAATACCCACCCGTACTTGAGGGAAAATTTAAGTATAGAGAAGAATTTGTCAAGGGTTTTGGCTTGATGTGCAATGATTTCAACCAGTTTTGAATTTGGTTTTCTCAATACTTGCCCTTACGAGATGGATACTATAAGTGAGAGAGAATCCCAAATGAAATGGATGAATGGAAAATATATGCCATACCTTTATACCAAGTGCCTCCAAAAACCCACCCTTAGTTCTAAATTTTTAGTGGTATTGATACATGGAATGCAGGCTAAATATTTTGATAAATAAAGAATTTAGTTCTAAATTTCCTTAAAAGATTTTAAATTTTAGCATATCTATAAAAATTTGTAAGTTTAAAAAAATATAAAATATAATAGAAGTTATTTAAAAATTTAGAGGATATATCTTTAGAACATTTAAGTTAAGAATAACACTTTATAATTTTAAGTAGAACTATATGAGTGAAGAGGATTATAGTTGAAAAAAAATGAAGTGTTTTCTTAAAATTTTAATTTGAAAAATTAATAAACATAAAAGGAGATAATATATCAAGATTGAATTTGATTTAATATTTGAGAAATAAAAAACTATAGAACTTTTTGAAATATAAAAAGTTGTTAGTTTTTGATGCGGGAGCATCCAGTGGTGTAAGAGTGATCTTGCATCACCCGAAAAAAAATTGTAATTGTTTAATTTTGTAAAACTAGTAAAACTAGTTTAACTTGTAGGAGATTTTTGAATGTCTTAGAGGTTGAATTTGAGGATTTTTGGCTAGATGTGTGCCTTGGCGCAAAGATCCAAGGCTCGTCCTGCTTAGCTCGTTTCATGTCATTTCCAAAAATATGTTGTAATAGTCAATCGAGTCAACAAGTGCAAAATTACGACCTTGACAAATTGCCCCCAAATTTCAAATTTGAAATAGATGGTTTTAGGTAGGAAAAGGGGAAAATAGGGTATTTGAGGGAATTTTCGAAATTGTAAAAGGGATATTTCTTTTGTACCCTCATTTTGGAAATGAAATTAAGGAAATTTTTTATTCTCTTATAGTAACAAAGGAATAACACCTATGTATCATTTATTTGTGTTGTTTGAACTTCACCAAATGGTATCAAAGCGGGAGTTCCTAAGTGTGTAAACAGATCGTTGGACGTGAGGTAGTTTACACTAGGATATGTGGTTAGGGTTTGTGAGAGAAGTGATAAAAATGCCTCCACGAAGAAACTATGGTGGTGGGATAAATATGGTGCCAAAATAAGATTATAGAGATTTGTAGAGGTAAATTCATGCTCTACAAGAGGAGATGCGTAGAGGTTTTGAGCCAAGGAGAGAAGATGGCAGTGAAGATGAAGTTGAATAAGAAGAGGACCAATTTGAGGAAGAAGAAGAGGTAGTAGATCCTGCATAAGCTAGGTTATATAGAGCCATATATCATATTGGAAAGAGACTGAAGATGGAGGATTACACGTATTCTAGAAATCTTGATCCAGAGGAGTTGATTGACTGGATAAATTATTTGGAAGAATACTTTGAGTATGAAGAGGTTGAAGATCCTGATAGGGTCAAGTTTTCTAAGACTAAGCTAAAGGGTCATGCCAACATATGGTGGAAGGGAGTGCAGCTAGACAAAAACAAAAGAGGAAAAGAAAGGATAACAAAATGGGAGCAAATGTTGGAGAAGTTGAAGAGGTAGTTCATTCCAGCTGACTACAAGTTGGATCTGCTAAATAAAATGTAAGGTTTGAGGTAGTCAAGTAAGTCTATCAAAGAATACATAGAGGAATTTTATAAAATTTTAATAAAAAAAAGCCATTTTGTGGTTAAAAAGGAGAAGGTAGCCCATTAAATTAATGGGTTAAGAGCAAGTATTCAAGAAGAGTTAAGTCTGGTCAAGATGACCACCATAGAGGATGCTTACTAGTTTGCCTTGAGGATTGAAGAGAATTTGAATAGAAGGTTTAAGAGTAAGCAAAGAGGAAAATGCCGTGGTGGAATAACTGGTGGAAGAAAAAATGGAGGACGAAATGAAGATCATAAGAAGAATGGAGAAGCCAACAATAGTCAGGAACCAAAAGGGAGATAATGCTTACCACCCATGTGATCAGAACAATGGTTACCAGAGAGGAAGAGGAAGGTCTAGACGAGGGTTTGGAAGAGAAGGATTTCGTGGAACCTGTTTCCACTGTGGGGAAGAAAGACATCAAGCATACGAGTGTCTACAACACCAAGATAGGATAAATAAGAGACCTGAAGGTAATGCTCGAGCTGCTATTGTTGATGAAGATGTTGAATCTGAGCTCTCTGAAGAAGCAAAAAGATAAGTGCTTATCACAAGGAGAGCCTTGCTGAATGAGGATGGAGACTCAAAATAGAGGAAGAGATTATTTCACACAAGGTGTAAATGTGTAGGTAAGGTCTATAATATTATCATAGACAATGGTAGCACAGATAACCTAGTTTCAGAAGGAATGGTTACCAAATTGTAATTAGAGAGGAAGAGACACCCACATCCATATTGGATTGCATGGTTGAAGAAGGACCATAGGGCTTTGGTCAATGAGTAATGATTGGTAGAATTTAATATTGGGAATTACCGTGATGAGGTCCTGTATGACATCTTGCCTATGGATGCTTACCATTTGTTGTGGGGAAGGCCATGGTAGTTTGATAGGTGTGTAGTGCATGATGGTCGTGCCAACACTTACTCCCTAAAAAATAATGGAGCGCGCCATAAGTTGAAGCCCCTGAAGGAGGTGGAATAAAAGGCATGTAGCAATGCTAGATTCTATTTAGTTGAAGGTAGAAGGTTTTTGGATGATTTGAAGCTTGAGCATATGTGTTATGCATTAATTCCTAGAGTTAGGGAAGAAGAATGTAAAGATATCCCAGTAGAAGTCTCAGTTCTATTAGAAGAATTTCTAGATATTATATCAGATAATGTGCCTAGGGTTTGCCACCGGTGAGGAATATCAGTCACCATATATATTTGGTACCAAGATATAGTTTACCCAATAAGGCAGTCCATAGAATGACTCCTGTAGAAAGTGAGGAGCTAAATATGCAAGTCCAAGAGTTGCTGAAAAAGGGACTAATTTGGGAGAGTCTAAGTCCAAGTGAAGTACCTGCAGTACTAGTATCAAATAAATATGGAGAGTGGAAAATATGTACATGCTCCCAAGCTATTAAAAAGATCAACATAAAATATATATTCCCATTGCCATGGATGGATGACATAATGGACTATTTGAGTGGAGCCAAGTACTTCACAAAGATTGACCTGAAGAGTGGATACCATAAGATTCATGTCAAAGAAGGAGATGAGTGGAAGACAACCTTTAATACCAAAGAGGGTTTGTATGAGTGGTTGGTCATGCCATTTGGGCTAACCAATGCACCAAGCACATTCATGCAGTAGATGAATGAGGTATTGAAGGAGTTTTAGGAAAATTTGTTATTGTCTATTTGGATGACATTTTAATATTTAGCAAGACCCTGGAAGAGCACTTGATGCATATTAGAAGGGTTTTGAGAAACTGAAGGAGGAGCACATGCTGATTAATTTTAAGAAGTGCAATTTTGTGAAGAATAAGTTAGTGTATCTAGGATTTGTCATATCAGCTGAAGGTCTAAAAATGGACCCAAAAAAGGTGAGGGCTATCATTGAATGGCATAATACAAGGAGCATAATTGAGGTAAGATGATTGTATGGTCTAGTAAGTTTTTACAAAAAATTCATTAGAAATTTTAGCAGTATTTATGCACCCCTAACATAAACAATTAGATGGGATAAGAAAGAATTTAAGTGGACCTTAGGAGTAGATAAGAGCTTTGATATGTTGAAGAAGAAGTTCATAGAGCAACCTATTTTTGCACTTCCATATTTTAACAAGGTACTTCAAGTAGATTGTGATGCTAGTGGTAGTGCCATAGGAGTTGTGTTGAGTCAAGAAGGTAAACTTGTTGCCTATTTTAGTGAGAAGCTTAATGATTCTAGAAATAAATATTTTGTATATGATCAAGAGTTTTATGCTATAATTCAAGCTCTGAATAAATGGAGACATTATTTGTTGCCAAAATATTTTGTTCTATATACTAATCATCAAGCCTTATAGTATATTAATAGCTAAGGAAAGCTAAATTAGAGGTACTTGAAGTGGGTTGAGTTTATACAATGTTATACCTTTGTTTTGAAGCACAGGAGTGGAAATTCAAATAGAGTTGCAAATGCCTTAAGTAGAAGGTAGTGTTTATTGACAGAAATGAAGGTGGAAGTTGTAGGGTTTGACGAAATTAAGGGTTTGTATCCTGAAGATCCTAATTTGTAGAGGCTTGGAGGGCTTGCTTAGCACCTGTTACCTTGGATAGGACTAAGTGGTTGGATTTTTTTATCCAAGATGGAATGTTGTTCAGAGGAAACCAATTATCCATTCCAAGGAGTTCAATGAGGGAGAATCTCGTCAAGGATAAGCACAATGGAGGGTTGGTTGGACACTTTGGTCAGGATAAGACCATTATCCTTGTTAGTGATAACTACTATTGGCCACAGTTGCAACAAGATGTGAAGATATTTGTGCAAAGTTACAGAGTATGCCAGATGGCCAAGGATGTGAGACAAAACACTGGATTATATCATCCATTACCTGTACGAGAGAGACCATGGGAGGACATCAGCATGGATTTTGTTCTTGTCCTACCAAGGACACAAAGGGGAAATGACTCCATATTTGTGGTGGTTGACAAGTTTTCAAATATGGCACATTTTATTCCCTACCATAAAACTAATGATGCAGTTCATGTTGCAGGTTTATTTTTCAAAGAGGTGGTATGACTTCATGGTCTACCAAAGAGTATTGTTTTCGATAGGATACAGAGTTTATTGGGTATTTTTGGAGGACCCTATGAAAGAAATTAAATATATATTTGATATTTAGTTTTGGATACCATCTGCAAACTCATGGGCAAACAAAGGTGGTGAATAGGAGTTTGGGTAATCTATGGAGATGCTTGGTAGGAGATATGCCCAAGGTTTGGGACATGGTTTTTCCATAGGCAGAATTTGCATACAATAATTTTGTCAATTGAAGTACTAATAAATCCCCATTCCAGATAATATATGGGAGCAGTCCAAGAAATGCTTCTGAGTTGAGGAAGATGGATACAGGGGAAAAATGCAGTGCTGATGTTGAGGACTTTGAAGAGCATCTGAAGAGCTTACATGAAGAAATGAAGAAGCATATTACTAAGATGAATAATCAGTACAAGACAAGGGTAGACCAGAAATGACGGTTTAAGGAATTTGAAGTGGGAAATGAAGTTATGGTCCATCTGATAAAATAAAGGTTTCCTGTTAAAACCTATAACAAGCTAAAAATAAATGAATTTGGACCATGCAAAATCATAGAAAAATGGGATTAAGGTAATGCATATGAAGTGGAATTGCCAAGTGGGCTTAACATATCACCTATTTTTCACATTTTAGATTTGGCAGAATACCTTGAAGGAGACAATAGTGAGGGACCAATAGTAGAATTATAGAATATTCCAGCATCTACTCCAGATATGGAAGAGATAGAAGAGATCTTTGATACCCACATTGGCAAAAGTACCAGAAATAGGCAGTATGTAGAATATCTGGTTAAGTGGAAGGGTAGACTTGTTGAAGATTCATATTGGGTGTCGAAGGCTGAGGTTGAACACCTCGGATTTCTTCCAACAACAGATAAGTGAAATTCACTTCTCAAAATTACCCTGGGTGTTTGATGCAGGAGTATTTAGTGGTGTAAGAGTGATCTTGCATCACCTTAAAAAAAAAAATGTAATTGTTTAATTTTGTAAAACTAGTAAAACTAGTTTAACTTGCAGGAGATTTTTTGAGGTCTTAGAGGTCAAATTTGAGGATTTTCGGCTAGACATGAGCCTTGGTACAAAGATCCAAGACTATCCCCGCTTAGCTCATTTCATGCCATTTTTGAAAATATGATGTAATAGTCAATCGGGTCAACGAGTGCAAAGTTACGACCTCGACAAGTTGCCCCTAAATTTCAAATTTGAAATAGATGGTTTTAGGTGGGAAAAGGGGAAAATAGGGTATTTGAGGGAATTTTTGAAATTGTAAAAGGGATCTTTCTTTTGTATCCTCATTTTGGGAATGAAAGTAAGGAAATGTTTGGTTCTCTTACATGAACAAAAGAATAAAACATGTCTATCCTAGTGGAACTTAAGAGAATATTCTCTTATTATAACACAACTAAGATATTGATGTAGATATAGCATACTTTGGAGGTAATCATAAAAGCTATAGAGTGTATTAAACATTTTTCTTGTTGACTATCTTCTCGTACCCTATGTTTGGATCATGGTTTCATGTTTTCGTTTAAGGTCATAAACAAATTAAGTATTTATGAGATTTTCTTTCTTCTTGTTTTTCTTTTAGTGGATCTAAGGAATTGTGATGACTCTTATCATGAACAAACTCACATAAAGTCTTTTAAATCTATAAATACAAAGGTTAAATGGTCTAAGTATGGTTTAAGTCCTCATAAAATGACAAAGTATGCTTGTGGATACCATATGTCATAAGATCATTCTACCAAGAACTACTTTCTGAGATCACAAAATATTAAACCAAATTTTAACAAGGATGGATGTCTTCTATGGGATGATGAGAAAAATTTTTATGGGTCCTTTTTACATAAGAAAATTAATATGGTAGAGCTTCCATTAAAAGGATGAAGATTATTAACATTTTTTATTCTTGGACCCTTAATTCATATTAAGTTAATGTTGAATTGTGTAATCTATCACTCATTTTCTAAGGATAGCATTATATTATGTGTTATAATTATAAGCCTTTGGTCTAATAATATATATTATAAAATGGTGTTTATTGTACATGCCTACTAGCATATAATTTACTCCTTAATGTAAATCTTTTATATGTAAATTAGAAATTTATAATTGATTACACAATTATTAGATAAACTTATACATATCATTCATTCATCCATTATTATCAATGTGTTATTATTAAATTAGAATTGATATTGGATGTCTAAAGACATCCTCTACATTTTATGTCTTATTTTTCTCTTAATTTCTCTTTTGCTATAATTTGAGTAATCTTATGTTTTACTTAATAATGCATTATAAATTCTAATATTAAAAATAAAAAAAAAAATAATTTCTAACTTCTAATTCTATATTTATAATAACCCCTATAAATGCACTTATCTAGGGAAAAATAGCCTACATAACTAAAAAAAACTATACAAATATTCTATTGAAAAATATTCCATAAAAATAATAAAATATTGCATTCGATGGAAGGTAGTTAAACCATATTTAATTTAACCTTCTATCTATCATATTCTTCTTTTCCTTTTCTATCTAATATATGCTTCAACATCCTCAAATTGCTATCTTTCTAGAATTAGCTCCTTAAGATCTTTTTATGAAGAAATAAAAAGATCTTCACATGTTACCTTCTAAAACTCAAAATTTACTAAGATAAAGATTAAATATCAACACCATTAATAATTAAATTATTTTAAACTTATTTTATTCTCCATAAAATTGTTCATATTTTTATTTTTAAAAGTTTACTTCCAACAGTAGTTCATGAACATCAAGGATAATGTTATTTTCTTTTTAACTATATATACTCATGCACAGTTATACCTTTAGTAAGTATAGGAATTTTCTTTTTTTTAATGATATTTATAAGCCTTGTTTATTGTCTTTGTCTTGTCACATAAAACATATCATTCATACTAGTCTCACATACAACATATAATAATATTTAAAGGTTTAAGATGTTTACGTACCAAATATTTTTAATATAATAATTATTTTTATTAAAATATAAATATTATATTCATCTATATATTATTTGAAAGGTATATATATATAAATATAATACCATTCAAATACTAGTTGAATAACTTATGTAATATTATGATTTACATTCTATATTCCTCTTCCCTAAATACAAATATAAATAAATAAATTAGAATTACATATTTAAACCCATTTATATCTACTGACATAATAATTTTCAATTACTTAAGAATTAAATTTATCAACACACCTAATAAGGAGTAGTCTAAACAATAACTTCTTTATTAGCTAATTCATTGTATGAATTGAAAAAGCATAGTGAGTACTAAATCTTAAGAACATACTTATATTACAATAGCATTATGGGTTTTCTTGCATGTATTGCAAGAAAGAATTAAAGTAACATTACAATTTAACCAATTGAAGCCATTAATGTATTTTATTGAAATAATTAATGTATACTTTTTCATCGATACAAGAGAATGAATCACTTTTTCATCAATACAAGAGAATGAAATCTCTTCAATGTGTTTATAGCATCAAAAATAAAAAATTGGCTTTGAATCACGAAGAAGAAAAAAAAATAATGTGCATGCTATATTGAGATAATAAAGGATGGTACATTGAGATGTTGTGAAGCTCTTGTGTTGTTTACCAAACATATTATAGAATAAATTAAGAGAGGATGAGACATTGATGTTATAATAAGGAAGGTAGTTTGAGGTGGCCTTGTCAACTGTAGTTTGTTGTTTACCAAACATATTATAGAATAAATTAAGAGAGGAGGAGGCATTGATGTTATGGTAAGGAAGGTAGTTTGAGGTGACCTTATCAACTGTAGTTAATATCGAACCAAATAAATAACTAAGACAATGCCATATAAGAAAGCATAATTGGAGCCTATAAATGATTTCATAACGTAGTGTCAAGTCATTCTCCTTTCACAATTGATTTTAATTTGCTTAAATTACAAATGTATGCTGATGGTGTTCATTTGTTTTATGGATGGAGCTAGTGATTTGAAGTCCATATCTTATGTCTTGTAACATAACATATAGTCCCTTGATGATGACATATTTTTATGAAATGGTGAATATTATTATCTCTAAATTTATTAAAATTATTAATGGTCACACTTTATAAGGGTTACACAACACTTCAAGTTTTTTTAAGATAAATATAACCTATCCTACAAGCAAAATCACAACATTGCAAGAACATGGAGAGGTTTATAAATATAGAGGAATATCTTCATATGATGTAAATGGAGAAAAACTATGGTATTGCAACATGTTTTTTTTGTTGTGTCAAAATTTTTAAGTTGTGCATATTTATGCATATAAAATTTAATTGTAAAATATGTTTGAAGCATAATAATAACAATATGTGGAATAATATGTACGAATGCTTGCTTGCAATTTATAGTTATTAAAATAAGTTCCAACTTGAAATATAATGTTAAATAGGTTGCTTGAGGGACAATTATTGTTCTTCCTAATAATTGGGGAAGTGGAAGTACAGAGTTTTATATATATTTATGAAATGCTAAGATATATATATATAAATGATATATTTTTGAATATAAAATTAATATCACTTGGTTGAAATCTCAAATTAAAACTAAAATAAATTCTCATATATATATTTATAATTATAATTATAATAATAATAAATTCTCATATATTTTAAAAATAATTAAACATTAAATTAAAATATAACTATTACAACAAACTATATCTATTTAGTTGATAAAAAAAAAAAAAAACTCTTAACCTAAATAATTTAGGTTAATTAAAATTGATATCAAAAGTTTAAATTAATTTAATTACCAATTTATTTAGGGTCTTCCAGCCATCCCAATCTCGATGGCTATCTAAGACCAACGTCTTCATCAAAGAGAAGAGCAAATTAATTAAGCATTAGATATAATTAAGCCTTCATTTATTAGCATTTTATATTCTTCAACGCATCTTTTGTCCGATTACCATAATTTGCCGCTATGACGTGTTGTTGGTGACTTCCCATTGGTCCATTAACAACTCACCCTCACGTTATTAAAAACATTCCTTGAAATTTAAAAAATGTCCCTTATCTTTTTATAAAAAATATTATTTATTTAACATATAATTATTTAACTATTTACCAATGACTGCATTTTATGCACTGAAGAAATTTTGTCATTATTTTTAATATTTGAGGGTGGAATATTAATGATAATGTTTTCAAGCAACATATTTTTTATTTTTTTTATTTTTATTTTTTTACTATGCAGAAAGTTGTTATAATAATTTTTGGTTGTTGCTTTCGACTGATGTTTTATGGTATAAATCTAGACATTTTTTCGGAATAATCAGAGGATTCTTACTAGGTCTTTTAGGAGACTCACAGTTTTCAAAATCTCTTTATAGGTTGCAGGTCCGTGCTTTACTTTAAGGATATTTTAAAACATTTTCTTCAGACTTTGCAGGAACATAATCATTGTGTAAACAACAATGGATGGATACAACACTTTCATGATTTTTATTTTTAACTTATTCAAGCATTGTATAAATATGTTTCAAAAGAAATATAATACTTTATATTATACTAGTGATATATATACTTAACATCCATTTAAAGACTTTTGTGTAGTTTGATGATCTTATTTCAAATACTGAGACTATTTTATATTACTCTTTTATTTTAATATTATAGTTACTGATTTTCAATTAAAAAAATAAAATAAAATATTTAAAAATCATATTTCAATAATAAAAATAAACGAGGAACTGTAATTACATTTCAACCATGTATGGTGCAGCTACCTTTCAGAGCTGTGCATCTATACACATGAGAAAGTAGAAAGTTGAACATATCGACATCAATGCATTTTGACTTCTACATAACTTTTATTTGGCCTGTGACGTATAAACGAGTCACAAACCAGAAAGAGAAACTCACGTTTGTCCTCAAAGCAATTATTTATTTGTAATTAGTGCATGGAAATTGCGATGGAAAAAATATTTATATCTCTAATAAGTGTTGTGACAGCAAGTTAACGCCATTCTGAGTGCTGTGAAAAAGTAAGATTAAACTCATGTCCTCCAATAATTTTCTTTAAGAAAATTATTTGAGACGTTCAATACAACACATGGCCGCCGGTCATAAAAAAGGAACATTTACAACACGAGGGTAGATTCCATTCTTGTAGATTTATTAAAAGTTTTTTTATTTGATTTTGACCAAATGAGGAAAAGCAAGATTCCAACGATAATACAAAGGTTTATATACTTCCAACACCTTTTATTGTTGACATTGGCTCTGGTTAGTTTGTGGCGGCCACGTATTCTCTGACTCACCTTTAATATTAGTCAACGGGTCGGAGAGAATACTCTTAGAATCCTACCCGTATTATTAAAAAATTAGATTAAATAAAATATAAGCACCATAGATAAATTAAATTTAGGTGACAGACTTTGCGTCAAACAAAGCCCTGCAACCACAGACCAAGGAGCATGTTGATAATAAAAAATACAGTCATAAAAGCATACCCAGCAAAATGTGCGGCCTTAGATAACCACTTTATCCTTAGTGGAAACTTTTTTCTCATTTTTAAACATAAAAAAAGTTTCTATCACAGATAATTAAAAAATATTATCAAACCTAATTGAAGCCACCCCATCATTTGTTAAGAAAAGTTTTCTTCGTGATTACCGTAATGGAGTTGCCATCCTTATACAAGTTATCAGCCTCTGAATGACGAAAAGATCTAAAAGTATAGAAATTGACGTTTGCGTGTTTGAAACGGACTAAAGATATTCGCGTTAATATTGGTGAGTGGGTTGGTGGATGGCGGCGCAATAGAACGTAACGAACTTGTAGGGTCCAATAAGGTTCTGGCCGCAGATGAGTTGTGGATAACAAAAGCAAACCAACGTCTTGCAAAAGCCGGAAAGCATGCTTAAAGAAGTAAAACATGGGTAGCCCCACATAGGAGAAGGGGAAAATACAATAGGTAATAGGGTCAAGATAGAATTAGCTGGTTTGGCAGTTGACTGTTGATTAACATGCGTGCCTTCGATAAGATTGGTTTGAAAGACAAATAAATAAACATATTTCATTATTTAAAATCTTTTGGATAGGATGGTATCGTATAAACAATAAAAATTATAAGTACCAGTAGATATTGTTATCTTATATAATTACTGCACTCTCAAATTTATTAGTAATTTCCTATGTATGTATACCCAAGTTCATTTATCATAGCATGTAGTCTCCAAAGCTTAGGTAGATTGATAAGTGTTTGTCTGACCAACCACTTACTAAGAAGACACTTTCTGATTTAAATCCTACATTTATCAATTACTAAAAATAATAAAATTTTAACCAACTAAAATAAACCATAGCATGCATATAATAAATACTAACTCGTTGTATTTATCAAGCAACGTCTTGTAATTATCATGTTTCGAGTTGATAGGCAGAAGTGAAAATCAAATTCCAGTCTTTCTTCAAGGACACATGCTCCAACCTTTTAATCTTAAAAGTTGTTTATAAAATATATATAATTGTCCATTTTTTAAATCACCATATTATTTACTCATACCAACATGAGAAATGAACTAAGCTTCTACGAGTTTTGTTGATGAAATACCTCGAGCTTGTCAATGTCAAGCCTTTTTAGTTCCTCCTTGGAAATCCAAGTGTTATCGACTTGGGACAAACCTTCTCAGTGTACCAAATATTTGCTATAGTTACCATTGTGTGTGGTGATCACTTCTCTATCAAGGACCTGTGCAATGCACTCCTTCTTCTTCGGGATTTTCTTCTCCCAAGTTGTGGTGTTTGCCTCTTCAACAACTGCAATATCACCATGAAATTCATGCAAATCAGAGACATTAAAAATTGGTGAAATATCAAGGTCAACTAGATATTCTACCTTATAAGCGTTTTCATTCGTTTTCTGTAGAATTCTACAAGGGTCAATTTTCTTCAATTTCAATTTATTATATGTCCCCTTGGGAAATCGCTCCTTTCAAAGGTGAACCATCACCATGTCCCCAACCTAGAATACTTGGACATGTCTGTGCACATCAGCGGCCTTTTTGTACTTAGCATTACTATTCTACAACTTGTCTCTGACCTCTTCCTACAATTGTTGTATATGTTCAAAAAATGCTTTTGCATCATCACTAACATGCTCATGGATTGGTAATTCAACCAAATCTAGAACACCCTTGGGGTTTTGGCCATAAATAATTTGAAATGGTGATTTTCCTGTCGATCGGTTCATTGGGTTGTTATATGCAAATTCTACTTGCGATAGGGCTAAATCCCATTGTCGTGGTTTCTCACCAACTATGCACCTCAAAATATTTCCCAAAATTTGATTCATAACCTCGATTTCTCCATCATTCCATGGATGATAAGCACTATTGAATTGTAGCTTTGTGTCCAATTTCTTCCATAATGTCCTCTAAAAATGACTCAAGAAATTAACATCCCAATCTGAAGTGATGGTCTTTGGAACTCCATGCAATCTAACCACTTCATAAAAAAAAGTACTACAATCATGGTCGCATCATTGGTTTTTTGGCAAGCAAGAAAATGAGCCATATTAGAAAACCTATTTACTACAAAAAATGGAATCTTTACCTTGCTAAGTATGGGTTAGCCCTAGAAGAAAATCTATGCTTATGTCGGTTCATGATCCTAGGGGAACTGGTAAGGGTGTATACAACCCTGTATTTTGTACATGACCTTTAGCCACCTGGTACACTCTACATTTGGACACAAATCGATTTACATCTCTCTTCAATCATGGTCAATAGTATTTTTTCTCCATAAGAGAAACTATTTTATCTATGCCAAAGTGTCCTACCAAACCGCCACTATGTAGCTCATGGATGATATTATTTTGCATGGAACCAATAGGTATGCAAAACTATTGCCCCTTAAGTAGATAGCCATCCTACATAACATACTCAACAAATATTCAACCAGCCTCACCCACAATTGGAGTTTTGTATTGTTGTACAATGCTTCCAAAATCTACATTAGATTCATACAAATCCTTAATCCCCTCAAAGCCTACCACTACATTCTCCATGGTGGTTACCAATAGTACTCTCCTGCTTAATGCATCAACCACCTTATTCTGCTTATCAAACTTGTGATTCAACACAAATGAGTATTCTTGCAAAAAGGAAACCCACTTGGCATGTCTATTGTTTAATTTCTTCTAAGAATTAACATACCTTAAGGCTTCATGGTTAGTGTATAGTGTGAACTCCTTGGATAACAAATAATGTCACCAATACCTCAATGCCTACACAATTGCATAAAATTCTACATCATAAGTGGAGTAGTTCTTCCTTACCTCATTCAAATTTTCACTAAAAAATACTACTGGATGACCCTCTTGGCTCAACACAATGCCAATCCCCACATGTGAAGCATCATAGTCAACTTAAAATATTTTGTTAAAATTAGGTAATACCAGCACAGGTGCTTCTAAAACCTTCTTCTTCAAGAGTTCAAAAATCTAAGTTTTTGCTATGGTCCATACAATTTTTTTCCCCTTCGTAACTCTATTATGGGTGTAAGAATGCTGCTAAATTTTCTAACGAAATTCCTATAAAAAGTTGCCAAACCATGGAAACTTATCATCTCTGTTACACTCCTTGGAATAGGCCATTCAAGAATCCCCTCATCTTTTCCTCATCCATCTTCAAGCTATCCTTAGAAATTATAAAGCTCAAAAACACTAGACTTTCTTGAATAAATCTACACTTCTTCAAATTAGCATACAACTTCTCTTTCTGTAATAACACCAACACAAACCTTATATGGTGCAAGTGCTCTTCTTAAATTTTACTAAAAATTAGGATATCATCAAAATAGATGACCACAAACTTACCAATGTATTCCCGCAACACTTGGTTCATCAACCACATAAAGGTACTAGGTGTATTTGATAACCCAAATGGCATCACCATCCACTCGTACAACCCATATTGGGTTTTGATAGTAGTCTTCCAGTTATACCCCTCTCTAATCCTAATATGATAATAACCACTTCGTAGATCAATCTTGTTGAAGTAGCTAGCCCCTTCTAAGACATCCATCATATCATCCACTCTAGATATTGGGAACCTATACCTGATAGTAATTTTATTTATTGACTTGGTATCTACACACATCTGCCATGAGCCATCCTTATTAGAAGTTAATAGAGTGAGAGTTGCACAAGGGCTCATGCTCTCCCTTACTAATCCTTTCCGTATTAATTTTATCATTTTCTTATTCAAATTTGCATTTTGGGTTGGGCTCAACTGATAGGTTGCCTAGTTCAAAAGAACTGACCCAAGAATTATATTAATGTGATGTTGAATATCTCTCTCCGATGGTAAGCCATCAAGTAACTCATTTGGTATGACCTCAGCATACTCCTTCAACAACCTTGATGCTATTGGTGGTATAGAAGCCTCCTCTACGTCTATCTGCTTCATTTTCAATGCATAGCACCAACCATATTCTTGTTCCTCTATGATAAACTCCTTTGCAGTCAGTAAACTCTCGCTCTGTCCTTCTTCCTAAAGACGTAACAATACTACCTTTGCACCATCCTTCCAAAATGTGTATGTATTTTGACCCCCATCATGGATGGTCTTCCTATCATACTACCAAGGCCTCACCAATAGTATGTGATAGGCATCCATAGGAATCACATCACACCAAAAATTATCTTTATAAGTATTCCCGATTGAGAATTTTACCAAACATCTCTTATCAATAGTCACCTCATTCCCTTTCCTGATCTATGAAATGCTATAGGTATGTGGGTGCTTCTCACATTTTAGATTCATTATCTCTACCATTATATTAGAGATCATATTCTTACAACTACCACCATCAATGATTACTTTGCATACCTTTACTTCCGATGTGCATCTTGTGCGAAAGATATTTGTTCATATCCAGGACTCATCACCCTCATTCGCTTGTATTTTTGCCTTCTATGGAGAAATTAATGTTCTTTTTATCATGATATTATCACCTGCATTTGTAGCAACTTCTATCTCAGTTTCATCCTCTTCCTCAACCAGGTTGGCTCTAGCTTGTCATCCTTGATTTCTCTCTTCAGCATCATAGTGGATGCACTCAAATGATTGGTGACCTTCCTCACCACATATAAAATAGGTATATGGCTTCCATGATCCATTTCCAGTTTGACCTCCCCCATTACCTCAACCTCCTCTATTCCCTCTTCCTCTTTGGTAGGTACCATAACCTTGCTCTGTCTCTTCATGTTTCTCTATATTTGAGGATTCTCCCTTTGATGAGCTAGATCCTCATGCCCTCAATTTGGAGAAGATATCAATCCATTCATACCTCTTCTATAATTACTCCTCTTATGTTTTTCTTTAGCCCTCAAGGCCATATGATACGCATCTTCTACAGTAAAGGTATGATGCATACTCAACTCATCTTGAATAACATAACTTAGGTCATTTACATACCTTGCAGCCCTTTGCTCTTCAGTATTGTTATGCTCCACATGGATAGATAGCTTTTAGAACTCATTGGTGTAGTCCTCAATGCTTTGGTCCCTCTATTGGAGGTTCTAAAATCTATGAAATAAAGTTTGGTAATTGTCTACAGGAACAAACTTTTCTTGCAACTTCTTCTTCATCTTATCCCAAGGCTTGATCTTTTCTTTTCCTTTCCTCTATCATTCTATCTAAAGATGATCCTACCAAATTAAAGCATACCCTTTCTATTTTGTGCATGCGAGTTTCACCTTATTTTCCTTAGACAAATTACTCCATTCAAAATACTTCTCCATATTATTTACCCAATAAATGAGCTCCTTTGGTTTTAACCCACTGGCATACTTGAAAATCTCGATATTGATTCCATATTGGCTTCCTTTAAGTCCTTCCAAGGCTCGGATCAGTCTACTTTCAAAATTTCCTGTTTCTTCTTCCACATGATCCTTAGATCTACCTTCCTTAGCCACAGTCTCATTATTAGATCCTAGATCTGGGTCCACGTTGGTGCGGGCCTCTACCATGTGGTTAATCGCACCAGTCAATCATACTATTTCTACATGCAGATCCTCCATATGCTTATTCATTTGGGAATATATTCCTTGCCCTCTCCCTCTTCTATTCATCTTCTTTCTACTAGCGATATCTCACCCACTCTGATACCAATTGATGAAAATTCACTGCAGGAGATCATTAATGGACTTTAAGGATAAAATTGTAAGATAAGACATCATACAAAATACACCAATAAAATAAACCTTCAAATGCTTCTTTTCATTAACTAAATTTCCATCCCCTTACAATAGAGTCCCCCACTTCTTATACTCTCAAAAAGAAATACCCTACCCTATGCTACCCCTTACTATTTTTAGCAACTCACTTGCTATTTTTAGTAACCCTAAAAAAAAACTCGGATGACATCCAAAATAGAATCATGCACCCGTTATTCAATAAAACCCACTACCTCAAGACAACAACCCCACTCTAGCTCTACACTAATAGTTATGATAACTTTTCAGTTGTGAAAACTGAAAATTACATTAAAAGCTAATTTTGGGCCTCCTAGAGGCATTTTCGTACCGAAAAACATATGGGCCACTTTCCTTAGGTTCTCCATGCCATTCAACATGTTCTAAAAAAAGAATGGGGTAAAACGGACACTCGGAGCAAAAGTTATGGCCCTGGTAAGGTGCATCAATGAGGTTTTAATAAATGGTGAGTTTTTGAAAAACAATACATAAATAAATAATTTACATATATTTTTTAAATGAATGTAAATATTATTAAAATATTTTTTAATCTATTAAAAAATATTTTTAATTTTGAATCAATTTTTTTTTTAGTTTTAATTTTTTTTGTTACGTAAATTTACAAAAGAAACTTGTATATATAGTGATGTTAATACTAGATTTTTCTTCTTATTTAATTCATATTGTATGTAAAACATACAAATAATTTTTTATTATTTTTTTACAAATGGATCTTACTATTACATTTTATGTTTTATAATTTAAAATATTTATTTATAATTATTATTTATTATTATAATTTTAAATTTGTATGTCATTGTAAGAGTATAGTACTGAGAAAAATTTCTATTATATAATTAATTAGGTATCTTTTAACCAGCTCAATTTCACAATTTTTATTAATGTTATTCAAATTTTAATTTAAATTTCATAATGTATATGCTTTTGATTTAACAAATATGTTAACAAGAACATACCAATTTTAATATATGAGTTTTAATTCATAATTAACAAAGTTTCTCTAACAAATAATTTCTACTTTTTTATAGATTACCATCCTAAACTATACTAAAAAAGCTAGACATTAAAACTCTTGGTTCGAAATCTGCCCAGGTTGATGAGTTGCACCCTCAAGACCACGACCAAGATTGGATAACCTAAAAAAGTGAGTTGTGACTCAACCTATGGAGTAGACCAATTTCTATGATCCTAGCTATAGTAAATAACAAAGGGTTGTTTGTAGACTAAAGTAATGAATGCATAAAAATAGAAACTAGGCTTAAAATGATGTAGATTTAGTAACATCAATAGACACAAAGTATGAGAATCTCACAATATGAATTGAGCTAGACTGCCTAATAAACCAACTTACCTTTCTTATTACAGAGCATTTAATGACTATAAAAACAAAGCATTATCAAGAATTACAAAAGCTAAAAAATAACAAATCTAAGAAGAAATCTAGTAAGCAAAGTAATTGTAATAGAATAAACCATTCAAATTGCTTTAATGAAAATATTGAATGACTCAGTTGACATTCATATATTATCTATAATAGATTGAAAAATAGGCCAAATAGCAATCCAATAATTATTCAAAATGTATATGATACATTTATCACACAATTATGCAATTGTAAAAGCTAAAGAGTTGACCACCTAAATGAATTACATTTAGGTTATATATTTTAATAAATGCATTCTATTAGCTTATTATCCTTACCTATAGGAAAAATTCTAGGTCTATGATAACAAGTGTTGGAAGTGACTATTGCATTCAAGTTAGTTGTTCTTAACTACTTATGTCAAAATTTGCTAATGTGTGGTAAAGATTTCTTTGGTGAAGCTAGCTTACATGTTGCATCATTGGATTATAGTAGGTGTATAATGGATGAGGCTTCCATTGTTGAGGTACTCTAACAAAAATGGTGCTTGGAAGTTAATTGGTATATGTGACCTTGTTGAGTAGGATGAGTCTCGATCTGTTCTTACAATAGATGATTGTGTGAGGGCATAGTGCTTACTATCATATAATTTATTTTGGTTGAATGTTGATTCATCTATCATTTATTGATGCCAAAATTTGTATTTCTTCTCATCTAGTGTCACAAGTCTTCTTATTTCCTGATGACATCATTATTTGAAGCATCCAATAACCACATTTACTCATGCATAATGTCAAACTCTAGGTTTCATTGTTTAGACCCAAATACTTTATTTTTCAGACATCATGCCCAAGACAAAAAATTTATTTAGTTCTCATTCTAGATTTATTGATTTTTTTAGCATTTCATGATGATGTCATCATTTATAAATTTTAACTTCTTCAAAATATCTATAAAGTATAATACTAGGTATTGGGTGCTATACCAAATGTATTAGAATATTTGGGTCTTTATTTTCATATTTTGTCATATTTTTAATGTTGCATTGATGATGTCAGCATCATTGTTTGTTTGACAACTTTTAATAACTGGTATCGATTTGGCTTTAATACTAGATATTGGATGTTAGGACCTTAACATGCTTTGACTTATTATTTTAGAGATTTTTAGATGTCAACATCATTTAGTGTCTAGCCAAATTCTTCCTTAGGCAAATCCATATCTTCTACTCTTACTTGTGAGATTTAATTACCTTAGAATTTATTTTAGCTTGATAAGCCTATTCTTACTACTTTACAACTTATCTCACTTGTCTTTGCATCCAATCATACATTTCTACTTTTTTATGCTACTTCATATCTTTCATTGGCTTTCAAACTTTTCTTTTAAGTTGAATCTACCATAGGAGCTTCATCGAGTGCCTTCAAAACAATTGTATGTAATGCTTTGCACTTATGCCTTGGTAAACATATTGTAAAGTATAGATAAAAGTAATATATCCACATTATGAATGTAGGTGGTGACATTTACGTATATTATATGCTTGTAAAATTGAGAACCTAGTAAGCCTTATGTATGGGATTACAAAAAAATTGAGAGAGTGTAAAGCTAAAAGATAATATGACTGAGGGTAAAGTTATATGATGGGTGAAGCCTATAGTTGATATAAATAAAACAATTTTAGAACAAAAAATGAAATTTATATGGGGAGGGGAGGCATGAAGTCAAATTATTGGAGAGGTGAAGGTTGCATTAAATGAGAATGAAACCACAATAATAAATAATGGTAAATAAGTTAAGGAGGTGGCTATGGTAGCAAGTGACACAATGATACAAAAAACATAAATAAAAAGAGGAGATAAATATTGGTAAGGTAAGAGAGAGAAAATAAAATAGAGATAGTTGAGTGCAAACACCTCTTGTATAATTAAAAATTCCATGAGCATATTTTGCTCTAGATAAACATTATTTTAGGTCTAGGTCAGTAGCCTTAGGTGAATGTTCACTCACATGAACTACCTTAAGTAAATATTTTAAATATTCAAGAATTTTCTTCTCTCCATTGTCCTCTTCCTTACAAGATTTTGTAGGTGATGTTCTTCACAATTGTAAAGTGCAATGGAACAAACTACTACGTTTACTATCTACATGACTACTCACATCAAATCAAATGCATTAGGTGGCCCTATAATTTCTTTATAGCCCAATGTTGATGTGGATCACAACTAGATCAAAATTCAAATCAACTTTTGTTAGGGTTGACACTACTTTTATAGATTTTGTTGCTCATGTAGAAATTCAGTCCTTTTACATATTATTTTGATCAACCTATCACAAATCACTATCATGACATTCCCATTAATGCAACTTGTATTTTATGATTGTGCTACCACATCATACGGTTACCTATTTTGGTATGATTCCAATATTTTCTAACTTTATTGTTAAGCACCATATATATTTAGCTTACACATGTCAATGCATTTTGCGGTGTCAAATTTTACCAGTTTTTTCTCTCTTTATTATGACCTTTGGCATCGGTTCATCATTAAAGTGCTAAGACACTTACTTTTACACACTTCCATAACTATATAATATGACTAGTTATTTGCAAATGAAATATTGGGCTAGCCTTTCCATTGGGCTATGGAGTCAAGAAAATGGTGGTAAAGGGAAAGGGATGACTTGAAAATAGAAAAAAAATGAAGAAACACATAAAACAAGGTGAGATGAATAAGATATTACATGGATGTGTCGATTATCAAATATTCTTATACTTTTCTATGACTATTTCCTTCTCATAAAACTGAAAATATCTTCAAATTACCCCTCTTATTTCCCTTTCCATTTTGCTTCTATAATTCACTTCTTTGGCATAGTTTGACATTCCTTAAGCAATAAAGAGTAGGAAAAGAAAAATGGACAACTAGAAGGGAGAGTGCATCACTACCATTTATTCTTGTAGGCTACAAAACCTATTAGAAGCTCAAGATGGTGGAGTACTATGAAAGAAGAGGTTACCTTATAGGCTTCATGAGAGAAAAAATACCTTTCAATGGTTGACGTATTATTTTCTTTTCTAGGGTAGTGTTGATCCCCTTGTTTAGAATATAGATTACGTAGTATTGATCCCCTTTTTTAGAATATAGATTCTCCATAAAGCATACCTAGCACTTTACATAGTCTACATGTTGGCAATTTGAGTTATTTTATGTTGTCATTGATGTCACATGGATCACATTGAGTTTTTATGGCCAAAGCATTTCATAAATAAGCATTTATGATATTTTGGAGAGCATGGATATATATAGGGTTTTTGTGAAAACCAAGGAAGGCAAAATAAAAATTTTTATTTAAAACCATGGATGGTATATTTGAAATGGGTTTTTCTTAAAACCCAGGTTGGCCTTTCGTTTTGTCAAAAAAGGTGCCCCGGTGATGGAGATATTTAATTTTGAATATTTAGTTTAAATTTTAAGTATTTAAAATTTTAATTTTAATTTTAAAATTAAACTAAAGTCATCGTCGACATCATAAAAAACCATGTGCCATCAAAAGAAAATTAATACCTAAAAGTGCTGACGTATGTGAAATTAATGGAAGGTTGCATATATATGCAAAGGCTTTCGATTCAAAAGTCTTAGTGTATCGAATGTAGAGTATAAAAAGGTGGATGCCCCGAATCCTTCGATGTGATAGCGTGGTCCAACGGTGAGCTTGGGAAGCATGGAGTTTTTGTTTGCAATAGGGCATGTGTTCGATTCCCACCGAGTTCAGTTTTCATGGAGTGTGGAAGAAGAGCATTTGGCACACGTTTTGGTGTGAGCAGGGCAACAAAATATAGGGAGCATTTTTGCTCTCTGTCCTATGTGAGCAGATAACTCATGTGGTATTTGGCGTCATGGTTGTGGTGTTGAGTGGGTAGTGATGAGGGTTCGATTCCCTCTAAGAGGCAAGTAAATATTTTATTAAATGTTTTTTATTATTGCCTAATGTTGGAGGAATAAGGTGATGCTAAGGAATAATGTTTGATTAAATTATTTACTTGGAAGGCAAGATTAAGGGTTGTAATGCACTTTGAGAAAGAGAGAAATTATTTGTGTTTTTATTTTTATAAGTATACTGTATTATATATCGTTGGAAAGCTTATTTTGAGGGATACTTGATTAACTTTCTTAGAGGGAGAAATAAGGTGTATGTAAAGAGATATTTATGTTTTTGTAAAGGTTTTCAAAAGTGAAGGTTGTTTTGGTTCTCTTTCAAAGTTTGTTGAGTATGGAAGATTTAGTGGACAACCAATAAGACATCAAAAAGGTATGAGAAATATTATCCATTAACTTTGTTTATGGTGGTTGATTTCTGAAATATCATTGGAGAGAAAAGGATTGATTGTGGTTTCATTTTTGAAAGTGGTTGGTTGAATTCTTCAAGGTTTTTTAGTTTATGAGTTGTGTTTAAACCTTGTTTTATAAGCATAGTTTTTGAAGCCCATTGGTTATAAGAACTTGAGTTAGAAAATAACATGAGTATCATTGTTATGTGAGATTTGTGGTTGAGCATTGTTGGAAACATTTGAGTTGGTTGATACATGCTTGGACTAGGATTTTATGAGAAATAGTTGTCCTTGTGATAATTGGTTGAGTTGAGTTGATTGAGCCTAGTCAGAGTGATGTGTGAAGTGATTGTTCAAGTTCAATGAAATAAACTATTCCATAATTTTGATTTGAGTTGAGAGTGATATTAGAACATATTTAGTCTCTAACAATTCTCTTTATGGTTCTATAATATTTGAGTTGAGAGTGATATTAGAACATATTAAGTCTCTAACAATTCTCTTTATGGTTCTATAATACTTGAGTATAGTTGAGATTGATTTGAGTTGAGATCTTTGTGGATCATTATTGCCATCCATTGTAGAGTGCATTGCCATTCATTATTGAGTTCATCATTGAGCCTTGCCTTAATAGATTTTTTTATGAGATTGGAATACTACTTGAGCATGATTGATTGAGCCTTTGAGAAGGCCTTTGGGATAGATTTTGGGTAGATTTGTGGTAGTTTTTGTGTATGTTTGATTGATACTTGAGAAGGCTTGAGCAAGTTATTGGTGAGCTTTTTGAGCAGATTTTCAGCAAGTTCTTAGTGAGCTTGTTGAGAATATTTGAAAAATTTATTAGTGAGCTTGTTAAGTAGATTTATTGAGGTTCTGAGTGATCCTTTTGAGAAAATTTGAGCAAGGTATTAGTGAGCTTGCTAGAGAAAATTTGGACAAGTTCTTGGTGAGCTTGTTGAAGCAGATCAGTGGATTACCTACCTAAGTAGATCAGTGTGTTGCCTAGTTAAGCATATTAGTGGATTGCCTACCTAAGTAGATTAGTGTGTTACCTAGATGAGCAGATTAGTGGATTGCCTACCTAAGCAGATTAGTGTGTTGCCTAGCTGAGTAGATCAGTGGATTGCCTACCTAAGTAGATCAGTGTGTTGCCTAGTTGAGCAGATAAGTGGATTGCCTACCTGAGAATATCAATGTATTACCTAGCTCTGAGTAGATAAAAGTAATCATTGTATTGGATAAGGATCCTTATTTATGTGTGAAATATTATAAGGATATTATCTTGTGGAGTACCCCACATTGGGGGAACCATGTTAAATCATGTGTCTCAATTATATGTGGTGACTTATACTCTTTCTTACTATTGCTATCTAAGTTATTAATGCACATTGATATATTTGGTTATTGCAATTAAGGACATTAATTGATATTGGCTTGGAAAGAAAGTAAAAAGTGGGAGTTGTATTGTTCACCCCCCTCTCAATATAAGCTTGTGTTCTTAAATTGGTATTAGAGCGGGTTCCTACATAAAGGCTAACAACTTGAGGGTAGATTATACAAGAACACAGATGGCTTCACAGAATGAATCATCTACAAATAATGCTCCATTTCTTGATGGTAACAATTATGCTTTCTGGAGCATGAGAATGAAGAACTACTTGATATCACAAGGTTATGAGGTATGGAAGATGGTTTAAAAAGAGTAAAGGGTTGAAGGTGATCATGAGGAAGATAATACTATCAAGAAATTGGTTGAGATCAATGCAAGGGCAATGAATTGTATTTTGAGTGGGCTACATGAGACAAATTTTACAAAGGTTATGGTATGTAATTTAGCTAATGAAATGTGGATCAAGTTGCGAAATACTTATGAAGGATATTCCAAGGTAAAGTTGGCAAAACTGTAGACTCATAGAAAAATATTTACGAAATTTAAAATGGAAGATTCTGAAGATATTGCAATGTTTTTACTTTGATTTTATGAGATTACTAACACCATGAAAGGCCTAATATTTGAGATGAAAGAATCAAAATTTACGTAAAAGGTTTTGAGATCACTTACCATTAAGTATGATGCAAAGGTTTCAACAATAGAAGAAACAATGGATATAAACAAGCTAACAATGGAAGAATTGGAAGGAACTCTCACAGCTTATGAGATGAGGGTGAGTAAGCATCAGGTTCATATAAAAAAATTGCATTTAAGGCTTTAGATAATAATAAAGGAAAAGTTCCATAGATAGATAGAGATATAGATAATTATGAGGAAGCTAACTTCATCAAAAGGAATAAGAACTCAAGGAATTACAGAGATATGAGGAAAGTCAAATGCTACAAGTGTGGTTATTTTGGTCACTATGCACACAGGTGTCCAAATTATGAAAAAAGTGATGATGAAAAATAGGGTCACAGAAGAAAAGAATATGGAAAGCATAAGCATGAAAAATATGACAAATACAAGCAAAACAAGTATGAGAAGAAGAAAAAATTTCATAAGGAAAATAAATATTTCTACATTGAAGAAGCAAGTGATGGTTCAGTTCACAGAAATGAAAATCAGTTAGATGAAGAAGAATGTACATTCTTTGGAATAAATGAAGAAATGCAAGAACACCTATTTCTAGGTATTGAAGTTAAAGGAGAGGATATATCTATCAAAGAAAGACATGAAGAGCTTGCCATAGCCATTGAGCAAGCAAATAGATGCAAGAATGGTCTAAGGGTACTAAAATACTTCATATACAAAGATTTTGGGCATGTAGATGATGATTGCACATACTACAACAATTGTAACAAGAAAATTTTATTTTTTGAAAAATAAAGCAGTAGTTCCAGTAATAGCTCTAGTAGTAGTTCTAGTGAAAATTCTAGCAGCAGTCATGATGAAGAAGAGGAATCCAAAAAATAAGAAAATAAAATTAGGATATTGGAAAGGAAAATCACTAGGCTTGAAAATAAGGTTCATGAAAATGAAAAGGTAAAAATGATGCTTAATAAACACAATCAATATTTGGAAAAAGAGCTTCAAGAAATAAAAGAGCTTGGCATCACTATTTTTGAGCAATTGAAGGAGAAGCAAGAAATATGTAATCAGTTAGAAGAAGAAGATCATAAAAGTTTGGGGACATACATAAATGAGTTAGCATGATTTCAAAGGAATTCAAAAACTCTCGATAAATTTTTGGACTTACAACGATATCCATTTATAAAGATAGTGCTTGGTTATGAAGAAGGGAAATAAAAAATAAACACACAAGGACCAATATTTGTATTAGGAGGCTTTTTTTTAGAAATCTATAAGGAAGAACCGATTCCCAAAGAAAAAGAAGTAGCAAAAGTGCTATAGAGATGTGTACCAATCTACTTGACACAAATAAAGAGAAAGAAGAGGAAGATTCCAAAGCACCAAAGATCTCTTATTTTAGGTTTGGGGAATCACTCTCAAAAGTAAAGGATGTTCTAAAATATGAAATCAAGGAAGCACATAAGTGTTATGAAGAAAGTTCCAAAGTCCCTATGGCTCCAAATATTCAATTTGGATCTTGTTTTGAGATAGGTGAATCAAGTTAAAAAGGAAAATAAATTCTTGAAGATGAAAGCAAGGAAGAAACTAAGGAAGAGAATTTAGATACTACAAATAAGTTTCAAGGATGCAATGCACAAGTTTAAAATGATCATAAGGATAATGGTTAAGAAAGGTATGAGGAACCAAGGAATGAACAAAGGGATTTTCAAGGACATTATTTTTCTTGTAATGGATTTGGACACAGGCCTATACACTGTAGGATCCATGGATAAAAGAAGTTTGATTTTTCTAGAAGAAACTTCAAAGGAAGAAGGTATGGTTTTTAGGGACATTGCTTCTTATGCAACAATATTGGTCATAGAGATTATTAGTGCAAATAAAATGAGCAACATGGTTTTGTTTTTAGAGCTACACAATTCAGAATTCATGGTCGTAATGGTCATGAAAATAGAGCTTCACAATATAGGGTTCTGAAAAGGAATGGATATGGAAATTATTTCAAGAAAGAATTTAGGATATGGGCACCATACAAAGGCTACAATATCAAGTGTTTTAATTGCAATAAATTTGGACATATTTCAAAATATTGTAGGACTCAATTCCAAATAGGTTCAAGGCAAGAAGATCAAACAGGTTCAGGGCAAGAAGGTCAAACAGGTTCTAGATAAGAAGATCAAGTAATTCATCAAGAGAAAGATATCAAAAAAAACATGAAAGGAAGTTGATAGAGGAAATAAACAATGTAATATGGGAGTAAAAGTACTCCCACCCAAAAATTAATCACCTCAAAAGAGAATATGGTGAGGGGGCTAAGCTTAAGAGTCATATCATTTAGCCCCATAGGTGTCCCTTTTGCCATTGATGTCAAAGGGGGAGAGATTTGAGTAAGGGGGAGATATTTGAGTTAGGGGAGAAGCCTCCAAAGAGAGCATTGAGTTAGGGAGAGTAGCCTCCAAAGAGAGCATTGAGTTAGGGAGAGTAGCCTCCAAAGAGAGCATTGAGTTATGGGAAACAACCTCCATAGAGAGTATTGAGTTAGGGGGAGCAGCTTTGATTCTCAGAGATGGTTTTTGCAGTGATTGTGGTTTTTGCATTAGAGGTGTTGCCATTAATGACAAAGGGGGATATTGTTGGAAATTTGAGTTATTTTATGTTGTCATTGATGTCACATGGATCACATTGAGTTTTGATGGCCAAAGCATTTCATAAATAAACATTTGTGATATTTCGGAGAGCATGGATATATACAGGGTTTTTGTGAAAACCAAGGCAAGAAAAATAAAAGATCTTATTTAAAACCATGGATGGTAGATTTGAAATGGGTTTTTATAAAAACCCAGGTTGGACTTTTGTTTCATTGAAAAAGGTGCGTTGGTTATGGAGATATTTAATTTTAAATATTTAGTTTAAATTATAATTATTTAAAATTAAAATTTAAATTTTAAAATTTAAATTAAAGTCATTGCCGATGTCATAAAAAACCATGCACCATCAAAAGAAAATTAATACCTAAAATTGCTGACGTATGTGAAATTAATGGAAGGTTGCATATAAATATATATATATATATATATATATATATATATATATATATATATATATATATATATATATATATATATATATATATATGCAAATGCTTTCGATTCAAAAGTCTTAGTGTATCGAACACAATGTATAAAAATGTGGATGCCCCGAATCCTTCGATGTGACAGTGTGGTCCAACGGTGAGCTTAAGAAGCATGGAGTTTTTATTTGTGACAGGGCATGCATTCTATTCCCACCGGGTTCAATTTTTTTGGAGTATGGAAGAAGAGCATTTTGCACACATTTTTGGAGTGAGCAGGAGCAACAAAATTTAAGGAGTGTTTTTTCTCTCTATCCTATGTGAGTAGATAGCTCGTGTGGTATTTGGTGTCATGGTTGTGGTGTTGAGTGGGCAGTGACGAGGGTTCGATTCCCTCTAAGAGGTAATTAAAAGTTTTATTAAATATTTTATTATTGCCTAATTTTGGAGGAATAAGGTGATGCTAAGGAATAATGTTTGATTAAATTATTTACTTGGAATGCAAGATTAAGGGTTGTAATGCACTTTTAGAAAAAGAGAAATTACTGGTGTTTTTCTTTTTATAAGTATACCATATTATATATCATTGGAAAGTTTATTTCAAGGGATATTTTATTAACTTGATTAGATGGATAAATAAGGTGTATGTAAATAGATATTTTTGTTTTTTTAAGGGGTTTAAAAAGTGAAGGTTGTTTTGGTTCTCTTTCAAAGTTTGTTGAGTATGGTAGATTTAGTGGATAACCAATAAGGCATAAAAAAAGGTATGATCAATATTATCCATTTAATTTGTTTATGGTGCTTGATTTATGAAATATCATTTGAGAGAAAAGGATTGATTGTGGTTTCATTTTCGAAAGTGGTTGGTCGAAGCCCATTGGTTAAACATATTTGTTGAAGCCCATTGGTTATAAGAACTTGAGTTAGAAAAGAACATGAGTATCATTGTTATGTGAGATTTGTGCTTGAGCATTGTTGGAAAAATTTGAGTTGGTCAATACATGCTTGGACTAGGGTTTTGTGAGAACAAATTTTCCTTGTGATAATTGGTTGAGTTGAGTTGATTGAGCCTAGTCAAAGTGATCTGTGAAGTGATTTTTCAAGTTCCATGAAAAAAATTATTCCATAATTCTGATTTGAGTTGAGAGTGACATTAAAACATATTTATTCTCTAACAATTCTCTTTATGGTTCTATAATATTTGAGTTGAGAGTGATATTATAACATATTGAGTCTCTAACAATTCTCTTTATGGTTCTATAAGACTTGAGTTGAGTTGAGATTGATTTGAGTTGAGATATTTGTGGATCATTGTTGTTATCCATTATAGAGTGCATTGCCATTCATTGTTGAGTTCATCATTGAGCCTTGCATTGATAGATTTGTGGATGAGATTGGAGTACTACTTGAGCATGATTTATTGAGCCTTTGAGGAGGCCTTGGGATAGATTTGTGGTAGTTTTTGTGTATGTTTGATTGATCCTTGAGAAGGCTTTTGGGATAGATTTTTGGACAGTTTTGGGACAGATTTTGAGCAAGTTCTTGGTGAGCTTGTTGAGCAGATTTTGAGAAAGTTCTTGGTGAGCTTGTTGAGAAGATTTTTAGGAAGTTCTTAGTGAACTTGTTGAGAATATTTTGAGCAATTTCTTAGTGAGCTTGTTGAGTATATTTGAACAAGTTCTTGGTGAGCTTTTTGAGCAGATTTGATGAGGTTCTGAGTGAGAATTCTGAGTATATTTGAGCAAGTTATTAGTGATATTGCTAGAGAAAATTTGGGCAAGTTCTTGGTGAGCTTGCTGAAGAATATTAGTGGATTTCCTACCTGAGTAGATCAGTGTGTTTCCTAGCTGAGTAGATCAATGGATTGCCTAGCTGAGTAGATCAGTGTTTTTCCTAGCTGAGCAGATCAGTGGATTGCCTACCTGAGTAGATCAATGTATTGCCTAGCTGAGCATCTCAATGGATTGCCTACCTGAGCAGATAAGTGTGTTACCTAGCTAAACAGATTAGTGGATTGCCTACCTAAGCATATCAATGTATTGCCTAGTTTTGAGCAGATCAAAGTAATCATTGTATTGGATAAGGATCTTTATTTTTGTGTGAATTATTATAAGGATATTATCTTGTGGAGTACCCCACATTGGGGGAACCACATTAAATCTTGTGTCTCAATTGTGTGTGGTTACTTGTGCTCTTGATTATTATTGCTATCTAAGTTATTAATGCACACTACTATATTTGGTTATTACAATTAAGGACATTAATTGATATTGGTTTGGAAAGAAAGTAAAAAGTGGATGCTATACTGTTCACCCCCCATCTCAATATAATCTTGTGTTCTTCATTAAACCTATGTTGAGTATTTCACACAAGCTAGTTGCATAATTTATATTTCTAAAATATTGTTTATGTAGCAATTTGACTTTACTTAGTTTCACTTTTCCACTTTAGATTTTATTTATATGTGAACTATTTTACACAAAATTATGATATGTTGCCTCACACCATGGGACTAATTTTTTCTTTCTCTTTTGAATTTGTATTGGATTGACCAAATTATACCATATATGGTCTTTCTTATTTGATAAGTCTTCTTTGGTTCTTAGTTGGTACAGGTCTAATCTTGATATTTTTGTGATATTGATACTTTTAATTTTGTGAAATATCTAATACATAACATCAAGAGTTAGTGCAACCAGCTATAATTTTCTAGATATTTTGTTTATATGTCATGTTAGTAAGATGCATCTATGTAATTATTAAAAGCACTATAACTATCCACTTTGGATTTGATGTATCATATTTTTTCACTAGATTCAAATATTTTAAGGATGGCTTCTGACTCCTTCATGATGTTTATTGTGTTCCATGACTTTGTGATCCCTAGGCTTGAGCATAGCCATGCTCTAGGTCTTACCCATTTCTCTAGTTTGACCAAATCCTCATCTTAGGATAGTGATTATTGAAGGTATAGTAAATTTTATCTTCTTTTTTAGGGAAAGGAAATATCTCTCCTTGTATGTTCTTTAGAATTTCTTCTATTGGATATATTTATTTCTCGTCATAAATTTTGATATGATATGGCTTGATTTTCTCATTGAGAATCTTAATCATCCCTTTGACACATGGGATTGAAATATGACCATGATCCAAGGCTAGGTGGCCCCTTAATTGCTCTAAAAACTCCTTATACAAGCATATTCCAAATGAAGGTGGCAAATCAACAACCATTCCATATTGTATTACTACAAAATATAAGTATTTATGCAATAGGATTGGGACCTTTTCTATGATGTCAATCATTCAAACATGGATACCCTTGCATAGCAATGTTTCATAGTATAATTAGGTATAGATTAAGCCCATGGCTTCATATAATACTCAGGGTATATTATGATAGTGCTTGTAGGATCTATCATACTACTATGTAAAATCTAGCTATATACTCACAAGGATAGATAAAATGTCTAATGGTAAGTTTTGCTCTAGCCAACCAATGGTTGCTGAGTTATTGATTCATGATTTTGAAAATCATTGATACCACCTTTCAACCCTTTCAATGCTACTTCCACTAGGTTCACCTGTTCCAAAACCAACAAGTCATCTCTTAAATTTTCAAAGTGCATTTCTATCCCTTAGGGTGATTCTTCGAATAATTTCTCATATTGTCATATTGCTTCTATCATTTGTTCCTTAGTTTTTTTGGATAATATAACTTTTGATAGGCTTATTTCCTTTCTTGGTTTCTATTCCATGGATCTAGATTCTACTTTTTCTCTTTCAATCTTACATATTCTTATTATTTTTCTTATAAATTTTCTATTATTACTTGGTTTTCATCATTTTCCTACCCAATTCTCTACTTTGTATCTAGACTATTCTCAATATTATGAGGATTTAATGGGAAGGAAACTCTCCTAGGATGTAATCATCTAGATCCTTTGCATAGGCCATCAGATATTTTATTCTTAATACTGAAACTATTTTTTTAATCTTTATTAAGATATGTTTTGCTCATCCCTTCTATATTTATATCTTGACCTTCCATTAGGATATCTTCTTGATCATATGCTCTAAATTTTTCTTTGATGTCCTATTAATTAATTTTTTTGGATAAACATTGGATTATAGCTCTTAATTCTTCAATTATCTAAGGCTTGTCAATTGTTTCGGTTGACATACCATTGCTTAAAAAATTATTAGAAGGAGTTGTTTTAGATAATATTGCTTGCTGAGAGAATGGTATAGTCAAGATATGGGCTTATGAGTTACTTTGATAAATCCCATGAGCATATGATATGTTCATCTTGGGATGTAATTTTTCTATTTAAATGAGAATATTCTCAACCATGACAACCATCTAAAAAACTTGTGAGATTTTTTTCCTTATATTTTGGGATTTGAAGTACTAATTTTAAATTCAAATCTTAGAGATAGTACATATATGCTTGTGATTCTTATGGTCATACTTCCCAAGGAATGTTATTCTAGAGTTTCTTGAATGTTAAAATATTGTAGCCTTTCCTATGGGTATCTCTAGATAAAGGATAGTTGAGTGAGTAGCATGAAGGGATCCCTTGGATAAAGAAACACTAAGATCAAATGTTTACCTAGATCATCCCAAGACCTTATGCTATTATATTCTAAGGATTTGTATCATTGTAATGTCTTACCTCATAATCATTGAGCAAGCAGTCTCACCGTGACATCTTCATAGATAATATCACAAAATATGGCCAAGGATGAAACATATCGATAATTCTCATAGGTGATTTTCCTACTACCATAAAAAAAATAAAATAAATTTAATGCAACCTAAGGAATTTCATGAATAATTGGGAAATTAAGCAGTCTGGCACTATTCCAATCTAGACAAATTTTTCATATTTTACTGATGTTCTCATTGAGCGATTTGATTGGTTCTTAGTGAAGTATCTTGGATTTATAGTATTATAAACCTTTGATTATGATATTTTCTACTATAAAAGTCATCCACTTATTTGGATTATTATCTTCAACAAAAAAACCAAGTGAACATATAGCATTTGCATGTGAGATCGAGACAATTCACCAAAATCTTGAGTCATCCAAGTAATTAACATTATAAGGTTTATCTTGAGGGTGGGACACTAGTGTCCCATTGGGTATGGCAAAAATACTTGGTACACTAAATCATTTTTGGATTTCCTTTTCTCTATCACTATAGCTCAACAAAGTCACCAGGTGATCAATAAATGATTTTTTAGAGCATAGTATCACCACGCTTCTACTCAGTCATGTAGGTGATATTTGGGTCCCATTGGGCATGCCAAAAAATCTTGGTAGCATGAGGGATATTTTTTTGAATATGCTAATTTTATGGGGGGACACTCTGGTCCCATTGGGTGTGCCAAAATTACTTGGTCTAAAATTTGACTAGGTGGATGAGTTGTACCTTCCAAAATTTGACCAAGATTGGATGACTCAAAATATGAGTTTTTATGAGTAAACCTTCAGAGTAAGTCATTTCCTATGATCCTAGCTACACTAACTAACAAAGGGTGGTTTGTATACCAAAGTAAGGAATGCATAAAGCTAGAAACTATGATTAAAATGTTATGGATTTAGTAGCATCAAGAGACACAAAATATGAGAATCTCACAATATAAACTACACTAGATTACCTAACATACCAGCTTACATTTTTTATTATAGATCATTTAATCACTATAAAAACTAAGTATTATAAAAAATTATACCTTTCTATTTGTATGATTAATGAGATAAATAGACAAAATATTAGAGCTAACATTAGAAACATGAATTACCTCATCAAAATACAAACGTCCAATGTTGATGTTTGCATGCCCTACAATCCATAATGAAGAATCATCTCCAATCATAAAACATTCCCCTACATGTGCTTTGTAATATCCCTATAGGAGATGTTTGTGCTTTGTCATGTACCTAGTTACCTTAGAATCTACAATCCACCCATCCAAATAACTATATGGTCAATATTAATAAAATGCTACTTATGCTTATGATGTTTCCCCATGAAAAAATTCCTCATGCATAGAAGATATTATCATTAGCACCCCCTTTCTTGTTGCTTCCTCAGATTTCTTGATCTAATTCTTGCAAATATCTATATTATTACCTTCATTTTTTTAAACTCCCAAGTAGGCTTTTTGAAAGACTTCCTAGGTTTATTTTCATTTTATTTTGAATTTTTATCATTTTGGTCTTCAACAAAAACTTCCTTTAGTTGAGCCTAATTGAATGTATAATTTTCATTATTCTTATTTCTTCTAGCCAGACTTAAATATCTCATCAATGGATGGTGGAGGATAATCTAGAAAGTACACATAAAGAATTTTAAAAATAACAACTATCTCATATGTTTTTGATACATTATTGAGGATAATGTTAAGTGTGTAAATGATATTTTCCTTCCCCAATGCTTCTTATTCTTCTCTTATCTCCTTGGATAGTCCTCTTTCAACTTAGATATATTCTTACAATTTTTTGAAATGACTAATATAATCATCAATAATATAAAATGAATCCATGGATAAGCTTACAATATTAGCCTTGAATGTACTAATTTATATGCATTTAACTTGATCACACAAGCCTTTATTGCGCCAAAATTTTGTGTACACATCCCTCTTACAATAAAAAACCTTACTTTAAAATATTAGGTCTTAAATTAAGGTATAAAAAAAGATAATAAACTTCTAACAACCAAAAAAACCCAAAAAACTTGGGAACCTATTCTAAAAGCCAATTTTTGGACACTAGATGGAGGTATTAGGTCTCAAAAATACTTTTATTGGAGATTCAAGCCAATAAAATATTTGCCTGATGCAGAACACACACACAAAATGACCTGTTAAATTTCAAATCCAATAGGTGTATGGTTCACAAGTTATGGCTTCGACAAGGTGCATCATTCTCCTCTAGTAAAAAAGAACTCAGTTCCTATGAGTTCAGCTGAATTGAAATCCTGTAGCTTTTGGTTATCAGTTTTCCTTAGCTCTGACTCTGAAACCCAAGTGTTATCTGACTGTGGTAATCCTTCCCACTGAACCAGGAATTTTTTGTAGCTCCCATGTCTGGTGGTGATCACCTTCTTATTGAGAACCTGTGTAACTCTGTCTTTTTTCTTCTTAAACATATGTCCTACCCAATTTACCGTCTCTTGTAATTCACCATCCTTGGTAGTACCAAGATACTGAAATAAATTAGAAACATTAAAAATGGGTGAAATATCAAATTCATCGAGCAGCTCCACTTTATAGGCATTATCATTGATCTTCTTCAAAATCCTGCATGGCCCAATTTTCTTAAGTTTTAGTTTGTTATACGTCCCCTTAGGAAAAATTTCTTTCCTAAGATGAACCATGACCATATCACCCTCTTCAAACACTTTCACCCTTCTATGTGCATTAGCAGACTCTTTGTAGTGAGCATTACTACTCTGCAATTTTTTCCTCACTGACTCTTGCACTTTTTGGATATACTCAGTAAATGCTTCTGCATCATCACTAACTTATTCCACAATTGGTAACTCAACCAAATATAATACACCTCTAGGATTTTGACCATAAATAATTTGAAAAGAAGATTTACCTATCGACCTGTTAACTGAACTATTGTATGCAAATTCGACTTGTGACAAGGCTAAATCCCATTTTTTTGTTTTTTCTCCCACTATGCATCGTAATAGGTTTCCCAATATTTTTTTCACTACCTCTATTTTCCCATCGGTATGTGGGTGGTAAGCACTACTGAACTGCATCCTGGTGTTCAACGTTTTCCACAACATCCTCCAAAAGTGACTCAAGAACTTAGTAGCCCAATCAGAAGTAATAGTCTTTGGAACACCATTCAACCGCACAATTTCATCAAAGAATATGACTGCAATCCTAGTTGCATCATTATTTTTTTGGCAAACAATGAAATGCACCATTTTTGAAAATTTTTCTACCACAACAAAAACTGAATCCTTACCCCTCTATATCTTGGGCAACCCCAACACAAAATCCATACTCATATCGGTCTATCATCCTTTAGGAACTAGTAGTGGTATATAAAAACTTGTATTTTGCATATGACCCTTAGCCATTTGACATACTCTGCATCTAGAGACAAACTTGATTATGTCTCTCTTCACTTTTGGTCAATAGTACTTCTCCTATACAAGAGTGGTAGTTTTGGCTACTCCAAAATGATCATCCAAACCCCCACTATGTAATTCCCTCAATATGTTCTCTCTCATATAGCCATTGGGAATACATAATTGATTACCCTTAAACAAGTAACCATTCTAAAAAAATACTCTTCAAAAATAGTACGAGAATCGCACCCTACTGCAATTTTGCAATGTTGCACAATATTCCTAAAATCCGCATCAGATTCATACATATATTTAATCCCCTCAAATCCTACCACTTCATTCTCCATAGTGGTCAACAACAAGACTCTCCTACTCAATGCATCAGTAACCTTATTCTGTTTTCCTAACTTATGTTTTAGGACAAATGTATACTATTGCAAAAATGAAACCCATTTGGCATGCCTACTATTTAACTTTTTCTAAGAATTTACATACCTCAATGCTTCATGATTAGAAACAACACAAACTCCTTTGATATTAAGTAGTGCCTCCAATGTTGCAATGCTTACACAATTGCATAAAATTCCACATCATATGTAGAATAATTCTTCCTTGCGTCATTTAGCTTCTCACTAAAAAATGCTATAGGTCAGCCCTCTTTACTTAAGACACCATAAATCCCAAAAAATGAGGCATCACAATCAAAATCAAACACCTTACTAAAACTTGGTAACACTAGAACAGGGGCTTCTGACACTTTCTTCTTCAAGAGTTCAAAACTCTCTGTTGTTGTCATAGTCCATACAAACTATTTCCCCTTCGTGCACTCAGTTATAGGGGCAACTATACTACTGAAGTTCCTGATGAACTTCCTATAAAATGTACCTAGTCCATGAAATCTCCTCACTTCTATTATAGATTGTGGAAGAGGCCATTCCAAAATCGCCTTCACTTTCTCATAATCCATTCTCATGCCATCTCTCGAGATTACAAATCCCAAAAACACTAAAATATCTTGAAGAAATCTACATTTCTTTAGGTTGACATACAATTTCTCCTTCCTGAGCACTTCTAAAACTAATTTCAGGTGTAACAAATGCTCTTCTTGATTTTTACTATAAATCAAAATATCATCAAAATACACAACCACAAACTTACCATTATATTCCTGCAGTACTCTGTTCATCAACCACATAAATATACTAGGTGCATTAGACAACCCAAATGGCATCACCATCCACTTGTACAATCCATATTTTATCTTAAAAGTTATCTTCCATTCATCCCCTTCTCAAATTTTGATCTGGTAGTAGCCACTCCGCAGATCGATTTTACTAAAGTATTTAGCTCCAACCAATCCATCCATCATATCATCCACTCTTAGCATAGGATACTGATACTTTATTGTGGTCTTTTTTATGGCTCTACTATATAGACACATCCACCAGTCACCATATTTCTTTGGGGTTAGCAATTTTTGAGTTGCACATGGGCTCATACTCTCCCTAACTAATCCCTTATTTATCAACTTTGCATTCTGTGTTGGGTTCAACCGATAAGCTACCTGATTTGGGATCACTGATCCTGGAATAAAATCTGTGTGATGCTGGATATCCCTTTTTGGTGGTAGCCCATCTGGTAACTCCTCTGGTGTGACATATTTATATTCACTTAGCAACTTAGCTACTGATGTAGGCATACCCACTTCCTTTGTTTCTAGCTTCCTAGTTGTTAAGGCATAACAGAAGCTAGCATCCTTGATCTCTGCAAGAAACTCCTTCATTGTCAACAAGCTCTCACTCGGCCCATCCTCATTTAGAGACACAATAACTACCTTTACACCTTCCTTAAAAAATGTGTAAGTTTTCTTTATCCCATTATGGTTAGTATCCCTATCGTACTGCCAAAGTTTTCCCAATAGAATGTGACATGCATCCATTGAGATCACATCACACCACACTTCATCCTTGAAAGTGCTCCCAATTAAAAATTTAATTAAACACCTCTAATCTACTGTTACCTCATTCCCCTTCTTAACCCATGAGATGCGATGTGGATAAGGATATTTTTCACATTTCAGGTGTATTTTTTCAACCATGATATTTGACACCATATTCTCACAACTACCACCATCAAGGACAATGTTACATACCTTCCCTCCTGATGTACACCTTGTTCAAAATATGTTCGCTCACAGCCAAGAATTTTCACCATCTATGGTCTGCCCCTTTGCTTTGCTCTACACCATCTCTTTATTAGGAGCAATCAATGTCCTCCTTATAATAAGGGCTTCCCCTATGTTAGCAACAACTTCATCCTCATCCTGCTCTTCCATATCAACCAAATAACCCTTCCTTGTCCTCCATGACCCCTTTCTTGGACATCACATTGGGGACACTCAAATGATCTTTGCCCCTCCTCACCACATTCATAACAGGTATATGACCTCCTCGAATCATTCCCATTTTTTCCACCATCGTAACCTCTACCTCGTTGGTATCCTCTTCCTCTCATATTCTGCCCATTTTCTTCTTGTTTAGCAGGTATTGAGGATTTTCCCTTGAGAAAATTATATCCACTTTGACCCCAACATGAAGAGGACGTGAATCCCTTCTTACCTCTTCTATTAATCCTTTTCAATTTCTCCTCTAACTTGAGGGCCATTTGATATGCATCCTCCACTGTAAGAGTGTGATGCATGCTCATCTCATCTTGAACAACAAAAATTAGGCCATTTACATACTTGGCAGCCTTTTGGTCCTCCATCTCATTATGCTCCAATCAAATGGATAGCTTGTAGAATTCATTAGTATAGTCCTCAATGCTTTGATCATTCTATCAGAGATTCTAAAATCTACGAAATAGGATTTGGGAGTAGTCTATAAGTATAAATTTTTCTTGTAACTTCTTATTCATCTTTGTCCAATCCCTGATATTTTCCTTTCCATTTATCTATTGTGTAGTCTGTAAATGATCCCACCAAATCAATGCATATCCCTTAAACTTTGTACATGCGAGCTTAACCTTCTTCTCTTTAGCAAGGTTACTCCATTCAAAATATTTTTCTAGGCTATTGATCCAATCGATCAACTCCTCTGGTTTCAACCCACCAACATATTCAAGAACCTCGATCTTGATCCCATATCAATTCCCCTTAAGCCCATCTAAAGCTCGTATCAGTCAATTTTCAAAACCATGCCCTTCTTCCTCTGGACCTTCTAGTTTAGCTTCTGCATGGACCTCACATCCACGTTCCTTAGGTATGTTTTCATCATCAGATCCTTGATCTACATGTGCCCTGGGATGTCTCTCTCCCATGTGATCAATCACACCAGTAAGCCGTGCTATTTTTGCATTCAGATACTTGATATACATTTTTTTCTAGGCATATCTTCTAGGTTGCATCCTTCCTTCACTAGCGAGATCACACTTGCTCTAATACCAAATAGTGTGAACTCAGCTATAAGAGACCAACAAAATGGACTTCAATCACATAACACAAATGCAATAATGGAATAAAACTGCAAATTGATATTCTTCTCATTCCTAAATTCATACCCCTTCTACAAAATATTACAATCCATCATATAGCAACCGAAAACCAAAGAAATCCTAAAATCATATTTTTTCTAAAAATGCTAAAAATAGATATTTTTTCTAAAAACTTCTAAAAATAAAAATGATTCGGATTGCACCCAAATTCAGTGCACACATCCCTATTACAATAAAAAACCTTAATTTAAAATATTAGGTCTCAAATTAAGTTATAACAAAAGAATAAACTTATAACAGGCAAAAAAACCCAAAAAACCTAAGAACCTATTCTAAAAGCTATTTTTAGGACACTAGATGGAGGAGTTAGGTCCTGAAAACACTTTTTTTAGAGAGTCAAGCCAATTGGAGATCTTCCTGATGCAAAACACACACACAAAACCACAAGTTAAACTTCAAGGCCAACGGGTGAATGGTTCACAAGTTATGGCTCTGGTAAGGTGCATCAACTATCGACATGGGCATCATATACATTATCGACATGAAGACTAATGACACCATCAACCTCATTCTTCTCATCTCTATAGAGATCCTTGAAACTACAAAACTAGTATTGGAAGGCTTCTCATTTACATATTTGAGAAACCCCTTGGTTTAGAGGAGATATTCAATCTCTATCTTCTAGGTGGCATATTTTGGACCAGTCAATAAGTGCACATGGTGATCCATAACTATTATTTCAATATAGAAAAATATTTTTGTAATGGTGAGAGAAAAAAACAACACCAACAACCATATATATTAAAATGTTTTTTCCTACAATCATAAAAAGAAAGTTCTCAGAATGCTTTTGTATGCAAAAGTTATGGTTGAAATGTTTCTCTAAAATCACAAAAATTGCCTCTAAAACCTATGAAAATAACTAGAAAATTATTTACCTATATTGAATGAGAGGTTTCCACATGTTATTGTGTGTGTATAAGAGAGTGATAAGCATGTGGTAACTATACAATGTGCTAATGAATCATGTGACACCCTTAGCCATAATCAAATTTATTGTCTAGTCTACAAACCACATTATACCACTTGTTGAATCCTAGTTTTCTTTATAAAGTGATCGCCATTGAAAGCACGAGATTATGGAAGATTGAAAGGAAAACTAATGTGATGTATTCAAAACCCAAAGTTAACACTTAAGGTCCTATAAAGTGAAATGCATGAAATGAAAGAAAAGAGACAAATTTAAATGAGATAAAAGGAAGTATAGAAAGCACAACCCTTTTTATTTATACTCTTCCAATTCGGTTACAAAGACGTCTCCTCCATTTTAGGGGGTAGGAGCGTTAACATAGTTTCAATTACAATCATGGATTTAGTGTTCCTCCTTCCGCATGCCCACATGTGAAATGGGTGGGCCAAAGTGTTGCTGCCACTGGTATTGATGAATCTTTAATCCTTGTTGCTCCTCCTGTGTTCAAAGAAACAAAAAATCGTCAATAGCACCTGTGTATGATAATAAAACTCACAAATCTGAAAGAGTACTATTAATGAATATAAAAGATAAATATAATGATGATTAAAATGAATCTAAATAGACTAAAAATTTGATAGAAGCATAATCATGTAACTAGCAAAATACTGCAAAAGAAACAATCACCAAATTCGATACAGATCCATATTCGTTTTGGGGTGGGATGAATAAACCTACAACAATTTGGTATTCATTCCGGGGTGAGACGAATAAACCTGCAATAAGGCAGGGGGTTCCCGAAGGCAAACCACCTGCTGGTTGAGACTTTGTTTCGACACCAATCCACTTGGGATGAGTCCAAAACCTATTGTGATGTGTTATCGACAAATTGGTAGGATATTGTGGCTAGAAAAATCGAGTTTTGGGTCTTTATTCGTGCCTCCAAAAGTCACCCAATAACCTCCCTTTCGTTTAAGATATTATGGATGTAAAAGCACAAATCGTAAGTAAGTAAACTGGCAGCACTTCATTGCTCAAAATGCTCCTTCTTTGTATATATTTTGGGTGGGAAAACTCCCCAATTTATAGACCTTAGGGTCTCCTTGTTTGAATTGCACATGCGAGGGCACCACTTGAGTTAACTGTTCTATTTTCAGAGAAAAATCTAACTCCCTGTTAAAAAATCTTCTTGCATGATGTTTCTAAAATAAATACACTCATCACTAAAGTCTTTCTTCTTGAATAAAATCTATTTCTTGCAATTGCATGGCCTAAAGCCTCAGTTAACTGGCAGAGTTGCCAAAGTTTGACTTTTTTTGCTAGTCTTCTATTCGTCTCACCCTGGGACAAATTCTGTATTCGTCCCTGGGTGGGACGAATGACAGTTTGTATTCATCACTGGGTGGGACGAATAGAGGGCAAGGTGCCAAAAATGTGCCAAATTGACCTCTGACCTCTAAAACTGATTTTGTAAGTGGTTAGGACCACTATTTAACTTCTGGGGGCCGCCCTAGGGACTGTTTGTGTCAATGCGATCAGCGCTCATTGTCACGTAATCAGATTGGTGCTATTTTGGTGTCTATAGAATCATGTGACACCCTTAGCCATAATCAAATTTATTGTCTAGTCTACCAACCACATTACACCACTTGTTGAATCCTAGTTTTCTTTATATTTTTTGGATCATCAATTCTACTACTAACTGTGTGAGATATTTGTTAAGTTTGATGAGTTGGTAAAATATGATTAGTCAAATTCATATTTATAAATGTCCAATGGCATACGACCTACCACATTGACCCATTCAGAGACTACCATGTCAACCCTTACATCACATCCCACATGTTCCCTTATGATATGTATTATATCCTTAGTTGAGTCATACCTACTCTAATTACCATGTTCCATACCACTTAACCTACATAGACTGCCATATCACTTGTATATACTACCATATGTTGCCTTGGTATTCACATGTTGGTTTCCAAGTCAGTTGCATGGGATATCATTCATCCCCTTATGATTCATATGTTTGATATCATTTAAAATGCATGGACTTACATATTAGTTGTGCAAGCTAGCATATGACATTCATTTAACTTTCACATGCTATAACAACCATCCAAATACATTACATCATCCATTTCCATGTCATCATAGGGTGGCATATCATGAGAAATGATCACATCATCATGCATGTGTATGTAATCAAGGTCATTACAAATTTTGCGTATGGGAGGAATTCAAATCTAAGGCATTTTGTAATTTTATTACTTAAGTTTTTAGTAGATATCTCCTTCAAATATTTCTTTCTTAATATACAAATATTTGCATTTTGGAAGGAAAATGGAAAAAATTGTTGGAGATAAATTTAAACTACGTAGAGGTAAAATGAGAGAAAGTGATGAATTGGAACCCCCCTCCCAAAATATGTGTTTGCAAATAGTAAAAAATACTTACAACTTGTTTGTTTCTATCATAATTCTTTGTATACAATAAATCATGACATTCTCTAATACTTATGGAATAGAAAAGTTATCAAAAAACTTTTACAAAGTTTTCAAGTGGATCGAATATCTTTTCTAAGCATGGAATATTATCTATTGCTTCTCTACCACAAAGGATATATCTAAATTAATTTAGTATCTTCTTCTCTTCATTCATAGAATAAAAGAAGTCTACTCTCTCATCTATAGTCTTATTGGGTAAAAAAACTAAAAGAGAAAAGGAATTGATTTTTTTTTTAATCCATAAAATATAAATAAGTTTTCAAAACAATTTAAAATACTAATTCCTAAAACTAGGACATCCATATAGTCAAAAATTATCAAAAAACATGATGCTCACCAGTTAGTGCAAAAAAAGAACTTGTTAGTGAATGTTTCTCCTAGAAAAAATATTCTAATCATAGCGAGATCCTTGTGATTCAAGTCCATCTATATTTTTATTGTAAAACCCTTCTTTCAATTATAGCATCAACCTTCAAAAGAAATTGTTCTTAACTTGGTCCAATAACATTTTTTCTTGAGAGAAGATTGAAGAATATTCCTACTAGCGAAACCAATCAAGTAATGGAGATTCACACCCACTATGATACTATTTTAGATTTCATAATAACATCCATAAATGAACTGAATCAAGAATTACCCAGTATTGATGAAAAAGGAATACATAGAATAAAAATGAAGAATACACAATATATTAAGGGTTTCCATAGACATTAAATAGCCTCACTAAATGGAAATGAAATTTTACTCCAATTGGTAACTATTAGAGGGCTGAAGTTTAACATCACTACGACCATTTTGGAAGAGATAAATGAACTTCCATATGACTATTTTAAGCTCCATAGGGACAACCACACAATTCAAGAGGAGCTGAAGCATTTTGCTAATAAGGGCAAGAAATTGGCTAGAATTCAAAAAGGTATCATTAGGAAATATTTACCAGATCCATGGTGTAGAACATTAATATTTGTGATGTAGTACATCACAATCAACAAGATAGATGATCCATTATGGAGTTTTCACTTAGCTTTCCTCAACCTTCTCAGGGATGTCAAAGAAGTGAATGTGCCTGAATACCTTCAAATATCCATGGAGGTATCCATCGAGAATTTCCACAAGAAAGTATCTACCCATGTCAAGCACCAAGGACTATTTTTGATTATTTACAATCATATGCTCCAGAAAGTGGCAGCCAAGGTGACAATAAACCCTTTCATTTATTTCTAAGAGAAATAAATGTCTATTGAAGCCGTGATGAACAATTGTAAATCATGTGTTGGGAAAAAGGAAATGCCTTTATCAAATTATGAAGCCCAGGTAATCCACAACAACTAAGAGCATAGAACCTAAGGTAGATCAGTCCCTCATAGATGCCAAAATTATGGTCAAGGCTAGCCATGACCCATCATAGTGTTGGACATTTTGAGTCCCTTAGCAAAAAGTTGTCATTGATGTCAAAAGGATCTATGTAAGTAAGCACTATGTTTTTATTCCAAAAGGAGATTCAAGGGAAGCTTAGCAAAATGTTTTTATTTAAAACCATGGATGACATATTTGAAATGGGTTTTTCTTAAAACCCAGGTTGGCTTTTTGTTTCATCGAAAAAGGAGTCCCGATGACAAAGTTATTCAACTTTGAAGTTTAAGTTTTAAATTTTAATATTTTAAAATTTAAATTTAAATTTCCAAAGTGGAAATTCCTACCGACGTCATCAAATTCGATTAAGGGCCGACGTATGAAAATTCAAGGCAATATGTATAAATACCATTGCCAAAAATTCATTTGGCAATAATTCGAATGTGTGTGAGTTTCGTTCGAACAAAGAGAAAAGATATTTTAGCGCAATCGAAACCTGCGAAGAAAGGGAGAAATAGAAGGAAGGGAGGACCCTTCCCATACACCGTAGGTGCTTGTGGCCTAGTGGCAAGAAGGAGGTAGTCAAGTTGTTGAGCGCCAGGAGATCCAAAGTTTGAATCCCGTCGGTGCTGGTTTTTGCGAAGTGGAAAGGAAGTACACCTTTTGGCGCACGTGTCTTCTAGGGCACGTTTGGAGGAAGGAAAGCATAGTGGCTGCGCTCACCATTTCATGTGAGTGGTTGGCTCACGTGGTTAGTGGCACCATGATTAGAGTGGTGCTTGGACAACGACAGGGGATCGAATCCCGTTGAGAAGAAAAAGGCAAGTTAAATTTTTATTTTAATATTTGTAAGAAAAGCTTTGAGGAGAAATAAGGCTTATGAGTTGTTTTAGAAAATTATGAAATTACTATTCCTTTTAATTTTGGAAGGGTAGCATATTATATATCATTGGAAAGCATTTTTCAAGAGCTATTTAATTAACTTGATTAGAAGGAGAAATAAGGGTTGTGTAAGAAGATATTTCAGGTTTTGTCAAGGAGTTTCCAAAAGTAAGTTTGATCCATTCTATTGAGGGTTTATTTCTTGCATAAAAGAACTTTGGTGGATGTTAAAATAAAGTAGGAGTAATAAGGTGTTACTTGGATATTTTTGTTGTGTTATTACTCTAACCCTTGTTGAGAGTTGAAAAAGAAAGTGTGTTGAGTGAGACAAATTTTGTGGACAACAAATAAGGCATCAAAAAGGTATGAGCAATATTCTCCATTGATTTTATTTGGGTGGTTGATTTCTGAAATATCATTGGAGTGAAAAGGATTGATTGTGGTTTCCTTTTCGAAAGTGGTTGAGTTAATGCTTCAAGGTTTTATGGCTTGAGTGTTGTGATTAAACCTTGTTTTATAAGCATTGTTGTTGAAGCCATTGGTTGTGCAAAGAACTTGAACTTGAGTTAGAAAAGAACATGAGTATCATTGTTATGTGAGATTTGTTGTTGAGCATTGTTGGGAACATTTTGAGTTGATTGATACATGCTTGGACTAGGGTTTGTAAGAAAGAGTTGTTCCTTGTGGTGATTGGTTGAGTAGAGTTGTTTGAGCCTAGTCAAGTGAGATGGGAAGTGGTTGTTCAAGTTCCATATGAATACAAACTATTCTATATTTTGATTTGAGTTGAGATTGGAGGTTTGAGAATAGAACATTATTGAGTCTCTAATCTCTTTGAACATAATTTGAGTGAGATTGGGATTTGAGTATAGAACATATTGAGTCTCTAACAATTCTCTTTCTTTGTGATAAATGTCTTCTAACAAATTAGCTAAAATTCTTTATGCTTCAAAGATAGAAAACAAATTTAGTTAATGATTTGAGGTAAGTCTTTGAGAAGGCTTATGGACTATTTTGGTAAGCTTTTGTGAAAGCTTGCTAATATTTGAGCAAGTCCTAGAGAGGACTTATTGAGAAAGTTTGAGGAGCCTATTGAGAGATTTGAGCAGGTTCGAGTGAGCCTATTGAGCAATTTGAAGAGACTAGAGAATGAAGGAGGACCTATTGAGCAAATTTGAGGAGGTTCTGAGTGAGCCTATTGATAGAGCTTTGGAGGTGATAGAGTATAGAGGACAGAGTCTCAGTGGATAGAGATCTAGTAGCCAGGACAATTGAAGATAGATCTGAGTGAGGAGTCTTCAAGTGGAGAGAGATCCACAAGTCAGTGTAGTAGAGAGACAAAGTCTTCTAGAAGATCACTAGCGAGAGCAGAAGGGGAAAGAGTTCTCCTATGGAAGAGATCCATGAACTTGAGATTAGGGGATCAACATCTCCTTTGGACAGAGGTCCATAAACATTGTAATTGGGAAGGATTCCCAAGAGATTGATTGAGAAATTTTTAGTAAAATATTTTCTCCGTGGAGTAGCCCGCATTGGGTGAACCACATAAATTGTGGTGTCTCTATTGTGTGTGATGATTGGTGCATTGCTTTGGTTATTGCTATTGATATTGCCATTGATTATATTGATTAATACTATTTGGGAAAGAAAAGTAAAAAGTGGTCTTATACTGTTCACCCCCTCTCAGTATAAGCTTGTGTTCTTCAATTGGTATCAGAGTCGGTTCCTTCGAAAGAAGTTTAACAGCTTGAAGGAAGATCCTACAAGAACACAAATGGCAAAGAAAGGCAAGAGTAGAAGCATGAGACACAAGAAGAAAAGAACACCTATGGTCATGAAAGAAAAGGAAGATGAGTTTAATATTGTTGTGTTGGGAGGACAAATGGAAATAGATTCAAGAGATGAATCAAGTAATGGAGAAATATCCAGAATGATAAATTTTTGTACCAGATGTGGGAACACAGGTCACCATGCAACTTATTATCCACAAGAATGTTTTGTTTGTGGTCAACTCGGTCATGATGCAAGTTATTGCAATGGGTTTGATAGTAGTGAAGATGAAGATGATTCTCTCAGATTTGAAGTTCTAAATAATGAGTCAGAAAAAGGTAACAGGAATAGTCAAAGCAGGTATCAAGAAGAAACTCCACTTTGGACAATAGAAGAAATTGAAGAAGAGGAAGATTCAGAAAAAGAAAAGGAGGAAGCCACTCTTAAGGAACTTGGTGAATTGAAAAAGGAGAATTTAGAATTGAAGGCTCAAATACAAGAAGATGAGAAATGTAAGACAAAGCTTCTACAGGATATCTCTGACTTGAGAGATAAGGTTGAAAAAGCAAGAAGAGTTGAAGAAGGTATGATTGAACAGTCAAAGGTAAAAGAGATAGAATGTGAAAGGCTTATGATTACTCTTGAAGAATTAAAAAGGGAGAACTCAGGATTAAGGGTTCAAGCTCAAGAAGATGAGAAAGCAAAGGAAAATTTTCTACAAGAACTCACCCACTTCAAAATCAAGGTTGAAGAAGCAAGAAAAATTGAAGAAGGTATGACCAAAAAATTAAAGACAAAAGATCTAGAGTGTGAAAAATTAGAGCATGAGATAGTTTCACTAAGGATGGAAGTAAAAGGCTCTAAGGACAAGTTGCACAAGTTTGAGGAGAATCCAAAGACTTTGGATAGAATTATCAATGCACAAAAGTCATCAGTCATCAAAATAGGACTTAGTTCTAAAGAAGGACAAAGGAAACAGGAGGCAAAAAAAGGAGAATCAAGCTCAAACACTAGAAAAGAAGAAGTGTCAAAAGAAGTAAGTAAAAGAGAGAGTGAGACTAAGTTGGACAATAGAAAGTTCAACAAGGAAAGGAACAATGCACAAGTAAGGAACAGATGGAACAGGAAACAGGTAGAAGATACTAAGAGACCAATGGGGTCTAGGCAAGGTTTCTTCAATGGAAAATGCTTCTCTTGTCACAGGTTTGGACACATGGCTTCATAGTGCAGAACATAGGGAAGACAGGAATATGGAAATGGATAACATTTTCATGGGTATTGCTACTCATGCAATGGTTTTGGTCACAAGGCAATGAATTGCAGGGTTCATGATAGAAGAGGATATGGCTTTACTAGGAGAAGTCCTAAGATAGTTGCACTTCCAAGGAATAATAACATTAAGTGTTATAAGTGCAATAATGATGGTCACATAGCAAGATGGTGTAGAGCAAATATTCTAGAAATAGGTATGAACAGGAATATGAACATGAACAAGAACAGGAATATGAACAGGAATAGAGACTCAGAAAATAATAGGAACAAAAACATGGATGAGAACAAGAACAGGAATAGGAACAGAAGTGATGATAGGAACAGAGATGATATCTTGGAAAGAAATAGTGAGAGGATTCAGAAGACTCACAGAAGAAGAGAGAAATACAAAGGTACAGATATGTGCTTTCGAGGAGTAGAAATACTCCCACCCCAGAATTAACCACCTCATGTGGAGGTGGGGGAGGGGCTAAGCTAAGAGGCTCATTCTTAGCCCCGAGCCCCAAAGGTGACCCTTTGCCATTGATGTCAAAGGGGGAGAGATTTGTGTATATTGGGGAGAGTTTTTGATATGGGGAGAGATTTGATATTTGAGAGAGCATTGAGCCAGGGGAGAAAAGTCCCAGGGGGAGCAGAAAAGAAGGTCAGATTTTAATAAAAGGATATGGGTTGCCATCAATGACAAAGGGGGAGATTGTTGGACATTTTGAGTCCCTTAGCTAAAAAGTTGTCATTGATGTCAAAAGGATCTATGTAAGTAAGCACTATGTTTGTATTCCAAAAGGAGCTTCAAGGGAAGCTTAGAAAATATTTTTATTTAAAACCATGGATGACATATTTGAAATGGGTTTTTCTTAAAACCCAGGTTGGCTTTTCGTTTCATCGAAAAAGGAGTCCCGGTGACAAAGTTATTCAACTTTGAAGTTTAAGTTTTAAATTTTAATATTTTAAAATTTAAATTTAAATTTCCAAAGTGGAAATTCCATGACGTCATCAAATTCGATTAAGGGCCGACGTATGAAAATTCAAGGCAATATGTATAAATACCATTGCCAAAAATTCATTTGGCAATAATTCGAATGTGTGTGAGTTTCGTTCGAACAAAGAGAAAAGATATTTTAGTGCAATTGAAACCTACGAAGAAAGGGAGAAATAGAAGGAAGGGAGGACCCTTCCCATACACCGTAGGTGCTTGTGGCCTAGCGGAAAGAAGGAGGTAGTCAAGTTGTTGAGCGCCAGGAGATCCAAAGTTTGAATCCCATCGATGCTGGTTTTTGTGAAGTGGAAAGGAAGTACACCTTTTGGCGCACGTGTCTTCTAGGGCACGTTTGGAGGAAGGAAAGCATAGTGGCTGCGCTCACCATTTCATGTGAGCGGTTGGATCACGTGGTTAGTGGCACCATGGTTAGAGTGGTGCTTGGACAGTGACAGGGGATCGAATCCCGCTGAGAAGAAAAAGGTAAGTTAAATTTTTATTTTAATATTTGTAAGAAAAGCTTTGAGGAGAAATAAGGCTTATGAGTTGTTTTAGAAAATTCTGAAATTACTATTCCTTTTAATTTTGGAAGGGTAGCATATTATATATCATTGGAAAGAATTTTTCAAGAGCTATTTAATTAACTTGCTTAGAAGGAGAAATAAGGGTTGTGTAAGAAGATATTTCAGGTTTTGTCAAGGAGTTTCCAAAAGTAAGTTTGATCCATTCTATTGAGGGTTTATTTCTTGCATAAAAGAACTTTGGTGGATGTTAAAATAAAGTAGGAGTAATAAGGTGTTACTTGGATATTTTTGTTGTGTTATTACTCTAACCCTTGTTGAGAGTTGAAAAAGAAAGTGTGTTGAGTGAGACAGATTTTGTGGACAACAAATAAGGCATCAAAAAGGTATGAGCAATATTCTCCATTGATTTTATTTGGGTGGTTGATTTCTGAAATATCATTGGAGTGAAAAGGATTGATTGTGGTTTCCTTTTCGAAAGTGGTTGAGTTAATGCTTCAAGGTTTTCTGGCTTGAGTGTTGTGATTAAACCTTGTTTTATAAGCATTGTTGTTGAAGCCATTGGTTGTGCAAAGAACTTGAACTTGAGTTAGAAAAGAACATGAGTATCATTGTTATGTGAGATTTGTTGTTGAGCATTGTTGGGAACATTTTGAGTTGATTGATACATGCTTGGACTAGGGTTTGTAAGAAAGAGTTGTTCCTTGTGGTGAATGGTTGAGTAGAGTTGATTGAGCCTAGTCAAGTGATTGTGTGAAGTGGTTGTTCAAGTTCCAAGAAACAAACTATTCTTTATTCTTATTTGAGTTGAGATTGAGATTTGAGAATAGAACATATTGAGTCTCTAACAATTCTCTTTATGCTTCTATGAGATTGATTTGAGTTGAGATTGGGATTTGAGTATAGAACATATTGAGTCTCTAACAATTATCTTTATGCTTCTATGAGATTGATTTGAGTTGAGATTGGGATTTGAGTATAGAACATATTGAGTCTCTAACAATTCTCTTTATGCTTCTATGAGATTGATTTGAGTTAATATTTTAAAAATTATTTCTATTATTAAATTGATTGAGCATTAAGTATAGAACATATTGAGTCTCTAACAATTCTCTTTATGATTCTATGAGATTGGACAAGTTTCTGTGTGAGCTTGTTAAGCATATTTGAGGCAAGTCTTTGAGAAGGCTTGTGGACTGATTTTGAGTAAGATTTTGTGAAAGCTTGCTATGCAGATTTGAGCAAGTCCTAGAGAGGACTTATTGAGCAGATTTGGACAAGTTCTAAGTGAGCTTGTTGAGCAGATTTGGACAAGTTGACTTTATTTTTCATATTTCTTAATACATTAATAACTATTGAGAAATTTGAGTAGGTTCTAGTGAGCCTATTGAGCAGATTTGAGCAGGTTCTAATGAGCCTATTGGCAAATTTGAACAGGTTTTAAGTGAGCCTATTGAGAAGATTTGAGAAGGTTCTGAGTGAACCTATTGATAGATCTTTGGAGGTGATAGAGTATAGAGGACAGAGTCTTAGTGGATAGAGATCCAATAGCCAGGACAATTGAAGACATATCTGAGTGAGGAGTCTTCAAGTGGAGAGAGATCCACATAGTGCAGTAGAGAGACAAAGTCTTCTAGAAGATCACTAGCCAGAGCAGAAGGGGAAAGAGTTCTCCTATGGAAGATATCCATGAACTTGAGATTAGGGGATCAACATCTCCTTTGGACAGAGGTCCATAAACATTGTAATTGGGAAGGATTCCCAAGAGATTGATTGAGAAAGTTTTAGTAAAATATTTTCTCCGTGGAGTAGCTCGCATTGGGTGAACCACGTAAATTGTGGTGTCTCTATTATGTGTGATGATTGGTGCATTGCTTTAGTTATTTCTATTGATATTGCCATTGATTATATTGATTAATACTATTTGGGAAAGAAAAGTAAAAAGTGGTCTTATACTATTCACCCCCCTCTCAATATAAGCTTGTGTTCTTCAATTGGTATCAAGTCGGTTCCTTCGAAAGAAGTTTAACAACTTGAAGGAAGATCCTACAAGAACACAAATGGCAAAGAAAGGCAAGAGTAGAAGCATGAGACACAAGAAGAAAAGAACACCTATGGTCATGAAAGAAAAGGAAGATGAGTTTAATATTGTTGTGTTGGGAGGACAAATGGAAATAGATTCAAGAGATGAATCAAGTAATGGAGAAATATCCAGACTGATAAAGTTTTGTACCAGATGTGGGAACACAAGTCACCATGCAACTTATTGTCCACAAGAATGTTTTGTTTGTGGTCAACTCGGTCATGATGCAAGTTATTGCAATGGGTTTGATAGTAGTGAAGATGAAGATGATTCTCTCAGATTTGAAGTTCTAAAGAATGAGTCAAAAAAAGGTAACAGGAATAGTCAAAGCAGGTATCAAGAAGAAACTCCACTTTGGACAATAGAAGAAATTGAAGAAGAGGAAGATTCAAAAAAAGAAAAGGAGGAAGCCACTCTTAAGGAACTTGGTGAATTGAAAAAAGAGAATTTAGAATTGAAGGCTCAAATACAAGAAGATGAGAAATGTAAGACAAAGCTTCTACAGGATATCTCTGACTTGAGAGATAAGGTTGAAAAAGCAAGAAGAGTTGAAGAAGGTATGATTGAACAGTCAAAGGTAAAAGAGATAGAATGTGAAAGGCTTATGATTACTCTTGAAGAATTAAAAAGGGAGAACTCAGGATTAAGGGTTCAAGCTCAAGAAGATGAGAAAGCAAAGGAAAAGTTTCTACAAGAACTCACCCACTTCAAAATCAAGGTTGAAGAAGCAAGAAAAATTGAAGAAGGTATGACCAAAAAATTAAAGACAAAAGATCTAGAGTGTGAAAAATTAGAGCATGAGATAGTTTCACTAAGGATGGAAGTAAAAGGCTCTAAGGACAAGTTGCACAAGTTTGAGGAGAATCCAAAGACTTTGGACAGAATTATCAATGCACAAAAGTCATCAGTCATCAAAACATGACTTAGTTCTAAAGAAGGACAAAGGAAACAGGAGGCAAAAAAAGGAGAATCAAGCTCAAACACTAGAAAAGAAGAAGTGTCAAAAGAAGTAAGTAAAAGAGAGAGTGAGACTAAGTTGGACAATAGAAAGTTCAACAAGGAAAGGAACAATGCACAAGTAAGGAACAGATGGAACAAGAAACAGGTAGAAGATACTAAGAGACCAATGGGGTCTAGGCAAGGTTTCTTCAATGGAAAATGCTTCTCTTATCATAGGTTTGGACACATGGCTTCACAGTGTAGAACATAGGGAAGACAGGAATATGGAAATGGACAACATTTTCATGGGTATTGCTACTCATGCAATGGTTTTGGTCACAAGGCAATGAATTGCAGGGTTCATGATAGAAGAGGATATGGCTTTACTAGGAGAAGTCCTAAGACAGTTGCACTTCCAAGGAATAATAACATTAAGTGTTATAAGTGCAATAATGATGGTCACATAGCAAGATGGTGTAGAGAAAATATTCCAAAAATAGGTATGAACAGGAATATGAACATGAACAAAATGAACAGGAAAAGGAACAAGAACAAGAATATGAATAGGAATAGAGACTCAGAAAAGAATAGGAACAAAAACATGGATGAGAACAAGAACAGGAACAGGAACAGAAGTGATGACAGGAACATAGATGATATCTTGGAAAGAAATAGTGAGAGGATTCAGAAGACTCATAGAAGAAGAGAGAAAGATAAAGGCATAGATATGTGCTTTCGAGGAGTAGAAATACTCCCACCCTAGAATTAACCACCTCATGTGGAGGTGGGGGAGGGGCTAAGCTAAGAGGCTCATTCTTAGCCCCGAGCCCCAAAGGTGACCCTTTGCCATTGATGTCAAAGGGAGAGATATTTGTGTATATTGGGGAGAGTTTTTGATATGGGGAGAGATTTGATATTTGAGAGAGCATTGAGCTAGGGGGAGCAAAGTCCCAGGGAGAACAAAAAAGAAGGTCAGATTTTAATAAAAGGATATGGGTTGCCATCAATGACAAAGGGGGAGATTGTTGGACATTTTGAGTCCCTTAGCTAAAAAGTTGTCATTGATGTCAAAAGGATCTATGTAAGTAAGCACTATGTTTGTATTCCAAAAGGAGCTTCAAGGGAAGCTTAGCAAAATGTTTTTATTTAAAACCATGGATGGTATATTTGAAATGGGTTTTTCTTAAAACCTAGGTTGGATTTTTGTTTCATCGAAAAAGGAGTCCCGGTGACAAAGTTATTCAACTTTGAAGTTTAAGTTTTAAATTTTAATATTTTAAAATTTAAATTTAAATTTCCAAAGTGGAAATTCCCGCCGACGTCATCAAATTCGATTAAGGGCCGACATATGAAAATTCAAGGCAATATGTATAAATACCATTGCCAAAAATTCATTTGGCAATAATTCGAATGTGTGTGAGTTTCGTTCGAACAAAGAGAAAAGATATTTTAGCGCAATCGAAACCTACGAAGAAAGGGAGAAATAGAAGGAAGGGAGGACCCTTCCCATACACCATAGGCGCTTGTGGCCTAGAGGAAAGAAGGAGGTAGTCAAGTTGTTGAGCGCCAGGAGATCCAAAGTTTGAATCCCACCGATGCTAGTTTTTGTGAAGTGGAAAGGAAGTACACCTTTTGGCGCACGTGTCTTCTGGGGCACGTTTGGAGGAAGGAAAGCATAGTGGTTGCGCTCACCATTTCATGTGAGAGGTTGGCTCACATGGTTAGTGGTACCATGGTTAGAGTGGTGCTTGGACAGTGATAGGGGATCGAATCCCGCTGAGAAGAAAAAGGCAAGTTAAATTTTTATTTTAATATTTGTAAGAAAAGCTTTGAGGAGAAATAAGGCTTATGAGTTGTTTTAGAAAATTCTGAAATTACTATTCCTTTTAATTTTGGAAGGGTAGCATATTATATATCATTGGAAAGAATTTTTCAAGAGCTATTTAATTAACTTGCTTAGAAGGAGAAATAAGGGTTGTGTAAGAAGATATTTCAGGTTTTGTCAAGGAGTTTCCAAAAGTAAGTTTGATCCATTCTATTGAGGGTTTATTTCTTGCATAAAAGAACTTTGGTGGATGTTAAAATAAAGTAGGAGTAATAAGGTGTTACTTGGATATTTTTGTTGTGTTATTACTCTAACCCTTGTTGAGAGTTGAAAAATAAAGTGTGTTGAGTGAGACAGATTTTGTGGACAACAAATAAGGCATCAAAAAGGTATGAGCAATATTCTCCATTGATTTTATTTGGGTGGTTGATTTCTGAAATATCATTGGAGTGAAAAGGATTGATTGTGGTTTCCTTTTCGAAAGTGGTTGAGTTAATGCTTCAAGGTTTTTTGGCTTGAGTGTTGTGATTAAACCTTGTTTTATAAGCATTGTTGTTGAAGCCATTGGTTGTGCAAAGAACTTGAACTTGAGTTAGAAAAGAACATGAGTATCATTGTTATGTGAGATTTGTTGTTGAGCATTGTTGGGAATATTTTGAGTTGATTGATACATGCTTGGACTAGGGTTTGTAAGAAAGAGTTGTTCCTTGTGGTGAATGGTTGAGTTGAGTTGATTGAGCCTAGTCAAGTGATTGTGTGAAGTGGTTGTTCAAGTTCCAAGAAACAAACTATTCTATATTCTGATTTGAGTTGAGATTGAGATTTGAGAATAGAACATATTGAGTCTCTAACAATTCTCTTTATGCTTCTATGAGATTGATTTGAGTTGAGATTGGGATTTGAGTATAGAACATATTGAGTCTCTAACAATTATCTTTATGCTTCTATGAGATTGATTTGAGTTGATTGATTTGAGTATAGAACATATTGAGTCTCTAAAAATTCTCTTTATGCTTCTATGATTTAGATATTGATTGAGCATTTGAGTATAGAACATATTGAGTCTCTAACAATTCTCTTTATGATTCTATGAGATTGACAAGTTTGAGATTTTGTTAAGAATATTTGAGGTAAGTCTTTGAGAAGGCTTGTGGACTGATTTTGAGTAAGCTTTTGTGAAAGCTTGCTATGCAGATTTGAGCAAGTCCTAGAGAGGACTTATTGAGAATATTTGGACAAGTTCTAAGTGAGCTTATTGAGAAATTTCATCTTTTGATGCAAGATTTGTTAGTGAACCTATTGAGCAGATTTGAGCAGGTTCTAAGTGAGCCTATTGAGCAAATTTGAGCAGGTTCTAAGTGAGCCTATTGAGCAGATTTGAGTAGGTTCTAAGTGAGCCTATTGAGCATATTTGAAGAGGTTTTGAGTGAACCTATTGATAGATATTTGGAGGTGATAGAGTATAGAGGACAAAGTCTCAGTGGATAGAGATCCAATAGCTAGGACAATTGAAGACAGATCTGAGTGAGGAGTCTTCAAGTGGAGAGAGATCCACAAGTCAGTGTAGTAGAGAGACAGAGTCTTCTAGAAGATCACTAGCCAAAGCAGAAGGGGAAAGAGTTCTCCTGTGGAAGAGATCCATGAACTTGAGATTAGGGGATCAACATCTCCTTTGGACAGAGGTCCATAAACATTGTAATTGGGAAGGATTCCCAAGAGATTTATTGAGAAAGTTTTAGTAAAATATTTTCTTTGTGGAGTAGCCCGCATTGGGTGAACCACGTAAATTATGGTGTCTCTATTATGTGTGATGATTGGTGCATTTCTTTAGTTATTGCTATTGATATTGCCATTGATTATATTGATTAATACTATTTGGGAAAGAAAAGTAAAAAGTGGTCTTATATTATTCACCCCCCCTCTCAGTATAAGCTTGTGTTCTTCAATTGGTATCAGAGTCGATTCCTTTGGAAGAAGTTTAACAACTTGAAGGAAGATCCTACAAGAACACAAATGGCAAAGAAAGGCAAGAGTAGAAGCATGAGACACAAGAAGAAAATAACACCTATGGTCATGAAAGAAAAGGAAGATGAGTTTAATATTGTTGTGTTGGGAGGACAAATGGAAATAGATTCAAGAGATGAATCAAGTAATGGAGAAATATCTAGATTGATAAAGTTTTGTACCAGATGTGGGAACACAGGTCACCATGCAACTTATTGTCCACAAGAATGTTTTGTTTGTGGTCAACTTGGTCATGATGCAAGTTATTGCAATGGGTTTGATAGCAGTGAAGATGAAGATGATTCTCTCAGATTTGAAGTTCTAAAGAATGAGTCAAAAAAGGTAACAGGAATAGTCAAAATAGGTATCAAGAAGAAACTCCACTTTGGACAATAGAAGAAATTGAAGAAGAGGAAGATTCAAAAAAGAAAAGGAGGAAGCCACTCTTAAGGAACTTGGTGAATTGAAAAAGGAGAATTTAGAATTGAAGGCTCAAATACAAGAAGATGAGAAATGTAAGACAAAGCTTCTACAGGATATCTCTGACTTGAGAGATAAGGTTGAAAAAGCAAGAAGAGTTGAAGAAGGTATGATTGAATAGTCAAAGGTAAAAGAGATAGAATGTGAAAGGCTTATGATTACTCTTGAAGAATTAAAAAGGGAGAACTCAAGATTAAGGGTTCAAGCTCAAGAAGATGAGAAAGCAAAGGAAAATTTTCTACAAGAACTCACCCACTTCAAAATCAAGGTTGAAGAAGCAAGAAAAATTGAAGAAGGTATGATCAAAAAATTAAAGACAAAAGATCTAGAGTGTGAAAAATTAGAGCATGAGATAGTTTCACTAAGGATGGAAGTAAAAGGTTCTAAGGACAAGTTGCACAAGTTTGAGGAGAATCCAAAGACTTTGGACAGAATTATCAATGCACAAAAGTCATCAGTCATCAAAACATGACTTAGTTCTAAAGAAGGACAAAGGAAATAGGAGGCAGAAAAAGGAGAATCAAGCTCAAACACTAGAAAAGAAGAAGTGTCAAAATAAGTAAGTAAAAGAGAGAGTGAGACTAAGTTGGACAATAGAAAGTTCAACAAGGAAAGGAACAATGCACAAGTAAGGAACAGATGGAACAAGAAACAAGTAGAAGATACTAAGAGACCAATGGGGTCTAGGCAAGGTTTCTTCAATGGAAAATGCTTCTCTTATCACAGGTTTGGACACATGGCTTCATAGTGCAGAACACAGGGAAGACAGGAATATGGAAATGGACAACATTTTCATGGGTATTGCTACTCATGCAATGGGTTTGGTCACAAGGCAATGAATTGCAGGGTTCATGATAGAAGAGGATATGGCTTTACTAGGAGAAGTCCTAAGACAGTTGCACTTCCAAGGAATAATAACATTAAGTGTTATAAGTGCAATAATGATGGTCACATAGCAAGATGGTGTAGAGCAAATATTCTAGAAATAGGTATGAACAGGAATATGAACATGAACAAGAACATGAACAAGAATAGGAATATGAACAAGAATAGAGACTCAGAAAAGAATAGGAACAAAAACATGGATGAGAACAAGAACAGGAATAGGAATAGAAGTGATGACAGGAACAGAGATGATAACTTGGAAAGAAATAGTGAGAGGATTCAGAAGACTCAGAAAAGAAGAGAGAAAGATAAAGGCAAAGATCAGTGCTTTCGAGGAGTAGAAATACTCCCACCCTAGAATTAACCACCTCATGTGGAGGTGGGGGAGGGGCTAAGCTAAGAGGCTCATTCTTAGCCCCGAGCCCCAAAGGTGACCCTTTGCCATTGATGTCAAAGGGGAGAGAGATTTGTGTATATTGGGGAGAGTTTTTGATATGGGGAGAGATTTGATATTTGAGAGAGCATTGAGCCAGGGGGAGCAAAGTCCCAGGGGGAGCAGAAAAGAAGGTCAAATTTCAATAAAAGGATACGGGTTGCCATCAATGACAAAGGGGGAGATTGTTGGACATTTTGAGTCCCTTAGCAAAAAGTTGTCATTGATGTCAAAAGGATCTATGTAAGTAAGCACTATGTTTGTATTCCAAAAGGAGCTTCAAGGGAAGCTTAGCAAAAAGGTTTTTATTTAAAACCATGGATGGCATATTTGAAATGGGTTTTTCTTAAAACCCAGGTTGGATTTTCGTTTCATCGAAAAAGGAGTCCCGGTGACAAAGTTATTCAACTTTGAAGTTTAAGTTTTAAATTTTAATATTTTAAAATTTAATTTAATTTTCCAAAGTGGAAATTCCCGCCGACGTCATCAAATTCGATTAAGGGCCAACATATGAAAATTCAAGGCAATATGTATAAATACCATTGCCAAAAATTCATTTGGCAATAATTAGAATGTGTGTGAGTTTCGTTCGAACAAAGAGAAAAGATATTTTAGCGCAATCGAAACCTACGAAGAAAGGGAGAAATAGAAGGAAGGGAGGACCCTTCCCATACACCGTAGGCGCTTGTGGCCTAGAAGCAAGAAGGAGGTAGTCAAGTTGTTGAGCGCCAGGAGATCCAAAGTTTGAATCCCGCCGACGCTGGTTTTTGCGAAGTGGAAAGGAAGTACACCTTTTGGCGCACGTGTCTTCTAGGGCACGTTTGGAGGAAGGAAAGCATAGTGGTTGAGCTCACCATTTCATGTGAGTGGTTGGCTCACGTGGTTAGTGGTACTATAGTTAGAGTGGTGCTTGGACAGTGATAGGGGATCGAATCCCACTGAGAAGAAAAAGGTAAGTTAAATTTTTATTTTAATATTTGTAAGAAAAGCTTTGAGGAGAAATAAGGCTTATGAGTTGTTTTAGAAAATTCTGAAATTACTATTCCTTTTAATTTTGGAAGGGTAGCATATTATATATCGTTGGAAAGCATTTTTCAAGAGCTATTTAATTAACTTGCTTAGAAGGAGAAATAAGGGTTGTGTAAGAAGATATTTCAGGTTTTGTCAAGGAGTTTCCAAAAGTAAGTTTGATCCATTCTATTGAGGGTTTATTTCTTGCATAAAATAACTTTGGTGGATGTTAAAATAAAGTAGGAGTAATAAGGTGTTACTTGGATATTTTTGTTGTGTTATTACTCTAACCCTTGTTGAGAGTTGAAAAAGAAAGTGTGTTGAGTGAGACAGATTTTGTGGACAACAAATAAGGCATCAAAAAGGTATGAGCAATATTCTCCATTGATTTTATTTGGGTGGTTGATTTCTGAAATATCATTGGAGTGAAAAGGATTGATTGTGGTTTCCTTTTCAAAAGTGGTTGAGTTAATGCTTCAAGGTTTTCTGGCTTGAGTGTTGTGATTAAACCTTGTTTTATAAGCATTGTTGTTGAAGCCATTGGTTGTGCAAAGAACTTGAACTTGAGTTAGAAAAGAACATGAGTATCATTGTTATGTGAGATTTGTTGTTGAGCATTGTTGGAGACATTTTGAGTTGGTTGATACATGCTTGGACTAGGGTTTGTGAGAAAGAGTTGTTCCTTGTGGTGATTGGTTGAGTAGAGTTGATTGAGCCTAGTCAAGTGATTGTGTGAAGTGGTTGTTCAAGTTCCATGAAACAAACTATTCTATATTCTGATTTGAGTTGAGATTGAGATTTGAGAATAGAACATATTGAGTCTCTAACAATTCTCTTTATGCTTCTATGAGATTGATTTGAGTTGAGATTGGGATTTGAGTATAGAACATATTGAGTCTCTAACAATTCTATTTATGCTTCTATGAGATTGATTTGAGTTGAGATTGGGATTTGAGTATAGAACATATTGAGTCTCTAACAATTCTCTTTATGCTTCTATGAGATTGAGTTGAGATTGATTTGAGTTGAGATTAGGATTTGAGTATAGAACATATTGAGTCTCTAACAATTCTCTTTATGCTTCTATGAGATTGGAGTTATGGATTTGAGATAATTTATTTCTTTTTCTATATATTGAGTTGAGATTTGTTAAGTAGATTTGAGGTAAGTCTTTGAGAAGGCTTGTGGACTGATTTTGAGTAAGCTTTTGTGAAAGCTTGCTATGCATATTTGAGCAAGTCCTAGAGAGGACTTATTGAGAAGATTTGGACAAGTTCTAGAGTGAGCTTATTGAGAAGATTTGGAAAGTTTTGAGTGAGCTTGTTGAGCAGATTTGGACAAGTTCTGAGTGAGCCTATTGAGCAGATTTGAGTAGGTTTTGAGTGAGCCTATTGAGTAGATTTGAGCAGGTTCTGAGTGAGCCTATTGAGCATATTTGAGCAGGTTCTAAGTGAGCCTATTGAGCATATTTGAGGAGGTTCTGAGTGAGCCTATTGAGCAGATTTGAGCAAGTTCTGAGTGAGCCTATTGAGCATATTTGAGGTTTGGTGAGAGATGAGAATTTGAAGAGGTTTTGAGTGAACCTATTGATAGAGATTTGGAGGTGATAGAGTATAGAGGAAAGAGTCTCAGTGGATAGAGATCCAGTAGCCAGGACAATTGAAGACAGATCTGAGTGAGGAGTCTTCAAGTGGAGAGAGATCCACAAGTTAGTGTAGTAGAGAGACAAAGTCTTCTAGAAGATCACTAGCCAAAGTAGAAGGGGAAAGAGTTCTCCTATGGAAGAGATCCACGAACTTGATATTAGGGGATCAACATCTCCTTTGGATAGAGGTCCATAAACATTGTAATTGGGAAGGATTCCCAAGAGATTGATTGAGAAAGTTTTAGTAAAATATTTTCTCTGTGGAGTAGCCCGCATTGGGTGAACCATGTAAATTGTGGTGTCTCTATTGTGTGTGATGATTGGTGCATTTCTTTGGTTATTTCTATTGATATTGCCATTTATTATATTGATTAATACTATTTGGGAAAGAAAAGTAAAAAGTGGTCTTATACTGTTCACCCCCTCCTCTCAGTATAAGCTTGTGTTCTTCATAGAGATCTTGATTGAAATACTAGAAAATATCTACTATTCCTAGATGAAATCCTTGACTGACCTCCAGCATCTGATCCACATTTCCAAAGCTATCTCTGGCAGAAAGAGTGAAACATTCAAGGCCATCCTCCCTGACCCAACCAGTGATAAGGAAATCATAGATGTGTTAATCCTAGAGTAAATAAGTCTTTCTAGGTTTGTTGTTTTATTGTTTCAGGTCTTTTTTGCTTTTGTCGTTCTTCTCCCTACATTTTTTTTTGTTCTGGTCAGGTTCCTCTATGGTTCCCCCTAGCATGTTCTATTCAGTTTTGTTTCTATTTTGGTTATCATGGCCTTATTTATGTCTGCTTGGTGGTTAATTTTTTTTTTCTCATTTCTCTTTGTATAAGGTTCAGGAACCCTTTCAAAACCCTTTATACCAATAAAAAAAATCACTCCACCTAATGAGCAAAATGGATGATATAGAGGGTTATTTATACCTAAATACAAGTTACCATTAGGTCAAGGTTTTGAGGCTAATCTTCAGGAATAAATTATTATAAAAAATTATAAAAGCATTTTTTTTAATGTTTACATAGGCCCAAAGTGAAAATATAATCAATACAAGTACAAAGGTTGGTCATGGCCTTAAGATAAGCTTAACACCACATATTCCAATAATAATAAAATAAGATATTACACAAAATAATGTTATATACAAAATCAAGGACATTACATTGACATGAATACAAGATATCTCACATAAAAATTTAAAAAAAAAAGTTAATTTTTCACTAGAAATATATAATTAATGTATTGGATTGTGTCATTGTATTATTACACCATATCAATGTGTAGTCACTAGACATGTAATCCACTTTAAATCATTTTCATCATATGGACAAATATTTTGTTTAACTTAAAAAATATCCTAGGCTAGATAGTTATTATTTGTTTTAGGCTATGGCATATTTCCAATATTCATTTGGTTCTATATTTTATCTATTAGTATAAGTCACATTGAGAACATCTTTAATATATCAAGGACACTTATTAACAAATCAATTTTTTTATTCATACAATTGTGACATGAAGTGTTTGAACTCAAATTTGAATATAGAGCAAGGCAAAAAAATTGTTGTGGTGCTAAATCCAAGGTATTCTGAACCATATCCTATTTAGCTATGGTAATCTCTACAAATGGGGTTTCATTTGAGTCTCAAGTGCAATCTATCGAAGATTTGGATGAATGGGATCCTAGGAAAAAAGAAGGTGGGTCCTCTCTACCTACATTTGGTTGTCATGTGCTTCTTCAAATTTTGTCCTTTTGCCCAAGTTGTAGTTGGGGTAATATAGGTGCCTTCAGATGTGATTTGTGACTCCTCACCTAACTCAAATGAAATTTAGATCCCAGATAGCTTGATAGACAATATTATTGAAAAGGACTCTTGGAACCTTGTTGGAAAATTCCAAGGTGATAGACCTGATGTGGATGCATTGAGTAGATGGGATTTGGATCATTGGAAATTAAGGAGCAGTATTGAGGTGGTGGCCATCCCTAGAGGCTTTATTTTATTCAAATTAAACTACAAGGAATATTTTATCAAAATTTTGCAAAGGGGTCCTTGGTTCTTTGGTAAAATGGGCTTATTCATTTGGTGTTGGGGTCATGATTTCAACCCACGTACATAGAAGCTAAACCTTGTTCCTAAATGGGTAATCCTGCCAGATCTCCCAATCTAGTTCTAGCATAAAAGTATCATTCAAGCAGTGGCAAGCAAAATTGATGGGTTTATTTCTCTTGACAACCCTTTTGGATCAAGAAATTGTATGACTACAGTTGAGATGTGCGTCATGTTAGAAATAAGTAGAGAGCCCCATTCATTTGTTGATATAACTTTTAAGATGAGATATTAGTATTAGGAGATAATTTACAAGAATAGACCTGACATGTTTAGTCCCAAAGATAAGAGGGCCCTTAAGATCCATGGAACCCTTCCATTAGTACAAGGGGTAAGAAGGCATCTGCTACCAAATGGGTTCCTAAGAAAACCCCTTCCAAAGGGAAAGAAAAGGTTCAAGAACATGTTTATCCAATGTTTACCTCAATTCGTGTAGCTTTTGAAGATATAAATATGGTTAGTTTCCTAATTCCTTCTAATATGCTCGATAGTGGTGATGAGCCCCCTAGCTGCTATGGGGCAATCAAAGGTTTCTTCAGAAGAGGCTAGACCCTTTGATTAGGAGGAGATCAAAGTCGTTTGTCCTAGTGAAAATATATAGTGTAAGGATCTATCTCTAGAAGAGGTAAAGCCCTCAGATCATGTTGAGAGAGATTTTTCTTTCCCTTGTGTTGTGGATGAGTCTAAGATTTTTTTCATGAAATAGGAAGGACTTTCAGTGCGAGAAGGAAGTGAAGCTACTAGTATGGATAAGTTATTATAATACATTCCTAGCTTGGATGTTGGGTCCCTTCGTCCTGAGCTTGGTTCTAGACCTATTCACGTTAGTTCTACTAATCTCTTCTCAAATTTGATTTTTGATTACCTTGTTGTAGAATATCCTTGGGTTTTTCAAACCTTGATATGCTCCCCTTTGGATATGGATAAGGTTTCTATTAGTTATCCTCTTGGGAGGATCATGGATATGTCCTATACTCCCTCCCTATTTTTTGAGAAGCCTTCTCCTATCCCAAAAACTAGAAGTTGGTGAAGAAGTAGAGTTCATACAGGGTTTGATCACAAAAGAGGTAAATCTAGAAACATATCTCTAATAAAACAACAAATAGAAATGGTGATTGTTGATGGTGCTCATCCCCTCATTTCTCTAGAAATATCAAAATCAAGGAGTTGCAGGTAACTCAAACTTAATAATTTTAAATCTCCCCTACCTACGTTGGAGGTGGCTTCACCCCCTCACTCTTCTCCAAAATGAATATTTTATCCTCGAATGTGAGAGGGCTCAATGACCCTGCTAAATAGAGGATTATAGCAGCTTTGAGGATAGATTTATATCTAGATATTTTTCTCATTCCAGATTCTAAATTAGATGAAAGTAATGGTGGTATGGTCTGTCAGAAGGTGTGAAAAGAGGTAGGTTTTGTGGCATGCCAAGCTATTATAATCTTAGGTGGGCTTCAATTTTTTTCGGATACCCTCAAGCTAGATGGTAGAGTCATCATTTTTTTTGATAGACTACTGAATATTTATTTTTGTTGTAAACCCACCCATAAGAAGTGGATTTTGACTAATTTTTATACTCCAAAATCGATTGGTAATATATGATATTTTTGGGCTTCCCTACTTGATCTAAAATCTATATTTGATAATGAAGTTTGGATCCTGGTGGGTGATTTTAATTCACCCATTTTTACTTCAAAGAATCATGGTGGTAATACACCCGACCCTTGAATCATGGAGGATTTCTCAAACTTTATAATGGAGTTTGGGCTCCTAGACATTCATATGAGAGGCACAAGTTCTACTTGGAGCAATCACAAATCTGGTAATCATCTTTTATTATCTAGCCTTGACAGAGTTTTAATTTCTCAACAAGTAATATCCCTCTTTGATGAGGCTTCTCTCTTCACCCTGCTTAGGATGGGATCTGACCATAATCCACTTTGGCTCGAGTTATTGGTCAAAAATTCCTTTCACCTAAGACCTTTTAATTTTGAGGCCATGTGGTGTCTTCATCTAAATCTGGAAGCTGAGGTGGTACATTGATGGTCCACAGATTTCTCAGGTAATGAAACTAATATTTGTGAAAATTATGTTGAAAGTTTGTAATAAGACCATATTTGGAGATATCTGTAGGTGCAAATAAAATCTAAAAGCTGACCTCAAATCCATGGATTTATTGATAGAAAAGGATCGATATTCTAAAGAGATTGCAAAAAAAGAAAAATATATCCTATTAGATATGCACAATACCTTAGTAAGCAAGGATTTATTTTGGAAATAGAATTCTAGGGATCTGTGGCTTAAATAGGGTGATAAAAACACCAAATTTTTTCACTCATCCACTTTGAGACGTAGGGGCTTCAAAAAAATAAGACAAATTACCAAAAGTGATGGGAAAAAATATTTAAACATTGAGAAAATAAGAACAGAGGTAGTTTCATATTTCAACTCATTTCTTAGCAATTTTACCACAAAATATGTGCAGGTAGAAGATTTTTTGCTCTCATCTATCCCCTCTCTAGTGATAGAAGAGATGAATATGATGTTGAATGCTAATTTTTTGAAGAGCTAAAATTTGCAGTCGATTAGATGAGTTCCTTGAAATCCCTATGGCTTGATGGCTTCCTACCTTCGTTTTTAAAAAAATACTGGCATATCTACAACAAATATGTTTGGAAGGCCATTATTGAGATCCAATATTCTAATCAGATTCCTAGTTTCCTAAATCCAATGAAAATGCATCCTTTGATGATTTCAAACCCATTAGCCTATGCAACACAATTTACAAAATTATGACTAAGGCCATGGCTAATAGGTTGAAATCAATTATCCCCATGCTTATTGACAATGATAAAAGTGGTTTTGTTATGAGTAGGTAGATTATTGATGAGGCAATTATAATGCATGAACTAATTCACTCAGTCTATAGTAGTAATAGAGTAGACCTCTTTATTAAGCTATACATGAGCAAAGCATATGATAGGGTGTCATGAAAATTTATATTAAAATTCCTCATTAAATTTATCTTTAATAGGAAATGGATTGACTTAATATTTGCTTGCATTTCAACTGTCATATTTTTGGTTATGGTGAATGGTGCTCCAGTAGGTTATTTCAAAGTGTTCAAGGAATCATACAGGGGGATCCTATCTTGCCTTATCTATTTATTTTGATGGTAGAAGCATTGGTGAGGTCTATTGCTCAAAATCCATCCTTAGTTGGCCTTCTACCCATGACTATCTCCAACTTGATCTCCCACCATTAGTTTGCGGATGACACTTTGCTATCATGTTTGGCATTAATGGTGCAAGCTATTGAAATAAAAAATAAAACTTAAATTGCTATAAAAATACTTTTGGATAGTGCATTAATTATCACAAAATATTATTACTTTTTTATAATACTTAAATGGATCACCAAAGAAGTATTTTTGAGATTCTTGGCTATAACATATCCTCGTTTCCTTTGATGTAGTTATATCTCCTGCTATTCCATGGTCGCTTGGTGAATTCTCTTTCAGACTTAGTTATTGAGAGGATGCAAAATAAATTGGTGATTTAGAAAGGCATGTTGTTGAGTCAAGCAGATAAGGTTGTGTTGGAAAAAAATTCCCTACAAAGCACACCAGTGTATTTCATTTCCTTATTTAGAATTTTGAGAGGTGTGGTCTAACACTTGGAAAGAATCATCAAATCCTTCATTTCGACAAGCACATATTTGAAAGACAAGTTTCACCTTGTATTGTGAGACTAGGTCTACAACAATTTCAAAAGTGGGGGACTTGGGTTCAAAGATATCCATTGGATGAATATAGCTCTAGTGGTAAAACATGCATGGAAATTATTCTCTAGTGATAATTGTGATTGGACCAGGGTGATGAAAGACAAATATAGTTTCTAGAACTTCCTTTCAGACCAGATCCTTAATGGATTTCAATTTTGGTGTAGCATTTTGAAAACCTATCGTATCCTCTTTTAAGGTAGATGGTGGATGCTACGGAATGGTACCTGTATCAGCTTTTTTTTGGACTCCTGGATCTATGATAGGCAACTAATTAGTGACCCTTGTTTTGTCTATTTGTTTCAATTGTTTAGAGCGCTCAGTATTGAGAAGTTTTATAACTTCATCACTAAGTCCTAAAAAAATACAAGATGGTCACTTCCTCTTCTTTATTCAGTTGATCAGGTGCTTTGTAATTCTTGGGTCAAACTCTTTGATTTGTTCAACCACCAAGTTATCCCCCAATATACTATTGTGAACAAGGTCATTTGGGTAGGTAAATTCGATTGATCCTTTTCGATCTGGTCTAATTATAAACTTTTAGAGCCCAAAATATTTTATTAGAGGTTAAACATTAAGGTATAGATAAAAAATATTCTCCCAAAAATTAATATTTCTTTCTGGCTTGTAGCGTAGGATAAACTTTTTTCTATTGAAAATATGAAGAAGTGTGACATGATCCTTTTGAGTAGATGCTATCTTTGTGAATCGAGCCTTGAATATACTGAGCACCTTTTATGTTCTTGCCCATTTATTAAAGGTACTTGTGAGGTGGTATTGGGTATTCTGGATATCAACTAGGTTTTTCCCAACTCTCTCATGGAAGTAATTGCTCAAATGGAAATCACCTTTGCATTTGCCAATGTTGAGATTCTTATGGATATTTATCCTCCCACATATCATGTGGAATCCTTGGAAATAAAAAAACACTCGGGCATTCAAAATGTTAAGTAAAGCTTTAATCAAGTTATCTTGAGGTCTTTGTGGGCTGCGGTTGAGAATGTGAAGGTCCTTGATAAGTAGCAAGAGGAACGAAGTCAAACATATCCTAATTGGGATATTTCATTTGAGTATGAAAGCACGAGATTCCGGTCAAAGGAAACACCAAGTGCAATTGCATTCAAAGTTAAGCACGCCTAAGTCCTAGAAATATAAATTACATGAAACGGAAAAGAGACATGTTGTAAGAGACGCAATCAGATAAAGAAAAACAACCCTTTCATTAATTTCTTTCGATCTTTGTTACAATAATGCCTCCTCCCTTTTCAGGGGCTAGGAGTGCAAATAGGGTTTGATTACAATCGCTGAATGGTTCCTCCTTCCGCGTGCCCATGATTGCACTGGGCGGGCCAAGATGATGTCGTCGCTGATGTTGATGGGTTCTTCGCCTCTGCTGCTTCTCCTGCAAACAAAGAAATGATCAAGACGTTAGTAGCACCTATTGCAAATGAAAAGCATTCTTTCTCTAAAACTAACAAAATATGCATATGAATATTTGCCCGAAACCATGAAAACAAGTGAATCCAAATTGCTTCAAAATCTTACGGAAGGTAAGAACAAGTCACCGAAGGCCACTACCACCGAGGCGATGGCCAATTCACCTTAAACTAGAATTCGTCCCCGGGCGGGACGATTCGACCGTAATTCGTCCCTGGGTGGGACGAATTCTTCTGAGTAGGAGAAATCGACCTGCTGTTGCTCCAATGTCGGATCCTGGGACCTGCAAAACTCCTGCAAACAGGGGGGTTAGGTAATTGGGGCCATTTTGGGACGACCCAGATGGTCAGATTTTCCCAATTTGGCCTCCACCCTCGGGAATTTAGCCTTGACACCTGCAAGTTAGCGAAACGACAAAGCAATACAAAACACCCTAAAATCTGACCAAAAGTTACAAAATTGCAATTATGGACTAATCAGACCTAGTAACACAGAATGCAATCTAGAAAATAATCTAAAGTGCTCAAAACTAAAATTAGGACTTGGGAGGTGCGGGGGTGCCCAAGTGGGCCTCCCACCGTTGGCCCTCGATTTTGGAGCCAATCCACCAGGAATGGGCCCAAAACCTTTTAGGATTGGGGGGTCGGCGAATTGGTAGGTTCAGATGTCCATGCATCGGATTTGAGTAAGGTTCGAGCTTCCAAAGGCCACCCAACAACCTCCCTTGCAAAAGAGATTGATGGATGTAGGAAGGCGAACAAAGGGGGATGCAAGTGAGTCTTCAGTTCGGCAGCACTTCGTTGCTTTGAAAACTCCTTCAACCTGCATGTTTTGGGTGAGAAAAGTCCCACCTTTTATAGACCCAAGGGCTCTCTTTTGGGAGGGAAGCACAAAAGCCAAGTGTTGGCCATGGGCGCCATGTGGCAGTCTTGTCTTCCCATGAGGGAGGGGAGTCCTTCATTGACTTGAACTTTGATAAATGCTTCTTGTAATGATCCTCCAATGGCCCCTCCGTCCACTTACACATGCGTGCAAGGTAGGAGCCCTTAACCGATCGTTCGGGCTGCCACTTGGCACCATTTGCCTTTTTGCCCATTAAGCTTAGAATTCGTCCCACCCGGGGACGGATTCGAGATCAGTCCTGGGGTGGGACGGATTCTATTTTGAATTCATCCCGGGGTGAGACGAGTACTGGGCAAAGTGTCCAAGTGTGCCAAATTGCTCCTTGACCTTACAAAATTGCTAGGAAAGTGGTTAAAGCCACTGTTTAACCTCTGAGGGCTGCCCTGGGGGCTGTGTTTGTCAAAGAGATCAGTGTTTGCAGTCACATAATCGGATTGGTGCTGTTTTGGTGTCTACAGAGTACTCCTTAGGTGTAATACCTATATCATCATAGAATGCTCTACCAAATAGAAGACTTTAGGATAGATGGAATCCTCCCCCTTCAGACTGGGTGAAGCTCAACTTTTATTGTACATCTAAAGGAAATTTGGGCATGACTGGTGCTGGTGGGATTATTAGAGACTCTAGGGGTATGGTGGTGGCTATCTAATCCTCCCATTTTTCTAAATCCAAATAAACATTCCTATGGGTATCACTACTATAGGATTTAGGGTTTAAGAAAGTGGTGGTGGAGGGGGACTCCTTAAGTCTTATTAATGTTCTTAACTTGACTAATCCTATAAATTGGTGACTCTATAACATGGTCTGTGAAACTCGAAGAATATTATAGTGTATGGAGGGTATCCAAATTAATCATGTTGGATGTGAAGCCAATAAAAGGGTGTATTTCTTGGCAAATTGGGGTATGGACTATTTGGGTAGGTTTGATTTTCTTTCAAACTTCCTAGAGGATATTATCTCCATTGTTAATGCTAATATATCGAATGGCCTTCTTATGTAATAAAAATAGATGGGTTATTAGAAATGGAGTGAATGTGGATTTCTGGAGTGATTTCTAGCTTAGGGATAGCCCACCATCATATGTTTAGTGTCTCAGTGCTATTTTGCTGGTTTCTAGAGAATTGGGAAGGATCAAGGTGGTAGGTTTTATTATAGATTCAAATTGCCATAAAGTTTGGTATCAACTTCTATCTTCGGTGGGGATGTGAACGTCTAGTAATATTGGAGTGTAATTGCTAATGAGCTCAGTTTTCATGTTTTAAGGTTGGAAGAGGTTGAAGACAAATTTATTTGGATCAAGGATAGTGAAGGATCCTATTCGGTTAAGTTGTGTTATTATGTGTTGAACACGAAGTTTGATAACCCATTCCCAGTCAAAAAAATATGGTTTAAGAATTTAATCCCCAAGATTAATGTTTTATTTTGGTTGGCAATGCAAACTAAAATTCTATCCATCTAAAATATGCACAAAAGAGTCTTTAATATTATGAATAAATGCTTTTTATGTGAAGCGTATTCTATGAATCACATGCTTCTTCGACGCTCTATCTTTTAGGAGGTTTGTTCATTATTTTTTGTTAGATTAGGGTTCAGTGGGTGTTGCCAAGTTCTCTAGTTGAATGCATTCAGTAATGGTCCTCCCCTTTGCCTCCCCCAGTCTCAAGTGTATGTGTAAATTCTTACCCTACCACATCCTTTGGGGGCTTTGCAAAGAATGAAACATGAGGACATTTAAAAGTTTTAAAAAATACATTTGTCAAGTTAGTTCAAGGATATTATGGAGTGTTATTGAAAATGTTTCTTCAATTTTCTAGGAACTGGGAAACATTAGATATATTTTCTCCTAGAATGAAGAATGGTTGGAGGAGTATTTGGGATTTCCACTAATTTCTTTGTGCCCTATTGCTCAAAATTTGAGGAGTATGGTGCAATGGTCCCCCCTCCAAGAGTTTGGTTCAAATTAAGTTTTCACAGTGCCTCTAAAGGTAATCCTTGCATCGTTGGTAAGTTAGATTTGGTAGTGACTTATGTAGAATATTTATTATCCCAAACCTCTTAGTTCATGAAATCTAAAACCACATTCCAAGGTATGTTATTGTTGATGGACCTAGGGATCTCAAATGTGGTTATTGAAGGTAATTCAATGAACGTGATTAACATGATTAATGGTAATATTCAACCTAGTTGGAGGGTGGAAAATTTCATGGAAGAAGCAAAAACAAGTATTCATTGTATAAGTCAAGTCTAAGTAACTCATGTGCTGAGGGAGGAAAATTCTATGGTTGACTTTATGGCAAATTTTGGTATGTCTCGTCTAGAATTTTCTAGTCTAGAAAAGAGATCTCCTAGAGGACTTTTTGCATCGTATCAATGAACATAAACATTTATGAATGTCAGAGGGTTGGTCAATTTTTTAAAAAGAGTCTTTTGAGCAATGTTTCTTTTGATCATGTGAAGCTCATCGAATTTTAGGGATACTTTTATTTCCAATGCACCTTTCTTTTTAGACCGTGTTAGGTGATGGAGTTTCAGTCTGCATTTAATCCCCCAAATTTAAATTGTTGGTATTTCTTGTGGAGCTTATATGGGATAGTTAAAGTCCTTTGTAAGTATAAATTCGTTGTTGTGCAGTTCCCACATGGTTTGTAGATTTGGCCCTTATTATGAAAAATGGACCATGATTTATGGTGGGCCTTTTTTCTCTTTATATTGGAAGTCTCATTTAGTGAATTTTGGTATCTTTATTGTACTAGCAACCTGAGGGAAAGGTGGATCTTCAGTGTTTCCTTTTCAATGAGGGTGACCCGCTCGAATTAGTTGGCCTGGATGTTTCTTATTTTTTTATTTTATGCTTTCACAATATGGACTAGTGGGTGGACGAGAATCAAGGTCTGCCATTGTTATCCTCATTGGATATCCATGGTCAATATGGGGAATCAAATGTTGTGTGGAGTCCAACTTAATACCCTAGATGTTTTTGTTGAAAGAAATATTTTTGTCATTCATAATCTGAAGATGATGGAGATAAAGCAACGTGCCATTTGGGGCTCATTGAAAATTATTGTCGACTACTCAAAGGATATATATAGGATGGTGGGAGATGTTATCAAGGAAGTGGACATGATGTTGAATATCTAGATCAGTTCTATCCTCTCTAACTTTTTTGGTATTCTCTCCCTCTGTTTCAATTTCTTTCTTTGTTAGTAGTTGTAGTTTCTTTTGGTCTTTCCCATTGTTTCAAGTGGTTTCCAACTTTTTGTTGTGTTCTTTTGGGTGATTCTCCTCTTGTGTTGGAGATGTTGTAAAAGGTTGAGGGATCCCTTTCAAAACTCTCTTTTCTTAATAATATCAAAAAAATTATATTTAAAATAATTAAAAAAACACAATTAATTTACAATAATATTGTTTTTATGTATTTTAAATTAATATAATATTATAATTTAAACAACTTCCTCAAGTTGAAAAAATGATAGCCTTGATGAAGTCTTCTAGCATTTGAGTTTTTCATCATTAAGATTTTATTAAAAAGTTAAATTTTTTATTCTTGTGTCTTTAAGATACCAAGTACACTTTTAAACCAAGTATCATCCAAAAATTATTTTAAAATCCATTAAGAATATTTTTCTTATAGACTAATTTTATTGTTATGAATCTATCAATGAAGTTCAAAATATGAGAATATAAAATTAGAAATAAAATATTTGTTATTTTTTTTATTTTTAGAATGATAGGAGAGTTGGTTACAACCATACTATTTTTAGTATCTAGCAAGCATAGGGTTTAAACCACAAGAGTTGCATCCACAAAACCTATTTCACCTCATTGTTTTACAGTCAAATGTGAAATGGACCACCAAGTGGTCAGGATTTATACCATCATTGTTAGTTTGGTGCACACTCAGAGGATTCATATTAGACTACTACCTTTGTAACAAACTTCCCCTAAGGTTTGAACCTAGGTATCTTCTTGGTAAGTGCCCTTATTGACTAGCACTTACTAATCCACCTAACCATTAAGAGTGAATATGCAATGTTATTGGTTAATAATTTAAATTAATTAAAACTTTCAAGACTAAATTACATTTAATAATATTCTTATTATTAATCTCCCCAAAATTAATGCAAATATATTATAATAGTAACTTATGACTAGTTCATCACTTAGCGGAGTAAAAATGGTACTATTAACAATTAAATTAATATTTTTATGTGTAAAACGGCTTTTAAAATTTGCATTCCATTGAAATTTATTTTTATTAATAAATTAAAAGTAATACTATTATAATTAAAATATGTTTTTTTAATTTTAAATAATATTATGAATGATCATTTTTAAATGCAATAATAAATTCATTGTATAGAGTTTAAAAATGACTATCAATATGATCTTATATCCTTTATATAGATATGTCTATGAACATGTTCATAGACATGAAGTAAAACTATATTTTCATATAATTATGTGTTTAAAGGCCATGCTAGTTTAATTAGAGGGTACACAACAAAAAATTATATATAAAATATTTATATTTATTCATATTTAAACTAAAACATCAAAAGTAATAAACTTAATAGACATTTAAATTTGTATATTTTAAATAAATTATAATTGAATAAAATATATTTAATTTACAATAATATTTTTATATTGTTTTTTAAAGTACTTTAAACTAGTTTAATTTATCGTCGTCAAGTTTTTATTAAATTATTAATTTTTTATTCTTATATCTATAGGTTTATACATGAATAATAATAATAACTAACTAAAACTTTTAAAGACTTTTTACTTATCTATCCTCTTACAATTTTTAAATATATCATTTAATGATTAAAATTGAAATTAAATTATGTAAAATATTTTACTTTATAAAATTTATTCTTATTTTTCAAATGCTTTTGAAGGTATCAAGTATATATATTAAATATATTCATAACAATTAACTATTTTTTCTTTGGTTTAAATGTAAACATATAAGGATAGATTTTCTTTTATTAATTTTAGTCTTAAAATGGGTGAACCATGATAAAATCAAGCTATTTAATTATGTAGAATAGCTCAAACCTATTGTAAAGAATGGATTAGAAATTAGTTCTCGAGAGATGTTAACACTAAAAGTCCTTAGGTTATTTATATGTGCACTAGCATAAAAAAATATATAGTGGTATGAGTTGTTAGAGAATATTATTGCTTGATATATTTTTTTAGGATGGTTGTGACAACTATTGAAGAACAAAATGTTTGTATTAATGGAATATAAAAGGAATATTATGATAGGAACAAGTCAGGGTGACTAGTAAAATGTGAATAGTAACAATGAATAGTAAAAAATGAATAGTGATAATTAATAGTAACAAGTGAATAGTGAAAGTGAAAGTGTCATGATCATGGTAAATTATATTTGGAAATGATGTTTACCACAAGGAGATATGCTATAAATAATAAAATATCTATAAATATAAGATAATCAAAGGTACATTAGGAAGTATTACGTAATTATAAAATTTACCTAAAAGAAAAATCAAAAGTACTTTTAGAAGTATTATGTAATTAGACATTATAATATTTAAACTATCCCATGTAATTATACATTATCTTAGGAAAATTCCAAGAAGGATATCTTAAAAATCAAGATATTATTGAAACTATCCAAAATGAATATCTCTAGAAAATGGTGTCATGTGCCCATCTAGACTTCTCTATAAATGTAATATTTACCTCCCATGAGACTATAAATAGGGTAGAGATATCTTACAGGAGGTAATTCAATTTGAGTTGAGCAAGTATGAGCTCAAGTAAGTAATAGAGAGTCTAGTGTATGAGTGGGAGCTGGTAACCAAATCTAGCTAAGCAAGAAAATCTATTTGTCTAAGATGTGTCCAATATTGTTAGAGTGAGGGTGTGAAATATGATAATTGAGAAAGTCTGTAGGAGTTGGAGGCTCAATAAGAGGGTCAAGTTTGCTCACAAGATAATTTAATGAGCACCTATGCACTATTACAATTAGGATGTATAATAAAATTTCTTCAATTTACATTGTGATATTTATTGTGATTTCATAAACTTCATATTTTCATGATGTGTTATGTTTGTTGTACATAATAGTTGTTTGGTAACATACCAAAAACAACTTAAGACTATATTCCTATCAAAATGACCATAGTAATATAAGATCTTGGGGAAGTGTTGTGTGAGTGTCATAGTATGACAATGCCATAACTTTAATAAATGGACATTCTTTGATGCCTTATTTAGATCATATGCAATTTTCATGTTCTTGTGGATAACATATGTTCTTGACATAGGTGCATATGGAGAGGTAAATCAATGCACAATATACTCCAAAGTACATATCATCCAATTAAATCGGTAAGAATATTATAAATGGTCAACTCAAATGATCAGATTATTATACAATAAGAAACTTTGGTATATGTTAACAAGTGATACATCTAATAAAAGAAATTTTTATCTTAATCAATAGGGGGATTTTGATTTATTTACATTATTATTTGGACTATTTTTCCTTTTCTATCTAAAAAATAAAGAAAAACTAGTTAAAATGAGAAAGTAATTACTCATCTATTTGGAAGCTAATTAGTGAAAAGTTTTAAATCTACTTAGAACAAGAGTTTTCTATTAGTAGGATGATTTTTTAGTAAATAATTTAGGACTATATTGCTAAACTAAGACATTGAAGTAGATATAGCATACTTTGGAGGGAAGAAGAAAAGCTAGAGTGTATTAAACATTTTCGTGTTGACTATATTCCAATACCCTATATTTGGATCATTAGTTCATGTTGTTGTTATTGTTTTTTAAAGGTCATAAATAAATTAAGTATTGATGAGATTTCCTCTCTTGTTATTCTTCTTTTAGTGGACGTAAGGAATTGTGATGACTCTTATCATGAACAAAATCACACAAAGTGTTTTAAATCTATAAATACAAATATTGAGTGGCCTAAGTATGGGTTAAATCCTCATAACATTAATATTATGGGTCCTTTTATATAAGATAATTAATGTGGTAGATCTTCCATTAAAAAAAGGAAGATCGTTATGATTTTATATTATTTTATCCTGAATTCATATTAAGGTGATGTTGAATTGTGTAATCTAACATTTATTTTACAAGGCTAACATTGCATAATGTGTTATAATTATGAGCCCTTGGTCTAATATTATAAATTATAAAATGATATTTATTATACGTGCCTACTAGCTTATAATTTACCTCTTGAGGTGAATCTTCTAACTTAACATATAATACGTTAATTATAAATTTATAATGGATTATGTAATTATTAGATACACTTATACACCTCTTTCATTTATCCATTAATATCAATGTGTTATTATTTAATTATAATTATTATTGGATCTCTAAAGGCATCCTCTAATATTTGTGTCTTATTTTTTCTCTTAATTTCTCTTTTGCTATAATTTGAGTAATCTAATGCTTTGCTTTATATAATATTTATAATAATCCTTATAAATACACCTATCTAGGGTAAAAATAGCCTACTTAACCAAAAACAAAATTATGCATGGATTCTATTGGGTAAACTCCCATCCAAATAACAAAATATTATATTCAATGGAAGTTCAATTAAACCATATTTAATTTATGCTTCTATATAAGTTATTCTTCATTTAATTTTCTATCTAATATATGCTTCAAAATCCTCAAATTGTTATATTTCTTTTTTTTATTTGTGGAAAACATCCCAAAAGGGATGCCACTTTCGGGTAAGACCCAAGGAGGCAGGGGTATCCATTCCGCCAAAAATGCCCAGGACTCGGACCTGGCCTACCACCTTTGACATACTCAAGGAGCAAACAAACACACAAAACCAATTTAAAAATAAGTAAATAACAACAAAAATAATAAAATAAAATAAAAAAAACATGCTCCTTGAGTGTGTCAAAAACAAAAGCACAACCAAACACGCACAATAAGATAAAAGAAACCACAACACAAACCACATAGAAAAACACAAGAACCACATAACAAAACACAAACAAGACAAAAACAACAGAACACTACAAAGACATAACCCAAAAAAAACATGAAAAATAAACACAACCAAAACCTAAAAAAAAATAAAAAATAAAATAAAAATAAAAATAAAAAACAACCAACAACAGACAATAAACAAAAACAAAATACATAGAAAACACTCACACATAAAAACACGAAATAACACAAACAAAGAGAAACCCAAGAACAAGAACAAAAAAAACACAAGAACAATAACAAAAAACATAAAAAAAAAACAACAAAAACACAAGAACAACAAAAAACAACACAAAGAACACAAAAACAAAACAAAACAAAAGAACCCACCCACCTTAAAAAACTAAACAAAAAAAACAAAAAACAAAAAAGAAAAAAAAAATGAACAAAACAATGACCTATCTAGACCAGAAGACTATTAAGGCAAGAATCAATAGAGGAAACAAAATAAAGAATAGAATGAGCTAGGGAACTAAAAAAAAACTGAATGAACCAAAGAGAAGGAAAAAAAAACAAGAAGAAACTAGGTACCTTCAGAACTGGAGCCATCCAAAGAAATGATAGAAAGAAGAGCTTCCCTAATTTGAGAAGCCCACCATATAGGAGGGTGGCCATAACAAGTAAGATCACCTTTGTCCAAAGCCCAATTAGCTAAAGCATCAACACTCTTGTTTTGATCTCTGACCACATGATTGTAATCAACTTTCAAAAATCCCATCTGGATTAACTCGATCTTCTCAATAATTCTTTTTATTCTCCAATCCACCTTATGATTCTTAGAAGGAGTCTTCAAGAGATTAATCATAAGTTGAGAGTCGGACTCAACTAACACCTTTTCCCATCCAACCTTAGTAGCCTCCTGAAGGCCTCTCGAGGATACCATACCCCTCAGCAAGGTTATTGGAAAGAATACCCAAATTCTCAGCAAAAGTAAAAACCAGGGAGCCATCCGAAAGTCTACCAATTCCTCCCACACTTGGCTTTTCCGGGGTTCCCTCTAGAGGCTCCATCGGTATTGACTTTTCCAAAATCCTTAGGAGGAGGTTGCCAATTTCTAGTCCTATCCATCTTACTAATACTCACATTCCCTTTAAGTTGGTTGCCCTTAGAAGGTTTAATCTTCAATATTTGCATCACTTGATCCCATCTTTGGTGGGAGTTTTGGGGGTGATTAAGGAGTTGATGGACTGATTCAACTAAGTTGGCTATGGTCTTTTGCCAAATATAGTGAATATCCTTCCTATCTTGATTAAAAATTTGGTTGTTCCTTTCATTCCAAATATTCCAAAGAAGAATGGTAGAACCCATCCAAACTAACCGCCTAATAAAATGATCAACACCCTCTTGATTAGGCCAATCCCTCCAAAGCTGTTCAAAAGTAAAAAAATTGGACCACTGTAAGCCAAGTAAAGTGGCCATTCTCCTCCATAGCTCAGAGGCTAAAGTACACTCAATAAAAATATGGTTGATATTTTCTACATTCTCTTCACACATTTCACATCTAAAAGGGCCATGAAAACCACGCTTCATAAGTTGCTCACCAGTAAGCACCCTACGATGCAATAAAAGCCAATTAAAGAACCTCACCTTAGGCCAGAGCTTTTGAGCCCACAATCGAGAAAATATGTCAGAAGAATGGTTGGGATTATTATGGCATAAGGTCAAATAACCTTGAGCAACTGAATACTCACCCTTAGTAGTGTTGTTCCATCCAAAACAATATTTTTCATGGGACCAAGAGAGGGATCTCATATGAAGGATGCCTTGGATATCTTGTCTTTGCCTTTCTGGGATTTGAATAGGCCAGTCCTCAATAGGGATCCAATATCTACCAACCTTTGAATTACCAGTATGGTACCGACAGTAATTAGCCACCTTTATCCAATTAGCTCGGTGAAGCTCCTCCATCCAAGGCCTCCAATCGGGAAACCGAGTTATCAAAGGCTTGTGACCATCCCAAGAATCTGTCCAAAAATTTGCATGTTGACCATTATGAATGATCCAAAATAATTTTTTCTTTATCAAATCCTCACCAGTCTTAAGAACTGCTAAAATGGGAGAACCTTTGGTAGGAAGTTGATAGCGAACAAGGTCTTCGGGACTTTTGTTCTCGAGCATATTTAGCACGGAGATTATTGGCCCAAAGAGCATTGGGGTTATGCAACATCCTCCAATATAATTTAGCAGCTAAAGCTTTGTTGTTATTAATTGAAGACCGGAATCCTAACCCCCCTTCACTCTTAGGAAGACATAAAGTATCCCATTTCACCAAGGCCCATTTTCTTTTCTCCTTAGTACCACTCCAAAGGAAACGATGACTGATTTGATCCAATTCTCGAAGAACAACCTTTGGGATATTCAAAATGGAAGAAACATAAATAGGAATAGCTTGAAGGACTGATTTTACCAAGGTGATTCTACCCCCGGAAGAAAGCCACTTGTTGGTCCACTTTCCAATTTTCTTCTTGACTTTGTCCAACAACCAATTCCAATATTTATTTTTCTGCCTTTGAATATTTATGGGAATACCTAAATAAGTGATTGGAAGAGAGGTCTTCTTATATCTTAATTTATCCAAGACCATGGATTCCTGTCTAGCGAGAGCGGTGAAAGAAAATAACTTTAGATTTGTCTTCATTGATCAACTCGCCCGATAGCCTTAGAAAAATAGCTAATGATTTGCTTAATATTAGAAGCTTCCTTAACCGTAGCTTTACCTAAAAGAGTAGAGTCATCCACAAATTGAAGATGAGAGATAGGTCTAGCTCCATGAGCAATGGTAACTCCCTCAAGGGTTTTGTTTTCCCTCTTTTTGGTTATAGTCCTACCCAAGCATTCAACAAGAATGATGAATAAATAAGGGGATAGCGGGTCACCTTGCCTAATACCTCTGGAAGCTGGGAAATACCGAGAAGGCCTGCCATTGATAAGAACTAAGTAGGAAACCGAAGAGATACATCCCATAATCCAATCCATCCAATCCTTAGAGAAACCAAATTGCCTCAAAACTTTGATAAGGAAGTGCCAATCCACTCTGTCATAAGCTTTGGATAAGTCTAACCGAATGAACATGGAAGGAGAATTTTGCATATCCATGGAATGGATGGCTTCTCGAGCAAGAACTATCTCATCTACTATTTGACGTCCTTCCACATAACCCCCTTGCTCTGGGGAAATAATCTTATGCAAAAGAGGCTTCAACCTTTCTGCCATGATTTTAGTAATGATTTTGAGAAGAACATTACATAAAGCAATAGGTCTAAAAGCTGAGATATGATCAACCTCTTGAGCTTTTGGAACAAGAGTAATATAAGTTTTATTGATAACCTTCAAAATTTCTTTGGCTTTCCTGGCTTCTTCCACCACCTCTAATAAATCAACATGAAGGATATCCCAGAACTCTTGGTAGAACTCAATAGGAAAACCATCGGGACTCGGGGTTTTCCTTTTTGCATTTTAAAAACTACTTGTTGAAGCTCATTGATAGTAACGAGAGCGAGTCAAAATAGAGTTCTCCTCAGAAGTGATAAGAGAAGGGATTGCTTGAAGAACATTATGTTGAGAAGCTGAGTCAAGAGGAGTAGCAGCAAAAATATTGGAAAAGTAATCAACAACAATAGAGTTCATGCCATCCCAAGTATAAACAACATCTCCAGAATCTGATTTTAAGGAAGAAATAAAGTTGTGAGATCTTCGAGCTAGAAGAGATTTGTGGAAGAAATTTGTGTTTCGATCTCCTTCTTTGAGCCATTGAATTCTAGATTTTTGCTTCCATAAGATTTCTTCTCTTTTTTCCCATTCCTCTAACCGAGTTGTGAGTTTAATTTCATCTGCACTTCTCTTCTCTATGAGGCCATCTAAACGGATTTTCTTATTCAAATTTTCAATATGAGCAATAACTTCATGTTTTTTTTTATGAACATCCCCAAACTCTTTCCAGTTCCAAGTCTTGATTTTGGATTTAATGTATTGCAATATTTTGGCAAAACAGAACATCTTAGTCCCATGCCTAGGTTTACCTTCCTTCCACCATTGTTGCACATGAGGTCTGAAGGAAATGTCTCTAAGCCACATTAATTGAAAATGAAAAGGAGAGAAACTCACATTGGTTTTCCACATTTCCACCATGGTCGGCCAATGATCCGAACCAACATTATTAAGAGTCTTCACTTTAGGAATGTGACCATGGATTAAGAAATTTTTAGAGAGAAAAAACCTATCCAATCTCTCCATTATACAAGCTAAGCCTTGCCTTCTGTTAGACCAAGTCATAAGGCCATTATCTAGTTGGATATCCACAAGATGGAGGTTTGCAATATATTCGCTCATGAGGTCAGTGCTTTTGTCCAAATTTCTATTTCCCCCCTTTTCTCATCCAGAGAGAGGATGGTATTGAAATCTCCTCCGATCAAGATCCAAGCTTTAGGAAAATGAGAGATAATATGAGTAATATCCTTCCACTGTCTTCTTTTTTCCTCCAAAGAAGTCGGAGCATAAACAATAATGTAGAGCATAATCTGGTTGGAATGTCTACTTTGAATAGCTATAGCCAACAAACCCCAACTGCCAACCATATGGTGAATAACTACCTCTTTTGGGTCCCAAAGACAAGCAATGCCACCCGAAGTCCCTTGGGAACTGAGGGAAACCACTTTTCCAACTGGCCAAATTTTACTGGCAATTAAGTCCATATCCTCCATTGACATCTTTGTTTCTTGAAGGAAAACAAGATGTGGATGATTTATCTGAATCATTCTTCTAATTTCATTTTGTTTTGAAAGACTCCCTTTGAGTCCTCTAATATTCCAAGTGATGATCTTCATTAATACCAGGGCTAAAAAAGTTGGGAAGGGCATTAATCTTACCTTCCTCTACAAGCTTTTCACCTTCTTTTACCATATGATATTGATTGGTCTTGCGACCTACTTTTTGATTAGAATCCATCTTCAATTTTTTTTTCCCTGTTTCTTGACTTATTCCAATTGAATCCGAGATGGCTTCTAACCTTGAAGAATGCTCGTACACAACCAAAATTTTACTAGATGGTTCAACGGAGTCTATATTGGGACCTCCATTATTTGAAGTTTTGACATTTGAAATATTGTTTTTCTTGTGTAAATTTTCTCCTTTTTTTTTTGTTGAAAACCTTTGATTTTTTGGTTTGTCTCTCGAGTTCTTCCCTTCATATTTAAATTGTGTTTCTAAGATTTCAGTTTCCATTATTTCCTCTTCCTCACTTGGGACATCATTTGTGGAAAGGATTTCAAACATATTAGCAGATGACTTTGATTGATCCTTCATAACTAGTTTTTTTTTAGTGTTCTTCTTCTTAGGTATTTGGAAACCTGCTGAGTTTATATCTTCTTTCTTTTGATCAAGAATTTTATTTGGGCAAGCACTGGCCAAATGACCATATTCATGGCAAATTCTACAACGAAAAGGAATGTTCTCATAGTCCACTACTTGCTCCCAAGTGTCTTCCCCAAATTGTAATGTGATATTTTTAGGTAGGGGTTTGTCAAAATCCATTAAAACACAAATCCGAGCATAAATAATATGTTCAAAATTTTGAGTACAATCAGCAAGTCATCATAAAAGTTCCTAAAGAGTTTCCAATTGAAGAAAAAATAGTAGGATTCCAAAATTCAATAGGGAGGCCAAAGAGTCTAACCCACACGGGAGCTATAGAAGGCATCTCTTCTTCGGCTTTAAATTTAGTATGCCAGGGCTTCATGAAAAGCCCTGCCCTTCCAAAAAACCAAGGACCCCCTTGAAAATTTTTCTCTCTATCTTCATTATTAGCAAATAAAACAAGAAAATAACCATTTGGATAAATAGAGATTTGTAACTCACCTTTAGTTTTCCAGCTTTTTGTAGCCCAGACTTTGAAAGCGGATAGACTCGGATGAAAACCCACGAACCGACAAATTAGTCCTCTTTTTTCCAAATCTTCAATGCCAGTCCGAATGTTACCCATATCAAGCTTAACAATAGGAGTTCCATCAGCTGCTTTAAGACATCCCGACTCCATTTTCCTGGGATCAATCTTAGGCATTCTTAGAGGTTTATGGGAAGCCCTAATATTGATATTAGCATTGGGCTGAGGCTGTCCACCATGAAGGGCATCCCTAAAATTCATTTTTGGGATCGAGTCTTCGAAATTCTTACCCTTGATAGGGGTTTTCATAGTAGAATTATTTTGTGGGTGCACCTTAGCACCAGATTCACTTGAGATATGAGCCATTTTTTGATCAACTACTTGAAACTTGTTTCGTGATCTCTTTAATCCTTGCCCTAGACGTCGTGGAAAGGTATGGTTTTCACTTTTCTTTTGTGCAGCAAATTGGAAGCCGTTGTCACTCAAGTTCATAGTATGATCTATTGAAAGACAAATTTCTAACCCATCTTGTATCCCCTGCAACATTTCCTGCTAAAATATTGAGCATAAACCACAAAAATATTGGTCGCTAGGGCCGGAAGGCCCTAAAAACCAACCTCTGGAGCTGCTTGCACTCAACCCAGATGAAACCCTCGCATAGCCGCTTGCCAAATATATCGTTCACACATAGGGATGCGCTAGGATCTGTGTTGCTCCAAATGATATGAAAATTGGTGGAGACGTTCTAGGGTTTTTCAGGCATCTACCCTCAAAATTTTAGCTCAATCCGAGTCCGGATGAGTGAGATATGGCCAAAACGAGTTCGGTAGTTTGGGCAGTCCTACGAAAAATGTCTAATCAATTTCCTAAAATTGTTATATTTCAAGAATTATATGGTTGATATCATTTTTCTATCGAAATAAAATCTCACTTTATATTTTACCTTCTAAAATTTAAAACTTACTACGATAATGATCATAGATCAACACTATTACTAACTAAATTATTTTATACTTGATTTTGTTCTACATAAAATTGTTCATATTTTTATGATTTTACCTCCAAGAGTTGTTCATGAATGTCAAGGATAAACTTTTTTTCTTATTATATATATAAGAAAAGACCTACTGCATTATACAATGCTATATATGAAATAATCACACAAGTAATAGCCAAGTGGCTACAATATCTCTTACATATAATTATATCCTCAAAGCAAGGACGTTTTATAGGGGGTAGAAATATCTTTGATAGTGTGGTTCTAGCTTAGGATGAAATGCACTCAATGCAAAAATTGGGCAATAGGGTAATGTTCATAAAATTTTGTCAAAGGCTTATGATAGGGTGGAGTGGAACTTCTTATCAAAGATGATGGTAGTCTTTTATTTCTCTTAGGATTGGATAGAACGGGTTATGAGTTGTGTTTCTATTTTGACATACTCAGTGATAATAAAAGGCCTTACCTCACAATTATTTGGAGTTCCTCGAAGTCTTCATAAAGAAGATCCTTGTTCCCCTTATCTTTTCTCATTTTGGTTGATGTCCTGGGTAGACTCATATTGAGGAGAAGACAATAAGTTTTTCTACCAGATATCAAGGTGGATGAGGAAGTTTTGACTCACTTACAATTTATGGATGACACATGATTGGTGGGAGTTGCCAACTTTAGGAAATAAATAATGATTAAAGATACTCTTGATGTTTATCTTAGGGCCAAAAACTAAGTCATCAATGATAAAAAGAATCTAAATTGGTCTCTTTCAATGTTGATCGAAGGCTTCAAGGTAGAATTTTATAGATCTTGGGATTCACAAATATGTCTCTCCTAGTGGTCTATTTGGGGGTCCCTTTGCATTTTAAAAAATTGAAAATAAATATCTAGAGGAATATTTTGGATCATATAAAAGAAATAATTAATCACTGGTCTCACAAATTCTTAAGCTATGGGGGTAGATTAGCATTTTTTACAGTTAGTCATTCACACCATGTAAATTTATAAATTTTCTATCCTTGTTGCCCCACATACCTTATGGAAAGAGTTAGATAATATGGTTAGAATCCTTTTATGGGGAAGAGTAAAAGGATAAAGGAAATGGGCCTTAGTAGGTTGGGATAAAGTAAACCAACCTAAGATTTATGGAGGTTGGGATTATTTTGTAAAGTGGGGAGAGGGAAGAAGGAACAATTTTGGATATATTCATGGGATCAATACCCACCTATTACAACTAAATTACCAAAATTATAACTAGTAAAAACAACCATGGAAAGGAGGGATTGATCTATATTGAAATTTATTTCAACACTTTTTAGCCAGGGGATTATAAGTTTAAGAATTTTAAGAAGTTGGATAAGTGGACAAATGCAATCCCTCTAGAATTGGCACTCATCATGACTAAAATCTTGGAAAAATAATTTCTAATAGGTATAGATGAGGAAGATGAATTATATTGGGGCTCTAAGAACCTTGGAATATACAAAATTAAGGATGGATATGATAATATCCTTCTAGAACATCCTCCTCATGCATATAAGGTTGACGATTGGAGAAATATTTGTTAGTCCAAGGGTTGGATGAAAGTAAACTTATTTACTTGGTAGTTCATGCATACTAGAATTCTTACTTTTGATAATCTAAGATGTAGATAAATCAATGGTCCATATCAATATTTTTTATGCTACAAAATCAATTAAAAATTTGATCACTTGATGTTTGAGTTCTCATTTATGTTCTAGATTTGGGAGTAGTGGTTTTTATCTTATAAAATTTGAGCCAACGGTGATTTGAATCAGATTAATATTTGGGAAATATGGAAGAAGGGTAGATTTAAATATAAATTTCATTTTATTGGTTGGATGGTTGGATTAAACTTCATTTGGTGGAAAGTGTGGTTTGATAGAAATGCTAAAATTTCTAGAGTAATATTTTCATCCTTATATGGTGTTTGGCAGGTTATTTGGAGCAAAGTCATAGAAATTATGGCAGTGTATGCTAAAGAGGAAACTCAGGCTGATATAGGGATAATAAATAAGGAATATAAAGTACAAGAGGATTAGGATAGATCTAGTTGGAAACCACCCTTAGAAGGTTAGATTAAAATTAATATTGATGGATCTATAAGGAACATTTTGAGTAGATTTGGAATTGGAGTGTTCTATAGGAATCATGTTGGGATAGTGCTCTATGGAAATTTCAATATGTAGGAAGGGCCATAAATGTTAGAGTATATTACATCATTTGGGTCATGTAAATGCACCACCTTCGGTACATAACTAGAGTAGATTTTTACTTTAGAATAAAGTTAGTTAGTAACTTCAAGTATTGCAATAAATGCACAAGTGTCAATGTGCAATTTGTAAATGTGCATGTAGTCCACATGTACATGAGTCTTAGGTAGAGTAAGGGCCAAGGAATCTAGCTCCTATGTAAAGGCCTCATAGTGAATAGTTGTTGTGAGCAGTTTTGTATAGTAGTAAGTATAGAATGTGTGGTATAGTTTAGTAGTATGGTACAATGTAGCCATTTCATATTCTTTTATGGAGTGTTCATGTCCTCCATTATATAGAATTGTATTATTTTTTTCACTCTCATTAATGATATATTTCTAAGTTATTTGCATATGTTCATATCATTATTTTCCTACATATTATTGCGTCATTAGTTTATAGTTATCTCAGAATAGTTATATTATATCTTGTGGTTGTACTACCTCCCATTAGAGCACATGGTAGATCATATAGGACATAGGAAGAGCCACAAGTAAGACTGATAGAAATCCAAAAATATCATTCACAAAAATTTTGAGATCACATTTGGCTAGTATTTCCATACGATTATAGGAAAACTTGTGAAGACTAGGACTTAGCCTAGATTCCACTAGATTGAAAAATTAACTAGTGAAGATTCATCATCTCTAGGTTTAAGAGTTTTTTCTAATACAATTCTAATACTTTGTTTCCAAGAAATGAGATTTAAAGTAAGTTGGGAATATTCCTACATAGATATCATAAGAATATCTTCCTTGGAATCAATCCAGTACTAGAAGAAACAAACAAAAGAATAAAGATTTGGAATCTTGAAGAAAAGGTCCCATTACTAGATACTGGAGACTTGTAGAGTGTAGAAGAATAAAATACCATGGTAGCATTACTATTTATTCAAAAGACTCCTAAGAAAATTCTAGAAGAATATTGGATGTTGGTGATATCCATTAAAACCTATAGACAACAGATTGAAGAAATCAACTTGAATAAGTTGAAGAGACCCTTAGAATATCCAATTATAAAACTCCTAGTTCTGTAATATTGGAGGTTGGTGATCTTCATTAAATCCTACAAATTGTAGAATTAAATAAGGAAAAAAAAAATTCTTGCTCTAGATTCTAGTAGTTGCAGTTTTCATTACCAACACTTCCTTAGTAGAAGGTTAAAGGAAATGTCTCATTTGGAAGAGCATAAAAGTTACAATATTGAATACCTTGGTGAGATCTCAAGGAGAAACAAGGAGAAGGCTTGGAGAGTCTTATTTCAAAATTTTAGAAATACCATTAAAGGAGTTCATAGGAGAACTCATTGGAGAAATTTACCACCAAATGAAAACGTATTTGGTAAGGAGTTTATAAAATTTTAGAGGATATTAGTGAAGATCTCAAGACTTTTAGATTCTTAAGAGGAATACCTAAATTGAATTCAGACTTCAATAATGAGGTTGAAGGAGAAATGAGCCTAACATTACTATCAAACCTGAAAGGTTTGAAGATTGCCTTTGAAGGCTAGAAAGCTCATCTAGAGATAGGGGTTTGCCAAATCTAGAGAAAAATACTAAAGGGTTATTGAAGGAAAACTTAGCTATGATTTGGAAGAATTCCTTACCAAATTTTTGAGTTTCAAGAACAACATTTTAATATAGAAATTGATTGCAAGAGTGTAGCAATTAGGACAACATTACTAGATGCAAAACTTTAGAAGTTACAAAGTCCAATCTAAAAGTTAGTCAAAGTCACCTACTAAAATTAAAGGGTAGCAAGTTGGAGGGTTTTTAGAGCTACAAAAATATGATTTAAAGAGTTGTTTAGGATAACCAATAATAGCTACAAGTTCATCCAGTTAAATGGTAGCAATTTGGTGAATTGAATCACCAAGACATCCACCATATTTAGATATCTTAAAGGTAAGCAACTTGGGTGCAAAAGGTTCATTAGTTGAAATTTAGTTTTTTTCATTTATTAAAGTGCACCATATTAGTTTAAATATTGTAATAAATGGATTACTTTTAAAAAGCTTCAAGAGAGTGTAAAGATAATTTTATTTTAAGGTTATTACCTGCACATTAAAATAGGAGTTAGATATATTCCTATTATTTAGTTAAAACAAAGAAGACTACATTAAGTTGTAGATATTAATAGTGCATAATTTAAGATTCATTAGAAGGAGTGATAAGGTGAGATTATTGCACTATTCTAACTATTATTGGTAGATTAAAATTAGGATCATTATCTATGCTTTATGTTGTTCACCTTAAGTTCCTTAATGTGCATTAAAATTTTATCAAAGGAGAATGTAGTGCACAAAATATGTTAAGTGAAAGCACGAGATTCCGGGCGAAGGAAAAACTAATTGCGATGAATTCAGATCAAATACGCTTAAATCCTAGAAATGTAAAAAGCATAAAATGAGAGAGACGCATTGAAATGAGATACAAGCAAATGGAGAAAACACAGCCCTTTCATTAAACTTTCTTGATCTCTGTTACAAAGACGCCTCCTCCCTTTTCAGGGGCTAGGAGAGTTAAAAGAATTTGATTACAATCGAGACTTAAGGTTCCTCTTTTCGCGTGCCCACACTTGAAATGGGCGGGCCAAGATGATTCCGCCGCTGATGTTGATGAGTCCTTAACCTCTGCTGATCCTCCTACGAACAAAGAAACAATAAATATGTCAGTAGAACCTGCTGCCAATAAGAAGTGTTTGTTCTCTAAAATCGCCAAAAGATGCATGTAAACATTTGTCTGAAACAGTGAGTAAAGTGAGTCCAAATGGCCTGAAAACATGATAGAAGATAGAAAATATTACTAGAAGGCCATTGCCACTGAAATAGTCGGCCAATCTGCCTTCACCTGGAATTCGTCCCTGGGCAGGACGAATTCTGACTGTAATTCGTCCCTGGGTGGGACGAATTCTTCTGTGTTCGAAAAGTCAACCTGATGATGCTCCAATGTCGATTCCCGAGACCTCCAAAACACTTGCAAACAGAGGGGTTATGTAATTGGGGCCATTTTGGGACGACCCAGATGGTCGGATTCTCCCAATTTGGCCTCTATCGTCAAGAATTTGATATCGCCACCTGCAAGTTAGTGAGACAACAAAGCGACACAAAGCATGATAAAACTTGATCAAAAGGTTATGAAATTGAAGCTATGAGTTAACCGAATAGAATAACACAATATACAATAGGAAACAATAATCTAGAATGCTTTAAAACTTAGAAATTGTTGGTGTGCCCAAGTGGGCCTCCCACCGTTGGCACTTGATTCCGACGCCAATCCACTAGGGATGGGCCCAAAACCTCTTAGGATTGGGATGTCTACGAATTGGTGGTGTAAGGTGGTCAAATGTTGGATTTGGGTTGGATGCACGCTTCCAAAAGCCACCCAATAACCTTCCTTGCAAAAGAGATTAGTGGATGTGAGAAGGTGAACCGAAAGGATGCAAGTGGGTATTCAATTGGACAACACTTCATTGCTTGAAATCGCCTCCAATCCTGCATGTTTTGGGTGAGAAAATTCCCACCTTTTATAGACCCATGGGGTCTCTTTTGAGAGGGAAGCATAAGCGCCATGTGTTGGTCATAGGTGCCATGTGGCGGTCTTGTCTTCCCATGAGGGAGGAGATTCCTCCATGACTTGGGCTTTCATAACTGCCCTTGTGACAGTCCTCTAATGACCTATCTGTCCACCCACACACGTGTGCGAGGCAGGAGTCATCAACTGACTGTCCTGGGCTTCCACTTGGCACCATTCTTCTTTTTGCCCGTTAAACTCAGAATTCGTCCCTACCAGAGATGATTTCAGAATTCGTCCCTGGGTGAGACGAATTCCCGTTAGTATTCGTCCCTGGGTGAGACGAATACTGAGCAAAGTGTCTAAATGTACCAAATTGCTTCTTGACCTTACAAAATTGCTATGAAAGTGGTTAGGACCAATGTTTGACCTCTTAGGGCTACCCCGGGGGCTGTGTTTGTCAAAGTGATCAGTGTTTGCAGTCACATAATCGGATTGGTGCTGTTTTGGTGTCTACAAATGCCCCTTTTTGGGATGCGTTGTGCATAGTGCAGTGTCGAGCAAAAATAGATAACCAAAGCACTAATGATTAGGGTTTCTTGGTAACCTAACCAAATCTTAATGCCCCAAGCATGGAAAGGGCATGCATTCTTGAATCCTTGCTTCTGACGAGCTAAGGAGTTTGATTTCAAGTGTTAACCTATTTTGGTGAGGTGTGACTTGAGCTTGGACATTGATCAGTCATGATTAGGCAAAGGGCGCAACCTTTTATCCTCAGGGGAACCTTGTGTTCATGATTCATGAAATTCCAAGTGTTTTATTGATTTGATTGTTGCTTTTTTACTGCCCCAAGCAGGAGTGTGATTGTCTTTGTCAATGATTCTTTGAATGCATGTCGTTTTCCTTAATTGGGTGTGTGATTGTTGATTGGTAACTAGGTGTGACTACCCCCTCAAGCGACAAATCGATGAGGGAATGACCTTCGTGAGCAAAGCGACGAGTCGCTTGACCCAAGATGACTTGTGCAAGGGTTCCTTTAGAGTGTTTACCGTTAAGCGTGTGCAATTTTTCCAACATTTGGACCTATTTTTGGTGGGTGTTAACCCTTTTGGTGATGCCATAATGGGGTGAAATTCTCGAAAACCCATCTTCCTGTGGAGTAGTCCGGCTATGGTAGCCTTCTTGGGGAAGTAGGAGAGTGATAATTTGAATCCTGACATCAAATTTATTTGCCCAGAGGTTAATTGCAAGAGCACTTGTGTCTGGCAATGCTTATTGCTATTTGTTTGTGTTGCATTTTTTATTGTTTTTGTTGTTTTTTTTTTTTTTTTTTGTGACGCATTTGGGGATTAAATTGTCGTAATCCGTCTTCTCGTGGAGTTTTCCGGCTATGGTATCCTTCTTAGGGAGTAGGATAATGATAATTTTGTGATCCCAATGTCTATTTTGTATGCCAAAGATGTCAGGTGCAGTAGCACTCCTATCGGGCAAATTTATTGTCTGTTTTTAGTGTGATCATTTTTTTGATGTTTTTGAAGTTCTGGCCTGAATTCGTCCCTGGGTGGGATGAATTCCAGCTAGAGAATTTTTTACCTGGGTGTGATGAGCACTAACCAGAGCACTCGTCCCAGTTAAGGATGAATTCCAGCTCAAAAGGCCTATTTAAGGGCCAAAACTTGCATTTGGGCTCATTTGTGTCATTTTTTTCTTGCGATTTTGGAGCTCTGGGAGGAGAAGGTTATTCTGCGAAGCGAAGCGCTGCTGGAATTCTCTCTGCCATCACGAGTGCACAAACTAGTTTGAGCAGCGGAGCTGAAGCGAAACCTGTAAGTGTCTTCTAGAGCTTATTTTTTTTAAAATTTGCATTTGTTTTATTGAATTGTTTTTTTGTTTTGTGATTATGTTTTTTTTTTAAATGTGTTTTTAAACTTAAACCCTGAAACTGGATTGAAGACAACTAAGACTTATTGTACAATTACACGTAATGTAAGACCTAGGCAAAGAATTTTTCTTATGACTAAACCCTAGGATAACGGAACGTAAACCCTAAGACGTATATTTTTTTGTGTTTTTGAATTTCTTTTTATTCTGTTTTTGAATTAATCAGTTAAGATTAGAAATCTTGGAACTGAAGATTTGTTCTTGTTTTGTTTATTTGAATTTTTGCTCTTGTTTTTGCTGTACAATTTTTTTCCATGATTTTTAATTTCTTTGTTGAATTGTTTTCTTTTGCAGGTTAGGAGCCGGTACCGTGTACCTACCACCTTTACTGAGGCGCGGGGTGCACTGACTAATGATGATTGGGAATGGCTTGATGCCCTTAGGCTCAAGCAGGTGTCTCGACTAGAGCCTGTGGTCCTGGATCAGGCCTATCTGATGGCCCTGATCAAACTTTGGGATCCGCAGACCAACACGTTCCATCTTTCGACAGGGGAGATGACTATGACTTTGGAGGATGTCTATCGGTTGCTTCGGATTTTGATAGATGGACTGCCTAATAGGACATCACCGCGTGATTAGCGAACTGCTGTACTTACGAGATGCTTTGGGCATGGGGAGCGGCTGGGTGTAGCGAACCCAGTGGAGATAGCCGAGGTGGACTGCCAGGCTGGTGGGATTTTTGTTGGCTGGTGGCAGGAGAGGGGGGTGTTAGGAGTGAGGCATGCATTCTTGATGGGCCTTATTTCTAACATGCTTCTACCTGATTCATCAGGTGCGAGGTTCCCATGGAACCTGCTGGATTTGGTATGGAAGTTGGTAGAGTGCCCAATAGAGGCACCACTGATTTTGAGGTGGGGACAGACATTGTTGGCACAGCTCTACGGGGAGCTGTATGGGGTCCGCTGTCTGCAGTGGAAGGGGGTCAATTGTAGCTATCTACTGTAGTGCTGGGGTTGGCAACACATAGCAGTGGAGAGGCCGACTAGGTTAGCGTGGACGACTCGAGCGACGATGGATGACACGGAGATAGGCTATGTAGTTTTGTGGCGACGGTCTGCAGAGCAAGGGCAGAGTCGACGATGGGCAGGCACTGTAGAGCACTATACTGATGCCTTCTCTTGGCTCACTCTAGGGGATGTGGTTTGGCATCCTTATTGGGACTGTCCAGCCTGGTCAGAGACTGGATAGTGGCTCTGACATGTACATAAGGAGCGGTGGTTGATCGGGCAGCACGGGACCGAGCATGAGTTCTTTTCGTACAACCAGGTTACATGACAATTTGGGGTGTGCCAGGCGTTTCCTGGTGAGCCCGTGGTCTATCGACGATGGGGATATGAGAGGGATCTAGATCCACCAGTCATCATGCCATTGGGCGAGGAGTCAGATGCAGTGATTGATGTCCCAGACATAGATGATGTTGGGACTACCATTGAGTATGACTCGTGGTGGGTGCTATGACGATGGAGAGGGGAGGGGCCACTAGGGCGTGCAGAGGCAGCAATGGAGGGTGCTGAGGTAGCAAGGGATGATTGGGGAGGTCCGTTGGATGATGCGGACATGGTGGATGTGGGGGATGAGGGTGTAGAGGTGGGAGCTCCAAATCAGTTGGACATGCAGGACCTGGAGGGGCAATGGGAGCCAGAGCAGGTCGCTATTCCAGAGGGTCCTATACTTCAAGCGGATACAGAGGAGATGGATTCTAGGGTAGGCACTAAGATTGCATGATTGATAGAGCTACTTTGGGTGCAGGATCTAGAGCTGGGGGATGCGTTGTGGGAGAGGGATCTCCTGCGGGCTCAGCTAGCAGAGCGAGATAGGGTTTTGGCACAGCGTGATGATGCGGTGTCATACTACCATCGACGAGAGGCAGAGTGGTGTCGGCATCGGATAGACTTGGAGAGGGAGGTCATCCACCTTGGTGGGCGGCTACCTGAGCCCTCGGTCAGTGGATCCTCATGGCGGATTAGGGATAGTGCGACTGAGCAATCAGCATCATCTCATCGTCGATGATTAGATGAGGGAGGCGGTAGTAGGCATGATGCGAGGGCTGGCAGTAGCCGCCCTGTAGGGTCCCATAGGACCCATACCATGGGGGGTAGTTCTCGTCGCACCAATCCTATGTTCTCATGGGTGGACACCTTAGGTGTGGTTTTTGGGTATGATTGTGGGGTCTGAGGACCAGTTTTGTAGCCTCCGGGCATTTTTTTGACGATATATATATATATATATATATATATATATATATATCGGTTTTATTTGATTTTATACATGTGATGTTTGATTTTTGTTATGCATGATGGCTAATGACTATTGATGTATGTATGTTTATTTTGATGAATGCAAATGTATTTGATTTTATGTGATATGCAAAGTGAAATTTTGAATAAAATTTGTGGTGATTGGTTATGGCACCATAGGCTCTTTAAGACGCTCTTTATTTCGCTTTTAGGCGATTGTTATGATGTATGACTCTGTGTACATGTGGTTTTTCTTTTTGTATTTTTTTTTTGATGGTATTGTAAGGGTGAAAAGTAGCGCAGTTGGTTTAGAAATGTAGCTAAGGTTTTCTGAGACTCAGACAGTTTTAACTTACTAGCCACGACTATACTTTATCTTACAAGACTTTTGAACAAGGTATGAATCAGACCTATTTTTGACCAAGATATTTCACATCCCTGTGTGTCCAATTGAGTTCATTATTGTGGTATTCATCAGGATACCTCAAGTTCCAGATGGGCTTTCAACCGAACCTGTACTGAGGATCACCTAATTAGCTCCACTAACTCCTTTGTTGTATTCAGTTAGATTAATCTGCGGTGTTATCCAGGATACCATACGCTAGCTCATCCACATGCAAACATTGATCTACTCACAAGTTAATGTGATAGATATATCGTCATGCGAGAAGTTTACCGCCAGTGACTGATAGGCTATCAACCAAACCGGTACTGAGGCTTACCTCATGACCTTTTAGAATGCTCGAGAGTTCCAGGGATTCAAGTTCAACTCCCTTCTTTTCTTCAATTGTATTGGGATACTTGCTCGTTTGTAGTGATAAGATCACTGTTTATTTTGATTTGTTTTTCTTTTGAGCAAGGGATTGGAGATATGGAGCGACGAAAATCACGATTGCTTGTGCCTTTTGATGTGTGCACTATAAGATGTCAAGTATTTGATTTTTGACATTTTGCAAATTTTTGATGTTTTGCAATTATTGAGAACTAGGGATTCTTAAGGAATTGGGTAGGGAGGATGCTTGTCCTTTTGCCAACTCTCAGCATTCTTGGGGTCATTCGCATAGGGGGATGAGCAAGATAACTGTTTCGCTTATGGTGACCTGGATTACTGTGCAGGTTTCATCCTTCTTTCACACAACTTGGGAATTTTTATGTGTTTTAATTTGTGTTGGGATGTTACATAACAAGGTGTATTTCAAGTATGACTCTACCGTCATAAAATATGTTTGACTCGGTAATTTACATAGCTAAAGAGCAAAATGATGGCTGAATCATGAAAACTCTTGATACATTAGAAGACCACTGACTCTAGTGTGGTAAAAGCAATGCATGGTGTTTTTGTTGTTTTTGTAAAATGGAACAGTGTGGAACAAGATGGACTAGTAGAGCAATTACAGCCTATGGTGCCTTTGACCTATACGACCATAAATATGCAATGTATGGATGCAATTCTTAATGCAGCTACATATTTTTGTGTTTTTAATGGATTGATTTTTGTGAATATGCATATGAGGTGCGAGAATATTTCTCGATTGATGAATTTGAGTATGCCTAGAAATGAGATGGAAATTTTTGTTGTTTTTTGATTATTTTTTATTTTTGACCAAGATATTGTGATAACCCTTGGAGCTTTTTGGGTGACCAAGTGATTGCGATAATCCTTGGAGCTTTTTTGGGTGACCAAGAGATTGCGATAATCCCTGGAGCTTTTTTGGGGTGACCAAGTGATTGCGATAATCCTTGGAGCTTTTTTGGGTGACCAAGAGATTGCGATAATCCTTGGAGCTTTTTGGGGTGACCAAGTGATTGCGATAATCCTTGGAGCTTTTTGGGTGACCAAGTGTTTGCGATAATCCTTGGAGCTTTTTGGTGACCAAGTGATTGCGATAATCCTTGGGGCATTTTAGGTTTTGACCAAGTGATTGTGATAATCCTTGGGGATTTTTGGTGACCAAGTGATTGCGATAATCCTTGGGGCATTTTGGGTGACCAAGTGATTGCGATAATCCTTGGAGCTTTTTGGGTGACCAAGTGATTGCGATAATCCTTGGAGCTTTTTGGGTGACCAAGTGATTACGATAATCCTTGGAGATTTTTGGGTGACCAAGTGATTGCGATAATCCTTGGAGCTTTTTGGGTGACCAAGTGATTGCAATAATCCTTGGGGATTTTTGGGGTGACCAAGTGATTACGATAATCCTTGGAGCTTTTTGGGTGACCAAGTGATTCCGATAATCCTTGGAGCTTTTGGGGTGACCAAGAGATTGCGATAATCCTTGGAGCTTTTTGGGTGACCAAGTGATTACGATAATCCTTGGAGCTTTTGGGTTGACCAAGTGATTGCGATAATCCTTGGAGCTTTTTGGGGTGACCAAGTGATTGCGATAATCCTTGGAGCTTTTTGGGTGACCAAGTGATTGCGATAATCCTTGGAGCTTTTTTGGGTGACCAAGTGATTGCGATAATCCTTGGAGCTTTTGGGTTGACCAAGTGATTGCGATAATCCTTGGAGCTTTTTGGGGTGACCAAGTGATTGCGATAATCCTTGGATCTTTTTGGGGTGACCAAGTGATTACGATAATCCTTGGAGCTTTTTTGGGTGACCAAGTGATTGCGATAATTCTTGGAGCTTTTGGGGTGACCAAGTGATTATGATAATCCTTGGAGCTTTTTGGGGTGACCAAGTGATTACGATAATCCTTGGAGCTTTTTTGGGTGACCAAGTGATTGCGATAATCCTTGGAGCTTTTTGGGGTGACCAAGTGATTGCGATAATCCTTGGAGCTTTTTTGGGTGACCAAGTGATTACGATAATCCTTGGAGCTTTTTGGGGTGACCAAGTGATTGCGATAATCCTTGGAGATTTATTTTTTGGGTGACCAAGTGATTGCGATAATCCTTGGAGCTTTTTGGGGTGACCAAGTGATTGCGATAATCCTTGGAGCTTTTTTTGGGTGACCAAGTGATTGCAATAATCCTTGGATATTTTTGGGGTGACCAAGTGATTGCGATAATCCTTGGAGCTTTTCGGGGTGACCAAGCGATTGCGATAATCCTTGGAGATTTTTGTTTGGATTATGGCTCTTCAGGAGATAGAGGTACCCCCAGCTTGATGGTCTTTCCACTCCAGATATGGATCTAGAGGTATGGGCACGAATGGATTGGCCCTATGCACAGATAGGCGGATAGGGTCCGACCTCGGCACTGATGTCATGATAGGGTCTCATGGTGGATGGTGCTCATCTTTAATTTGGAGCCATGGATCCAACACTTGGTCCCACCTTGCTGGGTCTACCCACCATTCATGCCCTAACCTTATACCTATTTGTCCCATTAGATCTTCATGAGTTAAAGGGCGATTATTCTATTGCGCATGTCTGAGATAGATCATCTCAGTCTCATCTTCTGAATCACTTTCGAAGATCCAAAAATGTTTAGTCTCTTCAGCAGTTGTCACTTGTGACATTGAGGGTTCTCCTTGTTCCAGTAAGTTAATCTGGTCCCATTGTGGTTGTTCCACTCTTGGTGGAGGGACCTGATTCTCTTGACACTGTATTGACTCAACTGGAATTTCTAAGGGGAACAGCTTCAAAAATATGTCTGGACACCGTTGATGTTTTCTTTGAGGATTAGTGTCCGAAATTTCACCTCTCTCTAGTAAAGGAGAGGGATTACTACTGTTGCCAAGGGTGTTTGTTGACCACGGAAGGTAATCTCCCAATGTATATTCTGTATTTAGGTTGGCATAAGGATCTGGTGCCAATCCCCCCTTGTCGCCTATTTCTAGGCCTTGCATATTTTTTACCAAGATGTCTAAGGGCAGGGGGTGGTTGAACCCTACTCCTGACTTATCATATGGCATCTGATATCTTGGTTGGCAAAGGACCCGCATCCCTTGCTCATATCTGCATAGCCCGTATCCATGCCAATTGCATTGGCCAAGATATTTTAGGGCAAAGTTTGGGTTTGACAAATAGTTGATGTTTTCAACAAAAGTCTCTTCATCTACTTCCTTTTGTTTGCATGGTTCAAGACCATGATCAAGGCCCCCATACACAAAATTTGTCTAGTTTGGTGAGTAGCCTAGAGGAACAATTGTCCCTATGGTAAGGTGAGGTCTTCCCATGTCCTGTACTGACTCCAATGCGGGGGTTGCCACAAAATTTTGTACTAAATACTCCCCCAGGCCCGTACTGGCCATTTCAACAGTGATTGTTGATGATTGGGTGGGAGGAAAAGGGAGTCCTTCCTGAGTCCATTCCATGTTTGGCATTTTAGGAGTCTCTGCTTCTACTATGTGAGGTGTTTCTTCTGTTGATACCGTTTAAATGGTGGTAAACCCCTTTTCTAAGGGCTGAGCTTCTTCCATGATCTGTTTTCCCTTGTCCTTCTATTTGGCTATGACAGGTGGCGTTGATAATGAATGAGCAGATGATGAAGGCTCACCTGGCTGGGATTTTGTTGATTTGGTCACCAGTGGTGCCTGCGGTATTGGACCCTATTTAGATGGATTTAACTGGAAATCCAAATGTGTTGAAGGGAGGGTCGATTGAGGCATGAATTGTACCACATTACAATACTTGAAGGGCTCTAATTCCATTGGGACTACGTATATTTCTCCTTAAAAAGCATACTTTAAGCACTGGTGAGCGATCGAAGGGACACACTTCATGTCCCTGATCCAAGGCCGCCCTAGCAGTATATTATATGCCATCTCGCCTTCCAACACATGGCACAAGGTAGGTATTGTCTTTTGTCCTGCCTGGACAGGAAGAACAACTGTGTCGACTGTCGAGCATATTGCATCATTGAAAGCTCACAGTGTGTACATGGAGGCTGTGATGTGAGAGGCTGGCAGCTTCAAATGTTTTAAGGCTGCAGTGGTAATGATGTTACTGTACGAGCCAGTATCTACCAACACTCTCTTGTACGGGATCCCTTTGACCCACGTGATAACATGCAGGGGTAGATCTGCCATGTCATTCGATATTGTTTTGACTTCATCTTCTCTGAAGGTGATGACTGGCTTCGTACATCGTTTCAAATGTCCATAAGAGCTTCCCTATGGGGTGCTGACTGTTGAATAAGATCGTAAATGGATAGCCTAGCCGATGTGGTCTGCAAACTCTGCATGAGTTTGGTCCGTATCGTGACCTCGGGTCTAGGCGGAGGCAACTGCGTTGGGCGTTGTTGAGGCTGCGATGTTTTCAGAACTTCCCTCGTAGCTACCTCAGGGGCAACTGCTGGGTACTTTTTGTTCCTTGTCACTATACTAATCATTCCCACAAATCCTTGCATGGGAAGATTCTGTCGCACCTCGTTAATCTGGAGAGGTTTTTCTTGTGCTTTGTGGGCAGGCAAAGGGTCCTTGAATATCCCCATTTGTTGATTATTTGGCGCTATGGGGTTGTCCACGGCCAATGTTCTATTGTCGATCAAATCTTGGATTAATTCTTTGAATTTCCAGCATCCATTCAAGTCGTGTCCTCTACGCCTATGGAATCTACAATACAATTCCTCTCTGTATCCCCTAGGCTTAGGAGCGTTAGGGTCTATAGTTTGGATTTCTGGCAGAGTGACTAAATTTGCCGCTGACAAGCGATCAAATAGGGAGTCCCTAGACTCCGTGTAAGGGGTGAATTGTCGCCTAGGGCGACGCTGCTGATTCTGCTCCTGTATTCTATTATCTCTTTCATAACCAGGAGGCACTGCCTGGTAATTAGCCTTTTGAGGCTGCATTTCTTGCACAGGCATGGGAACATTTATCGCAATTTGGTTAACCGTAGCATGTTATGGTTGCATTGTCCCGGTCTTAGTGGTTTTATTCCACTCTTTCTTTTTAGGCTTGGCAATTGCACCTTCGCTTATTTTGATCTCTTCTATAACTCAGGCTTGCGCCAAAGCTTCTTCTAAGCTAGCGTATTGTTGTAGCTACAATAGCCCAGAGATCAATTTCAAGCAACTTTTTGCAAACATCTGTGTGAGATCAGACATAGGGGGACGGTAGGGTAACTTAGAAAGCAAAGCTCTCCATCGGTTCCCATATGCTGCCATTGTTTATTCCTCAAATTTCCTGAGGCTAGCTAGATCACTCAGTGATGCCTTCTTCCTTGTGTTGAAGGCAAAGCATTCAAGAAATGCATCTACTAATTGATCTAGGTTGATTATGCTGTGTTTGGGTAATTGCGTGAACCAATCCGAGGTAGGGCCTACGAATGTGGTTATGAATGTCCTAAGAAACAATGCGTCATTATCTTGGATACCAAAGCATTGACTTAGGAACCTTGTGACATGTTCTTGTGCATCCTCTTCACCTTTAAATATTGCCAATTGAGGCAACTTGAAGTGTTCGGGGTAAAGAGGTGTTGGCACTGAGGGATGCACTGGATGACTGCAGAGTTGACGTAACGTGGACTTCTGATGCCCAGAATTTTTTGTCTCTATAGACTCCAAATGCTCTAATAGCGCTTTGTATGCATTTGAAGATTTTATTTCTTCCTCTTTTGTTTGCTCTCGTTGTGCGTTATGGAAGACTGGAGGCCTATGGAGGGGTGGTCGATTGGCAGCCCTCCCACCTTGATGGGGTGTTTCGGCCCATTCTATTTCTGGTTCGTACTCCTCATAAAATTTTTGAGGAGTCTCTAGGCGAGACCTATGACCCTGATCGAATCCCTGCTGAGGGTACCCATCATTGTTTCGGGGAGTGGCCTCCCTCTCGGGTCTATAAGGTCTCAGAGGCAAAGCTTGACGAGGTCGTGGAGACCTGTCCTGCACCAACGGATTATGCCTCTCATATTGTTTGGATCTTTGGGCATGAGGGGTTGGACCCCTCTCAGGTATTTCATAGCATAACTCATCCGCTTCGTGTTGCATGCACTCTCTATCCAAGTGGTGTCGATACTCTATCTCCTGATGACTTTGTTTAAGCCGCATGATTTGGGCTTGACGGGTGGCATGTATGGCGACTATCGGGTCAATTTGGTCTACCCTATTTTTCTCAGGAGGTTGGAATGTTTCTCCTATGTGTTTGTCTCGATGTTGATGATCTAAAATTTCAATGGGTCGCTTCCCTCTGTCGAGGTAGGAGACATTTACTCGAGGCTCTGGCCTCGATGTATGATCATGATACCTAGCAAGTGTGGAAACGCAAGGTTCCCACATTGTTTTTTGTCCTCTAGGAATGTGATGGCTTTCCTCGTACTCACTTTCATGGGTTTGGAAGGGGCGGGTGGAGTTAGCTCGCCCTGTGTAAGGAGCCCTACACTCTGGATTTTGTCTTTTTGTCCTGATGGGAGGTAAAGAAGGGACACCATATCCATGTTGTCCCTCCAAATGGATAGTGTGCCTCTCTAGCACTTCATCGTGTTGTGGCCACTCATGTCTAACCTCAAGAGGCAATTCTCTATTTACATCAAGATCTACCTGTAAAGCATCTTCCTGAAAGGGGCTGTTTTGAATGGGCATACCCCACCGAGGATTCTGACATGGATTATTTTGTAGGCCAGACCGATAAGGCGGTATGACCAAGTCTTTGGTATTGTAACGGTGACTTGTGCCTCCTTGGATATTCCCCACAACATCCGCCCGTGATTGGGCTTCTCTACGGGTGAGCACCATGACGTCTCTCTAAAAACCCTAAAAATTAAAATGAGTCAGATGGGGCCCAAAATTGGCGTGTGCATCCCTCTTATAGTAGATAAGACAAAAATGAATTTTCAAGTCCAAAATATAAATACATTAGGATATATTGACATCCAAACAGCTCAAAAAGTGCAAAAAATTGGGCACGCAATTTTAAAACCTAATTTTGGGGCACTAGATGATGGAATTTGGCCCCAAAAACTGACTTTTCTGGGCAAATAAGATTCAAAGGAATCATATTTGTTTAAAATTATCCCAACTAACTCCCTGTAAAATTTCAAGTCAATCGGAGCTACGGTTGAGAAGTTATGGCCCCGGCAAGATGCACTAAAATTTAGGAAAAAAAGTAAAATTTCCTAAATTTCGTTGGATGCTCCCGCATCACTTATAGGCACATTTGGGGTGATTTTGGGTTGACCAAAGGGTTCATGGACACCTTTGGGGCATTTTGGAGTGACCAAGCGATTACGGGAATCCTTGGAGCTTTTGGAGAAAATGACAAAATGCGTAGACTTTTATCTTTTGTTTATGATTTTTCTTTTTGTTACACTAAGCAGAAATGAATACACACATACACAAACTATGATTATCTCTTTTAAGGGTTTAAATAGTGTGTCCTAAACTGGTTTAGTGCATTTTGATGTTTTGTTTTGTTTTTGCAAGTTTTGAAGAATGTTTAAATGCATTATGACGGCTCATATAACTCCCAAAATGGTCGCCCCTTCAATATACCAACCAGACCGTTATACCAACCTCTCTATATACCCGCCCTTATGAGAGGGAGACTATAGGTACATGAGAGCAGAAGGTACGTGGTACGTATGCGATACGAAAGGGGGATTGTCCTGTTAATGACACCTACCATAGAAGACTTATCCTCGCGTGCATGGGAATCACCCCAGCAGCACTCGGTCAGATTTCATAAGGATTTACGCCTAACAACAGTGACAATCGGGTAAATGGATGCAAAGCTAAGCCAAGGTGGTGATGAACCCACCGTTGGTCTTGCTCAAGGGCTAGGGTCTTACGACCAGCTCCTTGGTTAAAAGTTATTGCGTGAAGTGTGTGGGATTCATTTTATTTAGCGAAAATGAAACAAGCATAAATGAATTTCCCTAAGCATGCAGGATAAAATGAAAAAAATCAAAGGAACAGAAACAGAAACATAAAATTTAACAGAGATTATAAAAATACCTACCTCTTCTCTGCCTGGATCGGTTGCTTCTAAATTTTTGCTCTGACAATCTACAAGAAGGAATTCATCCCTCTGTGAGATGAATTGTAGAAAAGAATTCATCCCTGCCAGAGATGAATTTGAATTCGTCTCAGGGTCAGACAAATTGCAGTAAAGAATTCATCACAGTCAGAGACGAATAGCAGTCTGCAACAAAAAATGTACCTGTCAAGCACAAAACACAAAAATTTAATCAGTTTCTATGATTTTAAAAACCAGGGAATAGGTCCCACCGTGATCTCCACTGAAAGCACGAGATTCCAGGTGAAGGAAACACTAATTGCGATGCATTCAAATCAAATACGCTTAAATCCTAGAAATGTAAAAAGCATGAAATGAGAGAGACGCATTGAAATGAGATACAAGCAAATGGAGAAAACACAACCCTTTCATTAAACTTTATTGATCTCTGTTACAAAGACGCATCCTCCCTTTTCAGGGGCTAGGAGCGTTAAAAGAATTTGATTACAATCGAGACTTAAGGTTCCTCTTTTCGCGTGCCCACACTTGAAATGGGCAGGCCAAGATGATGCCGCCACTGATGTTGATGAGTCATTAACCTCTACTGCTCCTCCTGCGAACAAAGAAACAATAAATATGTCAGTAGCACCTGCTACAAATAAGAAGTGTTTGTTCTCTAAAATCGCCAAAAGATGCATGTAAACATTTGTTTGAAACAGTAAGTAAAATGAGTCCAAATGGCCTCTATCCTCGAGAATTTGATATCGCCACCTGTAAGTTAGTGAGACAACAAAGCGACACAAAGCATGATAAAACATGATCAAAAGGTTATGAAATTGAAGCTATGAGTTAACCGAACAGAATAACACAATATGCAACAGGAAACAATAATCTAGAATGCTTTAAAACTTAGAAAGTGTGGGGGTGCCCAAGTGGGCCTCCCACCGTTGGCACTTGATTCCGGCGCCAATCCACTAGGGATGGGCCCAAAACCTCTTAGGATTGGGATGTCTACGAATTGGTGGTGTAAGGTGGTCAAATGTTAGATTTGGGTTGGATGCACGCTTCCAAAAGCCACCCAATAACCTCCCTTGCAAAAGAGATTAGTGGATGTGAGAAGGTGAACCGAAAGGATGCAAGTGGGTATTCAATCGGACAGCACTTCGTTGCTTGAAATCACCTCCAATCCTGCATGTTTTGGGTGAGAAAACTCCCACCTTTTATAGACCCATGGGGTCTCTTTTGAGAGGGAAGCATAAGCGCCATGTGTTGGTCATAGGTGCCATGTGGCGATCTTGTCTTCCCATGAGGGAGGAGAGTCCTCCATGACTTGGGCTTTCATAACTGCCCTTGTGACAGTCCTCTAATGGCCTATCTATCCACCCACACACGCGTGCGAGGCAGGAGTCATCAATTGAATGTCTTGGGCTGCCACTTGGCACCATTCTTCTTTTTGACCGTTAAACTTAGAATTCGTCCCTACCAGAGACGATTTCAGAATTCGTCCCTGGGTGAGACAAATTCTAATTAGTATTCATCCCTGGGTGAGATGAATACTGAGCAAAGTGTCTAAATGTACCAAATTGCTTCCTGACCTTACAAAATTGCTATGAAAGTGGTTAGGACCACTGTTTAACCTCTGAGGGTTGCCCTGGGGGCTGTGTTTGTCAAAGCGATCAGTGTTTGCAGTCACATAATCGGATTGGTGCTGTTTTGGTGTCTACAAGTAAGCATTAAATATCTAGAGACACTATTTATATCTAAACCAACAACATTTTGTGGTAAGGTGAAGCCACCAAAAGAGCAATAGTACCTCCATAGATTGGAGAAGAAAATTTGCTCATCATAAAAGCAAGAAGAGCTTTACAAAGAGACCATAGAAGTCTCAAACTTCGGTGCATTTCAAGGTGACTTATCTACATCATTGCACCCTACTCTATGTAGAAATAAAGTGCATGAACCAAAGTGTCTAAGGACACTATTATAGTGAGCCCATTATAGTATACAAGGGGCCACACCATGTTTTAACCATCATAGTGGGCAACTTACACATTCTAGAGAAGGAACTTCGATAGAAAAGAATATAGTAATCCTAGGGCTTGATACCCTTCCATTAGAGGTATCTCTAGATACCCAATATAATATCAACCAAATCGAATCAATGCCTACAAAAGTGCACAACAACAAACTTGCATCGGTTCAAAACATCTACATAAGACTGTGAAGTTACAACAAGAACAAATGACAATAATAAGGCTACCTTACATATGTGTAAAATCAAAGTTCAAGGAGGAATATTACCATTGGAATTTACCTAAGCCTACATAGAAAAATATCATAAGAAGTAAGTAATCATTCAACATATCAAGTTCCATTGCCACCGAGGAAGAGCCATCACCATAGGAGAGACACCTTACATTGGAAACAAGTTGGATGCATGTTGTAAAATCCTAGATACAACTTGCAAAGGCATCAAGATAATAGGTGAAGCATTTGATAGTGTGAGTGCATGTAAAGGAATGCTTCCACTTGTCCTAACAACATAAAGCATCTTGTGCCACTTGGAATAGAAGAAGGTAAAGATAACAACATTCACTAATACTTGCAAGATTCTTCAATGAGCTCTCAAAGGAGTAATGGTTATCATCATTTCTTCATCACTCAAGAAGAGATCATCTTTAATGCTCAAAAAATATTTAATACTTATTACAATGTGGAGTAACAGCTTGCAGAACCATTTATAGTGTTACCTAAGTGAAGGATATAAGGCATTGAGCAACATTGATTACCACTTGATACCTATTCCAATATCACGAGTTTATTAATAGCTATCACAAGAAGACTATGTAGTGAAGTAATAGCACTAAGTAAAGTGAAGCATCACAATCAAGTTTAAAGCACTACAACATTATCATCGATGTTGTTCAAGGAGTGAAGACCAAAAATGAAATAAAGCATTGAATGCTCAAGAAGAAAGTAGTGCCATTGAAAGAGTGAAGAACAATGGGAAAATAGAGCATTGAATGCTCAAGTTGAGAAGGGAAGACGACTACCATTTAAGAGGAGAAGATCAACATAAATTTAGAAGCTCATTCATCATATGTTGAAGAGAAGTAAAAGTTCTATATCGTTTAATAGGTACTTTCCTCCAATGAGGAGTTATAAGGTGTTAAGTATAAGGTTGATTATTATTTCATTAAAACAACAACCTTAAGAAGCAAGGAAGCAATTTTAGAAGATATTATAAAATTGCTTATATTTAAACATTGAGATATTTGTAAATAACCAAGTAGGAGATATAAGGTTGTCAACCTTGGTAAATTGAAATATTAATTTGCAAATACTATTATTATTTTCTAACATTCCAAATTAGGGAGTTATAAGGTATACTACATCAAACATAGATTATTGGAATTTAGAAATATTAATCTATTGGATATTAAGGGCTATAAAAGGAAGTTCATCATTTACTTAATAAAGTTGGAATTATTTACTTAAACTTATCTCATACTCATCCTAAAGGGATAAAATAGATCCAACCATAGAGAACTTCAAATTATAAGTGCATAGTTCATTAGGAGAGATAAGATGGAGTAGGAGTTCATTACAATTATTTATAAAACATTACAAAATCAACCCAATAGGTGAACTATTACTTACTAAAGCACTCTATTAAGCTTATAGCTTATTCTAAACCACTAGGGAAACATAAAGAGTCCTACAAAAGTAAATTGGGGATATATAAGGATCATCATGACAATAAGTAAATTCATCCTTACAAAATCTCAACTACTTAAAGGTCCAAATTACTCCTCATGGAAAAATAAAGTGAAGGCAATTCTAATAGTTGATAAGCTTTGGGAAATTGTTAAAGGAATAACTACTAAACCTAATTTAGGTGATACAAAAATTCTAAAGTTTTAAGAGAGTGATGCAAAATCATTAATTTGGACCTTTAAGGAACATCTACAGAAGCTTGGAAAACCCTAAAAGAAATTAAAGGGAAAAATAAAGCTACTATCTAAATCTTCAAACTCAATTACATTCCCTAAAAATGAACAGTAGTGAAAGTATAGAACTGTTCTTAAGGAAGGTAGCAAATATTAAAGGAAAATTATTAACCTTGGGAGAAGATGTTATTGATATATTTATTGTTCAAGTAACCTTGAGAGCTCTTCTAGACAACTACAAACATCTAGTTACATCATTACAAGTTCTAAGTAAACATATATCATTTGATGAGCTAGTTAACATTCTCCAAGAATATGAGGTGGAAAATACAATGAAGGATGACATGACTAACAATGAATTGGTTTCAAAAGAAACTTAAAAAAAAGTATTGTCTCACCATCAAAAGGATGATATTCCATGGAATAAAATATATTGTCATGTATGCAAGAAAAAAGGTCATAGCACTAATTACTGCAAGTTTAATCCTAGAAATTAGAGTCAAGAAAATCAAACAAAATATGGAAGCCAACCAAATAGGGTATTCCAACGAAGACAATATCAAACTCAAAACAATCCTTATTAGCAACAATTTCAACAACCATATAATTATCCTCAATTGGAATATCAAGGAGGAAATCAAAAGGGATACTTAGCTCAAAGGATTCAAATTTTTGAATAACTAGAAGATCCTATAGATAATCATGAAGTTAAAGTTCTCTCAGTAAAGATAGTTTTTTATAAAGCTAATAACTACTTGCTTAAATAAAACACATACAATAGAGAAGGAGAATTCAAACTCTAGTAACAAATCAAAGATCCATATTGAAGACTAAAGTCTTTAATACCCAAATAATGGAATACAAAGGGGTGCTAGAGTATATTACATCATTTGGGTCATGTAAATGTACCACCTTTGGCACATAATTAGAGTAGGAGTTTATTTTAGAGTAAAGTTAGTTAGTTACTTCAAGTATTGTAATAAATGCACAAGTGTCAATATGCAAGTTGTAAATGTGCATGTAGTCCACACATACATGAGTCTTAGGTAAAGTAAGGGCCAAGGAATCTATCTTTCTATATGAAGGCCTCATAGTGAATAGTTATTGTGAGTAGTTGTATGTAGTAGTAAGTATAGAGAGTGTGTGGTATAGTTTAATAGTATGGTATAATGTAGTCCTTTCATATCCTTTCATAGAGTGTTCATATCCTCCATTATGTAGCATTATACTATTTTTATCACTCTCATTAATGGTATATTTTAGAGTTATTTATAAATTTTCATCTAATTATTTTCCTACATATTATTGTGTCATTAGTTTATAGTTATCTTAGATTAATCATCTCATATCTTGTGGATGTACTACCTCCCGTCAAAAGCTAATAATAAGCAATGAAGTAGAAGCTTTAGCTATCAAATATGCCTCTACCTAGGTAGTAAGACAAAGTTACAAGAGGATAATCCTGGAATCAAATTCTCAAATGTTGGTAGGAGATTTCAATTGCATGAAGAACTTTGCTTTGAAGACATGGAGGTTGAGGATTCTTGTCACCCAAATTAAGAAATTATGGAGGAAATTAGATGATGTGATTCTAATTTATGTGAGTAGAGATCTAAATAAAGTGGCTGACTTTTTGGTTAAGATGGGTACTAAGAAGGAGTTAGGGGTTTAGTGACATAGTGACATGGCTTTTGAGAATGAGAGGATTAGGCAGGTTGGTGATCAAATCCAATGTTTAGCTAATTTGGACATCCATTGTAGAAATATGGTTTATGAGATTTGTCTCGAATGCAAATATTCTTTTATTGTTGTAAATAGGCAGACAACTCTTGTAGAAATATGGTTTAGGAGATTTGAGTACAATGTAGATCTTCTTTTACTGTTGTAAATAGGTATTCTTGTTGGCTAGGATTGGAAGGAATCTCATCCCAACACGTGAATGATATTTTTTAATATAAAATTCAAAAAACAAAAATTGTAAAATATACTTGAAACATAATAATAACAATATGGAATAATATGTATGGATGCTTGCTTGCAATTTACAGTGATTAAAATCAATTCCAACATGGAATATAATATTAAGTAGGTTGAGTGAGGGATAATCATTATTCTTTAATAATTGGAAAAATGAAAGTATAAAGTTTTATTTATCTTTGTGAAAGGCTAAGATATATGTTTGAATACAATGTTGATATAACTTGATTGAAATTTCAATTTTAAAATTAAAATAATTTTTTATATAAAATTTGTAATACAAATCTTCTTAAAATAATTATAAATTAAATTTAAAATAAAAAAACAAAAAAATATTAAATAAATAATTAAAATCCATATTAAAAGTTTAAATTAGTTTAATTACCAATTTCTTAAGACCTTCCAAGCATCCCTATCTTGATGGCCGTCTACGACCAACGTCTTCATGAGAGAGTAAAGAGCAAATTTATTAAGCATTCGATAGAATTACGCCTTCATTTGCTACCGTTTTATATTCTTCAAAGTATCTTTTGTCCGATTACTATGTTTGTTTTAGTTCCTAAGAAGTTTTCTTTCAGTTCATTTGCCGATATGTCGGGCTGTGAGCGTTGTTGGTGACTTCCCACTGGCCCATTAATAACTCACCGTCACGTTGTTAAAAGCATTCCTTGAAACTAAAAAATATCCTTTGAAGAATTCAAAAAAAATATATTATTTATTTAATATATAATTATCTAACTACCCATATGAAATGAAATATTTAAAAATCATATTTCAATAGTAAAACTAAATGAGGAACTGTAGTTACATTTCAAACATGTATGATGCAGCCACCTTTCCAAGCTGTACATCTATACACACGACAAAGTATGAAAGTTGCACATATCGACATCAATGCATTTTGACTTCTAACTTGTCATTGTCGTGTGACCTATAAACCAGAAAGAGAAACTTACATTTATCCTGAAAGCAATTATTTATTTGCAATTAGTACATGGAAATTGGAATGGAAAATATATTTATATCTCTAATAAGTGCTGTGACAGCAAGTCGACGGCAATCTGAGTGCTCTGAAAAAGTAGGAGTAAACTCATGCCCTCCAATACAGTTTCTTCAAGAAGAATATTTGAGATGTTGAATAGAACACATGGCCGCCGGATCATTAAAAAAAAACTTTTACAACATGAGGGTAGATTCCATTCTCGTAGGTTTATTACAAGTTTTTTATTTGATTTTAACCGAAAGGGGAAAAGCAAGATTCCAACAATAATAAAAAGGTTTAACCGGCTCCATTCATTTCATTGTGTAGATTTCTTATATACTTCCAACACCTTTTATTGTTGAAATTCACTCTAGTTAGTTTGTGGTGGCCACGTATTTCTGACTCGACTTTTATATTTTATTTCATTTCATGTCACCTTTAAAAAAAGTCTCAGAGCTTAGTAGTCAACGGGTCATGGGAGTACCAAAGGAGAGTAATGAGTAAACTTACCGGAATTTTTAAAATATTAGATGAAATAAAATACAAGCACAAAAGATAAATTAAAGGCGATAGGCTTTAACAAAGCCCTGCCACCACAAACCAATGAACAAGTTGATAATAATAATTACAGTCATAAAAGTATACCCACAAAATGGGCGGCTTTACCGTGATGGACTTGGCATCCTTATACAAGTTATCAGCCTATGGATAACGACAAGATGTAAAAGTATGGAAATAAGATATTCGTTTTACGACAAGATGTAAAAGTATCGAAATAAGATATTCGTTTTAATTTTTGTGAGTGGATTGGTGGATTGTGGCTCAATAGAACGTAACCAACTTGTAGAGTCCAAAAAGCTTTTTTGGCCGCAAATGAGTTGTGAATGACAAAAAAACAAACCAACATCTAGCAAAATTCGGAAAGCATGCTTTGTCAGGAACCTCCCTGGCAAACTTTTTTTTTTTTATATGTTGGATTTATAAATTTATATGTTGTCTTAATGACAGATTAAATGATTATAGTTGTTTGTTTTATATGAAGGATATGATGTTTTTAATGGATTTGTGTGTTTTCAGGAATAGATAATTTCATGGGTGGGTAAAGGACTGACCACCAAGAACTAAGTGTTTGGCGAACGAAAAGGAAATGATGGATAGAATAGTATAATCTATACAATACTTATAGTCATATTTAGACCTAATTCATGTCTTTTGCATTTTGCATTTATCATTCGTGCATTTGAGTGCTTGTTATCATTCCTAAATCTTCATGAGGTTTGAATTACTTTAGATTGATATAAAGTAACCTAGCATGTTTGGTGTTTGCTTTTAAGGAATGGAAGTAGGGAGGAATGATTAATATCTTATGCTTGCAAATAGTAATTTGCCTATGAAAATTATATTAATGAATCTTTCAATTAATATTCCGTATCTTTGTATTTTAAAATGGATTTCCAATATACTTTTATTAACAAGGATTTATTTTTTTATTTGATGGACGGAGGAGTTTTGAAAGGACCTCCAAATATTTTTTACAGATTGGAGCTAGTCATCGAAAAAGTGATGGAACATTTCAACCAAAAAACAAGGTACCAGACGATACTTACAACAACAAAAAATTTAAACATTACGCACAGATTGTCACCCAACCTAGAAAGAATCCAAAAAAATAACCGAAACAAGAGCAAATGAACATCCTACCCATCTAAACAAGATCTAGCACCAAAAACCACTGAAAATATTAAACCAAAAATAACACACTAGTTTTGTGCCCAAATCGACAAACTACACAAAGGCCATTCTACCCTCACCATAAGAGATAATCTAGATCTCTGCTGGAAGAAAGGCCTTGCTTGAATCAACCCAAACACCCCAACAACAAGGTGAAATTAAAAAATCCCAAAAAGATAGCCATGTAACCCTAGGATCAAACACAACCACCACTATTGGATCTAAAGATAAAAAATCTGCAAACCATCGAATCTAACCAAATAAACAGAGTAACAAAAATTGGTGCTAGCTGAGGGAATAGTATCCAGACATTACCGTAGTAATAACAACCCAATATCACCCCTATCGGTTTTGGGTTGGCATTTGACCCTATCCCCCTCAGATACCTCAGCCAGATTTTCAATGATAAACCAAACCCATAAGAAAGCAGAGCAATCTAACCAAGGGCCCTCAACTGGAAACCAACCCTAGTAACATCGTCACCCAACAACCAACCAAAGTAACACAGATCCAAAGCCAACCAAGGGGTCAACAACTAGAACATTTTGCAGTGATACAAAAATTCCAAGATCACCCCTTGTAGGTTTGGATCATCACTTGGCCCTATCCCCCTTTGGAACCTAGACCATATATTCAATGGAAAACCGAACTCAAAAGAAATATGGAGCACATCAACAAGATCCCCTAGCCAAAAAAAACCTTGGTCACAGAGTCAACCAATGCATAGCATCAATACTATAGCAAATAGTTAGGTCTGGCAGGAAAAATAGGAGACCTCCAACTCATATGGTTTCAAAGCATTAGAGCCATAGCAGGAGGTCAACTTGAAGTCAATTATTTGAATCTACTTGAAAAATCCCAAAAAGATAGCCATGGAACCCTAGGATCAAACACAACCACCAATATTGGAACTAGAGATAAAAACTCTACAAACCAAAAAATCTAACTATAGTAATAGAGCAACCAAATTTGATACTAGATGAGAACAAAATCCATACATTATCGCAACAACACAACCAAATATCAATCCCAGCAGGTTTGGGTCAGTGTTTGACCCTATGCCCCTCAAGGACATCAACCAGATTTTCATTAACAAATCAAACCCATAAAAAAATAGAGCAATCTAACCAAGGACCCTCAACTGGAAACCAACCCTAGTAACAACATCACCCAACAACCAACCAAAGTAACACAAAAGTAGATCCAACCAAGGGGTCAACATACATAAGTTTTTGTAGTGATACAAACATCATAAGATTACCCCCTATAGGTTTGGATCATCATTTAATCCTATCTTCTTTAGGAATATTGACCAAATATTAAATAGCAAACTGAACCCAAAAGAAATATAGAGTGAACCAACTAGACCCCCTAACTAGAAAAAACTCTAGTCACTGAGTCATCCAACCAATGCAGAGCATAAAGACCATAACAAACAACCAAATCTAGTAGAGAAAACAAGAGACCTCCCACTCAGATGATTTAAGAGCGTAAGAGCCAGAGCAGGAAGCCTCTTCATAAACAAGTATTTATTAATAGTAGTGAATAAAATTAGTGATTTGAACATCCATAAATATTTGAATGGCTCTATACTAAACAATTTTAAAATCCAAACATAATAATATGTCATACAAGTAGTTGTAGAGTTCATTCTAGTAGTGAATCTTCTACTAGTTTCTTCAAAACCCACTTTGAAAGAATTTTAAAGGGACCTTTTTCTATCGAAATGAGTTTTTCTCGAAAGTTAGAGAAAAACATAGGAAGTATTGAAGAATTGATAAAGCACAAGGAACCTTTTCGACTTGTTCTAGTTTGGTCTTCTCCAATTATGTATATTCATCTATAAATAAGGCACTATATGTCATATATATTTGATTGAAGAAGTTGTTTTGATTTATAAACATAAATCAATAATGAATGATTTGATTTAGTACAATATTTTGTTTTGCTTACATGTAAGATAGAAGACCTATGATGAGAGAATCATAAGGTGAATGGAAAAAATAGTCATCCTTATTTTGTTATACTTATATTTAGCAATGGGCTTGGATATGTTGTCGTATTTAGGAATTCTATACCTAGAATACATTTGAAAGAGAAATGTGAATTCCTTTCATACCGTAAAGCATCAACACGCACATCCTTAGTAGAAGGTGTCTAACCAGGAAATTGTATGCATAAATTCTCAATGGAAATGCTAGACCTCACACCCTTTACCTACCCTAACCATCAAGGCTCTCATGAAGCATGCACCCTCCACACAGTATCTAGAATTGGTGATAACATCTCTAGAAAACCTACAATAATAGCATCCATGTGTACATATTTAGTATCTTGGTATGGGAAATAGGTGTTTGGCCAACATGATGTGTACCCTGGTTTGACCATGACTGTGCAAATCACAGATTGATTTAACTATATAAAGAGCCTAATGAGATTTGTGCTAGACATAAGGAATAATGTCTTTGTTTTGCTAATAATATTAACCCTTTCCATAGCATAGCTAGATAGCAACAATTATCATTGTTTAATACATAGGACATAAAGGGTTAATGTACAACCAAAGTTGTAGTGTTGACCAATCCAAGGCTTTGGATATGTAACCAACTTGCTTCACATTTAGGTAGTGGACATAGAAGAAACTATATGTTGTATCATAAGTTTTTTTGAATGTTTTAAATTGTGATATAAAGGTACTTTACAGAAAATAAAAATGTATGTATAATTAAATAGGGGTTTCTTTTGGTTTATAAGATGCACCCTCACTTTATTATGATTGTTTAGATATTTAGCTTAAATGAAATTGCAATGAGAAATAAGACTGTATTATAAAGGTTTTTTAGTAATTTTATTTTGATAAATCCTACTTATAGTTTTGGAAATATTGTGGTTTAGAAATGGATTTATTGCTTTATAAGTTTATTGGAAATTATAATGTATCTTTATTTTATAATGATTAAATAAATTATTATTTTATAAAGATAGGATTATCTTTTGGGTTTGAACACTATAAGTTGATTGAAAAAAATTATATATTCATTTGTAGATTTTGAAATTTATCCTTGAAATACATAAGTTACACAATAAATTATGCTTTCTATTGGAGAATAATCTATTATAAAGAAATTATAAATATAGTCGGTGTATAAGTAAATTTTATTATTCATTTAATTTTGTTGTCACTAAAAAGAAGCAAGATATGTGTATTATATGCATTATATGTATCTTTAGAAAGATTAGAAATTTGATTTGGTATGATGGTATAGAGAAAATATCAATGTTATAATTTTTTAATGAAGAGTAAAAAATATTATACTCTTGAAAAGTAAGTAAATATTAGTGTATGGTTTATTATTTCTTTATGATTTCATGAAAATATCCTTGAAAGATGGAAGATTGGACATGACACCCAATGGATAGATTGAGACTTATGGGGATTCGTTTATTATTTTGTTTGGGAAGATACTTAAAGGTGTTCTTAAGTATCTATTGATGAATAAGGGTAGAACTCATTTAAGAGAATTATGGGGTTCTATCTCTTTGTTTTAAAAATAGAAATACAAATGTTTTACATTTTTTGGAACATATGAATTATGGAAATTATTACGTAATATTTTTGATATGTTGGAAAAAGAAAAAAACAAATTCCTTTATTTAGTTGTACCAATGAATGCTAGTTTTATGCAATGAAAATGGATATTTTGAGTTGGTATTTCCCATAAGGGTTTCCTAGGATATATTATGTGTTATATGTGTATCATTTATGGATCTTGCTTTGAAATTATTATATGCATGTAAGTATCTAGTTGATTATTTGAGTAGCTATGAAATGTATATGAAGAGAAAATAGAATTGTATACTTAATCATGTTATTGAAGTACTTGTGCTTTGGTAGAGTAAGATGAACGTTAAGTATTTATTTTAAACTTGAAATAGTGTAATGTTTATGTAAATGTAATATAAAAAATAAATATATGAGCTTGAACTTAGTTACTTTAGGATTTGGGATTTTTCCTTAGGAGGGATTACCTATAGGAAATTAGCCTAGATAGATGCTAAAGGATGGTTTAAAAACAAAGGGAATTGTAGTGTAGCAATTCCTTAGGGTTATAATGGGCACATCAATAATGGATCATAGAAGTGAACCCCCATTGTAACTAGGTTTGTGTGATGGAACCCCCATGTATTGTGAGGTATCCATGTGATATATGTCATGCAGATGATGGTCATAGGTACTTGATTGACTATCGAAGAACCCATGAGAGATATAATTGGGTGTGATAGTCATTGGAAACCCTAATTAATTGTTGAGCATATAGGTAAGAGATATCACATGGGTGATAGTCACCTCAATTAAACTATCAGGGGATGGTTTAATTGAGTATAATAGTTTTACACATGGTGTAGTGGGTAAAACTATAAAAAGTTTTATGCCTACTATAAAAAGTTTTATGCCTAGGTACTAGTAGAAATTTAATAAGGCTAGTAGTGGAATTAGCATTCCCTTATCAACCAAATGGGATAGGGTTAATTATATTCCATGGTCAAAATATACTTTAAGGGAATATAAGGAAATGGGGAGACCATGTAGAGGTATCATTTAAGTTGTATGAGTAGTGTACAAGGTGAATCCCTAGAGTCAATGTAGGTGAATTAGGCACTGCTATCCACCTGAGGGATTTTGTGGTATCTAAAACATGAAATATGATAGAAAGATTTTGTTGAATCTATTTGGAACATCATTGGTGAACCTAAATCATGTAAAAAGAAAAAATATCCACTCTTGATATGGTTAGATTTTGGGTTGTTACATGCTTCAAGAAGTAAAATATAATAGCCCCACATACGAGAAGGGGAAAATACAATAGGTAATAGGGTCAAGATATAATTAGTTGGTTTGGTAGTTGACAGTCATTAACACACTTGCCTTCCATAAAACTGGTTTGAAAAATAAATAAACAAACATATTTTTCTTATTCAATTTTTTTTGATTGGGTGGTATCCTTCTTTGAAACAAACCTATAAACAATACAAATTATAGCTACCAGTAGAAATTATTACCTTATATAATTATTACACTCTTTGTATGTATACCAAAGCATGTTAATCTCTATAATATTCATATTTATGATAGACCATAGCATGCATATAATAAATACTAATTTATATGATAAATCCTTGTATTTTTCAAGCAACACCATGTAATTATCATGTTTCGATTTGATAGGTGTTGAGCAAGGTGCAGCAATAGTATTGTCATTGTTGTCAACACAATCAGATAGATCTATTGATATAGTGGATAGGAAGTTCAAAATCTATTCAGATGCAGAAGACAAGAGTTCAAAGGTTATTCAAAGTATGTACAGTGATTTTCCAAGAAGACCGAAGTGGCCCATATGCAAAAGATCAAAGAAAAAGACAAGTATGAAAAGTGTCGCGATATCACGACATATACAGTAGGCAAGGAAAACTGTCACGATTTTGCGACATGTTGGAAGAGAGAAAAAGTAGGAAAAATTGTCATGATTTCGTGACATGTTGAAAGAGAGAGAAAAAGCAGGAAAAACTATCGCGATTTCGCGACATGTTGGAAGAGAGAGAAAAAGCAAGGAAAATTGTCGCGATTTTGCGACATGTTGGAAGAGAGAGAAAAAGCAAGAAAAACTATCATGATTTCGTGACATGTTGGAAGAGAGAGAAAAAGCAGGAAAAACTGTCATGATTTCGTGACATGTTGGAAGAGAGAGAAAAAACAGGAAAAACTATTACGATTTTGCGACATGTTGGAAGAAAGAGAAAAAGCAGGAAAAACTGTCACGAATTCGCGACATGTTGGAAGAGAAAAAGGCAAGTGGAAAAATTGTCACGATTTTGCAACATGTTGGAAGAGAAAGAGAAAACAGGAAAAAGTGTCACGATTTCGCGACAAGTTCGAAGAAAGAGAACAAGTAAGAAAAGTGTCACGATTTCGTGACATGTCGCATTTTCGCTACTAAAATAGGAGAGAGAAAGTATGTTGGAAAAGTTTCACGATTTTGTGACATGTCGCATTTTCGTGACTAAAATAGGAGAGAGAAAGTAAGTTTGAAAAGTGTCGCGATATTGTGACATGTTGCATTTTCACGAAAAAAGAAAGAGAGGAAGCGTACGAAAGAAAAACTATCATGATTTCATGACAAAAGTAGAAAGCAAGACTTCGGAAGCAGAAGTGTCATGATTTTGTGAGAAAAGCAAAGAAGTAAAAGTACAGAAGTAGAAGTGTCACGATTTTGTGACAAAAGTAGAGAAGAAGACTTCAAAGGCAGAAGTGTCGCGATTTCATGACAAAAGCAAAGAAGCTAAGTACAAAAGTAGAAGTGTCATGATTTTGCAACAAAAGTAGAGAAGAAGACTTTGAAGGCAAAAGTGTCATGATTTCACAAAAAAATCAAAGAAGCTAAGTACGAAAGCAGAAGTGTCATGATTTCACGATAAAAGCTAAGTTGAAGACTACGGAGGCAGAAGTGTCACGATATCGTGACAAAAGCAAAGTTGAAGTCTATGGAAGCAGAAGTGTCACGATACCATGACAAAAGCAAAGACGAAGTATACGAAGGCGGAAATGTCATGATATCATGACAAAAGAAAAGACAAAGTCTGCGAAGGCAGAAATGTCATGATATCATGACAAAATAATAGAGAAAGCGTATAGAGGCGAAAGTGTCGCGATATCATGACATGTATTTTTGTGGCAACAGCAACAAAAGAAGCTACAGAGGCAAAAATGTCAATATTTCATGATAGGTCGTAAATGCGCAAATCAATAAGGAGAACCCGACTAAAATGAGAAGTATGACAGTGGACCGACATCACTACGACATTTATAGGGGCAGTTACAGAGTGATTTCATACTGCTAAAATATGAAGAGTGATCAAAAATTAGTATGGCAGTTACAGGGTCTATCCAGAATGAAATCATCAAGCGATGGATAAACCGAACATCTTCTTGAGTTGAATCCGATGAAGACCGATGACAGTCAACTAAAATTAGGGTTTACAGTTGTCATGAAAGTCGACTAAGATTAGGGTTTTCATCATAAAAATATTGTTATAAAAGGAGGATTGTTTGGAGAATTGAGGTGGAGTTGAAGGAGTGTGAAATACGGTCGTCATGCATAGAGAGCAAGTCGTGTCAGATCATGCTAAGTTCAAAATTTGCAAAGAGAGTAGAGTGCAAAAAAGGGAGAAGATGATCATGAAGTTTGACTGTAACGAAGCAGAGTGGGCAAAGTGATTGCGTAGAGAGAGTAGAGTGCACAGAGAGAAAAAAGGTTGAAGTTCGACCAGGTGTTGTTGTGATTGCATAGAGAAAGAAAAGTGCGTAGAGAATGCAAAGGTGAAGAAGACTAGTCAGGGTCTTGCAAAAGCAAAGATAAATCAAGGGTTGGTGCTCCTTCCAGTTGGTGCTAGTAAATTAGGGGTTGGTGCTCCTTTCTGTTGGTGCAAATAAATCAAGGGTTGGTGCTTCTTCCAGTTGGTGTTGGTAAATCAGGGGTTGGTGCTCCTTTCTGTTAGTGCAGATAAATTAGGGGTTGGTGCTCCTTCCAATGGGTGCTAGTAAATTGATTGTAAACTTGGTGCTTTGTAAAGGCTGGATTTGGATGGTAGTCCAAGCAGTCAATTTTTGAGGAGTAGCCACATTGGTGAACCTCATTAAATCTTGTGTTATGTGATGCTCTTTTGTTATACTTGTTGTATCTAGTAATAATTTTTAATTGTTGTGGTATTAAGAGCTGTAAATTCAAGTTTAAAGAGCTACACTGATTCACCCCCCCTCTCAGTGTCATTCTAAGACTACAAATTGGTATCAGAGCTAAGTTCCTGTACAAGCTTGACCAGCTAGGGTGATCTTGGAAGTAACACAATGGCAGGTGGTGAAGCTCTTTTCATGGCATTTGAAGAAGTAAAATTAGAAAAAAAAAGACTGAACTCTGAAGTATGTGGTGAAAACCTTGAGGTTGAAGTAGATCTAGAAGGTGAGTTGATCTCTGCACTTGAAGAGTGGAAAATAGAGAAGAAAAAGAATAAGAAAATTTCAAAAAAGATTGAGGATGCAAATGAAATCATAACCAATCTGAAAGTATAGACAAAAGAATACAAGAAAATATCTGAAGATCTTGAAGTACAAATTACCATGAAAATAGATTATTGCTACAAACTAGAAGAAGAGAATGTTGGTTTACGGATGTAAATAGAAGAGATGAATCACAAAATTAGTTGCTATCACAAATGTGAAGAAATTTCTATGAAGCTAGATAAGATTATAAATGACCAAATGCCTGCATGCATCAAATTTGGTCTGGGTTTCATCGAAGGCGAATCATCAAATGGATCAAAGGCCAAAAATGTAGAATCCATAAAGAATGAAAATAAGAAACAGGTTGATCAAGGAAATATATCTCATGCAAAAGAAAGCAATAATGCCAGGCACAAAAGGAGAATTGACAATGATGGATTCACCAATGTCACACATCAAAGAAGAAGAAGACCTATGGCTCCTACGACAACATGGCAAAGACCATCACCCAGGTTCAATTATCCCTTTTCTAGTTTCTATTTTAAATGCAATGGCTATGGACATAAAATTTCAGACTACAAATATAATGTAAAACCAAGGAATTTCACCAGTAGAAATGTTTTTTCTCCTTTGATGAATTATATAGTAGAATGTTATAACTATCATAATTTTGGGCACATTGCAAGAAACTGTAGAAGTACATTTGCATCAAATCAGTTTTAGGGAAGAAAATTTCAACCAAATAGGATGAGACAAAATAGAAAACTTCCCGAAAAAGCATGCACAAGCTATTGATAAGGGAAAGGTAAAACAAGAGCCCAAAACTACTATCAAGATGGAGTGGAAAGAAAAAGGGTGACTTAAGGAAGAAAAAGAATCCATAATCGTGCAAACAGCATTTAAAGCACATAATAAATATGTACCATGGATACTTGATAGTGGATGCTCTAGTCATATGATAGGTGACAAACAAAATTTTGAGAAGTTACAAAAATATGAAGGTGGTTTAGTAAAGTTTGGAAATAATGATGGAGCTAAGATAGTTGGCAAAGGTTCAGTTAAAATTAGTGACGGAAAAATTAAGTCAGAAGAAGTCTTGTTTGTGGATGGTTTGAAACATAACTTGTTGAGCGTAAGTCAGATTTGTGATAAAGGTCATGAAGTAGTTTTTAAGAAGTAGGGTTGTGAAGTCAGAAAAACAAACAGTGGAAAATTGATAGCAACTGGATCAAGGACATCTAGCAACTTGTACATGCTCTCAGAGACTTCAAAAGGAGCTTGTTTTATTGGATAAGAAGAATAAATTTGGTTGTGGCACAAGAGACTCAGTCATATAATTTTTGATAATCTAGTAAAAATCAACTCAAAAAGGGCAGTGAGAGATATTCCCACCATCAGCAAACCTGCAAACAACATTTGTGCTTCATGCCAAAATGGGAAGCAAACTAGAGTCACATTCAAAACAAAAGAGTACTACACAAGCAAACCTTTGGAACTAATGCACACTGATTTATGTGGACCCATGAGAACACATAGCATAAATGGTAACAAATATTTTATGTTGTGCATTGATGACTATTCTAGAATGACATGGATATTTTTATTGAAGCATAAATCAGAAGCTTTTGAAATGTTCAAGATTTTCAAAAACCAAGTTGAGAATGAAACAGGAAAGAGGATCAAATGTTTAAGATCATATAGAGGAGGAGAATTCATTTCAGAGGATATTACAGAGTACTATGAAAAATACGATATTAGGAGACAATTTTTACCAGCTAGAACACCTTAGCAGAATGGAGTGTTAGAAAGAAATAATAGGACAGTGCAGGAAATGGCATGGACTATGTTGGCTGAAAACAAAGTAGCAAACAGATTTTGGAAAGAAGCAGTCCATACTGCGGTGTATATCCAAAATAGGTACATGCTGAGAACACATGAAAGCAAAAATCCTTATGAGTTGTGGTTCGATAAAAGGGCAACAACAAAATACCTCAAAATTTTTGGCAGCAAGTGCTACATCAAAAGAACTAAAGATAATCTTGGTAAGTTTGAAGATAGAGCGGATGAAGGTATTTTTGTTGGTTATTCGTCAAAAAGCAAAGCTTAAAAATGCTACAACAAGAGGCTAAAGAAAATTGTGGACAGTGCCGATGTTAAATTTGATGAAGGTAGAGAATGAGTAATTAGCTATGAAAAGAACTACCCAAATTATGAAGAGGTTATTGAAGAAGATGAGGAAAACAAAACGGAAAAGATACATAAAATTGACTCAAATGATTTAAGTTGTGATTTAGAAGTGGAAGAAAATAAGAAATTCAAAACAGGCAGCTAGCAAAAAAATCATCCTAAAGAGCAAATAATTGGAGACCCCAAAGTTGGTGTTCAGACAAGAAGAAGAGTAGTAAGTAACTACTCTCTATTATCCAGCATTGAGCCCAAAAATGTTGCTGATGCAAGTAAAGATGAAAGTTGGATGAAGGCAATAAATGAAGAATTAGATCAGATCAAGAAAAACGAAACTTGGGAGTTAGTACCTAGACCTGCAAATAAAAATATAATCGGGACTAAATGGATTTTTCGAAACAAATTGAATGAAGACAGACAGGTAGTTAGAAATAAAGCAAGATAGATATGTAAGGGTTATGCACAAGTTGAAGGCATTGAATTTGAGGAAACTTTTGCACCGATGAGCTAGACTAGAGGCAATTAGAATGTTTCTGGCTTTAGCAGTCTACAAGAATTTCAAAGTTTATCAAATGGATGTGAAATCAGCGTTTTTGAATTGGCAACTTGAAGAAGAGGTTTATATTGAGCAACCAGATGGTTTCCAACTTGGTGATGATCCCAACATTGTTTGCAAGTTGAATAAAGCATTATATGGCTTAAAATAGGCACCTCGAGCATGGTATGCAAGGCTAGACAACTATCTCACACAACAAGGGTTTAAGAAAGATATGGTGGATAGTAATTTGTATGTCAAAATAGAAAATGGGCATCTTATTGTTCTTGTTGTATACATAGATGATATCATATTTGGCAGTAGCAAATATGAGTCGTGTAAATATTTAGCAAATAAGATGCAGAAAGAATTTGAAATGTCAATGATTGGTGAACTTTCGTATTTCCTTGGGTTGTAAGTTAATCAAAATAAGAAGGGCATATTTATTTCTCAAGTTAAATATGTGAAAGAGATGTTAAAAAAGTTCACAATGGAGGATTGTAATCCAGTTAGCACTCCCATGATGATAGGTTGCAAGTTGAGCAAGGATGACAAATCTCCATATGTTGATCAAACCATGTACAGATCTATGATTGGGAGCTTACTGTACCTGATAGCTACCAAACCAGATATTTTGCAGAGCGATGATGCATGGTAGCATGATTTCAGGCTAATCCCAAGGAGACTCATGTGACAGTAGTGAAGAGGATTCTTCGATACCTCAAGGGTACTATGGAGTATGGGTTATGGTATCCAAAAGATAAAGACTTCACCCTTATTTTGTATTCAGATGCAGATTGGGCATGAGGTGTCAATGAAAGAAATAGTACCAGTGGAGGTGCATTCTATCTTGGAGAAATATTGGTCACGTGGCACAGTAAGAAACAAGAGTCAGTTTCTTTATTGATAGCAGAGGCATAATATATTGCAGCGACAACATGTTGTATGCAGGTATTGTGGATGAAACAAACCCAAAAAGATATTGGTATTAGCTTCAATGAGCCAATATTAGTTAAGTGTGATAACACCAGTGCCATTAACATCTCCAAGAATTCGGTTATGCATTCACGCACAAAACACATTGCTACCAGGTATCCCTTTTTGAAGGAGAAAGTTGCAAAAGGTGAGGTAAACTTGGATTTTGTTCCAACTATAGAGCAAGTAGCAGATATCTTCACAAAACCATTTTCCAAGGAAGTTTTTGAATACCTTCGCAATAAATTATGAGTGGTCACACTTCCCAAGAATTGACTAGCTACAAGGATCACATTCTCAGGAGGAGCATTTAAGTATTTGATTATATTTTTGCTCATGTTCATGATTTTTTCTAAGTGTAATAAATTTTGCCTGAGAATGTTGTGCATGGACTCAGGGGGAGTCTGTAGTAGCCCTTTGGTATTATTTTCAAATGGGGAGAAGAGTTATAGGAAATTGCACATGTGTTGCCAACAATTCCAAAGGGGGAGATTGTTGAGCAAGGTGCAGCAAAAGTATTGTCATTGTTGTCAACACAGTCAGATAGATCTATTGATAGATTGGATAGGAATTTCAAAAGCTATTTAGATGTAGAATATAGGAGTTCAAAGGTTATTCAGAGTATGTACAGTGATTTTCCAAGAAGACCGAAGTGGCCCATATGCAAAAGATCAAAGAAAAAGAAAAGTAAGAAAAGTGTCGTGATATCGCAACATATACAACAGGCAAGGAAAACTGTCATGATTTCGTGACATGTTGGAAGAGAGAGAAAAAGTAGAAAATACTATCGCGATTTTGCAACATGTTGGAAGAGAGAAAAAGCAGGAAAAACTATCGCGATTTTGAGACATGTTGGAAGAGAGAAAAATCAAGGAAAATTGTCATGATTTCATGACATGTTGGAAGAGAGAGCAAAAGCAGGAAAAACTGTCATGATTTCATGACATGTTGGAAGAGAGAAAAAGCAGGAAAAACTATCACGATTTTGTGACATGTTGGAAGAGAGAAAAAGTAGGAAAAACTGTCACGATTTTGCGACATGTTGGAAGAAAGAGAAAAAGCAAGAAAAACTATCACGATTTTGCGACATGTTGGAAGAGAAAAAGGCAAGTGGAAAAACTGTCACGATTTCGTGACATGTTGGAAGAGAAAGAGAAAGCAGGAAAAAGTGTCACGATTTCACGACAAGTTCGAAGAAAGAGAACAAGTAAGAAAAGTGTTGCGATTTCGCGACATGTCACATTTTTGCGACTAAAATAGGAGAGAGAAAGTAAGTTGGAAAAGTGTCACGATTTCATGACATGTCGCATTTTTGTGACTAAAATAGGAGAGAGAAAGTAAGTTTGAAAAGTGTCGCGATATCGTGACATGTCGCATTTTCGTGACAAAAGAAAGAGAGGAAGCGTACGGAAGTAGAACTGTCATGATTTCGCAAAAAAAGTAGAAAGCAAGACTTCGAAAGCAGAAGTGTCATGATTTCACAACAAAAGCAAAGAAGTAAAAGTACGAAAGCAGAAGTGTCACGATTTCATGACAAAAGCAAAGAAGAAGACTTCGAAGGTAGAAGTGTCACGATTTCATGACAAAAGAAAATAAGCTAAGTATGGAAGCAAAAGTGTCACGATTTCACAACAAAAGCAGAGAAGAAGACTTTGAAGGTAGAAGTGTCATGATTTCATGACAAAAGCAAAGAAGCTAAGTATGGAAGTAGAAGTGTCACGATTTTGTGACAAAATCCAAGTTGAAGACTATAGAGGCATAAGTGTCACGATATCACGACAAAAGCAAAGTCAAATTCTATGGAAGCAAAAGTGTCACGATATTGTGACAAAAGCAAATATGAAGTATACGGAGGCAGAAATGTTGTGATATCATGACAAAAGAAAAAACAAATTTTGTGAAGGCAAAAATGTCATGATATCATGACAAAAGAATAGAGAAAGCGTATGGAGGTGAAAGTGTCACGATATCGCAACATGTATTTTCACAGCAACAACAACAAAAGAAGCTATAAAGGCAAAAATGTCATGATTTCATGACAGGTCGTAAATGCGCAAGTCAAGAAGGAGAACCCGACTGAAATGAGAAGTATGACAGTGGACCGACATCACTACGACATTTACAGGGGTAGTTATAGAGTGATTTCATACTGCTGAAATACGAAGAGTGATCAAAAGTTAGTATGGCGATTACAGGGTCTTTCTAGAATGAAATTATCAAGCGATGGATAAACCAAACATCTTCTTGAGTTGAAGCCGATGAAGACCGATGACAACCAACTAAAATTAGGGTTTACAGTTGTTATTAAATCTAACTAATATTAGGATTTACAACCGACTAAGATTAGGGTTTTCATAATAAAAATATTGTTTTAAAAGGAGGTTTGTTTGTAGAATTGAGGTGGAGTTGAAGGAGTGTGAAATACGGTCAACGTGCGAAGAGAGCAAGTCGTGTCGAATCATGCTAAGTGTGTCGCAAAGAGAGCAAAGTGCATAAAAGGGAGAAGACGATCGTGAAGTTTGACTTTAATGAAGCAGAGTGGGCATGGTGATTGTGTAGAGAGAGCAAAGTGCACAAAGAGCAAAAAGGTTGAAGTTTGACCAGGTGCTATTGTGATTGCATAGAGAAAGCAAAGTACACAGAGAACGCAAAGGTGAAGAAGACCAGTCAGGGTCTTGCAAAAGCAAAGATAAATCAGGGGTTGGTGCTCCTTCCAGTTGGTGCTGGTAAATTAGGGGTTGGTGCTCCTTTCTGTTGGTGCAGATAAATCAGGGGTTGGTGCTCCTTCCAGTTGGTGCTGGTAAATTAGGGGTTGGTGCTCATTTCTATTAGTGTAGATAAATCAGGGGTTGGTGCTCCTTCCAGTGGGTGCTAGTAAATTGATTGTAAAGTTGGTGCTTTGCAAAGGCTGGATTTGGATGGTAGTCCAAGCAGTCAATTTTTGAGGAGTAGACACATTGGTGAACCTCGTTAAATCTTGTGTTGTGTGATGCTCCTTTGTTATACTTTTTGTATCTAGTAATAAGTTTTAATTTCTGCGGTATTAAGAGTTATAAATTCAAGTTTAAAGAGCTACACTGATTCACCCCCCCTTCTCAGTGTCATTGTAAGACTAACAATAGGTAAAAGTTCAAATTAAATTCTAGTCTTTTTTGATGCACTCATGCTCCAAAATTTTAATCTTAAAAATTGTTTATAAATTAACATAATTTTCAGTTTAAGATTATTTTTTTAAATCATCAAATCACTCGCATCAAAGGTCTTAGTAAAATGGTGGGTTTTGAATATATATATATATATATATATATAATATAATTTCTTAATAATCATTTTATACGTAATTTTTTAAATTAAATGTAATCATTATTCAAATATTTTTAATATTATTAAAATGTTACCATCAATATCCAACATACTTCCCCTTGATGTTGAGTGGTGAGACAAGTTTATCTCTCAATCTAAAAAATTATTCTTTATTGACACCATTGGTGAATAGGTATTCAAGTTGTTTGGTGCTCCAATATTTCAAATCTACAACCTTATTTTCCACCATGTATATTATAAAAATAACCTTTAGATAAATGTTTTTATTTTTACTACGATGGACTAGATATTTTGCAATCTTGATTGCACTTGTGTTGTCACAACAAATTGTTGTTGTATTGTTTTGAGCTTCATTAATGTCTTCAAGTACCTTTCTCAACAAAATTATTTGTGTACTTGATGTACTAGCTACAATATATTATACTTCTATAGAATATAAGGAAATAGTACTTTGCTTATTTGAGTTACATGTTATCACTCTTGAACCAAGTGAAGAATAATTTCCAAAATTTGATTTTCTATCATCCAAGCAACTTCCCCAATATTATTCATTGTATCCAACAAGATCCATTTTGTTGTTAGCATCATAATGTATGCCAAAATTAAAGTTTCCTTTACCATACCTTAAGATTCTCTTAGATGCTTTCATGTGGTTTTGTGAAGGTTCATTCATGTACCTTTATACAAGTGAAACTACAAAAGAAATATTAGGTCTTGTTGTAGTAAGGAACATTAAGCTCCCAAAAATGCTTCTAATCATTTTTTCAACTTTTCCTTCTCCATAATATACACACAACACTTCTCCATGTTCCATAGGTGTCCAAAATAGTTTGAAAATTTCCATACCATATCTTTTCAACATATTGTTTTCTTATTTTGACTGATAAATGAAAAATTTACCATCACCTTGATGTACTTCCACATCAAGAAAGAATTTCATAAGTTCTAAATATTTCATATCAATTTGTTTCATCATAGCATGCTTAAAATCATTCATCATATTTTAAATACTTTTTATGTAGATAAAATCATCAATATATAGACACATAAGAAAAAAAATCCTCATTATTGAAAGAGTATGGGTCATTCTTACATTTATTGAAACCACAACCTTGGAATTACCCATCAATTATTGAGTACCATGCTCTAGGTTCTTGTTTTAATCAATCCAATACCTTCTTTAATTTTTAAATATGATTTTTCTTTCCTTCCTCTTTAAATCCTTGAGGTTACTAAACATTCAAGAATATTTTTTTTCATATCCATGTGAAATAATTTCAACTATTTATTGGCTACCAATGAAAGAGGCATCTAGATCATCTCTTGTCTTACAATAGGGGAAAATGTTTCTTTTTAATCCACACCATATATTTGAGTGAAGCCTTTTTCAATAAACCTTGCTTTATATCTTTCTATGCTTCCATAATTGTTAAAATTTATTGTGTAGACCCACTTGGAATCAACAACCTTCCTATCCTCGGGGAATTCCACAAGTTTTCATGTATCATATTTCTCAATGGACTCAATTTATTCCTTCATTTATTACACCCAAACATAATTAGTACAAGCATCTTCAAAACATTAAGCTTCCAAATAAGCTTCAATTCATAAAATAGACCATAATTCACCAACTCAAATTTTGGTTCTTCTTCATCATCACCATACATTTGGATATTTTCTATTGACCAAAAAAAAAAAATTTCTATTGATGAGTAGGAATAAATATTACGCATAGGCCTTGGAATATCCTGTAACCTATGGAACTAACGAGGCTCTGAAATAGCCCAATAGTTACGAAGGTTAAAACAAAATAATAATAGTCCAATAATGGAAGAAATTAGAGCTATACTAACATCCCCCCTTATTACATTATTTGGGTAATAAGATAACTACTAGCTATGCTAACATCCCCCATGATTACATCATTTTTCAATACATAGAGAGATGCAAAATAATTCAAATTTGACACGTGCAAGTACCTTAGTGAAAATATCTGCAACTTAAGCATCGGTGGGAATGTATTGAAGCTAAATTTGATGCCTTGGAACTTCGTCTCGAATGAAGTGATATTGTGTGTCAATGTGCTTGGTTTTCTCATGATGCACTGGATTCTTAACAAGGTTCAAAACACCATGGTTGTCATAGAGCAAGTGTATTGGATATTTTTATGGATGACCCATTATTGTTAGAATGCAATGCAACCATATCATTTCACACACATCTTCACATGCGGTGCGATACTCTGCCTCTGTAGATGAGATAGCAACCGCCTGTTGCTTCTTGTTGTACCAAGAGACAAGACTAGATCCAAGATGAAATATATATCCTAAAGTTGACTTACGATCATCATATGACCCGGTATAGTCAGATTATGTGTATCCTTAGAAGAAGAATTTGTCATTCCTCTTGTATTCTAGGCCATATTCCATTGTGCCACAAACATAGTGAAGAACACATTTTTTTTCTTTTCAGTGAGTAGTCTTAGGTTCTTGCATGAACCTCAAAAGATAGTTTATAGCAAACACGTTATCTGGCCTAGTGTTTGTCAAATATATGAAACTTCCAATTAGCTATCGATAGAGAGTACCATCTACCTTGAGTTGAATCATCATATCATGATAATTGAAGCCCTGATTCCATAAGAGTTGCCATCGACTTACAATCATTCATGCGATATTTTTCTAACAGTGTCTTGGCATATTTTTTTTGATTCAATTTGATGTAGTGCTCCTTCTAGATCACTTCCAGACCAAGACAATAATTGAGAATTCCAAGATCTGTTATCTCAAAATAATCACACAAGTCTCTTTTGATAGAAGAGATCTTGTTTTTCCATGGTGTGTAATTAGGACCTTTCAACAACTGATGAGAATCAGTCATTAATTTTACAGATATTGTGAAGGTTCTTTATATCACTAAATGGCCCCCCTTATGATATACCTTAATTCCAAGACTTTATACCATACAAAATACCCGCCCTTACGTGAGGGAGACTATAGGTATTTTGAAAAAATCAAAAAAATTACCCACCCTTATGTGAGGGAGACTATAGGTAATTTTAAATATTATATGATACATGGTACTTAGGCGATACTGAAAGGGAATCGTCTCATTGATGGCACCTACCATAGAAATTTGTCAATCCTCATGCATGAGGCATAACTTCCCCTAATTACTTCGGATGTAAGAAATTTTGTCAGTATTTATGCCTAAACACGAGAGCAATTAGGGTTGTGGAATGAAGTGAAAAATTTGCAAAAAATGGCACACTTATATCTACTTGATGATTTATAGAGCACAAGCTCAGACGTCGTTATTGTAGTTGTATTAGGCTATAGATACAATATCTTGATCATGACAGTATTACCTGTAAGCGTGGGCTAGAGGTATTTTTAATACCAAACATTGTTGTGCAATTGAATTGCACGGATGGGTTTCAAATTTTGGAACTTAGGAGTTTTGCTTTAGAAATATTATAGAAATAAAATGCAACATACAACATTTAAAGCATACAAAAATGAACCTCAGGTGTCGGTTACCACCAAAAATGCACCTTTTACAATTTTGCCAATTTTGTAGAAATGTTGAAAAAATCTTTCACTCTCCCCCCCTTGATTTTGCAGTTTTGGAAAAAAATGACCCCCCTTGGTAAGTTTTTGATAAAAAAAAATCTTCCAAAGTCTTTAAAATTTTGAAAAAATAATTAAATTTAAATTTAATTAAACTAAATATATTTAAAAACCTTATAGAAAAAAATATTAACAAAAAACTTAACAAAAAAAATTTATATACCTTAAAAAGGTACCTTGGGGGGGGGGGGTCAGCGGGAATTGATCCCTAGACCTCTAGTCCATGAATGCCTTCACGTTGGGGCCACCTACCAGCCGAGATAGGCAGATCTATGAGAACTAGGGGATGCCTTCCCCTAGTTGAAGGGCCATGGGGTGGCATGCTTGCAAAGCACCACTCCACCATGACTCTTCCTTTGGTGGCACGCAAGCGGAAGCGGCTCTCTATGTCATCTACACCTCTATGACCACAATAGAAGAACCTCAACCAATCCATAACAACCTCACCTTGCAACAAAACAAGCTCCAACCTACAAATCAACATACCAACCTGTAAATATCCTTGCAAAACCAATATGAGACTACACATGTTGATGTCCAAAGGATACGGTTGATGGCTGGGCAAGGCACTCTAGAGGTTAAAAAAAAACTAATCCATCCAAATTCACTGGAATAGGCAGAAAAATAGATCCCAAAAGAAATTTTCTTGATCCAGTTGCATAGGAGGTAAGGAAAAGTCAATTTTGATAACACAAGCTGACGCCTAGTTTAGGGTGATGAATGCATGTAATTTGAATTTAAAAAAAAAAAACTTATCCCACATGAGTGGGGTGGCACATAGGGAAGGGTTTAAAAGTACCTGCCCTAACAATGGATGGGTCTCCTCTCGAGGAGACACTGTCCAAGAGGGCAACAAGTCTTCTCCTGCGTGGGGCCACCTTGGTGGCTACCACCGTGGGGAGATCCACTGCTAGGTCGAGGTCTGCTTGTACCTCTCATTGTCCCTTCGCACCTCCATTGTCCCTTCATGCTCTGATACCATATTGACCAAGTGAACAAATTTTCTATTGATGAGTAGGAATAAATAATACACATAGGCCTTGGAATAGCCCGTAACCTATGGAACTAACAAGGCTCTGAAATAGCCCAATAGTTATGAAGGTTATAACAAAATAACAATAGCCCAATAATAGAAGATAACAATAGCCCAATAATGGAAGAAATTAGAGCTACGCTAACATTTTACAATATTTAAACAACTTGGTTTAACTCTTGTAGTTGGGTTCTTGTTAACCTCCTTTGAAATTTATTTTCCATCATTTAAATGGTTGGATGTGCTATAAGTATTTTCTTTCCTTTATTTGTATTCTTGGTGGGACTTGTAGATGAGTTGCTTGTGCTTGAACTTGGTGTAGTCTCCTTTGAACTTCTTGATAGGATGATCAATGGGCTTGGAGGAGTAGAGAGAACGTTTGAAATTTGTACCCCAATTGTATTATCTTATTCAACATCATATATTTTTCTTGTATATTTTTTACGACTCTACACTCCTCCTTCATCAAAAATTATATGTCTAGAGACTACAAACTAGTGAGTTTTTGGATTATATTGTCTATATACCTTACTTGTTTTAGAATATCCCATAATAATGCATGGCTTGATATTGGAGTCCAACTTCTTTCTCACTTCATCATTTACATATGCATATGCAAAACAACCAAAAAGTCTCAAATGAATTAAAGTGGTTTTATGCCACACCATGCTTCATGTGAGGTCTTCTTGTGTAGTGGTACGGATATGAGATCAACAAAACACACACAATCTACAAAAATAGAGAAATGCAATAATTTTCTTGTATTATTTTCTGAGGAGAATGGAGCTTACAAAGACCAACCCCTTACAATTTTGAAATTCCCCCTCAAATACCTTGTTTTCCCTTTTCCCGCCTAGAACAATTCATTTAAAATTTGAATTTCGAGGGCAAACTTCCAGGGGTCATAACTCACTTGTTGCTCAAAATGACTATTATTGCATATTTTTGGAAAGCTCTTGAAAGGATTTATGGCCAAATAATCTCCTAAAGGATATTACGACCATTTTTCAGCCCTCTACGAGGCCTCTAAGGCCTTCAAAATTGACCTTTAAGTTTTAGTGGCAGGATTTTCACTATTTTTGGCAGGGTCTTCACCTTAAAATTTGCATATCTCCCAAACCACTCAGGATATTGGGGTGATTCTTTCGTTGTTAGGTCTATTTTTCCATCCCCTAAACAACTAAAAAAACTTAGAACATAATAAAAACCATTACAAATTTTAGATGATGCAAGATCACTCTTACACCATTGGATGCTCCTGCATCATGTAGTGCTCTTGTGAAGCATCTATTGATAATGTACATTGTTTTATCAACTATATAAGACCAATAACAATTTATTAAAACTTTTGTCTTCAATTTGATTCTTTCTATTTCTATAATGGTTCTATTTTTCTCTAAGCTACCCCATTTTGTTGTGGTGTATAGGTGGTATTGAGTTTCCTCTTTATACCACATTGTTTGCAAAAATAATTGAACCCATTTGAACAAAATTATCCTCCATGGTCAATTTTCAAACATTTTATTTTATATACACTTTTATTCTCAACCAATTCTTTGAAAATATTGAATATGCCAAATGCTTCATCCTCATGTTTCAAAAAATACACACAATGCTTCCTTGAAAAGTCATAAATAAACGTGAGAAAATATAAAGACTTATCCAAAATTTGTGTTTGCATAGGTCCACAACAATCAAAATGTACAAGTTGGAGTGGGAATGAGGTATGCCATGCTATTCCTTTTGGAGGATCCTTCCATGCTTTCCAATCAGACACGCTTCACACATACCTTTGTTATCTCCAACCTTAGGTGTTGCATTTACCATATATTTTGAAGATAAATATTCTAGAATTTTAAAATTTAATTGTTCAAATATGATATTCCAAAGCCAATTCTTATTTTCAAGTGTAATATTTGCCATGTTCATACTTATTTTTCCTCCAAACATAAAATAAAATATCCATATCTTTGTCATAGGAACAATGGTGACCATATATTTCCTATTATTATTATCATAAATGATACATTCATTGTTATCAAATACAACTTTATAGTTTTTTTACAAGCTATCCAACACTCAACAAATTATTATTCAAATTGGGAGAATAATAGATATCACAAATTTTCTGTGTACCTTATTTAGTGGCAACATACATGGTGCCTTTTACAACCACACACAAAACATTATTGTTCCTACGAATGATATTGGTCTTGAAATTCTCATTCACATAAAAAAAACTTTCTTTCTAGTCATGTGGTTAGAACAACCAGAATCTAGATACCAAACTTCATGACTAGGTTTTTAGCCATGTCACTAGTAAAAAATAAATTACCTTGTATAGCTTCATCCTCACATACATAGTGAGCTCTTCTATATCAATTTGTGGTCTTCACTCTTTTTTTAATAGCCCTTTCATATCCTATTTTAGAAACAATAGCTTATCTTACTCTTCCTCCTCTACCTCTTGAGTAATTTTGATTTCTTAATATTACATGTGCTTGTTTACTTTAGCTTAGACCAACTTCATCATTCCAAAAAAATAATAATTTAGAATTAAAAGCATTCTCCTCATTTTCTTTACTAGTTTCTCTTAGTATTTCCTCATGTGATATAAGAGAACCACTAGACAATCGAATTCAACCACAGACAAATATTTACTCTTAAAAAAATATATTTCAACATGATTCCATTTAGGGGTAAGATATCTCAATACCTTCTTCACATCTACCCCTTTTTCAAGGTCTCTCCAAGGATGGCTATCTTTTTCACCACATACTTCACTCTAACACAAAAATCACCCACACTTTTGGCATCTTTCATTTGTATATTTTCATATGCTTTCTTCATGGTCCACAACTTTACCATAATCACTTTGTAACTTCTTTGGTAAACCTTTTAAATATACTTCCAAGCCTCCTTGGTTGATGTGGTAGTACCAATACATAGAAATAAACTCTTTTCAAGAGTAGACTGAATATGGTAGAGAGCTAATGAATTCTTCTTCTTTATTTTCCTTCTTGTTGTCCTGACATTTCCTTGTAATGTGTTCCAATTATGTGGTGATTCATAACCAATATCTAATACCTACCAAATATATATTCTAGTTAGTAATTTTCTTATATTTATTCTTCAATAATCATAATCATACCCATTAAATCTTTGAATGGGTAATGAGTAATTGAATTTGGCTATTAAACTCAATCAACAAAAAATGAATTTTTTCTTCAATAAATTTGTCTAAGAACTTGATCAAATATTAGACTAACCACAAACCCAAGTTCATTAAAATCCAAAAACCAACCAATCTATGATAGCAAATGAATTATTTGACCCAAAAACAAAAAACACAAAAATTACAACAAAATCATAGAAGGAAAAAAATTGTAGCAACAAAAACACAACAATTGTTTTAATAGTGTGAGACAATATAAATTTTAGAGACCAATACTGCTCAAAATTTAATAAAATTTTAGGAATTAACTCTACACAAAAACACATTTCCAACAGTGTATCACATGTGCAAAACAAAGCTTTAACATGAAAGTTATGTGCTTTTAAAGTTGATAGTAATTTTTTTAAAAAAGGGACAACAAACATGTTTCTGATAAAATGAATGGAACATAATGTTGTTTTGCATTCCAAACAAACTCAAAATTATTATAAATATTTTTTCATATTTTCTTGCAACTATTTTTCACTATTGTACATTTACAAGAGAGAAAATGATGTTACAATTCTTCATTTCACATTCTAGGATGTCCAATTGTCATAGTGACTCTTCAAGGCCTATAGAAATTTTTGGGATTATTCAAATTTGTGGGAGAACTTTTGGTTTTATATTACATAATTTCATTTCAAGTTCCTAATTGATAAACAATGGTAAAGTGTAATGATGGGAAAAGAGGTCTCTTGCTGGCTCTAAAAAATACTATAATTAACAATATATATTGTTGGATATAAAATAAAAAATTCATAAGATAAAAATACAATGACACAATAGCCTCCCTAACATGCATTTTTCTTTAATGATCACAATATTAGGTCAAAACTAGAAACATAACTTCTAACTTAATCTTTCAAGACCAAGGTGCAAGAGGAATACAAGATAATAAGATTTATCCTAAATGAAAAAGGGTTACATGAATTTTGTTTTAGTGCCCTAAATGATAGATATGTTTCCTTGAAATTTACTAAAGATCCTAAATAATTTGAATGGATTCTTTTTAAATGTGTTATAAAAAGCATAAAATAAATGATAAGGGTAAAAAACTACATAGGTCTTCTATTGGAGCTTGTTTATTTCACATATTTTGTCTAATGCCCTTTGAGAGATGCTTAGATATCCTCTTCTCTTGCAAATCCACAAAGACAAAATAAACTACAAGAATTAAATGAAAGTAGACATATATTCTTTTCTTTGTTTTGGTTTATGTGTTATGGGTAGAAAGAAACTACTTAGAACACAAATACTCTATAAATCAAAAAATTAATAAAGATGTAGGATCAAATAAATTTTACCTAAGATTCCTTTAAGATAAGATCAACAAAATGAATGAAAGATCCAAAATCTAAGAACTTTTCTCTAGGATTATTTTTAAACAAGAATAATGAAACAAAGCAAAATATAAGAACCTTTGTCTAATATTATTTTTAAATAAAATTATTGAAATAAATAAATATATAATAATATTTTAGCTATGATTCCCATTAAACAAGTGTACTAAAATAAAACAAGATCTAAGAACCTTTTAACTAAGATTCCTATTAAATAGGATCAATAAAATAAAGCAATATCTAAAAACCCTTTAACTAAGATTCCCATTAAACAAGATCAATGAAATAAAATAATTTCTAAGAACCATTCTAACTAGTATTCCCATAAACAAGACCAATGAAATAATGAAATATCTAGGAATATTTTAAATAATATTTCTATAAAACAATATTAACGAAATAAAGAGATATGTAAGAAAAATTTAAATAAGATTCATTTTAAATTAGCTTGATCCAATTTGATTTGGAACAATAGACTAGATTGATCCAAGGATCAAGCCCAAATTTTACAACTCAAGTTTTTTGATAAAAACAAATAAACTATGCTTGTATAAATATAAAACTATGAAATTGAAAATACATGAAATTAAATAAAAATAATGTAATGGTAGTAGAAGGTAAATATTAAATTTGAAGATCCTAAGATGAATGTTAAATTCTACAATTTTGGTAGCATTATCATCCTCCATGAGTGTTCTCAAAATCCTCCTTCTAAAGTAGTTTCTAAATACTATACTACTAGGAGTATGATAGCATTGCAACTACAAAAATGCTATTACCTAGCTTACAATATCTATATGTATCAATTCTAATTTTTATGTCTCCATCTTGGGAATCCAATACCCTTTTTATGACAAAAAGATTTCACTCGAATCTCCACTAAAGGTGCATGAGAGAAGGATTCAAAATGTACAATCCAATAATGTGAAGCGAGTCAACCTCATTGAGGAAGTGACTTTGATTTGTGATTCATGTAGTTAGCAATATTTATTGATAGTCAAAGATATGATTGAGAGATCAAGTAGGTAGCTATCTTCCGTTATTAGCAGTTGCATAAATATAACTACCAAAAATTAATAATTCCATAAGCTAAATAGATGTGGATTGAATATTTAACTACCTCTAATCGATATTTTAAGTTTCATGAATTTCAATTATATCATACATATAATTAATGACATTGAAAGTGAATGGGAGTCGCACCATTGAAATTAGAGTTCCATTGGTGACTTTAAAAAATCATCATGACCCTACAAAAATGCCATGGAAAATTTATCATGGGTTTACAAAACTTCCATGGGACTCAAAATGGGTTGTGTCTATACTCATTAGAAATCATATTTTGAGATATTTCTAGCTATACTAAATTTGTGAAATTTGGAGTCAATTTAATCCAAACTTGAGAAATTCAAATTCAAGGGAGTCAAAATCATTGTAAAATATCAAAATCATTAGACAATCAAATTTCCATACAACCATGAAAACATTGTGGATGGAAAAAGTAGTCAAGTTCTATATATTTTTTAAAATGTTTTTCTTAGAGCTTTCCAATGAAATTTGATTTGATTTGATTATGTTTTGTGAAATTCAAATTTTATGGTGCCCTTTTACCTTGAAATTAGTTATATAAGATGTTTTTTGTCAAATTGGTCAAAGCAACATTAGGCAACATGTTGAGTGATTTATCTATGGAGCAAAATTAGGTGTCTATAGGTACAACCACCCAAATATAAACAATGGGATATTTATTATTAATAAACCTTTCAATTTGAGGTATCCCCTTAACTATATGAGATTAATTCATATTATTGATATACATAGCATAGTGAATTACCTTAATGTAAATAAAAATATCCACATACCTAGCATAAACTATATGTATAATAATTTCCATAGTGTCTTTATTTTTATCTCAACCACATCACTTTTATTTGTAACGTAATATATGGTATGCTACCAAGACACATCATGGGTTGTAAATAATTCCTCAATATTATATGAAGCAAGTATTTGACCAAAATTTATCATCTCAAATAGATTTTAAAATTTGGCTAAATAGGATCACATTAAGTTGAATACTAGAGTAGTGTTATAGTCTTTATTACATAACTACAAAAAATAATATGTTCAAGAGCTACTCATTAATTGGTAGGTCCTCTCTTAGAAGAAGATGCAACTTGGAACTAGTGGTCACTCTCTGGAAAATTTCAACTTTGAGGATAAAGCAATATTAAGAGGGATACCATTCAATGACTCTAATATAGCTATGTAGGTTATAATTATTATTAGATTATTTCTTTCAGGTTAGGATGTCTTAGTCCTTGAGTATTATTGTTAGGGTTTATTACTTTAGTTATCTATATATAGGAAGAGAGACAATGTAGTTGGAATATAAATATATGAATATTTCTTCTATGTCTTGTGTGCACATATGAGGCTTTACCTCCATAAGTGGCTTAATATATTCCTCTCTAAATAGATAAATATTATTTTGTAATTTAGTCTTAAATATATTAAAATAGTAATAGATTTGTTATTCTTATAGTATATTATATTTTCTTGTATGAATTCTTCGTGGATGTTGATGAAACTAATATTTCATTGAATTTGTTTCATTATATTTTTATATGAAAGTTTAATTGTTAGATTTTATAGTTGTTTGTACAAAATAATAGAATGGAAAATAACCCAATATTGCTTAAAAAGGGATACACATAATAAAAATGAAGAATACAAAATACAGTGATGGTATCCATGGGTACTATATAGAAATCAAATTACACTCTAATGGATGAGAAAAATGGTTGGTATGAAGAGGTATCTATATCCAAATAGAATATACCTTTATGTAAAGTTTGCAAGAATTGCTTTTAGAAAAATAATATTATAAAATATTATCATGTTTTCAAGGTTTACATGGTCCCAAAGGAAATATATGATCAATACAAGAATAATAGTTTATCATGGTTTCAAGAGAAGCTTAACCACCAAAAATTCCAATACCCCCCCTTAAGCTAAAAGTTTATATAATGAGAGACAGTTACTTCTTATTTCTCCTTAAGGAACACTCTCCAACTCAAATAAGATTATTCATATGCATAAAAGAAACCTTGGGCAAGACATTTATTTTAATATCTATTATATGTTGTCATGAAGGAATACAAATTAGATAAGATATTGCATGTGAATGAATTCATCTACTAAAGTGTATCCATATATCTATGTATTTTTTCCACTAAAGAAACAATAGATTATGGATAAATTGAATGGTGTTCTAATTATAACATAAAAAAAAGTGATTGCAAAACTCTAATGAATGCCAATGTCCTCCAAAATCATGAGTATCCATATAAGAATCTTAGCTACATCATTTGGAGTACAATATTCATCCTTTGTAAAGGATTGAGAAATAGTGGATTAACATATAGAACACCAAGAAACTAGGATAGATCTCAAAAAATATATAACAAATGGTGTATAATCATTCATCCAAGTCATCAACCCAATCAACATCTAGAAATCATATCAAAATTGAAAGGGATCCAATGGATTAGTGAGTACCCATATAAGAGTTTCATTAGATATATTTATGAAAATCCTCTTAACCATTTTCTAGTGACTCTCCTAGGGTGCCTATATATATCTAAAATAATAAATAATAGCAAATGGTTAAGAAATGGTGTGTTATGAAACTTTACTCTTAATAACATAAATCCTTTACCATATACTAAAATAACAAGTTTATCATTCATAAATAATTATCCATAGTAATAATACACACAATTATGTAGATATAGATAATACCCTTAATATAGGGCCACACCAATTATACTCTTTACAAAAGAGATAAATCCACAATATATCCTAAGATGAGAGACCACACCTTGGACCAAGATAATACTTGATATAAATAATAATTATAAAAATTTAAAATATTCATTTTTTATATACCCATCTTCTAATGGCACTTTGGGGATCTAACTACTAAAATATCATCCCACTCATTATCTTAACATAATATATTAATATAATCAACCTTGGGTTATGGTGGCCCATGCCAACTATCCTAGATTCGATAGCATTCCGCTAACCTTACAAATGATTTTTCCTTAAACTATGAGAAGAAACTAAATAATATGATTTTCTAACAATGTTGTCAATTGGTACCATTTTTTATCATCCATACATCCAAGTAAAGTCTTAATTTGTGAAGGTCATTTATGATGACAGGTTATAATTATGCTATATATATATATATATATATATATATATATATATATATATATATATATATATATATATATATATATATATATATATATATATATATATATACCCATAACTACTTTTTTGACTCCATGGTTCTACTTCTCTACTATGATAGTAGGAGCAATTGGCCATGTAGTTCTAGGATGTTGTTGCACCACTCTAAAATCTAGAATTACTATGATTTTTCTACCAAACACTACCATACTTTATTCCTTTCTCACTCTATGTAGGTCCATAACAATATTTATACCGTAATCCATATTCCCAATATTTTTACCACTTATGGTGGTGTGGGTGGTGATATATTGTGACTTTAATCTGATGTGTTGTTTCCATTTATTGTTAGACATTTTTTTTTTAGCTCTTTTCTTAGGTTCTTAACTCATGTCCTTTTACTTAATCCTTATGCTCTTATAATAGATATTCCTTTTATTCTATTATTTATTATTCCTTGAACTCTAGTACTATATCTATTATAGACGTAGCTTTTGATTCCTTTTTGATTAATTACTTTGTTCCCTTCTATAACTTCTTTCTTCTCCTTGGATCCTTGTTTCATATGTTGAGAAACATCTGACAATGTTGTTTTCTTTTTCTTACACCATAACTCAATGATCTTCTTTTGCACATTAATGTTCACAATACCTAAAGAATACAATCGAGGATAGCCAAGAACAATTTCCATATAATCCATCTCAATGGAATGAAAATATGAATTCAAAATATAATTATCTATTATGATCTTTAAATCCTCATAAATCTAAACATTTTTAAGATATATAACCATAATATTTGTTGGTTGAACTTGCAACCTCTTAGCACAAATACTAAAATTATATTTGTTGATAGGATTAATTGAAATAATAACCTTTTCCTTCTAAATGTATCCATGAATTTTCAAATATAATATTTTAGATGAATTTAGATCCTTTTGACCCTTCTCTTACTTTTGAAAATACAAAGATGTGTCTTCTTATTCATCTCACTATCTTCCATAATATTTTCCTCATTCCCTTAGAGTAATTTCATTTATTTTCCATGGTATTCACTCTATTTCTAGAAAAGTTTCCACTTTCATTTTATTTTATTTCTCTCATTTTGAATTTATTTTTGTATCATTTCAATACTTTTATGACACACATCAGGCTACCTAACATTTTTATCCTTTAATAAATCTCTATATTACAAATATATAAATTCCTTTGTATCTTATATGAAAATAGGTTCCAAGATAGTCAAAAATACATGTTCCATTTCTTTACAAGTGCATATATAAATTACCATACAAGGCACATAGCATAAAATTATTTTAATAATATTTAGATTGTAATACCTTCAACTACTCTTACATAAGTATTCTCTTTTACAAGAAAAAGTAAGAATAATTCCATGAACTCACACTCTAAAAAGTAAAGATGATCCCATAAGGGGGGCGGAGGTCCAAGGTTCAAATCTCGGGCATCGTTGTATTGAACGCTTGTCCCTTTCCTAGTGCTTTCAGTGGCGTAAAAGGTTTAAAATGATTGTGGCATGGTGGTTATAGGGGCGGACTATGCGAAGATCTGTGTGGTGGCTTCTAGGGTGGACAACGAAGAATACTGTGGCAGCCATAAAAGCTGGATAGCCTGCCCAGATTCATGACGGCTATGGATTCCACCATGTAAATTCAAAAAGAAAAAAGTAAATATGATGCAAATTATGGTTTTATAAAAATATGCATCTCCCATAGATTTGAAGCCAAATTCTATATAAACAATTAGACCTACAAATAATATGTTATTTACTTGCCCCAACCAAAATATATTCCAAATTATATTTTCTAGAGAATATATGAATTGAAAAGTTATCATTGTCCTTATTTCGTATGACTAACTTCATAGGGTCGTATCCCCATTAGTACTAATAAAATTCCATCATGAAATCACGAGATTCCGGGCAAAGGAAACACTAAGTGCGATTGCATTCAAAATCAAGTACGCTTAAGTCCTAGAAATGTAAATTGCATGAAATGGAAAAGAAACACATTGGAAGAGACACAAGCAAATAGAGAAAACACAGCCCTTTCATTAATATCCCTTGATCTCTGTTACAATGACGTCTCCTCCCTTTTCAGGGGCTAGGAGCGCAAATAGAGTTTGATTACAATCACTGAATGATTCCTCTTTCCGCGTGCCCACGATTGCAATGGGCGGGCCAAGATGATGCCGCCGCTGATGTCGATGAGTTCTTCACCTCCGCTGCTTCTCCTGCGAACAAAGAAACAACCAAGATGTCAGTAGCATCTGCCGCAAATGAAAAGCGTTTGCTCTCTAAAACTAACGAAATATGCATGTAAATATTTGCCTGAAACAGTAATTACAGTGAGTCCAAATGGCTTCAAAACTTGACAGAAGATAAGAAAAGTTACCAGAAGGCCACTGCCACTGAGACAGCTGGCCAATCTACCTTCAACCGGAATTCGTCCCTGGGCAGGACGAATTCTATCGCAATTCGTCCCCGGGTGGGACGAATTCTTCCGTGTTGAGGAAACCGACTCGCTTGCTGCTCCAATGTCGGATCCCGAGACCTCGCAAAACGCCCGCAAACAGGGGGGTTATGTAATTGGGGCCATTTTGGGACGACCCAGATGGTCGGATTCTCCCAATTTGGCCTCCACCCTCGGGAATTTGACCTCGACACCTGCAAGTCAGCGAAACGACAAAGCAACACAAAACATACTAGAATCTGACCAAAAGTTACAAAATTGCAGCTATGGATTAATCAAACCTAATAACACAAAATGCAATCTGAAAAGTAATCTAAAATGCTCAAAAACTAAAAATAGGACTTGGGAGGTGCGGGGGTGCCCAAGTGGGCCTCCCACCGTTGGCACTTGATTTTGGAGCCAATCCACCAGGGATGGGCCCAAAACCTCTTAGGATTGGGGGTCGGCGAATTGGTTGGTTCGGGTGTCCATGTGTTGGATTTGGGTCAGGTTCGAGCTTCCAAAGGCCACCCAACAACCTCCCTTGCAAAAGAGATTGGTGGATGTGGGAAGGTGAACCAAAAGGGATGCAAGTGGGTCTTCAACTCGGCAGCACTTCGTTGCTTGAAAACTCCTTCAACCTGTCTATATTTTGGGTGAGAAAAGTCCCACCTTTTATAGACCCATGGGGTCTCTTTTGGGAGGGAAGCACAAATGCCATGTGTTGGCCATAGGCGCCATGTGGCAGTCTTGTCTTCCCATGAGGGAGGGGAGTCCTCCATTGACTTGAGCTTTGATAAATGCCTTTTGTGACAGTCTTCTAACGGCCCCTCTGTCCACCTACACACGCGTGCAAGGCAGGAGTCCTTAACTGACTGTTCTGGGCTGCCACTTGGCACCATTTGCCTTTTTGCCCGTTAAGCTTAGAATTCGTCCCACCCAGGGACGGATTCAGAATTCGTCCTGGGGTGGGACGGATTCTATTTTGAATTCGTCCCGGGTGAGACGAATACTGGGCAAAGTGTCCAAGTGTGCCAAATTGCTTCTTGACCTTACAAAATTGCTATGAAAGTGGTTAAGACCACTGTTTAACCTCTGAGGGCTGCCCTGGGGGCTGTGTTTGTCAAAGCGATCAGTGTTTGCAGTCACATAATCGGATTGGTGCTGTTTTGGTGTCTACAGATGCCCCTTTTTGGGAAGCGCTGCGGGTGACGCAGTGCTGAGCAAAAATAGATAACCAAAGCACTAATGATTAGGGTTTCTTGGTAACCTAACCAACTTTTGATGCCCCAAGTATGGAAAGGGCATGCATTCTTGAATCCTTGCTTCTGACGAGCTAAGGAATTTGATTTCAAGTATTAACCTGTTTTGGTGAGGTGTGACTTGAACTTAGACATTGATCAGTCATGAACAAGTGAAGGGCGTTTTTATCCTCAGGGGGAACCTTGTGTTCATGATTCACGAAATGCCAAGTGTTTGATTGATTTGATTGTTGCTTGTTTATTGCCCCAAGCAGGAGCGTGATTGTCTTTGTCAATGATTCTTTGAATGCATGTCATTTTCCTTAATTGGGTGTGTGATTGTTGGTTGGTGACTAAGTGTGACTACCCCCTCAAGCGACGAATCGATGAGGGAATGACCTTCGTGAGAGAAGCGACGAGTCGCTTGACCCAAGATGACTTGTGCAAGGTGTGCCTTTAGAGGGTTTACCGTTAAGCGTGTGCAATTTTTCCAACATTTGGACCTATTTTTGGTGGGTGTTAACCCTTTTGGTGATGTCGTAATGAGGTGAAATCATCGAAAATCTAACTTCCCGTGGAGCGGTCCGGCTATTGTAGCCTTCTTGGGGAAGTAGGAGAGCGATAATTTGGACCTCGACATCGATTTTCTTTGCCTAGAGGTTAAGTGCAAGAGCACTTATGTCCAGCAATGTTTATTTTTATTTGTTTTGTTGCATTTTTTCTTGTTTTTGTTGTTTTTTGTGACACCATTTGGGGATTAAATTGTCAAAAATCCGTCTTCCCGTGGAGCGGTCCGGCTATGGTAGCCTTCTTAGGGAGTAGGATAGTGACAATTTGTGACCCTGACATCAATTTTGCTATGCCAAGAGGTTAAGTGCAAGAGCACTTGTGTCTGGCAATGTTTATTGCTTTGTTTTTGTGTTGCATTTTTTATGTTTTTGTTGTTTTGTTTTTTTTGTGACACCATTTGGGGATTAAATTGTCAAAAATCCCATCTTCCCGTGGAGCGGTCCGGCTATGGTAGCCTTCTTAGGGAGTAGGATAGTGACAATGTAAACCCCGACATCAGTTTTTCTATGCCAAGAGGTTAAGTGCAAGAGCACTTGTGTCTAGCAATGTTTATTGCTTTTTGTTTTTGTGTTGCATTTATTTGTTGTTTTTGTTGTTTTGATTTTCTTTGATCTTGTGCATGATGGTTGATGAATATGGATGTATGCATGTTGATTTATTTTGATGGATGCATATGCTATGATGAATGCAAATGGTTTTGATTTATATGTGATATGCAGATATGAAATGGATGAATGGGGTTTGTGATGTTTGGCTATGGCACCATAGACTGTTTAGAGCTCTGTTATTTTGTTTTTAGGTGATTGCTGTGATGTATGGCTCTACATGTATACATGGTTTTTCTATTTTTGTATTTTTTTGATGGTATTGTAAAGATGAAAAGTAGCGCAGTTGGTTTAGAAATGTAGCTAAGGTTTTCTGAGACTCAGACGGTTTTAGCTCACTAGCCACGACTGTACTTTATCTTACAAGACTTTTGACCAAGGTATGAATCGGACTTGTTTTTGACCAAGTTATTTCACATCCCTGTGTGTGCAATTGATTTCATTTATGTGGTATTTGTTAGGATACCGCCAGTGCCAGATGGGCTTTCAACCGAACCTGTACTGAGGATCACCTAATTAGCTCCACGAATTCCTTTGTTGTATGTACTAAGATTAATCTGCGGTGTAATCCAGGATGCCATAAGCTAGCTCATCCACATGCAAACATTGATCCGTACGCAAGTTAATGTGACAGATATATCGTCATGCGGGAGGTTTACTTCATTACCGATAGGCTATCAACCAAATTGGTACTGAAGCTTGCCTTATGACCTATAGAATCTCTGAGAGTTCCGGGGATTCAAGGTCAACTCCCTTCTTTTCTTCAATTGTATTGGGATACTTGCTCATTGTAGTGATGAGATCACTGTTTATTTTGATTTTGTTTTTCTTTTGAGCAAGGGATGGAGTGATGAAAATCACTATCGTTTGTGCTTTTTGATGTGTGCACTTTAGGTTGTCAAATTTGGAGTTTTGACATTTTGCAAATTTTTGTGTTTTGAAACTTTTGAGAACTTTAGGGATTCTTAGGGAATTGGGTAGGGAGGATGCTTGTCCTTTTGCCAACTCTCAGCATTCTAGGGGTCATTCGCACGGGGGGATGAGCAAGATAACCGTTTCGCTTGTGGTGACCTAGATTACTTTTGCAGGTTTCATCTTTCGTTCACACAATTTGGGAATTTTTTAAGTGTTTTGATTTGTGTTGGGATGTTACGTAACAAGGTGTATTTCAAGTATGACTCTACCTTCGTAAAATCTGTTCGACTTGATACACTACATGGCTAAAGAGGAAAATGATGACTGAATCACTGAAACTCTTGGTACATTCCCAGACCACTGACTGTAGTGTGGTAAAAGTTATGCATGGTGTTTTTGTTGTTTTTGTAAAATGAGACAATGTGGAACAAGATGGACTATCAGAGCAATTACAGCCTATGGTGCCTTTGACCTGTATGACCACAAATATGCAATGTATGGATGCAATGCTTAATGCAGCTACATATTTTTGTAATTTTGATGGATTGATTTTGGTGAAGGTGAAGATGAGGTGCGAGAATATGAATTTTTTGATGAATTTGAGTATGCCTAGAATTGAGATGCAAATCTTTGTTGTTTTTGATGATTTTTGTTTGTTTTTTTTGAATTTCTTGATTTTTTTTGACCAAGCGATTGCGATAATCGTTGGAGCTTTTTGGGTTGACCAAGAGATTGCGATAATCCTTGGAGCTTTTTGTATTGACCAAGAGATTGCGATAATCCTTGGAGCATTTTTGGTTGACCAAGAGATTGCGATAATCCTTGGAGATTTTTTGGATTGACCAAGAGATTGCGATAATCCTTGGAGCTTTTTGGATTGACCAAGAGATTGCGATAATCCTTGGAGCTTTTTGGTTGACCAAGAGATTGCGATAATCCTTGGAGCTTTTTGGGTGACCAAGAGATTGCGATAATCCTTGGAGCTTTTTGGGTGACCAAGAGATTGCGATAATCCTTGGAGCTTTTTGGGTGACCAAGAGATTGCGATAATCCTTGGAGCTTTTTGGGTGACCAAGAGATTGCGATAATCCTTGGAGATTTTTGGGTGACCAAGAGATTGCGATAATCCTTGGAGCTTTTTGGGTGACCAAGAGATTGCGATAATCCTTGGAGCTTTTTGGGTGACCAAGAGATTGCGATAATCCTTGGAGCTTTTTGGGTGACCAAGAGATTGCGATAATCCTTGGAGCTTTTTGGGTGACCAAGGGATTGCGATAATCCTTGGAGATTTTTGGTTTGGATTATGGTTCTTCAGGGGATAGAGGTACCCCCAGCTTGATGGTCTTTGCACTTCGGATCTGGCTCTAGAGGTATGGGCATGAATGGATCGGCCCTATGCACGGAGATGAGGACAGGGTCCGCCCGCGGCACTGATGTTGCTATGATGTCTCTTGGTGGAAGTTGCTCTTTGTGTGCCCAACGTGGTGGATGTAATGCTTGGTCCCACTGTGGTGGGTTAACGTGCCACTCATGCCCTAGTATTATGTTTATCTGTTGACATGCTTCTTCGATTTTTATGGGATGTCGATGTTGTCGTATGTGATTGTTGTGGGCTATGTCTGTTTCATCCTCACCTTCGGACAATGTGTATAGCTCATCAGAATCTGGAGATTCTGAGACATGGAGGACTGCATCATCAGGTAGCCCTACGGTTAAAGGTTGATCCTCTTCGAAAGGAGCCTTATGTAAGTTGGGCCTTGGGAGCTCCAAAATCTTGGTCTCTACCAACTCTAAGTGCTCTAGTGCTTTGCATGTATCGGGAGATTTGAACTCCTCCTCTTTGGTTGGTTCTTGTTGAGGAACTTGGGGCTTATGGAGGGGTGGCCAGATGGCACCCCCATGCCTTGGTAGGGCGGTTCATCCCGCTCTTCTTCGCGCTCCGATTCCTTAGAGGCTTCTTGATGAATTTCTAAGGGTGGCTCATAAGCCCGGGTGGATGTCCGAGGAAGGCACCCATCATTGGTTATAGGAGCGGCCTCCCATTCATGTCTAGGAGGCGTCGGGGGTGGTGCTTCGAGGAATCGGGAGAGTAGCTTCCCGCTCCTGTCTATGAGGTGTTGGGGGTAGCTTTTGATGAGGTCGCAATGACCTATCTTCCCCCATGGGTTGTGCCACTCAAAATATTTTGTCTTATGCATGTGAGGGGTTGGAGTCTTCTCTTGTGGTGCTTCAGGAATCGGGGGAGTAGCCTCCCGCTCCTGTCTAGGAGGTGTTGGGGGTAGCATTTGATGAGGTCGCGATGACCTGTCTTCCCCCCATGGGTTGTGCCACTCAAAATACTTTGTCTTATGCATGTGAGGGGTTGGAGTCCTTTCTTGCATAGTGTGTTGGAACAGCTCATCCTTCTGGCGCTGAAGGTGCTCTTCGTTAATATGGTACGGTTCCTCTAACGGTAGTCGTTCGAGCTCAAGTTGCGTGAGTTGCTTGAGATGTGTGATATATTCGGTAGATTCTACGATAGTTGGTCCCACCGCCTCATGTCTAGAAGGCCTAGACGCCTCTCTTAGATAAAAATCTCGGTCGTAGTGATCCAAGATCTCTATAGGACACATCCCTCTGTTAGGGGTAGCAAGCATTCTCTCGGGGCTTTGGCCTCGGTGAGTGGTCCCGATAGATAGCGAGTGCGAAGGCGTATTGCTCCCGCACGGTATATTGCTCTCGAGGAAGGTAGATGTCTTCCTCGTGCTCTCTTTCATAAGTGAAAAGGGGGTGGACGGAGCTATCTCGCCTTGCCCGAAGAGCCTTGTGCTCTGGATTTGTCTTTGTAGTCCTGACAACTAGTGGGGGTGGAGGGGTAATGTAATCATGTGGTTCCTCCCATCGAACCCTATGTTGACCTAGCACTTCATCGTGCGATGACCGCTCATAGCGAGCATCTAAGGGAGCTCTCTTATGACTATACCCCTCATGGAAGGGTGTGTGTTGAATGCTATGCTGAATAGGAGTGCTCCTCGAAGAGGTGTCCCTGTAGTCCCTTTCCTTTAAGGTGTGGAGGGGACTGCCTTGTGTGTTAGGTCGCCAAGGTGGTATGACCAAATCCTTGGGATTGTAATGGAGGTGACTCGTGCCTCCTTGGATATTCCCCATAGCCTCCGCCCGTGATTGGGCTTGGCTACGGGTTAGCACCATGACGATGTCTCTCTAAAAACCCTAAAAATTGAAATGAGTCAGATGGGGCCCAAAATTGGCGTGTGCATCCCTCTTATAGTAGATAAGACAAAAATGAAGTTTCAAGTCCTAGCTCTAAATACATTAGGAGATATTGACATCCGAACAGCTCAAAAAGTGCATAGAATTGCGTGCCCAATTTTAAAACCTAATTTCGGGGCACTAGATGATGGAATTTGGCCCCAAAAACTGACTTGGGAAATAGATTTATCCCAACTAACTCCCTGTAAAATTTCAAGTCAATCGGAGCTACGGTTGAGAAGTTATGGCCCCAGCAAGATGCACTAAAATTTAGGGAAAAATGTAAGATTTCCCATATTTTGTTGGATGGTCCTGCATCACTTATGGGCACATTTGGGGTGCTTTTGGGTTGACCAAAGGGTTCATGGACACCTTTGGGGCATTTTGGAGTGACCAAGCGATTACGGGAATCCTTGGAGCTTTTTGGAGAAAATGACAAAATGCGTAGATTTTTTTATCTTTGTTTTTTATGATTTTTTTTTTTGTCTACACTAAGCAGAATTAAACACACACATTCACAAAACCGTGATTATCTCTTTTAAGGATTCTTGGTGTGCCCTAGACTGGTTTAGTGCATTTTGGTGTTTTGTTTTGTTTTTGTAGGTTTTGAAGAACGTTTAAATGCATTATGAAGGCTCATATAACTCCCAAAAAGGTAGCCCCTTCAATATACCAACCAGGCCGATATACCAACCTCTCTATATACCCGCCCTTACGAGAGGGAGACTATAGGTACGTGAGAGCAGAAGGTACGTGGTACGTAGGCGGTATGGAAGGGGGATTGTCCTGTTAATGGCACCTACCATAGAAAACTTATCCTCGCGCGCATGGGAATCACCCCAACTACGCTCGGTCTGTCTTCGTCAGGATTTACGCCTAACAACAGTTGACAATCGGGAAATGGATGCAAATCAAGCCAAGGTGGTGATGAAATCCACCAATGGTCTTGATCAAGGGCTGGGGTCTTACGACCAGCTCCTTGGTTTAAAATTGTTTCGTGATGTGTGTGGGATTCGTTTTATTCAACAAAAATGAAACAAGCATACATGACTTTTCCTAATGCAATGCAAGATAAGATGAAAACAATCAAAGAAACAGAAACAGAAAATTTAACGAGAGATCATAAAAATCCCTACCTCTTCTCTCGCTGCTCCAGATTGTCTTCGAATTTTTGCTCCGAAAATCTGTAGACAGGAATTCGTCCCTCTGGGAGACGAATTGCAGAACAGAATTCATCCCTCCCAGAGACGAATTTGAATTCGTCCCTCTTGAATGTCTCGAGTCGAGAATTGCAGAAAAGAATTCGTCCCTGTCAGAGACGAATAGCAGTCTGCAACAAAAAAAATGTACCTGTCAAGCACAAACACAAAACTTTGATCAGTTTCTATGATTTTAAAAACCAGGGAACAGAGTCCCACCGTGATCGCCACTGAAAGCACGAGATTTCGGGCAAAGGAAACACTAAGTGCGATTGCATTCAAAATCAAGTACGCTTAAGTCCTAGAAATGTAAATTGCATGAAATGGAAAAGAAACACATTGGAAGAGACACAAGCAAATAGAGAAAACATAGCCCTTTCATTAATATCCCTTGATCTCTGTTACAATGACGTCTCCTCCCTTTTCAGGGGCTAGGAGCGCAAATAGAGTTTGATTACAATCACTGAATGATTCCTCTTTCCGCGTGCCCACGATTGCAATGGGCGGGCCAAGATGATGCCGCCGCTGATGTCGATGAGTTCTTCACCTCCGTTGCTTCTCCTACGAACAAAGAAACAACCAAGATGTCAGTAGCATCTGCCGCAAATGAAAAGCGTTTGCTCTCTAAAACTAACGAAATATGCATGTAAATATTTGCTTGAAACAGTAATTACAGTGAGTCCAAATGGCTTCAAAACTTGACAGAAGATAAGAAAAGTTACCAGAAGGCCACTGCCACTGAGACAGCTGGCCAATCTACCTTCAACTGGAATTCGTCCCTGGGCAGGACGAATTTTGACTGCAATTCGTCCCTGGGTGGGACGAATTCTTCTGTGTTGAGGAAACCGACCTGCTGCTGCTCCAATGTCGGATCCCGAGACCTGCAAAACGCCTGCAAACAGGGGGGTTATGTAATTGGGGCCATTTTGGGACGACCCAGATGGTCGGATTCTCCCAATTTGGCCTCCACCCTCGGGAATTTGACCTCGACACCTGCAAGTCAGCGAAACGACAAAGCAACACAAAACATACTAGAATCGACCAAAAGTTACAAAATTGCAGCTATGGATTAATCAAACCTAATAACACAAAATGCAATCTGAAAAGTAATCTAAAATGCTCAAAAACTAAAAATAGGACTTGGGAGGTGCGGGGGTGCCCAAGTGGGCCTCCCACCGTTGGCACTTGATTTTGGAGCCAATCCACCGGGGATGGGCCCAAAACCTCTTAGGATTGGGGGGTCGGCGAATTGGTTGGTTCAGGTGTCCATGCGTTGGATTTGGGTCAGGTTCGAGCTTCCAAAGGCCACCCAACAACCTCCCTTGCAAAAGAGATTGGTGGATGTGGGAAGGTGAACCAAAAGGGATGCAAGTGGGTCTTCAACTCGGCAGCACTTCGTTGCTTGAAAACTCCTTCAACTTTGTCTATTTTTGGGTGAGAAAAGTCCCACCTTTTATAGACCCAAGGGGTCTCTTTTGGGAGGGAAGCACAAATGCCATGTGTTGGCCATAGGCGCCATGTGGCGGTCTTGTCTTCCCATGAGGGAGGGGAGTCCTCCATTGACTTGAGCTTTGATAAATGCCTTTTGTGACGGTCTTCTAACGGCCCCTCCGTCCACCTACACACGCGTGCAAGGCGGGAGTCCTTAACCGACCGTTCCGGGCTGCCACTTGGCACCATTTGCCTTTTTGCCCGTTAAGCTTAGAATTCGTCCCACCCGGGGACGGATTCAGAATTCGATCCTGGGGTGGGACGGATTCTATTTTGAATTCGTCCCTGGGTGAGACGAATCCTGGGCAAAGTGTCTAAGTGTGCCAAATTGCTTCTTGACCTTACAAAATTGCTATGAAAGTGGTTAAGACCACTGTTTAACCTCTGAGGGCTGCCCTGGGGGCTGTGTTTGTCAAAGCGATCAGTGTTTGCAGTCACATAATCGGATTGGTGCTGTTTTGGTGTCTACACATCATATGACCACTCATTTAAAAACACTTTAAATTTTGAAGAAAACTACAAAAGTCATCTAAATCAAATAAATTCACACAAGGATATGGCTCCCAATAAAAATGTATTTTCTAAAAATTGTTAAAATTATGTAATCCAGAAAAATAATTTTGACTTGTTATGATATTGAAAACCTAAATTTATCATCTCAAAAGGAGCAAATTTGTGACTTCTATACTAGAGAAAAAATCTATCAATGGTGCGAATACCATCAATATATAACACAATTATGATAGTTTACCCATATTAATGTTTGATTTAAACATCCTATTCAACTTCACAACATTGAAACCCACAAATGAGAAAAAAGGAATGTATATTATCATACCATGCACAAGGAGCATGCTTATGTCTATAGGTAAATTACCACCTATATCCATGATCCTTGCATTTGAACTCGATTGTGATTTTATTTATTCCATATAGTTATTTTTCTAAGGCATAAATACAACACATTACATTTAGTAGTTTTAAAGGTAGCAATATTAGCACCAAGTGAATATCCTATGGAAACTTTAGATATAAATACAATACAAAGAATGTCAAGAGATTGCAAAATAGTGCAAATAGGAGAAATGCATGAACAAATGCAAAAATAGGTGAAGCAAATAATATAGTAGTATGTAGGAGTTTGTTGGACTAAAATTAATTCTAAGGCAATGAAACTTGGTAAGTAAAAGAAAAATATGGGGCTTCCAACAAGTCCAACATCTTAATTAATAGTATCTTAAGCATCGTATATGAAATTTTTGTCTAAGTGGTCAGACATCTAAAATGCTAATGTCAACAAAGACATAATTCAAATTTGGCATTTGATATTCTCCAAAAGAAGAAGATAGTGAAAAATGCTAATGCTCTAGTGTTCATTGTCTAGTGTTATGGCAAATTTTAAGAGATGAAAAAATAATATCAAATATCAAAATAGGTCCAACAAAAAATGATGCTAACATTAGCAAGGTCACATAAAAACCCAAAACAATATTTAAAAATGGCCCAACTAGAAATTTTTTTAAGGGATTTGATATAGCATGCACTGAACAAGACATTAAAAACTTATCTAAAATTTTATGGGATACTTTGCAAAGCTTTCAAAAGGATAGGGTTTTTGAAGCAATGGTGTCATCCTCAATAGCATAAAATTCATGTAGGCTAAAAATAGTGCCAGATGTAAAATAATTCTAAGGCATAAAACTTGGCAATGAAATTTAGCATTTGACACTATTTATGAGTAGATGTAGCTATGTAAAAAACTGGTCAAACTCTAGAAGCAATTATTTCATATAGAGGTAAGAATATCTCTAGCACCCAATGAAATAAAATACAAAGTCTAGTATGAAGGAATGGCAAACGAATCGATAATTAGTCAAGATAAATAATCTAGTATAAAATAGCATACCCTCATGTTTTTATCTGTCAGCTTTTACTACTATGAGCCAATGGAGAATGCAATCACAAGATATAGAATATGCAAAAATGTAAGATGTTGAAATATACTATAAATGGTAAGTGATACAAATAATACAATGCTATATAGAGGAAATAAAGAATCCAAAATAGATGATAAGAAATACATTGTATCCATCACAAATATATATGATAATATTGCAGAGTATATCTACTACTGCCTATATCTATATGTAAAAATACACTATGAGGCCCTTTATATAGAAAGTTGGATTACTTGGCCAACAGTCTTCCTAACATGCACATAGACACTTGTGAATTTATTACATTATTTGAAGTAACTTGCTAAATACCCTCTAAAGTAATATCCTACTCTAGTTATCTACCAAATGTGGTACATTTACATGACCCAAATGATGTAATATACTCTAACACCCACCTGTATTACATTATTTACATACTGAAGACTTATTCTTTAGTATGGATTTTCTTGTCTTGAATATTCTTCGACTTGATCATCCTATTCTTCTCATGTAGTAGTCTTCATTTTATATACATTGCACCTTGTTGTTAGATACCTTTGATGAACTAGGGATCTCATAATTTTACATGTTGCAAGTGGATCAAGGTTACTCCATTTTTCTTATTCTATTTCTTTGTGTAACCTGCTTCTCTGATCTTCACAAATGTTAAACTTAAAATTATGGTTGGTGGATGCTTTTAAAATGAGATCTTGAAAAATAAAATCTATTATGTGTAGTAATATTTCTTCATGACTTATATAGTACTTATATTTGTAATAACAGAAGAAATATAAATGGTTCTTTCCACAATAATATTTTCAAGGATGGAGGCTCCAATAGTTCACTTTTTCATGACCAAATTGGTTGTAGTAAGTGCATAATTTCATTCATACTTTTTTTTGTACACTTGTATGATATATTTTCGTTCACTACTCTTTTCTTTTTCTATATCACCAATTTCTTTTGTTGTCTTATTTAGAGGTGTAACTGATGATTCTATCTTTTCATTATCAAAATTATTTTCATATTCTATTGATTCTTTCCTCATGTCTATATATTTTTCATTATTATCCATTGAATCATCAATCATTCTTCTAATCTAGATAGGTAATTTTCTTAAACTTTTCTTAATGTTAGTTTTCATCATTATGACTTCCTGGTAAATGAAATGTAGTATTATTTTATTTTCTCTTTGTAGAATACTATATTTTTCTCAAGTGGATTGGGAATATGATCCTTAATTTGATAAACCTATTAAGACTTAGTTTTGTAAAATCCCTTATTTCTCCCTAGTTAAGATATGTGAACTAATTTGATAAACCTTTATTAGAATTAGGTTTTTTAGGCTTCCTTATATCTCCCTATTAATTAGGATATACTTAGGTCACTTTCTAAGTTGATTTTGTAATATTTTGAGAGTAATAAACTTATTAATTTTACCTTCTCTTTCCCAATGAAGTATTCTTTAATGGTTGGATTTCTTTGTGTCTCCTTAGAATTAGTATGAGCTAATTTTTACCAATTAATTCTAAATGTATATGTAGGCAATTTGTTTTGCTATTCTTTCCAATATATTATTTTTCTAAATTCTAATTATTGTATATAGTTCAAAGTAGTATGCCTTATATCTTCCTACTTTTTGGAATATTAAAAAAAAAATATTATTTGTAATTTAATAGTATTTTAACCAATAGTTGACACCCTTATATCCCGTACTTGGTTAATTGTAAATATTCAATATCTTAGAAATAAGGTTGCTTTATAATTACAAATGCTTGTTAGATTTATTCCAATGTAATATATTACCTTATAACAAAGCAATAGTTTATATCACCTTATAACTTTGATTTTAATTAAAACAAGCAAATTTAATTTACCTTTGTAAGGTTTGATGCTCTACATCCTTTGTGAGACTCTATGTTCTCTATGAGGCTCTACGTCCTTTGTGAGCTCTACATACTTTGTGAAGCTTAATGATTCTACGTCCTTTGTGTTACTTCATACTCAGCATATATCCTCATATTTTAGCAATGGCATGATGCATATTTTGGCACTGTATGATTGATATTTTGATATCTATGTTCAATCAGATGACCTATGTATTCCTCATCCAATATCTTTCATAATGTCTATTTTGACCTAGTCTTGTCCTTAATGGGTACTTATCATCATTGGTATTGAAGGTTGGTTTATGAGATTCCTCATTGTCTTCTTTGACACCGATTTCAGTGTGCTATTACTCACTCGAACATTGTAAATTTACCTTCAATTTTCCTTCACTTCTATACCTTCGAGTTGAAATTTTATGCAGCTATGTGTCACATGCATCTTGAGTAACATATGATGTGTTTATTATTCCTTGAGATATTTCCAAGTGGCTTTCGTGCCCCAATGTGCATGGGAATCCTTTTGTAATTCTTATGGCTAAATCTAAAGCCTTCCCCAAGTGGAGTATGGGATTCAATTTTGAATGATAACATTGTAACATATCTTCTTATCATAGCCACTATGTAACTCCCTTCACTCTAATGTCTTGGTATTTGTTTATGAATTGAGAGCTTCTTTTCAGTTATGAGAAATGAAAGATGCATGTATTATTCCCTCCAATTATTCTCTTCTTCTAAATATTCCTTTCACCAACATACATCCAATTGTTTCTTGTTTCTTAATGCTTCTTCTAGGTGAGTATGAGTTAGCTCTTTAATGGAGGTCTTGAGTGCTTGGTGTTGGTTCTATGGTGGTCTGATTTGAATGCTTCTATGATGGATGTCTTCTCTAAGAAATAGATCTAGGTATTAGTTTTATTTTATTTTCCTTTTTATTCCAATGTGCTGGTTCAAATGCTCCCTTTGCAATGATCAATGGATGATAGCCAACATAGATGACTAAAAACCTTTTGCTATAATTTGTTCTTAAATTGGTTTCTATAAATGCTTACATTCATGGATGTAAGGGTATATTTGAACACCATAATATTATGTCTTTGATAGTCTTCTCAATTGCTTATAATGTATGCTCCTTCTATGACCACTTGTATGATAGTCCTTTCTTGTGGAGGATGTGTCTATAAGACACTTAGATTATATCCTATTTCCTATGTAGAACAAGATTTTACTATGCAAAATATTGTAAATAGATTTATAATAGAATACTTTGATTTGCACCTTCTATTGTAAGCTTATTTTGTTGGTTCTAGTGGTGGATTTAATGTATTATATTTTGTACGCAAGGGTTTATTGAATTTGTATTTTCTACAAGTAAACTCTCTCTTTTGCTTGGTTGATATAAGTAATGAAACCAATATAATAATCACATATATAATATGCCCTTTTATGGAGTAATTTTTGCACTAACTTTTTTATGTAATAAGCTCTTTAGTGCACCTAGAATGTGAGACTCACCAAGTCTAGATTTTGGCTTCAACCATTGATTAATGGCTTCTTCTTCTTCTCCACTCCTTGGAGGAATTTTGATCTTCTTGGTGGCTTCTATAGACCATTATACCTTGCAAGTATTGAGTTATAAATAGTGTCTTTAGACACTTTGATTATTTGAAGATTTTTGTGCCCTTGATTTCAACAATCAATACACAAAATAATTCTTTGAGAGTAACTAGTTTAATGAACAACTAGTATAGTGCAATGAACCAATAATATTTTCAATATTAATGCATTTTAATGATATCACCTTATAATTCCTATTAATAATCTCTCGAAGTAGTTTCTAATGCACTAATAATATTTTCAATGAACCAGTAATATTTTCAATATTAATGCATTTTAATGATATCACCTTATAATTCCTATTAATAAGCTCTCAAAGTAGTTTCTAATGCACTAATATTCACTACAAATTTTTTAATGTGATCCTATTTTTAATAATCAAATAATATGAAGAATGTATCTAACTCATATTAATGTGCAGGTAATGAACCTTAATAAAAATTATCTTCTACACTTTATTTGAGGACTTAAAATGAAACCTTTTATATTTTAACTTCTAAATTCTAATAAGGTGCTCAATGAAGTTAAGTAGTAATCTAAATAAGTGTTCAAGTAATGAACCCTTCTTGCACCTAAGTTGCTTACCTTAAATGATGAGTTGATTCACCAAGTCTCCTATATATAATGGTTGTTTCCCATAGTTGTGAATGATTCTTGTCTGCTACTCTGTAATAGATGATTTCCAAATTCTCCTTTAGGATCTGTCCTAGAACTTCTAAATTCTTCTAGCAAGTAATGCTATCTTGATTTTTGCCCTCTAGTAGTCAATTAATTAATTGAAATATTGTTATTCAAAAACTCTTTCAGTATTTTTTTGTGAATCCAAAAAATCTCTATATGTGCCTTATTTAGCTCTGAAGGACAATCTCAAAATATATTTATATTTTGAAGGTATATTATGTATGAGTTATTCAACCTCCTTATTGAGTTCCGACTTTAAACAAGATTTTATTCTCAAGAATCTTAATATATTTAGTTCTTAAATATTCTTCTTCAATATTTGGCATTCCTTACCAAATTCGTCTTATTTTGGACTTGTCGAATGGTGACAATTGTCCCAAATATTTCACTATATTCTATAGTTAATTTATCCAATGAGTTCTCCTAGGAAATTCTTTGATGGCTTTTCCAATTTCTAGAATGAGGCTCTCCAAGCCTTCTCCTTGAGACCTCTCCAAGGTCTTCAAACCTGCATATTTTTTTATCTTCTTGATGAGACCTTTCCTTCAACATTCAGCTCTGAAAGTGTTGACAATGAGATATCTCTAGTGGATCTCTAATATCTGCTTCTTTTGAAATTAGTTATAGGACCTTGCTAGTCCTTCAATATTCTGATATTGGAAGTTCTTTCAATGATACCTTTGATGGGTCTCTTTAGATTCTTCTAGAGGAAGTATTCAATAAACAAAGGAGATCACCAATATCTCATGAACTCTTCTATGGAGTCTTCTTTGGGTTCAAGGATTCTATGGCATTTTATTCTATAGTAAATTTTTTGTAGCCTTTTCTTCAATAAGGCATCTATGGTATTTTCTTTAGCAATAAGGCTCCTATAGCCTTTTATTCAATAATAAGGCTTATGTGGCATTTTATTTAGCAATAAGGCTTCTATGGCCTTTTTTAGTAATGTACAGGTCTTCAACATGGCTTCTTTTAGTTTCCTTTTTATGCAATAAAATATTAATAAGATATTTTTGTATCTTGTTAATAATGAATCTTTACTAGTTTATTTTTCAATCTAGTGGAACAAAATGCTGAGTCCTAATCTTCACAATTTTTTTTTGCAGCTCTATGGAAATATTCTAGCCAAATGCAATATCAAATATTTTGAAACTAATATTAGCTTCGCCTCTCAATATTTCCTTTAAATTTCCTATTTCTAGTAACCTATTGTGGCTCTTCCTATCCAACAATCTCTTATAGTTGTGTTTGCATGCAGTGGTGCACAATGGATAATCTAATTTGCAAAAATATAGAAAATTTTAAACCTACAGTAGCAATGGTGCTTTATTATAGCTTTCTCTATTCCTTTTGATATAATATGGATGTGATGCCACGATTGATGCTATGAGCCAAGGGAGAATCCAATCATAGGATATAGAATATGTAGAAATGTAATATGCTGAAATATACTATAAATGGTAAGTGATGAAAATGATACAATGTTATATGGAGGAAATGAACACTCTAGAATAGATGATAAGAACTACATTGTATCCATCAAGAATCTATATGATGATCTTGTAGAGTATATCTACTACTACCTTCATCTATATGTAAACACACACTATGAGGCCCTTTATATGGAAATATGGATTACTTGGCCAACACTCTTCCCAACATGCACATAGACACTTGTACATTTATTACATTACTTGAAGTAACTTGCTACCTAACCACTAAAGTGATATCCTACTCTAGTTATGTACCAAATGTGGTACATTTACATGACATAAATGATGTAATATACTCTAACATTATATTTTACAAGTAGGATCTAAATCCATTTTAATAAATAGAATCATATATACCAATTACACCCAAAAATAATTACTATTAGAAGACCTCAATGGTCAAAGGCTTCTTCATAATACACCTGCCAGTACTCAGCTGAATCACCATAGTAAAAAGGATTTCACTATTATTAGATGGTTATAGTCCAATGATGTATCACACAAGACTAGTTCACAAAAAAATTTGTTTCACACATCAACAAAACATGCTTGAAGCAGTTGAGCATAGCTAACTTGAGTATGAAAACCACTTCTTATTCCTATTATGATATATGCTAACTAAATCCATTGTAAAACTATATATACTTGAATACATCGCATTCAAGGGATCAATTATTTAGAATTTACAATTGCATATTGTATGATGATTATATTGTGCACCTTTGAATAGAGACTAGATTATTGTATGGCCTCTTACTAAATTTATTGTCAATCATGTATATATATATATATCAATTTATTAATTAAAAATATTTGTTAAATATAAGTGAATGGTTGATTATGCTATAGTTATTCTGCTATCTGAATTTCTCTTTGGATATATCATTCATTCATTCCTAGAATGCTTAGTAATACATAGTACTTAATTTTATTAAATATTCTATAATAATGAAGGATAGTTGGATTGTTAGGTAATATTATTTAGTTCAAAGTATGAAACTATAATGCTTTATGTCTCTTGATGTTTTTGAACCCATTATACTTTAATTCTAGATTCTAACTTTATGGATTTCTTACTTTAGTCTACAATACATTTTTTAAGCTAGATATCACTGTACGAACCTACCTACTCTAGAGACTGACTTAGGAACCCTCATTTTTGGGTCTTCCAATATTGGATGAGGCCTTGAGGGCATAAATCATCTATTTACACAAACATTAGATAAATATTTTTGACATGCCTAGTGGGGCACGAGTGTCATACCCATAAAAGAGAGTTTAAAAAATAAAATCTAATATGAATAAGTAATTTTTGGTATGTTCAATGGGGCATGAGTGTCCCACTATAAAAAGAGAGTTTTTAAAAATCAAATCTAAATAGCCATCATGTGATCCATGATTTTTTTGCACACTTCATGGGACATGAGTGTACCACCCTTAAAACATGATTTTTTAAATCCCATTTTAAATACCTAAGGAACTCAATATTATGGTGAATATTATTGTCCTTGTATGTGGAGAATGTATGTTCACATGATGGATCTATTAAAAATAAAAATGAAAAAAATTTGGTGACTCTATTGGAAAAAAAACTAGAAACAAATGGTTATAGGATGCAAAATCCAAGATAGTTCACTATGTAATAATCAGATGGCTCGACAAGTATACTAGAAATTTTTTTAAAGGTATGGTTGGCAAAAGTTGTCTAGCTTGGAATAGTATCAGACTACTTAATCTCCCAGAGCTTTATAAAATTTCCCAAGCTACTTTGAATATATTTCTCATTTATGGTGGTAGTGGGAAAACTACTTATGTGTATTGTCGATGTGTAGCAACAAAAATAATACTCTATCAAGGAAGATGATAAAATAAATAAGTGTACAATGAAATGTATTGGATAAAATAACAATGTGAGTCACCTTATTATATATATATATATATATATATATATGAAATTCCCCAATGTGTAGGGTAGGATTACAAAGAATGCTTCTTTTGAGTATAATATAAAGGTAAAAACTCATTTTATATAGATAAAGTGAGGATGATTTTTGATGTCTTCATGCTACAATCAAAATAATTTGGGTGGGCTTGTCTATCCTCCTAGACTACCTTCATCCTTAGCAACTTAAAATCCTACTACCTGCACAAGATCTCAATAAGAAATGATTAGCAGCATGGGTAGGGTCTTCTTGCATGAGGTATAAAATAATAGAGATGCAAAAACCTAATGCAATTAATAGAAAGTATCATGTAAACCACATGTAGAGCTCACATAGAAGAAACTAAAAAATACCTTGCCAAAATATTAGGTATGTTGATCTGATTCCAGTTATTGATCACTTGGAATTGTGTAACCATAATAGGCTATATTTGGGGATGTGAAAATATAGAGGTCTATATTTGGGACTCTACAATTGTAGGGGACTATATTTAAGGACTATGCAAATACAAGGGACTGCATTTGGGGGCTTACTAGTAGAAAAGGCTCAATTGGGCTTCACAGGATCGCTCCTTGAGTTGTGTGACTCAAACCTCAATCAATATGTGAGATTTTTGGTGCAAATATAGCAGTGTGATAGTATGCAATATCCTCCATATTATGGATGAAATGATGAGAGAACTTATAGGATTATGGGAGGTGAGGAGTGTGACGATAGGTGGCAGGCTAGGTGATGAGTGACTATTTGACACATATTTTTGCACCAGAATTGTTTCATTATTACAATTATATGATGATTATGATATGTTTTCTATGAATTATTATTGAATAAAGTGTGATTTATTAGTAAAATTGATTAATTACAATAATCTAAAAAATGAGTTTGATTTATATCAAATTTGTCCGAGTTCTGAGAAAAGTGTAGGAAAAAGGTATGGATGATCGATGAATAAATTACAAAGCTTTGGATTGCACCTTGGACGAGAATAATAACAAACAGAGATCGGTCACAAAATTAATTGATCTTGTTACAAATGCTAATTACTAAAGTGTGTTACTAAAGGTAATTACTATAGGTAATTACTAAAGGTAACTGCTGAAGGTAACTACTGAAGATAGTTTTTGAATAATATTTTACTAGCAGTTATTGAAGGATAATAAATACTATTGACTTCAACATGCCACATAAGAATGGACGACACATTAATATGGATGACAACTAATATTTTTACCTAGAAAAATATTTCATTTCTCGCATAATATCCACAAGAATATTTCAAGTTGACAAAGTTATGGTTTACTTTATAAAGCTTGTAATAAGTTTATTTTGGGAAGTTTGAGATATAAACACAAAGACTGTTAAACTTTCCTAGAATATAGGACATGAGGTCCTAATGTATATCTTGTGATTCAGTTAAAATAACATTGTCTTGTTAGGATTATTAGTAGGATGCCACTTGGACCAGTCAAAATATTTATGATTCCAAGTAGGAGTACATATTATGATTAAGTTTTAGATTATTCTTTATTAATGTATAGTCATCATTCCATAAAATATGCATGTCAAATACATGGAGAATACTATTTAGAATTGTATTAGTTATAGTATAAATTACATAGGAGAGACCTTGAAAGAGGTCTACTCTCTATTGCATTTATTGTTACATTACAGTCTGTTCTAAATTTACAATTCTGAAGAAACATGTTCAACATGTACAGTTGAAGCTCCAATAATAAAAGTAGCATTTTGTTCTTCAAATATGGTAATTTTTATCAATTTCATGTTTCGTTTGATTTTTGTTATGTAAATTGTGTTTATCTGTTATCTGCATTTACAGAATATATAATGTTAGTATTAGTTATAAAATCTAGTTACTGAGATAATTTAAACTAGGGGAGAAATACTTACACTGCCCTCTAGGAGAAAGGGCCCACTCCTATAGACATTCCCTGAGCTCTCACCCCTACATTAGGTTAGGATTAGTTAGCCTTAAGTTAAACCACATTTAAAATTACATAAAATAAGATAAATTGCATGAGGATCCTCACAAATAAATTAGAACATATCATAAATAAATTAGCTTGCAAATAATTAGATGCATTAGTAAATCAAGTCATAGTAAAAGTAAAATATAATTGCATTTATTTATCATATCCTGCATCATTCATTTTTGCACAAATTTAATTCTGTTCATTTACTTTTATGTACATGTGAAGCCCGAGAAAGAAATTTGATATAAGCTTAGTATTAACTCCTACGATATAATCTATATGGGATTGTTACTCTTTAAATCTGACCTTGATTTCTCTTAGATTGATAAAATTAAATGTAAGCTCTACAACCGATCACTAGGGTAGCCAAGTGGTGAGGGTAGTTAAAGTGGGACACTTGAGGTGTCTCACTTAGTATGGAGAGTTGTAAAGTGGGGTATTTATGAGGTATAGGAGATGTGGCAAGGGGAAGGGTAGTGGTAGTTAGGATACGTGGCAAGAGAAGGGGATCTTAGGAGATATTTTCTAGATTTTTATTTTATTTTATTAAATTTAAAAAATGGAATAATTTGAGTAGAAATAATCCTAAGTATAAGACTTAGGAACATTATTGGATACGTGGGTGGTTAGAATTTAGTTTCTATAATATGTTTCAACCTTTGCCACCATTTGTAATTTCATATTTGAAGACATCATAGTGAGACTGCTTGCTCAATACTTTCAATATAATATATTGCAATGGCATAGATCCTAATCAAAAAATACTACTAGACCTTGGGTTGACCTACTTGAACCCTTACTCTTAGTGTTTGATGATCCAATGGACCTATTCTCATTGCTCATGTGGGTTTTCTACATCAATATATGTCCTCAGGATTTGTACATGTCTAATGGCATATGGTCTACAAAATTGATCCAATCAAATACTATCATGTAATACCTTTATATAACCTTCCACGTGTTAACCTATGATTTATGTCATATCATAAGTTGATTCAAGACGTAATCCAACTACCATGTATCATACAACTTCACTTGTATGGACTATCACGTCACCTATAAAAACTAACACATGTTGCCACGATATTCACATGTTGATTTCCAATTTAGGTGTATGGGGTAAAAATTATCACCTCATAATTCATACATTGACTATTGTGTCAAATATATGGATTTCCATGTTAGTTTTATAAACCAACTTGTGTTATTTATATAACTTTACCACGTCATCATGGCCATCCAAATAGGTGACATCATCCATTTCCATGTCATCATAGGATGGCATACCATAATAATTTTCCACATATTCATGCATGTTGATGTCATCAAGGTCATTAATAGTTTTGTATATGGGAGGAAATCAAATCTAAGAGCTTCTTTTTGTATTTTTTCCTATGAAATTTTCATTAGCTATCTTCCTAGATTACTTATTTTTCAATATACAAATATTTAAATTTTTAAGGGAAATGTACAATTTTTTTGGAGATAAAGTTAGAGTACCTAGAGGTAAAATAAGCAAAGCTCATGAATTGTAACCTCATGAAAGTTTTCAAATAATAAAAATATACATACAATTTGTTTTTATCTATCATAATTTTTCTCTCATGCTTATGTAGTAGAAAATTTATTGAACCACTTTTACAAAAAAATTAGTGGATCAAAGGTATTTGCTAAGCATGGAATATTTTTCATGACTTATCTACCACCAAGGATCTATCTAAAAAGAATATCCTCTGATTTTCTTCTTTCATAGCATCCAAGTAGTTAACCTTATCACATATACACATTAGATAAAAAAATCTAAAATAAAAAAGCAATTGAATTTTTTAAAAAAATCATAAAAGATAGATGAGTTTTTAAAAAAAATTATAAAAAACATTACTAAAACCTCGGTATTCATCTTGTCAAAATTTATCAAAATATATGATTCTTTGTAATAAGAGCAAAAAAGAAACTTGTTAGTGAATGTTTATCCTAGAACAAATTTACTAATCACAATGAAACCCTTGTGATTCAATATCACCTAGGCGTTTAGTACAAAACCCTTCTTTTTATTATGTGATTAGCCTTGAAAGAAATTATTCTTAACATGCTCCAATAATAATTGTCCTTGAGAAAATTTTGAAGAAAACTCCTACTAGTAGAAGCAATCAAGTAATGGAAATTTACACCCATATTAATACCATTTTAGATTTAAAAATATCTTCCATAAATAAATACAATAAAAAATTACCCATTATTGTTTAAAAAGGAATACAAATAATGAAAATGAAGAATATAAAATGTATTGGGGATGTCCATAAAAACCAAATAATATCACTGAAAAACAATTACATTTCAACTAATGAGCAAAATGGATTGTACGAAGGATAGTTTATACCTAATACAAGTTAGAATTAGGTAAATATTGTGAGACCAACATTTGGAAATAACATATTATAAAAATTTAGAAAAGCACATTTTAAGTGTTTACACAAGCCCAAAAGGCAAAAGCAGTCAATACAAGTACAAAAGGCAGTCATGTCCTCAAGATAAACTTAACTATAATATAATAATAAAATAATAAATAACAAAAATCAATGTTATACATAAAATTAAGGATATTATACCAACATGAATACGAAATCTCTCACATTAAAATAAAAAGTTTTTTTTCACTACAAATATATTGCATTGCATCATTACATGATTATACCACATGAATGTGTAGTAATTAGACTTATTTTAATTCACTTTAATTCATATTCACCATATGGAAAATAGGTTTTATCTCACTTAATAAATATTCTAGACTACTTATTTATTTTTTATTTTAGAGTATGACATATCTATTTCTATTTTATTTCATATATTTACTTGGTTCTATATTTAATATAGTAGTATAAGTCAAAATGGAAATATCTTTGAACATATAATGGTCACTTTTAGACAATTAACAATTTCTAGTCAATTACCATCCAAAAATATTTTCAAAATCCATTAAACATATTCTTTTTATAGACACAAATTTGTTGTTGTGAGTCTATTAATAAAATTTAAAATATATGATTGTAAAATTAGAAATAAAATCTTAAATATGACATGTTATTAGTTAGTACTTTAAATCAATTCAAATTTCAAGACCAGATTTCATTGAACAATATCCTTATTACTAGGTTCGTGGAAAATGTTACAAATATATTCTAGTAATAAAATATTCAACTTATGACTAGTTAAAAATTTAATTGTATAGAGTTTTTAAATGAATATCAATATTATATTTTATCCTTTATATATATATGAACATTTTTACATAATATATATAGATATAAACTAAAACTATATTTTTTATATAACTATGTATTTAAATGCCATGTTAATTCAATGAGTATCAAGAACAAACAACTTATATGTAAAACATTTGTATAAAATAATAAACATTTAAATCTTTATATTTTAAGTAAATTGTAAATATATAACACATTTAATTTATAATAGTATTTTTATTTTGAAAGTTTTCTTAATGTGCTTTAAAATAATTTAATATTATAATTTAAAAAACCTTTTCAAGTTGAAAAGTATGTAGCCTTGATTAAGTCATTCAAGATTTTATTTTTTCATAACCAAGTTTTTATTGAGTTATTAAATTTTTTATTCGTATCTCTATGAGTTTAAATATGAACAAAAATAATAAATAATTAAACCTTATTTTATTATTATTAACCAATGAGGGGTTTGAGAGGAACCCACAACCAAATACATCCACTCTCATAGGAGACAAAAAAGGGTCGATATCCTAGCAGAGATCACTATCTAGGAAAATGAACAAATAACATCTTTAGAAAATGACCTGAATCTAGCCAAAAATACTCTCTTAAATGTAATAATTCCCTGATTCCTCAAGGCAACATCTAGGAATTGGCAGAAGCATTCAATCCAAAGGAGATAATTTCCAATAGGTATCCCTAGAGATGATTCACATCCTCTATAAATTTAATAGCTATATTAAGGGTACCCAGAATGGTCTTCTATTTCTCATCAATACTTTTGACTAGTTGCATAAAATTGCAAAGTGATTCTACCTAGGTAGAGTCAAAATCTCCCAATTCTTCAAGCCAAACATGTTGCTTCATCTCATTTCGAGCCCCTGAATCAGAGAGAACTAGATTAATTTTAAAGTCCACATCAGGTGTTTTCTTTTCTAACAATATACTTTACTACCTCTTCTACTTTCCCCTCACCTATTTTAACATCATAAAGATATCACCTAATTTCTTACTATCCTCAAATATTCAAAAGAGTTTATAGGGCTCTTATTGTGGATGTAGTTCGATAGGATGGGTCCTGACTTCTTGGGACCACATAGTTTAGCTTCTCTTACTCCCTTAGATGAAATTGAAAGAAGCTATGAGAGTGAGGACCTAAATTTTTTGAATAGAACTCCAAATAACTGGAATAAAATGAGCCAAAAATGACTCCTTTGGCATTGATAAATCTAGATATAGCAAATTTTTGATCTCTATGAACTTGAATATTTCTTCTAAATCCATCCCTCTTTTTGAAGTAACAAATTCTATAATCAATGGAACTAGACCCTGATGTAACAGATTCAAATCCCTCCCATTTTTAATATCTAACATTAAAAGGATTAGAATAGGAATGTATGGACATTCATTCTTCTCTTTCCTCAAATGATTGAGGAACATCACATGGAATAATTTTATTACTTCATGCAAGAGGCCCAATGTGAAGTATTCAATGATCACTAAGATCAGTAATCCCATGGAGGTTGAAGTGCCTTAGCTCTCAAGCCATTTTTCTCTTTCAACAAAAATTCTCCATCATCCAAAAAATAACCCCATTCCATTAACAGGGAAATTCAATCTTTGTTATGATAGTACTCATCTAGGGGGATACCTATGACATGAGATACAAGATATTTATCTATCTTAAAGACTAAGTTACCAACCCTAATTGTTCCCTCACACCACAAGAAAGCTAACCACCTAGAGAGTGGAATATTATGTCCATAGAACTTATTTAAACACCTTCTTGATCTATGATAGCAACTACCTCTTCATTAACAACTAGGGAAGTTGGCTCCAAATGAAGCCTCAATTTTTTCAATCATACTTTTGAACTATTTTGCCTCCCCATCACAACAAACCTCTCCACTCAACACCCAAAATTTGCATAGAACAAAAAGGTCCTAGAGCCAATCGGTCATAACCACTATATAATCTAGAGAAATTTCACATAGATAATCCATACAGAATTCAAGGATGACTAATGTAATCGATAAACATAATTACGATAACCTATCACCATGGAAAATGAAGAACAAGATCCTAGGGATCAAATTCCACAAGGAAAAAGGATAACACAATCCAATATAACTTTATGAAGAGTGACAATCAAAACCAATAAGGCTAACCAAGATCCACCTAGTCCATACCCAATACCATATGAACCCATGCCTACTCCCATGAAATATAGAAAATTTGGAAAAAATAAAAACCAAGAAACCCCTCCTACTAGGTAATAATTTGCATGTAATTCCAAAAGATGAATCACCTCAAACAATAGAAGGATGTTAGAATAATTATTCATAGATATACCTAATAAAACACTAGAAAGCATAAGGATGAGCATCCAGATAAAAAATGTGGAAAAAAGAGCCCAACCACCATGACCCACCCTAAAATAATCATGAGAAATCAAAGATAAGTATGGCATTAAAATACTTGGGATAATTAGATCTCCAATAAAATCTTACCATGTGATCAACACCCCAATTAGTCAAAAAATCTACCACTATATTACCTTATCTCCAAATGTGAGTGATTTGTACTTCATCCATAGTATGCATAATTCTTCTTGTATCATTAACTAAATTGAAAAGTAACCAATTAGGAGACTTAAATGGCTTAAGAAAAATGATTAGACTCAATGAGTCCCCTTCCATGACCACCTTTCTACAACCTAAGTCTTGCAGTAACATCACACCTAGGAAAGTCGCTTTGGACTCAGCAAAGAAGGAATATTGTGAAGAGAGGTGCAAGGAAAAAGTTGCAACCACCCTAACATTCTCATCTTTGACCACTCCTCCAACCCAGACTAAACTAGGTCTTCCCTTACAAGCCCTGTCAAAGTTATGTTTTATCTAGCCACTTGGAGGAGGAGACCATCTAACATCTAATCTTTGGTTGAGGGTTTGAACCTATATCTTTTCAATTAAAAATCCAAGAGAGTACTCTAGAGCCACATTTAAAGTAATAGATCTTTGGTTTATCTCACCCTACTCCTTGAATGCCATGCTCACATCTTCAATAGCACACCACAAGGATCCGAAACCCATCTTGAGGGTGTAGCATAGGAGTGTAGTATTCTCGAAGAGAGGTGTGAAGAGATATTTTAGGATGAATTCTATCAATTTACACCCAATTTTTTCCAATCCATATATTTTTATGGTTTACAACTATATAATTCCTAAAACATACAAATCAATACTATACGGTCCCAAAACATTCATTTGTATGGTTATAAATGTTCACTTGTATATTTTCTCCAAGAATGTTGGAATTATTCAATCCATAATCACTTTGCCATTTCTCACTTGGAAATTCATTGATCTACCTTCAAAATGCTTAAACATGCAATTTTAGGCCATAAATAATCAACTATATGGTTTGGCGAACCCCATATATAGTTTGGTACTTTACTTGTATAGTTTGGTGAAACCGTCATTACTCTAAACTTTTTGATCCTGCAATAGCAATAAAACTCCACAAATAATATAATTATTAAGATTGCAATATGATTACCACACATGCATACATGTATCTAACTAAAAGGGTGGTTTATATTATTCTTGATTGTTTTATAGAGCAATTGTACGACATTGCACACAATAATACATAAATTGTAACATTAATTTGTGCTTCAGATTCCATGAACTGTAGATGGATAGGAAACCATGAACAATCTCCAACAATCCACCAATAATAATAAACAACCCTCACATACAGTAACTACCAACCAACTACACAAAAAAATAAATGGGAGCTTATAATGACTATCTAGGCCATTCCAAAGCGGTTTCCTAGAATAGTTCATTATTTACAACTTCCACCCATAACTCACATTAATAACAATTATTTAATGTTTCTAAGGTTTAATTTGATTTTCATCAAATTACATTTCATTTGCATGTCTTTACATTTCATTTAATTTCACATGCATTTACATTTATTTTTGAATTGTACAATTTTAAAAATTGTACACTTTATTTTTCCAATTGTACAATTTTACCAACTTATACATTTTACTCAAAACTATGCAAATCCAAAATGTATTATTTCTTCTTCTTCTATAATATGGATTTTTCTACCTATATGTATCCCCTCATCTAAATTGGTTGGCATCCTCGATGACACATGAACTAAACACTAGGAATACAAGAATTGAATAACATATTGGTATCCAAAGGTCCTTTGTAACTAACATTACTACAATCTAATTCTCGTAACACATTATATTTTTATTGCTCCTTGTAATTTCTTCAATAAGTTGTAGCAACATGATCAACATGACCATCCTAGCAAATATGAAAAATATCACCTTGATGATGAACATGACCAATATGAACAACATCATCAACATGATGGGCAATGGTCATCATCATCTATTTTGAGGATCAAGGGAGTAGGAGCCCTGTTGTAGGGTCAAGGGATAGTGCCCCTTGAGGGTTCAAGGAGCAGCATCCCGAAACCTCAACGGTGAAACTATTAAAATCATCATTGTCAAAGATAAATTTTTCTCTTTGTTAGCACTCTAGGGTCCTTTCCTAAAACCACTTAAATAGCTCACCATCGACTCCATTTTGCTTCTCTTAGGCTCTAGATGACTCAATATTGGCCTTGAAATACCTTGTGTTAACCACTTATGGGTATTCTTCTTATTCTATAATTTTTCTTGATATAATTTAACATGGTATGGTTCCATTTTGTATGATTTCATCTTGTACGATTTGCAGGTGTATGGTTTGTATTTGTATGATTTGTACTTGTATGATTTGCACTTGTACGATTTCAAAATTGTATATTTGTATGATCCAAATAATACAACACCCTAGAATGTATGGATTTATACTTGCAATTATGCACTCTATATCAATTGTATTATTTCATTCACTAATTGTATGATTTATAATATTTGTACAATTGCACCTGTAGAAACTAAAATCATGTCAATCTAATTAGACTACCAAGACACATTCTGATCGACACCATATGGCCCCCTTGGGCAACCCTCAAAGGTTAAATAGTGGTCCTAGCCACTTTTGTGAGGTTCTACCCCACTTTTAGGAAGTTTTGGGCCATGTAGGCATGGTTGTCCCACCCTAGGACAACCATAGTTCATGGTCATCTCACCCAAGAACGACCATCGAAAACCATCCCTAGGTAGGATGGCCATGGCCTTAGACCCTTAAAAATTAAAATGCGATACAAATGACACCCAATTTCTATCATTTATCCCACCCATAGAATAATGCCAGTCTGAGGGCACATAACTCTCATGCCAAGATGCAAATTAGAGATTCTTCCCCCCTCCAACAAATGGTAAGGTTTGGACAAATGGAAGCACCTACCTCACATGGCCAAGCATACCCATTTGACCATATGCTCACTTGATATATAAAGTGGAGTCATTCCACCCAATTTCAAGGAGGAGTCTTTGCAATATTTTGCCATGAAGTTCTACTAGGATTTATCCCCAATTCATAGTGTGTTTTCCCTTGAGATCTCCATCAAGTGAAGGATTTTTTCAAATGATTCCAAAATACACAATCCATTTACAAAATTGACCCATTCAAGTGAATTATATCCCAAAATTTGATGAAAACACCCCTATGAGTAGTTTAGACCAAATCACAAAGGAATTGGTGGCAAAAACCACCAGATTTTGTGGTCATCCCACCCTAGGATGGCCCCAAAATTGTGAAAGTCCTAAATATCACAACCAAGTATGGCCACAAATTAGAACACAAATTCTCTTCTATTTTTACATAGATCAATTCTAGAGTAGATTTTATACCTTTTGTCAAGTTTTCATGTAATTTTGAGTTGTTTTGCACCTGTTACTATGCATTTCTTGTTTGTAGTCCTGAATTGCACACCCAGGAATGACCATAAATATACATGCAATTTTATTTCTATTATTTTTTAAATAATTACCAGGGCACATTATATGCATGATCCTAAGTTTTATCAGCATTTGGAATAGTTTTGCATCATATGTTATACATTTCCTCTTTTAAGCTAATTATCACACACATCTCTTTGATTGCCTTTCAAACTGTACATGCTATTAACAAATCTAATTTCTTTTTGTGTAGATCTAGCTATTCCAACACATGATGAATGAGCTTAATATTTTAATATGGATAGATCATCATAGCGGTAGCAAAAACCCGCTCTTCAATCGTGAGTGCGAGGAAGACACTAAAAGCACACCTTAAATTTTTGAAAGGATTTGATCCTTTAGATATTGTAATGAGTTGTATCAATTAATATCCCTCAAGGGGATGTTTTGTAACTACATATTTGGAAAATTTAATAATATAAATATAACCACCCATTTCTTTCACTTATTTGTCTCTTATGCTTACTTAAAATATCACTTTTGTAGTGCTTAAATCAATAGAGCAATAGATGCATTTCATTTCCCTTTGCTAGGTGCACCATTTTTTCCACTCTACAGTGGTGATCATGGTGGGACCCCTATCCCATTTCTTTTTCATAAATTTTGACCCTATGTTTATCTTTCAAGTGTTATATATTTTGGCCATTCTGACCTTAAACACCCCCTAATTTCTTAATTGGAACACCCAGGGATGGCCATAGTAGTCGTAGGGACGACCCCAAAATTGCAATCGTCCCATGCCAGGATGGCCACAAAATAGAGGTTCTACAACTCAAATTGATAAAAACTGTAAAATCATAGGCTTTCAAGTTAAGTAATTGCACCTTGCTTTTGCATTTTTACTATTAAAAAAAGATCAAATTTAGTTTTTCTTTCTCCCCTTGTTTGCTTGAAAGGTAGATTTCACTTTTCTTTAATCATAAAAACCAAAAAAAAGAAGAAAAAAAAAATTAGGAATGCATCTACGTGGTTTTATTTCTTGCGACCTACCCAATGGGTAGGTTGCTATTTACGGTATGCATTTTGTAGGTTCAATTTCTATTTAATATTTTTGAAAGTGAAACATTATTTTTACATTTAGTGAAATCTTATTGAATGCTCTATTGTTTTACTTTCTTTAAGTATAAAAGAAACCACACACACCACATCCCATTTTGAACATTAGTGAGTTGGAATTCATCCTCAACCACTAATCGAGACCAACGATGTTGGACTTCATATCCAGTCGTTGTCTCGCATAATTGATACAAACCTTGCTTTATTGGTCAATATCAGATCCAAGAATTGTATTAGCCATGGAAAATAGCATGCATTCCTCTTTGGAGGGTGTATTGTTGCCTATGATCAATATGGGTGAGGACTGGTAGGACATGTGGTCCCTAATCAAGTATGGGCTTCATCTCCATACTTTGGTTGGTACACATGATCAGACTTTCATTGTTGGTTGTCAAGCTGAGAGTATATAGGTGAAATCCCTTTAAAATAAAAACATCATCCAAAAAGAGCAAAACACATGACAAAATGTCCCCTTGCAAACAATAAATAAAAACACATAAAACATTTTTAGGGAACACACATAAATATTTAAAAGAGATAAACACTTGTCTTATTGTGTATTTCCATTCTTGTGTGTTGCATCATTAAAATTTGTAAAGGAGATAATCACATAGGTTTTGGTATAAAGTAGCTATGGTGTGCACCTGCAACCAAGCCCATTCAAATACTAACATTGTAGAGAGTATACAAGGATACACAAGTCATCTTCGATTTAGCCCTAAGGACATGTTCATACCTCCTTGGAAGCCTCCTACTCGCACAAGTCATAGAATAGCTAGTCATGAACTTCACCTACAAGGGACCCCTACATAGGATACCCCTAAAGGTTTTGGTCCTGATCAAGGAACATAATTTCCATATTTAGACACTTCACACACCTTATTTCAATAATAACAACTGCACATTGAGGTTCTAACAAATACAACAATACCATATATTCATGTGCCTACTAGATCTACCATGCCTAACTATGGGAAATATCAAGAGTACACACACTAGGTAGGGTCAAATGATCAAACTATGACCTTAAACCATCCTAATAGGTTACAACAACCTAAGTACCATGTTGAGTATGATACTCATCGCTTAGGGTGAGAAAATTCAGCCCTTCCCATCCTCATAAATGAAGGAAGATATGAGGAAAATTTTGATTATCCTCAGGTCCATTATGCCACACAAGCATGATGTGCCTCTATGCTAGATGAGTACAAAGAATGCTTATTTAATACTAAACCTCAAGTGAAAAAAATAATATATAAATAAAGTGGTCAAGAGATATGCCAAGTGCCAAGAACAATTCAATCAAATTTGGCAGGATAAAGAACGCTTAGACCACTAGCATTAATTAGAAAAGAAAAGAATTGAGAAATAAACCAATGAGATATTTCAAGAGACCTTACATGATAGGGTCCCTAACATAAGTACTCATAGACAAGGAGTTCATCAAATGAAACCTACATTCAATCAAGATAGGCCTCCCAGGCCTAACTAAAATTTGCCTCCTCGATCTCCTAGGCCTAACCAGGACTTGCTTCCTAGGACAAATATAGATCACCATCCATATGTTCTTACTCTTCCTTGTAGGCTAGTTCAAGAGACACATTGTGGGGCCTACATTAAGCTTTAAATAGAAGAGGAATATCCTAAATCACCTTTTGGAGGCAATATGCATGACATTCAACCACCATGTAATAAGCTTGATATTCCTTACCCTCCCTTGTAGGGTCAAAGCAAATAAGAGGAGATCAAATTCAATGATGCATACAAAGAATTACTAGAACATATGGAATCAATAGATAACAAGACCTCAGGTTCTGGGTCTCAAAATCCCACTTTGCACCAGATTCATATTCAACTACTTCACCCATAAATACCTTTCCCTCCCTATCTAGAGCATTTCAAAATGCCCAAGATGGATAAATTTAAAAGAAAGGGATATGTGTAGGAGCATGTCACCAAATTTTTGAACCAATGCTTCTGTATCTAGGATAATGACACCCTCTCTAGCCCTGCATAGAGTGGTACAATCAACTCCCAAAGTACAACATATACACTTTTGAACAATTCACGGATGCATTCTTGTAATTCTTTACCTTTAACACTAATAAAAATGTGACCTTAACATACCTCATAGGGTTGACGCAATATGATGATGAGTTAATCACATACTATGGCAATAGGTGGCGAACGCTTCTTTCTAAGATATCATACCTACTCTACATGTTTGAGTTGACTCGCATGTTTTCTATGAGCTACTTGAAGCCAATTTTCTTATTGCTACAACTCCAATAGTACCCAACTCTTGAAGATGCTCTAGTACAAGCTAGGAAAATTGAAGACATTAAAATTCAAGAGGGGGAAATTGTGAAACCCCGTAAGAAAGAATGGACTAAGAACACCAAGAACAACCTAGTTCAACCAAAGCCAATAGTAATCAACCAAGTTGCTATCAGTATTTTAGGTCCTGTGCAACAAATACCATCTCAGAAGCCCAACTATAGGGCCACACTTGGAAAATACAATAAAAATAATCAAAAAAATCAAGGTAAAAACCAATATCATCATCCTAAGTGAAAATTTACATCCATTGTTGATTCCATGGATTCTCTATTTGAGTGCCTCTATGCAGCCAAGGCAATTAATCTACCTGAACGTCGACCTCTAGATCTGAATGCACCAAAGCCCCTATGATATCATGAAGACCTATAATACAAGTATCATAGGTATAATGGGTATTATGTGTAGATGTGATTTAGGTTCAAACACCTAGTATAGGATATGATCGATAGGAATTATATTCAGTTCGATAACCCTATTACAACAAACAATCAAATGGGTGTTTTTAAATATTCTTTGCCTACTCATTAGGAGTAGGAAAATCCAGTAGAATAGGTGAACGATATTCATATAGCAACTTGTAGACACCAAAATAGCACCAATCTGATTATGTGACAACAAGCACCGATCGCATTGACACACACAACCCCTAGGGCAGCCCCCAGAGGTTAAACAGTGGTCCTAACCACTCCCAAAAGTTGTTTTGGAGGTTAGAGGTCAATTTGGCACCTTTTTGGCACCTTACTCTCTGCTCGTCCAACCCAGGGACAAATACAAACTGGCATTCGTCCCACCTAGGGATGAATATCAGCATTCGTCCCAAGGTGAGGTGAATAGCAAGTTTGACTGGCAAAAATTCAAACCTCGACAAGTTCGCCAGTTAACTGAAGCTTCAGGCCATGCAATTGCGAGGAACAGCTCCAAATCAAGAATAGAGACTTCAGTCATGCATTTATTTATTTTAGAGACCTCATGCAAGGAGATTCTAAATTAGGGAATTATCTTTTCTCTCAAAATAGGACAAACAACTCAAGTAGCGCCCTCGCATGTGCAATTCAAATAGAGAGACCCTAGGTCTATAAATTGGTGATTTTTCTCACCCAAAAATATACAAAGAAGGATAATTTGAGCAACGAAGTGCTGCCAATTTACATACCTACTTGCGATTTGTGCCTTTCACATCCTTAATCTCTCATTCAAAAGGGAGGTTATTAGGTGATTATTGGAAGCATGAAGCCAGACCCAAAAGCTGATATTTGGCCACAATATTCCACAAAATTTATCAAAAACACCCCATAAGAATTTTCGGACCCATCCCAAGTGGATTGGTGCCAAAACAAAGTCCCAAAAGGTGGGCGTTCTGCCCCCGAGCGCCCCCAAAGCTGTCACAACCCTAATCACCCCACCCTGAAATGATTAGAAATTTGTGATATATTTCTTTGATTTTTATTTTGCATCTTATTCTAGGTCTGTTAAATAGGCTGTAGTTTAAATTTCACTTCATTTTGAGTAATTTTGACCATGTTTTTATCATTTCCTTCCTTTACTAACTTGCAAATGGCATCAACAAAATTTTGGTGATAGAGGCCAAATTGGAGAAATCTGACCTTCTGGGTCTTCCCAAAAAACACCCAATCAGCTAACCCCAACTTTTTAGATCATTTAGAGATTTTTGGATATGACATTGAAGAGGGCAATTTATGACAAGTTAATGTAGGTCTGTTCACCCCACCCCAGAGCGAATACAAATTTGTGAGGAATTTCTAGACTGTTCCTTTTGTAGTGGCCTTCTGGTAACATATTTATGCTTCTATTAAATTTTTAGGTTGATCTGAGGTCATTTGGTTATCATTTTAATATTTTCATGCATACACTAACAGTAGGCCTTGGGAAATACATGTTTTATTCTATCTGTAGGTGCTACTAATATTTTATGTTTGTTTGAACATAGGTTTCCAAAATTAGAGGATTAGGAAGGAGTAAAAAATCATATACACAAGCGACGGTGATATTTTGGTCCGTCCATATTACATGTGGGCACGCGGAAGAAGGATTGCTATCCATGCATGTGATAAGAAACATATTTGACGCTCCTATCCCCTAAAAAGGAAGGAGACGTATTGTAACATGACTTTGAAAGAATATCAATGAAGAAGGCTATATTTCATAATACTTTTATCTTGTGTCAATTCTTCTATGTTCTTTCTTTTTATGCATTTTTCAATATATAGGCTTTTAGCGTTAATTTGTTTTACACGCATCGTGCTTGGCGTATTCCTTTTTGTTCATGTATCCTCATGCTTTCAGTGGTGATCACAGTGGGACCTCTATCCCTTGATTTTAATGTTAAATGTTTTATCAAAGTTTCTTGTTTTTTCTTACAAGTACCAAGTTTTCAAATGCTGGACTGTTTCAGAGCAGAAATGCAGAGACATCTAATTTGGGCAAAGAAGAGGTAGATGTCTTAAACACATTCTGTCAATTTTTTTTTTGTTCTCTGGTTATTTTCTTGCATAGGAGAGTTTGAATGCTTGTTTTCTTCATTTATGCAACTTAAAAAGAACTCCACACACCATGTGGTAATTTGAAAACAACAAGGAGTTGGTCGTAAAACCCCAACCCTTGAGCAAGACCAATGGTGGATTTCATCACCACCTTGGCTTGAGATACTGCATACATAACCCTGATAGTGACTATTCTAGACATAAATATTGATGAAAGCTAACCAAGTGTAGCTGGGGTGATTCCCAGTGCATGATAATAAGTCTTCTATGGTAGGTGTCATAAATAGAACGATTCCCCTTCCATACAACCTATGTTCCACGTACCATCTGCTCTCATGTACCAATAGTTTCCCTCACGTAAGGGCGGGTATATAGAGAGGTTGGTATATCAGCCTGGCAAAGGTATATCGAAGGGGCGACCATTTTTTGGGAGTCATAAGAGCCATCATACTGCATTTAAATGTTCTTTCCAAAGGCTTTCAAACAAACATCAAAACACACCAAATCAGATTCTAGGGCACACTTTTAATCTTTAAATGAGATAACCATTGCGTTGATTGTGTGTTTCCTTTCTATTTAAGTGTAGCATAAAAAAATCCTAAAAGAGATAAAAATTTACTCATATTTAGGAGCACATCACCATGGTGTACACTCGTAGGCGAGCCCAATCATGGGCAAGCGCTACAGAAAGTGTGCAAATGGGGACAAGTCACCTTCGATATAGTCCTGAGGACTTAGCCATCCTACCTTGGTGACAAGGCACCCAAGATAGTCCACATCATGCCATCACATAATAGGACTATAGAGGCACCTCTTGGAGAGGCACCCCCACTCAGCATAGGTCCTTTCAAGAGAACCTACACGTAGCACTCAACATAGATAGGATACCTCCCCTAGAAGCTCATTATGGGTGTCCTATTGATGAAGTGCTAGAGTAACAGAGGGTCCAAAATGAGGGGCCACAAGATTTCATCATCCCTCCTATACCCCGCATTACTGTTAGAAACACTAGACAATATCCAGAGTATCAGGCTCTCCAGACAGGGCAAGACAATTCTGCCTGCACCTTTTATGCACATGAAAGACAGGGCGAGGAATACCACTATGTTCCTCAAGAGTATTACATAGCATGGGAATGATACAACTCTGCACCTACTATGTATCAGGATCGTCCATTGAGGTCGGAGCCTCAGGTAAATGCCGCTAACCTTGAAAGAGGGAACCAACCCATAGGGGTCTCGGATCACCACGATTGAGATAGACATGTAGGAGAGGCATATAGGCTTCCTAAAAATGAGACGGTGGAACAAAGTGACTTGGCATTTTCCAAACATGTCACCCGCCAAGCGTAGATTACGTAGCTCAGGAAAGATCAATAATAGTTAAAATATATGTGTTGCCTTAACAAAGAGCGCATTTAGCATCAGACAACCGAATTGCTCCTAAACAATGTGCCTGAGAAGGTCCCAACTCATCACACACATAAAGTAGAAGTGTATGAGAGGCATAACCCTTTGGAGCGAGACAGGTCTCTGTGACCTCATCAAGTACTGCCTCCAAGACCTCCTAGACCTGAGCGGAAGGCCACTCCCAGAAACAATGATGGGAACCCTCCATGGGAACCCACCTATGCTTATAGGTTTTGGCTAGGCACTAATCAAGAAGCCTATGAGGAGTATGAACAAGAAGAAGTGTGGGCTGAAACACCCTACCAAGGCAGAGGGGCTACTACCCAGCCACCCCTCCATAGGCTTCAAGTTCCCCGCAACCCACAGCAGGAGAAAACCAAGGAGGAAGAAATCAAATCCTCCGATGCATATAAAGTGTTGTTAGAGTGCTTAGAATCTATGGAGATCAAGACTTCTAGGCACCAAAAGCCCACTTTACACCAACTCCGTAGTCATCCTGTGCATCCGTCAATGTCGGCACCTCCATACCTTGAACACTTTAAACTACCCCAGTTGGCACTCTTTAGAGGGGAGGAGGATGCCCAAGAGCATGTGACTAGATTCCTGAGCCAGTGCTTTGGCATTCAGGACAATGATGCTTTGTTGCTAAGAACATTTATAACCACATTCACAGGCCCTGCCTTGGATTGGTTCACTCAGTTGCCAAAACATAGCATTAGTAACTTGGATCATCTAGTGGACGCGTTCCTCGAATGCTTTGTCTTCAACACCAAGAAAAAGGTATCATTAAGTGACCTAGCTAGCCTTAGGTAGTATGAGGAAGAGACCATGGCGACATATGGGAACCGATGGAGGACACTACTTTCAAAGCTGCCCTACCTCCCTCCCATGTCTAACCTGACTTAGATGTTCTCAAAGAGTTGTTTGAGATTGATCTCCATGCTATTGCAGTTGCAGCAATATGCCACTTTAGAGGAAGCTCTGGTGCAAGCCATAATCATTGAGGAGATCAAGATACAAGATGGCAAGATCACCAAACCTAAGAAGAAAGAATGGACCAAGAACACTAAAACAGGGACCATGCAATAGAAACCCGCTATGGTCAATCAGGTAGCTATCAACGTCCCTAAGCCTGCACAAGCAACACAGCCTCAAAAGGCTAACTATTAGGCGGTGCCTCTTAACAATTATGATAGAGAAAACCAGAGGTAGGAACAAAATCAACAACGTTGCCATAGGCGACAATTTACACCTTACATAGAGTCCAGAGACTCTTTGTTTGACTGCTTATCAGCAACGAACTTGATCAACTTGATAGAGATTCAAACTATAGACCCCAATGCACCGAAGCCTAATGGGTACTGGGAGGACTTGTACTGTAGGTTCCATAGATGGAAGGGACATGACCTTAATGCATGTTGGAAATTCAAAGGTTTGGTACAAGACCTAATCGACAATAAGACATTGGTGGTGGACAACCCCGTAGCGCAAAAAAACCAACATATGGGAGTCTTCAAAGACCCCTAGCCTAACCATGATGCGTAGGCCAAACCCCTTCAATTCAATGAGGTGCAACAGAATTGCCCCATGCAGAGGTATGTAGGGATGATAAGCATCGTGACTAGGAACAAGAGGTATCAAGGAGCTACCCCTACGATGGCCACTGGAGAAGTTCCATCGATGTCACAACCTCAACAACACCCTACGTAACCTCCCTCGCCTATACCAATGGCCACAATTAAGACTAGACATACCCAAAGTCTAAGGACCACGTTGGCTAGGCTCTCCATATATGAGCTCATTCAATAATCAGTGCCCCATTGGGAAGCTCTAATGGAGATATTAAAAGCCATCGAGTTGCAGCCCCATGAGGCAAATTATTTCAACAACTTCATGGGACATGTCAAACAATGTACAGAATCAGTCATCACCTTTAGAGAAGATGAATTGAAATCAATGACTAGTGATGTGGTGGATCCACCCTTGCACGTTATTGCATGGGTCAACGAGATTCCTTATAAGAGAGTGTTGGTGGACACTGGCTCGTCCAGTAATATCATCACAACCACAGCATTGAAACATCTGAAGTTGCTAGCATCTCACATTGTGGCTTCCACTTATACCCTGTGAGCATTCAATGATGCAATATGCTCAATGGTTGGCACAATTGTCCTACCTATCCAAGTGGGACAAAAGACTATTCATACATTGTGCCACATCTTGGAAGGTGATATGGCTTATAATATCTTACTGGGTCGGCCTTAGATCAGGGACATGAAGTGTGTCCCTTCAATAGCTCATCAGTGCCTGAAGTACACATTTGAAGGATAGGTGCATGTAGTCTCGACAGACTTAGAGCCTTTCAAGTACTGCAATATGGTGCAATTCATGATGCAATCGACCCTTCCATAAAAAAATTTGGATTTTTAGTTGAATCCATCTAACCAAGGTCTAATTCTATAGGCATCCTCATTATCGAGTTCATCGAATCCCTAGCAGGGTCCATATTCCTCATCTGGTCCTTCAACAACGATGCCACCTACAGTGGCCACACCAAAGAACAATGGAAATAAACCCCTAGAAGAGGAACCACCTCTAGTCTCAACCATATCTACCAAATATATGCCTAGCAGAATGGATGTTGATATGCCTAGGCCGCCCCACATGGAGTGGACTCAAGAAGGACTCCCATTCGCTTCCCCTCAATCGCCAATGGTCACCGCTGAGATGGCCAACATGGGCATGGGGGAATATCTAGTGAGTAACATTATAGAAACACCCACACTTGATTCCATGCAGGATATGGGGCGACCTTGACTCCCCATCGGCTTTGTGGTTCCTCTAGGCTACCCACCTAATTAGGTGAACTTTATTTATGGGGGCTTGGATAATGGCGTTGAGACTTGTCTGTAAGAAGACGAAGATGAAGATCCCTTTCCTGAGGATGTCAACTATTTGTCCAACCCTGACTTCGCTTTGAGATATCTTGGCCAATGCAATTGGTATGGATATGGGTTGGGTAGGTATGAGAAAGGAGTGCATGTTCTTTGCCAACCAAGATATCAAATGTCGTATGAAAAGTCAAGAGTAGGGTTCAACCACCCCATGCCCCTAGACATCTTGGTAGAGAACATGCAAGGGCTAGGGATAGGCAACAAGGATGGGTTGGCATTAGATCCATATGCCAATCCTAACACAACCTATACATTGGGAGATTATCTCCCATTGCTAACAACCAACCTTGTTGACCATAACAACCCCCTCTGTTCGATCGAATAGGGAGAAAATTTGAGGACTCCCCTACTAGAGGGATATGGACAAGACCAAAAAGGGTCTTCAGAAGATGATTCACAATACGAGGTAGCACCTTGGGATCCTTTCGAGTCTGATAGCAATCATTCACAAGTACATCCCATGGATGATTATTAGGAGAGCTTCCTGAGAATGTTCCCTTTAGATGCTCCAATTGAGCATATGCCACCTCAAGAGAATCAGGTCCCCCCGTAGAGAGCAGAACAACCTCGATGGGACCACATTAATTTGCTCAAGCAAAATGAGCCTCATATGTCACAAACAAATTTTGGGGCCAACGAAGGCCTTTGGATATCTGACAGTGATTACGAAGATGAAACTGAGATGGCTTATATTAATCATATGTGACAACATCAATATCCCTTGGACATACATGTTTGAACAGTTACACATAGGTCCAAGGCATAGGTGGCACCTCAACCCGGTGTAGTTATAGCAATTACTGCACTCGCCAATATAGGTATATAGAGAGCATCTTCCACCTGGAGACCCCATACAACCATCAGTGTATAGGGCAGACCCTATATTTTTATCCATGCATAGGGATGATCCATTTGTGCCAATACCCACAGATCCAGATCCGGAGCACAAAGATCATCTAGGATGTCCGAGCAGTCATACTCACGGTAATGGAGACCACAATCATTTCATTAACATGATCTCCATTGATTTAACCGCCCCCATCCATGATCCAGCTGACCCAACATGGTAATTGCATCTAGACCTATATGCTATAGACTGGGATCGTGCTAACACACCACCATCCCCATCAGAGTACTGGTCTTGCGGTGGGATGTTCCATTTCTCCCCAGGACAGACTCAGGATGTCTTCCATGATAAAGAGGAACCTGATGTTCTGAACGATGATCTCAATTTAGCAAACAATATCCACTTGATCCCAACTCCACACCAGTTGGAAGACGGGTCCCACATGTCGATCAAGGAGACGATTGACATAGACATCGGCTCAGATCTAGTGAATTTGCAAATCATCAAGCTGGGGGTAAGTCTATCCCCCAAAGAGCAAGCCGACTACATTACCCTTCTCAAATATAAGGAGGTTTTTGCATGTTCATACAGAGACATGTCGAGACTAGACCCGTAGCTAGTCATGCATAATCTAACGCTTGATCCGAAATTCAATCCAGTAAAGCCAAAACTATGTAAGATGCACCCAATAGTGGCCTTAATGGTCAAATATGAGCTACAAAAGTTGTTGGATGCATAGTTTTTCATCTGCATGGATTACCCACCATGGTTGTCTAACATGGTTCCCGTCAAAAATCTTGACGCGAGGATTCACATATGCATCGATTTTAGAGATCTAAAAAAAGTTAGTCCTAAGGATTATTTTCCCTTTCCAAGCATCGAAGCATTGGTAGACGCTACAACAGGCCATGAAATGCTTTCCCTTATGGATGGTTTCTCGGGATACAATCAAATTCGTATCAATCCTAAGGATCAACTAAAAATGGTGTTCACAATGCCTTGGGGGACATTTTTCTATAAGGTCATGCCTTTTGGCCTTAAAAATGTTGGCGCCACCTACCAACGTGCCATGACGTACATATTCCATGATTACATGCATAAAATTTTGGAAGATTACATGGATTATTTGTTGGCCAAATATCTTTTGCACCCTCGATGACTTAAGCAGGATCCTCGATCGCCTCATGGAACATAAAGTCCTACTAAACCCCAAGAAGTGCATATTTGGCGTCACATCTGGAAATCTCTTGGGTTACATAGTATCTAAATGAGGAATTGAGGTAGACCCACACAAAGTCAAGGCAATCCTTGAAATGCTTCCTCCAACTACCATCAAGTAGCTCAAAAATCTACAAGGAAAGGTCGCATCAATCAAACACTTCATAGCGTAGCTATTTGACAAGTGTTGACCCATGAATAAATTATTGCACAAGGGGGTAGTATTTCACTGGGATGATGAGTACCAGTCAATTTTTAATGACATCAAACAATACTTGGCTTTTTTGCTAGTATTGGCACCACCTAGACCAGGAGTGTCATTCTATTTATACATCTCAGCTACTGAGGTGGCACTAGGTGCCATGCTGTCCTAGAAAAATGAACTACACAAAGAACATGCTACTTACTATCTTAGCCGTACCCTGGTCAGTTATGAACTTAACTATGCATACTTTGAGAAGCTCTACTTGGTAGTGGTGTTTGCTACCAAAAAGCTATGCCACTACATGCTCAATAATATGACGTATGTTGTGTCTAAGGAGAATCCATTGTGATACATGATGAGTCATACTTATCATAGTAGCCGCACGACGAAATGGATCATGTTGTTGATGGAGTTTGACATAGAATTCATTGGATAGAAATCCATAAAAGGTCAAGTCATCACCGATCAACTAGCAGAGGCTCCTCTTGAAGATGATCAGCCTCTGACCGTAGAACTACCTGATGATGGGGCTTTTCATGTTTTAGAATCGCCAAATTTCGATGAGCCTGAGTCACAGGCTGACATGACCCTATTCTTCAATGGTGTTAAGTGTGAGCAAGGAGGTTGCATGGGAATTGTATTCTTCACTCCACAAGGGGGTCCAATGCCTCTGTCATTTAAATTAAACTTCTCGTGCACCAACAACAATGCAGAATATGAAGCCTTGCTCATAGGTCTTTAGATAGCAATCACCATGAACATCAAACATTTAAACATATTTGGTGATTCGTTTTTAATTGTCAATCAAGTAAAGGGGATATTCCAATGTAAATGTCTAGTTCTACAGGCCTACAAAGCCCTTGTGGACAAATTCCTGGCACAACTTGAATGGTATGACATCGAGGCACTCCCTCGATCATCAAATCATTTTGTAGATACTATGGCCTCCTTGGGGTCACTAATCCTACAAGACCCTTCTAATGAGATGACAACCATTCAGTTCAAAACATTATTGCAATCCACGATGGAGCGTGCAAGATTTGACCTAACGCTAGGAGTCCACCTGATCCAGATTGAACCATCTCAGGATAGGTTCTCTCGAATCCATGATTGTCTGACTCGAGCCAACTTGGGGTCCTTGTTCTCCCTGACCCCTCTTAATAGCAACACAACACTATTTTTACAAGTTCTTTCCTACTCAACTTTTGCTAGGGATGGACTTCAAGAGGGATTGGTCATTCATACCATCAAGTTTTCTTATCAATAGGATTGATACACACCCATAAGGTATTACCTCAAGATAGGTAACCTCCCACTTGGATTGACACAAGCCGTGAAAATATCATTTAAATAGAAAGCGATAAAACATGTCTTGTTAGGCAATGTTTTGTATCATCGAAGCTATGAAGGAATCCTCCTCCATTGCTTGGACCAGCAAGAGTCCGCTTGGGTGATCACCCAATCACACGATGGTACATGTGGTGGCCACTTCAGCGGTATGATCATCGCAAAGGTATTCTTTGCATGGGCTATTATTGGCCATATTTGGAGCGAGATTATTGTGCATATGTAAAGAAGTGCGTGAAGTGTCAACACCATGCTAATTTGACACACGTACCTTCTCAGGCCTTGCAGCCAATCCAATCGGCTTGGACTTTTTCATAGTGGGGCTTTGATCTAATTGGAAAGATCTCCCCTACATTGTCATGTCATCACACATTCATCATAACAACCATAGAGTACTTCACCAAGTGGGTGGAAGCAATTATGCTAACCTCTACGAATGGAACCCACATTGCAGAGTTTATTTTGCATATCATATGTCATTTTGGTATTCCATCCAAGATCATTTCGAATAATGGGATGCCATTCAAGAATAAATATGTGCATGCCACAAAGTACAAAATTCAGCACAGTTTTTCAACACCCTATTATCCGCAAGCAAATGGGCAAGTAGAGGTGTCAAACAAAACACTAGTTTCCATCCTCAAAAATACAGTCACAGACAGTCATAAGGATTGGCACATTCAAATCCCGCTTGCCCTATGGGCTTATCACACTAGCATTCGGACGCCCACTAGGGCGACTCCATTTTTTCTGGTGTATGGTTCCGAGGTAGTCATGCCTCTTGAGTTGGAAATACCTTCCCTACGCATTTCAATGCAAGAGTTCATCAATGATGACACTGTGCGGTAGGCCCGGTTAGACAAACTAACATTGCTCGATGAACAACGTGTCAATGCTCTCGATCATTTGTGTATCTATCAAGAGTGACTTAAGAAAGCATACAACATGAAGGTCCACCTAAGGGAATTTTAGGTTGGTGACTTGGTCTTAAAAGAGAACCAACATAATTCTAATTTGCCATCCCATATAAGGGACAATTTCATCGAAAATTGGTTAGGTCCTTATGCTATTGATAGTAGAATAGGACCTGGAACATACCGACTCGCCTCTCTTGAAGGAATCAAGGAACTAGAACCCTTGAACATCAATCATTTGAGGCCATTCCACATCTAGAGAGCCATAGTCCAACAAAATGCTCCAAAGGTATCTGTAAACTCTTTGGTAAAACCTAAAGCTCCAAGGATTCTCATCATCGCTTGGTCAACCCCTAAATGCTCCAAATGTATCTGTAAACCCTTTGGTCAAACCAAAAGCTTCATGAATTCCCATCATCACTTGGTCAACCCCTAAATGCTCCAAAGGTATCTGTAAACCCTTTGGTCAAACCAAAAGCTCCAAGGATGCCCGTAATCGCTTGGTCAACCCCTAAACACCCAAAAGGTATCCATAAACCCTTTGGTGAAGCCAAAAGCTCCAAGGATTCTCACAATCATTTGGTCAACCCCAAAAATGCCCCAAAGGTATCCATAAACCCTTTGGTCAAACCAAAAGCTCCAAGAGTTACCATAACCGCTTGGTCAAAACAAATATTCAAAAATAAACAACAAATTTTGCATTTTAATTTCATGCATACTCATAAAAACATCAAAATACAAAAATATCAGTTGCATTAGGCATCACATCCATACATTGCATATTTACTAGGTCATACAAGTCAACGACACCATAGACTGTCATTACTTGGCAATTCCATCATTTTCCACATCAAATCCATTTTATAAACGCATACATCCAAGAATAACACCATTACCATTTTTATCATAGGCCATTGTCTCCTAATGTATATAGGGTTTTCGTCATTCAGCTGTCTTTAAATTCCTAGCCAAAAACTGTACAAAGTTAAACAGATTTTACACGGGAAATTTTTACTTGGATCACGCCTCATTATGTAACATCCCTACACAAGTTAAAACACATAAAATAATTCCTAAGTTGTGTGAATGCAAGAGAAACCTACAAAGTAGTCTAGGGTACCATAGGTGAAAGATTATCCTGTTCATCCCCTTATGCGAATGGTTCTAGAATGCTAAGAATTGACAAAAGGACAAGCTCTTCCCCATCAACTCCCCCTACTAAACAGTGGTTTTCACCACTACAAAAAATCTCAATCATCATTGGTCCCCAAAGTTGTAAGGATTCGTACTACACATACCTGCCAAGGATGGGTAGTCATCCCCAAGACCTAAAAGGATCGATGCCATTCAACAACACAATTCCCACAAGCCATCACCATGACCATCTCCACTCACCTTTGGTCTCAAATTTGTAAGGATTCGTACTACACGTCCTTGAATAGGATGGGTAGTCATCCCCAAGACCTAACAGATCAATGCCCTTACTTCATAATCTCCATAATCCCCTTTGGTTCCCACAGTCATAAGGATTCATACTACATGTACCTGAATAGGATGGGTAGTCATCCCCAAGGCCAACAGGATCAAGGCCATTCATAAGCCACAAACATACAAGCTCAACCTTACAAATGCTCAAAATACAAAATCAAATAATAGTGGTTATCACCACTAGTCAAAATCCTTGCTCAAAAAGAAAAACAAAGAGAAAAATAAACAGTGATTTTCATCACTATGTATACGAGCAAGTATCCTAAACCATTGAGCAAACAAACAGCCTGAACTTGAATCCCGAGAATTCTCAGCATTCAAAAACTGTCTAGGTGATCCTCATTATGGGTTTGGTGGATAGCCTACCTAGAAATGTCGGTATCCTACCCGCATGATGATATGTCTGTCACATTAGCTTTGCGTGTGTGCAGACCAATGTTTGCATGTGGATGAGCTAGCTTATGGTACCTTAGATTGTCTCGTGGATTAATCTTACTAAATACAACAACGGAGTTAGTGGAGCTAATTAGGTGATCCTCAGTATAGGTTTGGTTGATAGCCTATCTGGAACTGGCGATATCTTGACAAATACCACATAAACGAACTCAATTGCACACATAGGGATGTGAAATAACTTGGTTAACTTCAAAGTTAGATTTATACCTTGTTCAAAAGTCTTGCGAGATAAATGTATAGTCTTGGCTAGTTAGTTAAAATATCTAAATCTCAGAAAAGCTTAACTACATTTTAAAACAACTGCTACATTTCATTCCATACATCACCATCAAAAAATATGCAAAATACAAAAACAAAGTTTTCACATGCAAAGTCATTCCTCAAAGTCATCCCATTAGTACAACAAGCCAGTCAAATCTTGCACAATCTATGGTGCATCGACAAGTTATCAACAACTCATGTCATTCATTCCATATGCATACATCATACAAATTAGAAACATCGCATTCATAATAGCATCTACATACATCAATATAAATACATGTACATAAAGACAAACCATGAAAAGTGCATAAACACTAAAAAAGAGTCATTTGTATATATATCATCAAAAATACCCGTAGGCTACAATGAACCGGTCCTCTGACCTCCCAACAAAAGCCAAAAACTCAAAAACCCCCAAGCCTAGGGCGTCGACCACCATGATCACATAGGATCGATGCGACAAGAACTACCCCCCATGGTGTGGGTCCTATGGGACCCCTCAAGGTGGTTGTTGCTAGCCCCCGCATCATGCCTACTAGTGCCTCCCTCATCCAATTGCCTACGTCGAGAGGATGCTGACTGCTTAGTATCGCTCCCTCTCATGTGACATGATGATCCGTCGCCACTAAATGTAGGGACCCATCCATCAAGGTGACTAATATTTGCCTCCAGCTCCAACTAATACCGCACCGAGTCCATCTCTCACTGACGATACATAGCCAAAGTATCATTGCAGTGTGCTAGCTACATCCACAGGAGATACCTATCCTACAAAGCATTGGTATCCCCATCCTGCCAGTACTACGTAGCCCATGCATTCTCCCACTTTGCTAGCTACGTTCGTAGGAAATACCTCTCCTATAGTGCATCCCCGAGCTCCTCATCTCACCTCAAGAGTAACCCCACCAATCGTGCATTCTCAATGTGCACTCCTACCTCCATGTCCTCCGAGACTGCCTGAGGCATCAACATCTCTGGAAAGGCAAGCTGTTTCGGCTACCACTGCTTCAAGACATCCTGCATCTCTGGTTGATCTGGCACCCCAAACTCCCCTCCAACATCCTCAACCTCCACCAAGTCTGTATCATCCAACAAAACTCTCCAGCCCTCTCCTAGTGCCTCTGCACCCTCATCCCCTACTGCACCCCCTAGAAGTCCCTCTCCTAGCCAAGTGGCACAACGACTATTCGGTCTAGATTCCTCTCCTCCCCCTGACATCGATAGACCATGGGCTCACCAAGAAACCCTTGGTGCACCCTAAACTATCGTGTAACCTAGCCATATGGGAAAATCTCCTACTTAGTCTCATGATGCCCAATTAGCCACCACCCACTCTGTACCCATCGAAGCCACTCTCCAACCTCAGGATAGGCTGGAAAGTCCTGGTAGGGGCACCAGAACACCTCCCTTAGAGCAAGCTGAGCAAAGGCATCGGCATAGTGCCCTACGACACCTGCCCATTGTCGACTCTGACCCTACTCCTCAAACCTCAACCATAGTGCCCTGTAACCGATCTCTCGGTCTACCATCTCCACTCGAGTCATCTAGGGTAGCCCCACCAGCCTCTCCACTGCTATGTGTTGCCAAGCCCAACATTGCAACAAGTAGCTGTAGCTAATCCCCTTCTGCCTCTGATAGCAGACCTTGTATAACTCATCATAGAGTTGTGCTAGTAGAGTCTGTCCCCATCTCATGATCATATGAGCCTCCGTAGAACACTCCAAAAATTGAAATACCACCTCTAGCAAGTTCCATGGGAACCTCGCACCCGAAGAGTCGAGTAGCAGCATGTTGGAAATGAGGCCCATAAGTAATGCATGCCTCACTCCCAACACACCCCTCTCTAGCCACCATCGAACTCGTATCCCACCAATCTGGAAGTCACCCTCTACCCTCTCCACTGGGCTGTCCACCACTATCTCCTCTCCATGTCCAAAGTAGCGTGTCAACACTATTGTCCGCTAATCCCATGATGTCATCCTGATCGGTAGTCCATATATCAAAATCCAAAGAATTCGATAGACATCCTCCAAGGTCACCATCATCTTCCCTATTGGGATATGGAAGGTGTTGGTCCGGGGATCCCACAAGTTGATCAAGGCCATCAGATAGGCCCGATCCCTGACCATCGGCTCCAACCGAGTCACCTGATTGAGCCCAAGGGCATCAAGCCAATCCCAGTCACCCAAAGTCAACACCTCCCATGCTTCAGTAAAAACCGTGGGCACCCAGTACCAGCTCTTCACAACCTGTAAAAGAAAACAACACAAAAACATTAAAACAATGAAAATTTGTACAACAAAAATATGAATATACAACAATGCATAAAAATGTACAACCAAAAACATAACAAAATTTCAAAAAACTAATTTGTCAGTTCTAGGGTTTTAACTCTCAACTGATAACAAAAAAAAATAAAACATTCAAAAAAAATAATTTTTTAGTCCTAGGGTTTTTAACTCTACACTGATAAATTAAACAAAAACATAACAAAATTAAAAAAAAATCATTTGTTAGTCCTAGGGTTTTTAACTCTAACTGATAAATTCAAAAACAACAAAATTTCAAAAAAATCATTTGTCAGTCCTAGGGTTTTAATTCTAACTGATAAATTAAAAACCACAAACACAAAAAAAAAAAAAACTAATTTGTCAGTTCTAGGGTTTTTAACTCTAACTGATAAATTACAAACAAAAAAATTAAAACAACATAATTGTTTGTCAGTTCTAGGGTTTTTAACTCTAACTGATCAATTAAAAAACAAACAAAATAATTCACAAAATAATTTCTCAGACCTAGGGTTTTTAACTCTAAACTAGTACATTAAAAAAACAAAAACAAAAACAGCAAATAACTAGGGTTAAAGCTATGTCTTTACACTCAGTTTTACCCTATGTTTCTAACTTAAGTTTTGATCTTTGTTAAATTCGGGTTGAGCGAGGTTTTTAAGTTATGTTCTAAACTAAGTTTTTTTTAAGCTCAGTTTTCAACTAACTTTGGATCTTTGTTTAACTAGGGTTAAACTAAGTTTTAAGCTACGTGTTAATAGACTAGGGTTTCATTTTTAAAAATTTGACAAACAAGAAAAACAAAAAGACAAAAAAAACAAATAACTTGCGGTTTTAACAACTGTAAAGTAAACAAACAATAAAGAGGAAAATCACAAACTGGTCCCACTTCGGCTTCGCCGCTCGATCTAGTTCATGCACTCAATGGTCACAAGAAAAGTTTGGTAGCGCTTCACTTTGTAGAATTGACCTCCTCCTCTTTAGAGCTCCAAATCGCCAAGGAAAACAAATGCAAATGAGCCCAACACTCAGTTTTGGCCTTTAAATAGGATTTTGAGCCTGTACTCGTTCCCCCTTGGGATGATCACTCTTGTTAGTGTTTGTACCTCCCAGGGACGAATACTAAACAGGAATTCGTCCCACCCAAGGACGAATATAGAGCAAAAATTTCAAAAATAGCAAAAACTGCACAAAAATGCACCAAAAAAAGTAATAAAATTGTCCAAGAAGAGTGCTTCGGAACTTGACATTCCTGGCATGCAAAATAGATGTTGGGGTCACAAATACTCACTATCCTACTCCCTAAGAAGGCTACCATAGACGGACCGCGCTACAGGAGGACGGATTTTCGAGTATTTCATCCCCAAACAACGTCGCAAAATGGGTCAAAACCCAACCAAAAATAGCAATAACATTGCCGAACAAAGGTGTCTTTGCACCTGACATTCTTGGAACCCAAAAATAGACATTGGGGTTACAAATTATCACTATCCTACTTCCTAAGAAGGCTACCATAGCCGGACTGCTCCATGGGAGCATGGATTCTTGACAATTTTAGCTCCAAAATGCATCACAAAAAGGGTTAGCACCCACCAAAAACAGGTTAGAATGTTCAAAAACTGCTTTCGCATTCAATGGTATACAACTGAAGGCACCCTTACCTAAGTCATCTTGGGTCAAGTGACTCATCGCTTTTCTCATGTCGATCATTCCCTCATCGATTCGTCGCTTGAGGTGGTAGTCACACTTAGTTACCAATCAATAAAAACATACCCAATCAAGGATATGACATGCATTCAAAGGATCATTGACAAAGACAATCGTGCCCCTACTTGGGGTAGCAAACAAGCAATAATCACAAGTTGATCAAACACTTGGCATTCATGAATCATGAACTCAAGGTTCCCATAGACAAAATGTTGCGCCCTTTGCCTATTCATGACTGATCAATGTCCAAGCTCAAGTAACACCTCACTAAAAAGGTTAACACTTGAATTAAGTTCCTTAGCTCATCAAAAGCAAGGATTCAAGAATACGTGCCCTTTCCATACTTGGGGCATCAAGAGTTGGTTAGTGTTAGCGTACTTAACTCCTTTTATCTGTATTACGCTATTTAGCTATTAGTTAGCTATTAGTATAGCTATCTGTTGTACTGTTACAACTACGTAACAGAGTGCAGTTGCCTGTGTGCTATTCACGGCACTGTCACATGTATTTAAACTCTGCAGCAATATACAATTTCTGTTCGTTGAATCTAACATGGTACCAGAGCCAGGGGCGAGGTGAGGAGCAGAGCGCGATTTTTTGATCCGGACGAGTTTTTTTTCTCGCAGTCCGTGCGTTTAAAAAAAAAAAAAAGGGGACGTCCAGGACCTCGCGCAGAGCGGGGAGGAGCCGAACGCGCGTCCAGTTTGTGACGATCGAGCACTGGACGCACGACAGAGGAGCCGAGCGCGGCAGTCGAGGAGGGGAGAACCCCCCGCGCAGCGCAAACGTTGCGTTGGAGGGAGGTCGCGCCACGCGTCAACAGACGCGCGCGCCCCCCGAGGTGGCCCCGCCCCCCCCTCCCCACCAGCCCGACCCCCCCCCCCCGGCCCGCGGAGCGGGAATTTAAAATTCCCGCCCGCGCGGGAACCCCGAGGAGGCGCCCCCCTCCCCCCGGCCCGCCCGCGGAGCGGGAATTCAAATTCCCGCCCGCGCGGGAAATCGGAGGGGGTATAACCCCCCCCGCGGGACCGCGTCCGCGAGACGCCCCGCGGGCTCGCGTCCGCGAGACGCCCCCCCGCGGTCGCGTCCGCGAGACCCCCCCCCGCGGGACTGCGTCCGGGAGACGCAGTGTCTGCGCAAACCCCCCGGTGATTGCGCAGAGAAGCCGAGGGCCCTCTAGCGCGCGGGGCTGGCCCTGGAATTTTTTTCAAAAAAAAAAAAAAAAAAAAAAAAAAATCAATCTCTCGCTGCGACTTGCAGAGAGGAAGCCGAGCCGGAGGCTGCTGCAGAGGGTGTTGAAAAGGGAGGTGACTTGCTGATCTTTTCGGATCAGCCCGCTGGCTCACGTGGTCGTGAGCCGTGCGGTAAGGCTCAGGGAGCCTACAGGTCGGGGGTTCGAATCCCGCCGACTCCCCCAAGGTATATTTTTTTTTTAAAGTTATTTTTTTATTATTATTATTTTTAATTAAAATTTTTAATTTTAATTTTTTTTAATATAGTTTTTAAACTTTAATAAATTAAATTTAATTTTAATTTATTTTTTCTAAAAGTTTAAAACTATAGAAATTAAAATTTTTTATTTTAATTTTAAAATTGATAATAATTATAAAAATGCTTTGTTAAAGAAAGCCTTTTAAGGGGGGATTTTTTTTCAAAAAAATCAAAGGGGGATTGAGAGTAATTTTTTATGAAAAATAGCAATTTGGCATTGTAAAAGGTGCATTTTCGGCCGTTGACCGACACCTAGTGGGTTATTCTAGTGGGCATTTTTTTTGTTGTATGTTGCATATTTCATTTTTGCACTATAACATTAAAAATTAAAATCAAACACTCCCTAAAGTCCCCGGAATATAAAACCCATCTGTGCAATTTTTTTGCACTGCAGCTGCTCGGTATTTGCGATACCTCCGGCCAGCACTTACGTGTAAAGCCGTCGTGATTTGGCTACCGTATCCGCCGCCTAATATAGCCGCTATAACGACGTCCGAGCTTGTTCTCTATAAATCGTCTGGGAGGAATAAGTACGCCATTTTTTTGCATTTTTTACTCCATCCACTACCCTTTATCGCACTTGTGTTTAGGCGTAAATCCTGACGAAGTATTCTTCATAGTGTTTAGGGGAAGTTACGCCCCACGCATGAGAAGAATCTTCTATGGTAGGTGCCATCAACAAGGCGATTCCCTTTCAGCACCGCTTTATGTTCCACGTATCGTATGATCTCTAAAATTCACCTATAGTCTCCCTCACGTAAGGGCGGGTGATTTTTTGTTGATCTTTCTAAATACCTATAGTTTCCCTCACGTAAGGGCGGGTATTTTGTACGGTATATTGGCCTAGCAAAAGGTATATCGAAAGGGGGACCAATTTGGTGATATAAGGAACCTTCACTATGGCCGCTGTTGCAAAATTGATGACCGATCCGCATCAGCTATTGAAAGGTCCAAATTATACACCATGGAAACATAAGATGAAGGCTATTCTCCAAATGGAAGATTTGTGGGATATTGTTACTCGGAGTAGCAACAAGGCCTTCACCAACAAGCAGGATCCACAGGTCCTTCAAGCAGATCGGATTGCTTTTGACAAGAAAGACAAGAGAGCAAAGGTGCTCATTTTGTTTGTCCTGTTTCCGATGAAGTGCAACCTCATATAGCTGATAAAGCAAGTGGTAAAGAGGCATGGGATGCCCTTAGAACCATCTATGAGGGGAAGAATGAATCCACCATTCTTCATCTTCAACAACAACTTCATAACCTGAGTTTGAGACAGGGTGAAACAGCTGAACTCTTTCTGTGCAGAGTGTCTGAGTTGAAAGAGAAATTGAGTTCTCTAGGAGATATTGTGGATGAAAAGCTTCTCATTTCACTTGTGATGAGAGCTTTACCTTCTTCATTTGACATGTTGATAACCTCCATCCAGGTGTCCCAACGACAAATTACCTACATCGAGTTGGTCAATCTGCTTCAACAACAGGAGGCACGCCAACTTCACAAGGATGATTCTTCCAATACAGCCCTCTACACCAACAGGCAGGGTTCTAGGAAGAAAGGTAATGGGCAAAAAGGAGGCAACTTTCGGAAAGGAGGAAATTCTCAACAGGATACGAAAGGAAAAGGCAAGCAACCTCAATAGAAGAAGAGGTGGTGCAAGATCTGTGAGAAAGACAACCATGACACCAACAGGTGTTGGCATAAGAACAAGCAAAAAGGCCAAAACAAACCACAAAATAAAAACAAGCAACCCCAGGCGAATGTTGTCGTTGAAGAATCCGACTCGGATTCTCGAATGGGCACACAAGGTGCTCATGACTACCACAGATTCCACTCGGAGGGATCCTATTTGGTATGTCGATTCTGGAGCTAGTAAACATATGACTCAGGCGACGGATCGTGGTTTGAATCATTTGTGGCCAAGGAGGGCAAACCCGTCACCATTGCCGATGATAAAACCTACGTGGTTCAGTGGAGAGGGTACGGCTTCGACCACTCTTCCCGATGGCAAGTGTCAGATTGACAAGGTCCTCTATGTTCCGGGATTGGCCAACAATTTGTTGTCAATGACACAAATCCTGGACAGAAATATGGTTGTCAACTTTCGTGTTGAGAATGGAAAGAAGTGTTGTACAATTACCAGGAAGGGTAAGCAGATTGCAACGTACTTCATATAAGCATGGCTTATTTGCACTAGATGCTATCTCTATTCCACATGTTGCCATGACTGTCTCTACCAAGGAGGCAACTTCCCTATGGCACAAGAGATATGGGCATCTTAGTTCTGCTACTTACTTGAGCTCAGCAAGTATGAGATGGTAAAGGGTCTTCCTTCCCTTTCTCGCCACATTGCCGCTGTGCTCGACCGCTTGGCGTGAAAGCAAAGATAGAGTACCATTTGAGAAGAGCTCTACAAGAGCACGAAAACCTCCGGAGCTAATTCACACCGATCTATGCGGTCCTTTCACACCCAACAGTTGTTGGAGGGAAGAGGTACTTTCAGCTATTCGTAGATGACTACTCACGAAAGATGTGGGTTTTCTTTCTCAAACCGAAATCGAAGCTTTCGCATTCTTCCAACAGCTCAAGAAATCCGTTGAGAAGGAGTCGTGGGCTTCTATTAAAACCCTCCGCTCGGATCGAGGGGGAGAGTTTACCTCTAATGAATTTTCTGCATTCCTAGATAAACATGGGATCAAGAGACAGCTTAACAACCGCCTATACTCCTCAAGCAGAATGGAGTTGCTCGAGAGAAGGAACCGTTCTATCATGGAAATGGTTCGTTGTATGCTCACATGTGCAACTCTTGGGCAACAATATTGGGCGTAAGCCGTCACCACCGCAGTTGTATCTTTTGAATAGGGCACCCACAAAGGCCCTAAAAGGAATGACTCCACAGGAAGCATGGAGTGGTCGAAAACCCTCCATATCTCATCTACGTATTTTCGGGTGTCAAGCTTTCATGCACATACCGAAAGAAAAAAGGAAGAAGCTAGATGAGAAAACACTGAGATGTATTTTTCTTGGATATTCTGAGCACTCTAAAGGATATCGGTTGATAGATCCTTTGACCAAGAAAATTCATATCAGCAGAGATGTTGTCTTTGATGAAGCTTTCACATCACAGAGCACATCTACAATACACCAGGATATTGTGGAACCAAAGGAAGAGGAGATTCCTTCGTCAACACGGACGAGAGGTCCTTCTACATCTTCTTCACCACCACCGGCGTAATCCTAAATGGTGTACAAATACAATCGGAGATGCAAATTTATCCACTCCTCCCAATTTGAATTTGGATAGACCTCGTACACGCAAGTATGGCTCAACAGAAAGAGAAGCCAGAGAAACTGGTGAGGTTGATGATCTTTGTCAATCTTTTGAGGAACTTTCCGTGACTCCAAGTAGAGAAGTTGAGGATATGGATATTGATGATGACAGGGCATTCATGTCTACCATAGATAGTCTTGGACCCGCATCGCTGCAAGATGCTCTTAGTGAGCCTCGATGGAAGGCCGCTATGGATACAAAGTATGAGTCTCTGATGAAGAATAAAACTTGGAAGCTTGTTGATCTGCCTCATGGAAAGAAACCTATTGGCTGCAAATGGGTATACAAAGTCAAGTACAAGGCAGATGGAACAATTGATAAGCATAAAGCCCGTCTTGTTGCAAAGGGCTATGCTCAAAAGGAAGGCATCGACTATGAAGAAACTTTTGCACCTACAGCTCGGATGACCACAATTCGGGTTATGTGTGCTATGGCAGCACAATATGGGTGGAAAGTTCACCAAATGGATGTCAAAAGTGCCTTTCTTAATGGTGATCTCCAAGAAGAAGTCTATATGACTCACCTCAAGGATTTGAAGTGGAAGGCCAACAAGCAGAAAGTTTGCAAATTGGTTAAATCCTTGTATGGTCCGAAACAAGCTCCTCGAGCTTGGTATATAAAAATGGACAATCACCTAATGCAAGCATGGATTTAAGAGATGTCCGTCGGATGCAAACCTCTATTTCAAGAAACAGTGGTTCCGAGATAGTGTTGCTTGTACTCTATGTGGATGATCTCGCTCATTACAGGGAGTTCGAAGATTTGATCTCTACTCGTCAAAAGAAACTTGTGCAAATCTTTTGAGATGACAGATCTTGGACTTCTCCATTACTGTCTTGGTCTGGAATTCAGCCATAAGGAGCACACCATCAAAGTGTCTCAGAAAAAGTATGCCAAGACATTGCTCGATAAATATCGCATGACTGACCGCAAGCCAATGGCAACTCCTATGGAGAATGGACTTCGGTTATCGCGACATGATGACTCACCCTTGTAGATGGCACTCTCTATCGACAGCTTGATTGGGAGTCTCATATATCCGACCAATACTAGGCCGGATCTCGTATTTGCTCGTAAACTATCTTTCGAGGTTCATGCAGGAGCCTAAGATTACTCATTGGAAAGCAGCAAAACGTGTTCTTCACTATGTCCGTGGTACTATAGAATATGGCCTAGAATACAAGAGGAACAACAAATTCTTCTTGCAAGGATACACGGACTCCGACTATGCCGGATCATTTGATGATCGCAAGTCAACTTCTGGATACATTTTTCATCTGGGATCCGGTCCTCGTCTCTTGGCACATGCAAGAAGCAACAGGTGGTTGCTATTTCTTCAACAGAGGCAGAATATCGCGCCGCACGTGAAGCTGTGTGCGAAGTGATATGGTTACGTCGCATTCTAACAAGTATGGGCCATCCATCAAAATCTCCAATACACTTGTTTTGCGACAATCGTGGTGTTCTCGAACCTCGTCAAGAATCCACCCATCATGAAAAAACAAAGCACATTGACACACAATGTCATTTCATTCGAGAGGAAGTTCCAAAGCACCGAATTCAGCTTCAAAGACATTCCCACCGATGCTCAAGTTGCAGACATTTTCACTAAGGCACTTGGACGTGTCAAATTTGAATTGTTTCGCAGCTCACTTTGTATTGCAAAATAATGTAAGGGGATGTTAGTATAGCTATTAATTATTACATTACCCAAATAATGTAATAAAGGGGGATGTTAGCGTACTTAACTCCTTTTATCTGTATTACGCTATTTAGCTATTAGTTAGCTATTAGTATAGCTATCTCGTTGTAATCGTTACAACTACGTAACAGAGTGCAGTTGCCTGTGTGCTATTCACGGCACTGTCACATGTATTTAAACTCTGCAGCAATATACAATTTCTGTTCGTTGAATCTAACAGTTAGGTTACTGAGAAACCTTAATCATTAGTGCTTTAGTTATCTATTTTTGCTCGACACTGCGCCTTACACAACGCTTCCCAAAAAGGGGCATCTATAGACACCAAAACAACACCAATCCCATTATGTGACAACAAGCGTTGATCGCATTGACACACACAGCCCCTAGGGCAGCCCCCAGAGGTTAAACAGTGGTCCTAACCACTCCCAAAATTAGTTTTGGAGGTCAGAGGTCAATTTGGCACCTTTTTGGCACTTTGCTCTCTGCTCGTCCCACCCAGGGATGAATACAAACTAGCATTCATCCCACCTAGGGACGAATATCAGCATTCACCCCAGGGTGAGGCGAATAGCAAGTTTGACTGGAAAAAAGTCAAACCTCGACAAGTTTGCCAGTTAACTAAAGCTTCAGGCCATGCAATTGCGAGGAACGACTCCAAATCAAAAAGAGAGACTTTAGTCATGAATGTATTTATTTTATAGACCTCATGCAAGGAGATTCTAAATCAGGGAATTATCTTTTCTCTCAAAATAGGACAAATAACTCAAGTAGCGCCCTCACATGCACAATTCAAATAGAGAGACCCTAGGTCTATAAATTGGTGAGTTTTCTCACCCAAAAATATACAGATAAGGAGCATTTGAGCAACGAAGTGCTGCCAATTTACATACCTACTTGCGATTTGTGCCTTTCACATCCTTAATCTCTCATTCGAAAGGGAGGTTATTGGGTGATTATTGGAAGCATGAATCCGGACCCAAAACCCAATATTTGGCCATAATATTCCATAAAATTTGTTGACAACACCCCATAAGAATTTTTGGACCCATCCCAAGTGGATTGGTGCTGAAACAAAGTCCCAAACGGTGGGCATTCTACCCTCGAGCACCCCCCAAGCTATCACAACCCTAATCGCCCTACCCTAGAATTATTAGAAATATGTAATAGATTTATTTGATTTTTCTTTTGCATATTATTCTAGGTCTGTTAAATAGGCTGTAGTTTAAATTTCACTTCATTCTGAGTAATTTTGACCAGGTTTTTATCATTTCCTACCTTTACTAACTTGCAGATGGCATCAACAAAATCTGGGTGATAGAGTCCAAATTGGAGAAATTTGACCTTCTGGGTCTTCCCAAAAAACCCCCAATTAGCTAAATCCAACTTTTCATATTATTTGGAGTTTTCTGGATAGGACATTGAAGAGGGTGCTTTCTAACAAGTTATTGCAGGTCTATTCACCCCACCTTGGAGTGAATACAAATATGTGAGGAATTTCTATACTGTTACTTTTGCAGTGGCCACCTAGTAACATATTTATGCTTCTATTAAATTTTTAGGTTGATCTTAGGTCATTTGGTTATCGTTTTAATATTTTCATGCATACACTAACAGTAGGCCTTGGGAAATACATGTTTTATTCTGTCTATAGGTGCTACTAATATTTTTTGTTTCTTCGAATGTAGTTTTATGACATCATAGGAGCAGGAACAACTAAAAAATCATATACATAAGTGGCGGCGATGTTTTGGTCCGTCCATCTTACATGTGGGCACGCAGAAGAAGGATTGTTATCCATGGATGTGATAAGAAACATATTTGACGCTCCTATCCCCTAAAATGGAAGGATACGTATTGTAACACGACTTTGAAAGCATATAAATGAAGAAGGCTATATTTCATACTACTTTTATCTTGTGTCAATTCATCTATGTTCTTTATTTTTATGCATTTTTCAATATATAGGCTTTTAGCGTTAAGTTTGGTTTTACACGCATCATGCTTGGTATATTCCTTTTTGTTTTTGTATCCTCGTGCTTTCACAAACCCTAAACAAGGGTTCATTAGAATGGCCAACATCATGACAAGGAATAAGCATTACCCAAGTCAAGTCACACCACCTACGACTTCAAGTGATATTCCTTCAATATCGTAACCTCGACCACCTCTAGTGCAAAACCTTCCACCTTGTCTGATGGTCACCATAAGGAGCAATATTGTTGAAATATTATGAACAACATCAGATAGAATCTATATCTATGAGCTTATCCAAAATTCTCCACCTCATAAAGAAGCTCTCATGGAGATCCTAAAGTCAATTAAACTGCAGCTAGTACAAAATCTCATGGAGATTCTTCTATAAATAAGCTCGCATAGAATTAAGAATAACCTTTCATGAGCATGAAATCAAGCTAGTACAAAATGACATGGTGGATCCTCCCCTAAACATCATGGCATGTGTAAATAGAACACCTTACAAGAGAGTTCTAATTGATACTAGTTCCTCTAGCAATATCATCACCACGACTGCTCTCAAACATCTATGGCTTATAGCATTCCATATTATCGTGTCCATGTATACCCTTTGAGAATTTAATGATGCTATGTGTTCAATGGTTGGTACCACAATATTACCTATTCAGGTTGGAGAAAGGACCATACCAAAATTGTGTCACATATTGAAGGGTGAAATGGCCTATAATATCTTGTTGGGTACACCCTGGATTAAGGATATGAAGTGCATGCCATCCATATCTCACCAATGTTTGAAGTAAACTTACGAAGGAAAAGTACATGTTGTCTTTGTAGACCTTAAGACCTTAAAATACTACAACTTGGTACAAAAAATCCTCGATTTGACCTTATCATCAACCCATATGGACTTACAATCGAATACATATATCCAAGATCCAACTCCTTCATCATAACCTTCCATTAATCCATCACCATATTCTTCCATACCATCCTCATCATTGAATCCTCCATAGAGGAACATGGGGAAGAGACCTATTGACAAGATTCCTCCAACCATATGTACCATCTTCACAGAATGTATTCCTAGTCCAAAATATGAGGAACCTCCTCATAAGGAAAAAATTAAGTTAATCACTTCTGTCTCATCCATATCCACTACCACAAGTCATAGTTCATCTAGCTACTACTAGTTTAGGAGAATACCTAGTAAGGAATATCATAATAATTATTTCCATTGATATAGTTCAAAACATGGGTTGACCTCATCTTTCCATAGGTGCCATCATACCTCTAGGCTTACCTCCTAATCAAACAAACTTCATTTATGGGGGTATTGACTATGGCATAGAACCATATTAGTAGTAAGAAGCGTATGAAGAGCCGTTTTCTGAGGACATTAATTACATGTCTAATCCTGACTTTGCCATGATGTATCTCCATATCTAAAATTGGTATGGATATGGTTTGGGTTTTATGAACAAGGTACTTGCATTCCTTACCAGTCGTAATATCAAATGATATATGATATTTCTAGTTTAGGACACAAGTGTGTGCCTCTCAATGTCCTCATTGATATTTTAGAGCACCTAGGTTTGAACTATAGATATGAGCTTGCACGTGATATTTATACCAATCCTAATCAAGTCCATTATTTGGGGGATTACTTCCCTACAAATATGACAGATCAAGAGATATATCATGATTTCACTTGATACTATGAAGCAAGTGAAAGTTCATATACTCTTACATATGACAATGAAGAAGAAGATCAATGTCCTCCCTATGAATGGACAACTGATGATGAGTCAGACTAAGAAGTAGTGCTTATCGACTCTTCTAGTTCATATGGGGAATACACATGGATCATCCCTTTGGATTATGAATATTAGTTCTATATGCATGTATTCCCATTATCACATCCCATCTGGTGGCAACTTCTATCCTTAGAATAACAAGCTCACCCTCTTCCGCATCGACCACCTCCAATAATTCTCCTTCCATCGCAACCACCTTTACAAGTGTTGCGATAAACTGTTATCAATAGATCCCATCAACCACCCAACGGAGATCATCCATCCATCAACATGATTTCCATAGATAATTTTACACCCTTGCATGATTTTAATAACCTATTGAAGCCATTGCATCTTGACTTGGAGGCAATAAAATTTGATTGGGAAGATTCTCCACTGTCTCCTTATGAGTATTGGCCTTGCGATGAAATGTTACATCCATTTCATTTTTCTCCAAGGTCTACTCAAGATGTCTTTCACGTTGAGGTTTATCCAAAATTCCCAATCGATGACATAAACCTAGCTAATGATATTCATTTGGTCCCTACTCCACACCAGTTGGAAGAGGGATCTCATATATCAATTGATCCCATAATTGATAGTGATATCGGAATAGATCCTAAAAATACTTAATTCATCAAATTAGGGGAAGTCTTATCCCTTACTAAGAAATTTGATTTCATAGTTCTTCTAAAAGAGAAGAAGGAAGCTTTTGCATGGTCTTATAAAGACATACCAGGACTAGATCCAAATTTAGTCATGCATAATCTTGTGATTGACCCAAATGCAAAATTAGTTAAGCAAAATTTGTGCAAAATGCATCCAACAGTAGCCTTAATGGTGAAAGATAAGCTACAAAAGTTATTAGATGCCAACTTCATTATATCAATGGATTATCCACCATGGATTTCCAATATGGTTCCCATCAAGAAACCTGATGGGAGGATTCATATTTGCATTGACTTTCATGATCTAAACAAAGCGAGTCCTAAGGATGAATTCTCATTGCCAAATATTGATGCCCTAGTAGACGCCACAACAGGCCATGAGATGTTATCCCTAATAGATGGTTTCTCTAGATACAAAAAAAATCATATTAATCTAGAGGACCAACTCAAAATAGCATTCACAATGCCTTGGGGGACATTTTTTATAAAGTCATGCCTTTCGACCTCAAAAATACTGGTACTACTTACCAGTGGGCTATGACTTACATCTTCCGTGACTACATACAAAATTTTGGAAGATTACATGTATTATTTACTAGCTAAATATTTATTGTGCCATGAGCACATCGATGTATTGTGCAAAGTTATTGATCACATCATCAAGCACAACGCTAGACTAAACCCCAAGAAATGTGTCTTTAGTATCACATCTAAAAAAATCTTGGGATTCATAGTCTCTAAACAAGGCATCGAAGTCGATCCAAACAAAGTCAGGGTAATCCTTGATATACCTCCTACTACCATCAAGTAGTTGCGTAGTCTCCAAGGTAAGGTTACATCCATAAAGCGCTTCATAGCACAATTATCGGATAAGTGCCGACCTATGAACAAATTGTTACACCAGGGGGTCGCATTCAATTGGGATAATGAATATCAAGTTGCCTTTGATAAAATAAAATAATATCTAGATTTGCCACTAGTAATGGCTCCTCCTCAACTAGGAGTGTCATTCTATTTATACATCTCAGCCACTAAGATTGCATTGTACACCATGTGAGCTCAAAAGAATGAATTGCACAAGTAAAAAACTACTTACCATATTAGCCACACCCTAGTCAGTTACAAAATAAAGTATGCATACATTGAGAAGCTATTCTTGGAAATGGTTTTCACCACTAAAAAGCTACACCATTACATGCTCAATCATGCCATGTATGTAGTATCCAAAGAGAATCCATTACAATATATGATAAGTCGTACTTACCATAACAGTTGCACGACAAAATGCATCATGTTGTTGATGGAATTTGACCTCAAATTCATAAAAAAAACTCAATTAAAGTTTAGGTCATCATCTATCAACTTATAGAGGCTCCTCTACAAGATGATTAGCATCTTAATGTAGAGTTTCTTTATGATGGAGTATTTTAAGTGTCAGAATCACCTGATCCTAAAGAGCCTGAATCACAAGCTGACATGACTCTATTTTTCAATGGATTTAAGTGCGAGCAAGGGGGTGGTGTTGGAATTATGTTTTTTACACCTCAAGGGGCTCTGATACCTGGTATTTTAAACTCGATTTCCCATATACCAATAATAATGTTGAGCATGAAGCTGTTATCAAAGGCCTTCAAACGGTAATTGCCATAAAAATAACTAAGATCATCATTTTTGGTGATTCCTTGCTTATAGTGAATCAAATCAAGGGAATATTCCAATGCAAATATCCAATCTTGCAATCCTACAAAGCCCTTATGGATAAAATTCTAGAAAAATTTGAATGGTATGACATTGAGGAACTCCCTTAATCATCTAACCATTTTGTGAATACAATGGTCTCCTTAGAGTCTCTCATCCCGTAAAATCCTACAGATGATTTAATAACCATTCAAGTAAAAAGTCTATCGTAATATGTTACTTGAGTGTGAGAACATCCACTCCACGCTAGAAGTCCATATGATTCAAATTGAACCTTCTCCTGAGCGATTCTCGTAAATTCATAATCACCTGAATAATGGTACTTGGGGGACTTTATTCCCTCAAACTCCTTTTGATAGCAGCACAACACTATATCTACAAGTTCTCTCCAAGTCAAAATTCCCTAGGGATGAGCTTAAAAAGGATCAAGCGATTCATACAATTGAGGCTTATTTAAATCAATATTGGTCCACTCAGATAAAATATTACCCAAATATTTGTAATATCCAATCTAGAATGGCACATACCACCAAATAGACATTCAAACAAAAAATAGAAAATATGTTTTACTTGGATGTATTTTGTATTATTGAAGCTACGAGGGTATCCTCCTTCACTACTTAGAACCTCAAGAGTTATTTTATGTGATCACCCAAGCACACAATGGTAAATGTGGTGGCCATTTTAGCAGCATGGCCATCACAAAGCACATTATTCACATGGGCTATTATTGGTCAATTCAAAGTGTCAACAACATGATAATTTGAAAAAAATGCCTTCACAGGCCTTACAACTGATTCAATCAATCTAGATTTTTTTGCAATGGGGGTTTGACCTATTTGGGAAGATCTCACCCCTTCATCAGGCTATCACACATTCATCATTATGACCATTGAGTATTTCATAAAATGGGTGGAAACAAATCCCCTTACCACTATGACTAGACCCTACATTGTGAAGTTCATGTTACATAATATCATCTATCATTTTGGTATTCCATCCAAGATCATTTTAGATAATGGGCCACATTTCAATAATAAAGATGTGCAAGTTTAAAAAACTAAATATAACATCCAACACAACTTTTCTATGTCATATTATCTACAAGCCAATGGATAATCTAAGGCATAAAAAAAAATAGTAATTACCATTCTAAATAAAATCATTAAATATAATCACAAAGGCTGGCATACTCAATTTCCTCTCGCCCTATGGGCCTACTACACTAGTATTCTAATACCCACTAGGAAAACTCCACTTTTACTAGTGTATGGTACCAAGGCAGTCATGCCTATAGATATGGAAATATTGACGCTACACATATCCATGCAATATTTCATCGATGATGACACCGCATGGTAGGCTTACCTGGATAAAAAAACATTTCTTGATGAATGATGTGTCCATGCTCTTGAGCACCTACATGTTTATCAAGAGTGGCTTAAAAGAGCCTATAATATGAAAGTCCATCTTAGAGACTTTCATGTTGGTGACCTTGTTCTAAAAGAAAACCTACAGAATTCTAATTTGCTACCCCATATACGGGATAATTTTACGACAAACAAGTTAGGCCCATTCATTATCACTAGTTATATTGGACCTATAACTTATCGTCTAGACTCCAATGAAGGAATTCAGGAACCCGAAACCTTGAATATCCTTCATTTGTAACCTTTCTACGCTTAAATGTATCGTGCCCTAATAAAATCCCCAAAAGTTTCCATAAACCCTTTGGTCACCCAAAAGCCCCAAAGGTATCCATAAACCCTTTGGTCACCCAAAAAGCCCTAAAGGTATCCATAAAACCTTTAGTCACCCAAAAGACCCCAAAGGTATCTATAAACCCTTTGGTCACCCAAAATCCCCAAAGGTATCCATAAGCCCTTTGGTCATCCAAAAATCCCCAAAGGTATCCATAAACTCTTTGGTCACCCAAAAATTCCCATAGGTATCCATAAACCCTTTGCTCACCCCAAAAAGCTTCAAAGGTATCCATAAACCCTTTGGTCACCCAAAATGCCCGAATGACATCCAATAAGTACTTTTTTCAAATGTATATACATATATATTAAATCCAAAAGCATCATTAAAACAACAAAAATACAAAAATAAAATATTACATCAAATTTCATACCGTTGCATTATACAATCACTTGCATTAGGCATACCCATCATTGTATTTTACATTTTTGAATTGTTCATAAATTTCTAGCACTGGGTCTATATCCTAGACATCCTTTAGAGTCAACTTTATCAATAGTCATCAGTCACAACCATCTACATTACAATTATCATCTACATTTCCAACCTTTCATATTTGTGTTTGTATCCCTTCACCTAGTCATATGTTATAGGGTGTCTTTAGGTTTTTGATCACTCAACCGTATCTAGTTTTCTTTTCAGATTTTATAGAAAGCTATTCTAATTTTAGAAGGTATATTCTTTCTTTGATTATATCTTGTATACATAAAAATCCCAACACATTTTCATATTAAATCTAGGTTTTGCACAAGGAAATATGAAACCTACAAAGTGGTTCAGGTTACCTTAAGTGAAAAGTTTACCTTGCTCACCCCCCTATGTGCATGGTTCAAAAATGTTGAGAATTGAAAAAAGGACAACCTCCTCCCTACCCAAATTCAAAATAAATAGTGATTTTCACCACTACAAAAAATCCCCAAAATAAATAGTGGTAAGGAATCCCTATCATTGTAGATGACTACCCTATACCACTCCTCCTACTTTGATGTGACCCACTAGTAGAAGAGTGAGCTAGTAAGCATCCTCTAATGTGCACTATTCCATCCTCCAAATCCTATGTGTATGTTTTATCCTCTTAGTGATACACCTAGTAGTCACTCAGTAAGGTATAGATATGTGTCACCTCCTTTCGTATCATGGCTACCTTACCGATTCTAGGTGCCCCATGGCTCAAGATCCCTTCTCTAACCTATGACTAAAGTGTAGCTAACTTTGTTGCCTACCTATCAATATCTGGTTGTGTAGCATGTACCTATGTCTATAGGAGAGCCCTCTCCTCTAGGTACTCCCTCCACTCATATCTCCCTCTGATTAGCTCACCTTGTAGTTCAGTAATGGTGGCATCTTGTGCTGCCAACTGTACCTACACTCCCTGCTCACAAATTCATCCTCAACATAATAATCCCATTGATCATATATATCTAGGGTATCCATCCACTCATCTTATGTTTAGTGATGCACATGTCGCTCCCCTGAGTCTACTCCCTTATTATATCTCTAACCCAAGCCAATATCTTCTTTAGGTAGATCCTTATTTGGAGCCTCCCCGTGAGCCTCCTCTACCCCTACAGTCATAGCACCCTATAGTGGTTCATCCTCACACCACAAATGCATCACTCATAAAGATTCATACTCTATTGTGGTCCTAACATTATCTCTCTTAGAGGTAGCCTCCATAGGATCTACCTTCTCAACTACCTCCACTGTAGGCTAAATCAGTGTCCTCCCATCACAATGACCTTGGTAGATAACTGGATCTCTATATAATCCCTGGAATAGCCCAAACCATAGTAGCATTTGAGCATATGGGAGGTACTCTCACTTATTCCTATGTTGACCAACTAGCCACCTCCCTCGCAATACCCATAGAAGTTATGCCTCAGCCTAGGGCCATGCTGGACAGTCTCCATATAGTCTCCATATAATTGCATCTACTTTGAGTTGTGCAAATTAATATGCATAATGTTCAATCAAACCTACATCAGGATGGATTTGACTCCTCTCCTAATCCTGATACAATAGGATCCCATATCCTATCTCTCTATCCATGAGTTGTGCCTGCGTCATCCAAGGTAGCCCTCATGATCGATCCATAATAATATGCCACCATCTACACACCTATAGTATAAAGTTGTAACCCAATACTTTTTGCCCATGATAGTGGATCTTGTACATCTCTTCATAGAGTTGTGCTAGAAAAGTAGTGCCCCACACCATCACTAATGGTATCTCTATGGTGTACTCCACCAATGAAAATGCTAACTCCAAAAGGTTCCATGGAAATCTGGCTCTTGATGAGTCTGGTAGTAGCATGTTAGAAATAAGCATCATCAATAGGGCATGTCTTATTGTCAAGACATCTGCATCATACCATAAATTCACTAGGATGGCTTTGCTAGGCAAATATTGTAGCACCTCAGGCCATTCATCTCTAAAGTATCTCTACAAAATTGTATATATAAGATCTCGATGAGTAGATATAATTGATTGCCCCTCTATTGAGATATGCAAAATATAGGGTAGACATCCTCTAGCATCACTATCATCTCTCCAGGTGGCAATTGGAACATGTTGGTGTGAGGGTCCAACAGATCAATCAGAGTAGTCAGGTAGGCTCTGTCCCCCATCACTAGATCTAGTCATGTCACATGATTGAGGCCAATGGCATTAAGACATTCCTAGTAATCCTCTATTAGGAGGACATGATTGGTCTTAAATAGCATTAAAAATTTATATTGATTCTTTATCACCTAGCAAGGGCAAGCAATCTTAACAACAAAACCAAAACAAAACAAAAATAAGCCAAAAGAAACCCAAAAATACCAAAAAAGGGCACTTTTTCTTGCAAAATCATGGTCATCCCACCCAAGTATGGCCCCAAAATTAGTTTCCATCCCACCCAAGTATGGGCCAAAAATATATCAATACGACCACCCCTCCAGAGGACGACCCCCAAAATTGCCCAAAAATGGCCTTCCTGGCCTCCAAATACAAGCAAAAAACCTTCCCAAAATATAAAAATGTAACAAAAATGCACAAAAACACAATATAAAACATAAAACATAAAATATCATCACCAATGAGGTTCATTTACCAATATTTAGTATGTTTCATTTGTAAAAAGTGAAGATAATTACACTTCCAAAAGTAACAAAGTGTAGTAGCAAATTTAGCCCTTACCCATATTGTGTCAGTTCTGCTACTTTATGAGTTTGTAGGATGGCTCATGGTGACTTTGGGATGGTTTCAAAAGTGCTCCACTTTGTAAAATCACTCTCCTAATCCTCACCTTTCAAACTACCAAATTAGAAGCGCACAAATGAGCCCATTTTTCAAATTTTGATCTTAAATAGCCTTGCAAAAGGCATGGACATACCAAGGTGGGAAGGCCAAAAAATTTGGTGATTGTCCCATCCTAGGATGACCACATACTATGCAATCATCCCACCCTAGGAAGGCCACCAAAAACACCTCAAAATAGCACAAAAGCAAGAAAAATGGCTTAAAACATCAAAATAGGTCAAATCTGATAAAATTCACAATGGATCAAGAGAACCAAATTGTTCATGGATGAATTGAAAATTCTCTACTTCAATTCCCAAGAATATCACTATGGTTGGACCACTCCATGGGAATGATGTATTCATTTCCTTTATTCCATGAAATATCAACAAAATCATCAAAATCCTCACAAAACTGAGAAATTTTACAATGGTTAAAGTTGAAGGAACCCCAACCAAGACATATGGGTTGAATGACTCATCATTTTTATCACTGGTCATTCCCTCATTGACTTATCACTTGAGGGGGTAGTCATAATTAACACATTCATAATAAAAATCAATAATAAAACACTCAATCATGTAAATTGCGTTCATCAGCAAATCATTGCCAAAAACAATCATGCCCCTAATTGGGGTAGAAAACAAGTAAAAATTTTCTCTAAACAAATTCTTGGTACATGGAAGCGTGAAGGATCAAATGCCTTGCCTCGTCATGACTGAACAATGTCCAATATCAAGTAAGTTTGACGTAAAATATTGTACTTGAATCAAGTTCCCTAACTTGTCAAACGCAAGGATTCGAGGATGCATGCTCTTTTCATTATTGGGGTATCTAAATTTTTTTAGGTTATTGAATAACCTTAATAATTTGATATTTTAGTCATCTATTTTTAATCCGTGCTATATTGCACATAACACATCTACAAAAGGGACATCTGTAGACACTAAAATCATGTCAAACCGATTAGACTACCAAGACACATTCTAATAAACACCATATGGCCCCCTTGTGCAACCCTTAGAGGTTAAATAATGGTCCTAGCCATATTTTTAAGGTTCTACCCCACTTTTGGGAATTTTTGGGCCATGTAGGCATGGCTATCCCACCCTAGGATGACCATAGTTCATGGCCATCTCACCCAGGGATGCCCACCAACAACCATCCCTGGGTGGGATGACAATGGTATTGGATACTTAAAAATTCAAATGTGATATAAATGTCACATAGATTATACCATTTACCCCACCCATTGAAGCATGCTAGTCTGAGGGGGTTTAACTCTCATGCCAAGTTACAAATTGGAGGCCCAAATTGGAGATTCTTCCCCCTCCAATGCATGGTAAAGTTTGGACAAATAGCAACACCTACCTCGCATGGCCAAGCATGTCCATTTTATCATATGCTCACTTGAGCTATAAAATGGATTTATTCCATGCAATTTCAGGGAGGATTATTTGCAATATTTTACCACAAAGTGCTATCGAGATCTATCCCCAATTCATCATATGTTTTCCCTTGAGATCTCCATCAAGCGAAGGATATTTTCAAGTGATTCAAAAATGCACAATCCATTTACAAAATTGATCCATTCAAGTGAATCAGATCCTAAAATTTGATGAAAACACCCCTAGGAGTAGTTTAGACCAAATCATAGAGGAATTGGTGGTAAAAACCACCAAATTTGGTGGTAGTACCACCCCAGGCCGACCCCCAAATTATGACAGTCCTAAATGGCACACCCAAGGATGGCCATGAATTGGAGCACAATTTCTCTTATGTTTTTGCATAGATCAATTCTAGAGTAGATTTTATGCCTTCTGTAAAGTTTGGTGTAATTTTGAGTTGTTTTGCACCTGTTATTATGCATTTCTTATTTTGTAGTCCTAAATGGCACACCCAAGTATGGCCATAAATCTTCATGCAATTTTCATTTTTTGCTTATTTACATCATTTCTAGGGCATATTATATGCATGATCCTAAGTTTTGATAGCATTTGAAATAGTTTTGCATCATTTGTTATACATTTCCTATTTTAAGTTAATTATCACATACATCTCTTTGATTGTCTTTCAATACGCACATGCTATTAACCAATATTATTTCTTTACGTGTAGATCCAGGTATTCTAGCACACAAGGAAAAATTTAAAGATTCAAATATGGATAGATCATCGTAGTGATAGCAAAAACCCGCTCTTCAATCATGAGTGCAAGGAAGACACTAAAAGTGCACCTTAAATTTTTGAAAGGATTTGATCCTTTGGACAGTGTAATGAGTTGTATCAATTGAGAGCCCTCAAGGGAATTTTTTGTAACTACATTTGGAAAATGTAATAATATAAATATAACCACCCATTTATTTCACTTATTTGTCTCTTATGCTTACTTAAAATGTCGCTTTTGTAGTTCTTAAATCAATAGAGCAATAGATGCATTTCATTTTCCTTTTTCTAGGTGCACCATTTTTTCTGCTCTATAGAACCCAACAAGTGTACAATTTGGTCCATTTTTATGATTTCAACTATCAATTATACAATTTGGGCTAACTATACAATTTCAACTATCAATTGTATGATTTGGAAAAACTGTACGATTTCAACCAACATTTGTATGGTTCCCTCTTGCAAAATCATACAATCCTATCCTTCTTTAGAAAATTTTAATGGTATGATTGGTTTTTCCATTTGGACCATATCTTCTAATTGTTCAATTGATTTTTTCTTTTTAACTACATCCTCCAATTGTATAATTGACTATTTTTCTTTAATAACGTCTTCCAATTGTACAATGGACTATTTGACGTAAAAAACCTCCTCCAATTGTATAATTGGTTGTTCCATTTCAACATCATCTACCAATTGTACAATGACTATACTTTGATTAAATGCACTTGAATAACAACACTTCTTAGTGGCCTCCATTGGTACATCAAGCTTTTCCATTTGAGTAACAATTTATTGTAAATACTCATCTTGGATAATGTTCATCCCTACTTGTTCACTTTTATGGTTGTTTGTTGTTCTTCCTCGTTTGCAGCAACCACTTCTACAACTTCTACTAGCATAGGCTTGACTACCTATGGTATTTCTACCTCCTCCATTGAAATCAAATTCACTTCCTCAATTCTAAGCATACTCATCAAGTTCACCTCCACCTCCCTTATTTCTTGGTAAGGTTTAGAACTCAACTCTGATGCTTCAAATTTTATAGTCATCATTGGTATATTTTGATTCACAATATCTTGATAGTCACGTGCAAAGTGTGCCCACAATTGTCATTGCCAACATTCTACAGTAGGTATACCTTTAGTATCATATTGTATTTTACTTCTTTTATTTCTACAATGATTGTCACAAACTGCATAACTAATGGTTTAATTCCTTTATACAACCTAGTATTGGGCTACAAATACCTGTGGTGATGATTTTGCATGCTCCAAGTGACACTCATACTTAGTGAAAGCATGAGATTCCGGTCAAAGGAAACACCAAGTGCGATTGCATTCAAAATTAAGCACGCTTAAGTCCTAGAAATATAAATTGCATGAAACGAAAAAGAGACACATTGGAAGAGACGCAATCAGATAAAGAAAACACAGCCCTTTCATTAATTTCCTTTGATCTCTGTTACAATAATGCCTCCTCCCTTTTCAGGGGCTAGGAGCGCAAATAGGGTTTGATTACAATCGCTGAATGATTCCTCTTTTCGCGTGCCCACGATTGCAATGGGCGGGCCAAGATGATGCCGCCACTGATGTCGATGAGTTCTTCGCCTCTGCTACTTCTCCTGCAAACAAATAAATGACCAAGACGTTAGTAGCACCTGCTGCAAATGAAAAGCATTCTCTCTCTAAAACCAACGAAATATGCATATGAATATTTGCCTGAAATAGTGAAAAAAGTGAAACCAAATTGCTTCAAAACTTGACAAAAGGTAAGAAAAGTTACCAGAAGGCCACTGCCACTGAGGCAGCTGGCCAATCCACCTTAAACTGGAATTCGTCCCTGGGTAGGATGAATTATGACTATAATTCGTCCCTGGGTGGGATGAATTCTTCTGAGTTGGAGAAACCAACCTACTGCTGCTCCAATGTCGGATCCCGGGACCTGTAAAATGCCTGCAAATAGGGGGGTTAGGTAATTGGGGCCATTTTAGGATGACCCAGATGGTCGGATTTTCCCAATTTTGCCTCCACCCTCGGGAATTTGACCTTGACACCTGCAAGTTAGCGAAACGACAAAGCAATACAAAACATCCTAAAATCTGACCAAAAGTTACAAAATTTCAATTATGGACTAATCGGACCTAGTAACACAGATTGCAATCTAAAAAATAATCTAAAGTGCTCAAAAACTAAAATTAGGACTTGGGAGGTGCGGGGGTGCCCAAGTGGGCCTCCCACCGTTGGCCCTCGATTTTGGAGCCAATCCACCGGGGATGGGCCCAAAACCTTTTAGGATTGGGGGGTCGGCGAATTGGCAGGTTCAGATGTCCATGCGTCGGATTTGAGTAAGGTTCGAGCTTCCAAAGGCCGCCCAACAACCTCCCTTGTGAAAGAGATTGGTGGATGTGGGAAGGTGAACCAAGGAGGATGCAAGTGAGTCTTCAATTCGGCAGCACTTCATTGCTTGAACACTCCTTCCACTTGTATGTTTTGGATGAGAAAAGTCCCACCTTTTATAGACCCAAGGGGTCTCTTTTTGGAGGGAAGCACAAATGCCAAGTGTTGGCCATGGGCGCCATGTGGCAGTCTTGTCTTCCCATGAGGGAGGGGAGTCCTCCATTGACTTGAACTTTGATAAATGCTTTTTGTAACAGTCCTCTAACGGCCCCTCTGTCCACTTACACATGCGTGCAAGGTAGGAGCCCTTAACTGACTGTTCTGGGCTGCCACTTGGCACCATTTGCCTTTTTTCCCGTTAAGCTTAGAATTCGTCCCACCCAGGGACGGATTCAGAATTTGTCCTGGGGTGGGACGGATTCTATTTTGAATTCGTCCCTAGGTGAGACGAATACTGGGCAAAGTGTCCAAGTGTGCCAAATTGCTTAACGACCTCACAAAATTGCTATGAAAGTGGTTAAGAACACTGTTTAACCTCTGAGTGCTGCCCTGGGGGCTGTGTTTGTCAAAGCGATCAGTGTTTGCAGTCACATAATCAGATTGGTGCTGTTTTGGTGTCTAAAGATGCCCCTTTTTGGGAAGCACTGTGGGTGACGCAGTGCTGAGCAAAAATAGATAACCAAAGCACAAATGATTAGGGTTTCTTGGTAACCTAACCAAATTCTGATGCCCCAAGTATGGAAAGGGCATGCATTCTTGAATCCTTGCTTCTGACGAGCTAAGGAATTTGATTTCAAGTATTAACCTATTTTGGTGAGGTGTGACTTGAACTTGGACATTGATCAATCATGAACAAGTGAAGGGCGTTTTTATCCTCAGGGGGAACCTTGTGTTCATGATTCACGAAATGCCAAGTGTTTGATTGATTTGATTGTTGCTTGTTTACTGCCCCAAGCAGGAGCGTGATTGTCTTTGTCAATGATTCTTTGAATGCATGTCGTTTTCCTTAATTGGGTGTGTGATTGTTGATTGGTGACTAAGTGAAGTGTGACTACCCCCTCAAGCGACGAATCGATGAGGGAATGACCTTCGTGAGAGAAGCGACGAGTCGCTTGACCCAAGATGACTTGTGCAAGGTTGCATTTAGAAGGTTTACCGTTAAGCGTGTGCAATTTTTCCAACATATGGACCTATTTTTGGTGGGTGTTAACCCTTTTGGTGATGTCATAATGAGGTGAAATCGTCAAAAACCTATTTCCCGTGGAGCGGTCCGGCTATGATAGCCTTCTTGGGGAACTAGGAGAGCGATAATTTGGACCTCGACATCGATTTTCTTTGCCTAGAGGTTAAGTGCATGAGAACTTATGCCCGACAATGTTTTTGTTGTGTTTTTGTTGAATTTTGTACTGTTTTTGTTGTTTTTGTGACACCATTTGGTGATTGGATTGTCGACAATCTATCCTCCCGTGGAGCGGTCCGGCTATGGTAGCCTTCTTTGGGAGTAGGATAGTGACAATGCAAACCCCAACATCAATTTTTCTATGCCAAGAGGTTAAGTGCAAGAGTACTTGTGTCTGGAAATGTTTATTGTAGCCTTCTTCGGGAGTAGGATAGTGTCTTGCATTTTTTGTTGTTTTGTTGTTTTTTGTGACACCATTTTGGGATTAAATTGTCAAAATCTGTCTTCCCCTGGAGTGGTCCGGCTATGGTAGCCTTCTTAGGGAGTAGGATATTGATAATTTGTGACTTCGATGTCGATTTTGTATGCCCATGTTGTCAGTTGCATTTGCAATCCTGTCAGGCAGTTTTATTGTCTATTTTTAGTGCATTTTTAGTCATTTTTCTTGATTTTTTTTTGTGCTGGCATGAATTCTTCCCTAGGTGGGACGAATTCCAGCTGGAGAATTCATCCCTGGGTGGGACGAGCACTGATCAGAGCGCTCGTCCCAGTCAAGGACGAATTCTAGTGCAAAAGGCCTATTTAAGGGCCAAAACTTGATTTTGGGCTCATTTGTGTCATTTTTTTCTTGCGATTTTGGAGCTCTGGGAGGAGGATGTAATTCTGCGAAGCGAAGCACTGCTAGAATTCTCTCTGCCATCATGAGTGCACAAACTGGTTCGAGCGGCGAAGCCGAGGCGAGACCTGTAAGTGACCCTAGGGTTTATTTTGCTTTAACTTAATGCATTGTTTTTGTGTTGCGCTTTTCAAAACTTTAAGATTTTTTGTGATGTTTTTGTTTAACAACTAAGGTTAGAAACCCTAGAATTGAAAATTTTATCTTTTTCATTTATTTATTTATTATTATTTTTTTTGTTTGCTTGCAGGTTGTTAGGAGCCGCTACCGTGTACCCGCTGCCTTTACTGAGGCGTGGTTGGCCTTGACTGATGGTGACTGGGAATGGCTTGATGCCCTTGGGCTCAAGCAGGTGGCTCAACTGGAGCCTGTGGTTTCGGATCAGGCCTATCTGATGGCCCTGATCAAGCTTTGGGATCCGCGGACCAATACTTTCCATCTCCCTACAGGGGATATGACTGTGACTCTTGAGGACGTCTATCGGTTGCTTCGGATTTTGATAGATGGTCTGCCTGTTAGGACATCTCCATTTGATCAGCGGACTGCTATACTCACGAGATGTTTTGGGCATGGGGGGGAGCTGGGTGTAGCAGACCCAGTGGAGACAGCCGAGGTAGATTTCCAGGCTGGCGGGATTTTGGTTGGCTGGTGGAAGGAGAGGGGGGTGTTAGGAGTGAGGCACGCATTCCTAATGGGCCTCATTTCTAACATTCTTCTCCCTGATTCGTCAGGCGTGAGGTTCTTGTGGAACCTACTGGATTTGGTGTGGCAGTTGGCAGAGTGCCCGATAGAGGCACCGTTGATCCTGAGATGGGGAAAGACTTTATTGGCACAGCTTTACGGGGAGCTGTACGGGGTCCGCTGTCGACAACGGAAGGGTGTCGCTTGCGCTTTTCGTTGCGATGTCGGGGTTGGCAACACATAGCTGTTGAGAGGCCTACCGAGTTACCGTGGACGACTCGAGCGGTGATGGAGGATGAGGAGATTGGTTATGCAGCTTTGTGGCGACGGTCTGCGGAGCAGGGGCAGAGTCGGCGATGGGCAGGTGCAGTTGATCACTACATTGATGCCTTTTCATGGCTCACTCCAGGGGAGGTGTTTTGGCATCCCTATCGGGACTGTCCAGCCTGGCCTAAGGCTAGGGAGTGGCTCCGACGGGTGCGAAGGGAGCGATGGTTGACTGGGCGGCACGGGACGGAGCATGAGTTCTTTTCGTACCGTCGGGTTACACGATAGTTTGGGGTGCGCCAGGGGTTGCCTGGTGAACCCGTAGGCTATCGGCATCGGGGAGATGAGAGGGATTTGGAGCCACCTATCCTCGTGCCATTGGGCGAGGAGTCGGATGCGGTGATTGAGGTGTTGGATGTGGATGATGTAGGTACTACCACTGAGTATGACTCGTGGTGGGTTTTGCGGCGTTGGAGAGGTGAGGGTCCACTGGGAGGAACGGAGGCAGCAGGGGGTGATTGGGGAGGGTCGTTGGATGATGCAAACATGGTGGATGCGGGAGATGAGGATGTGGACTTGGGTGTTCCGGAGCAGCCGGACATGCAGGATGTGGAGGAGCATTTGCAGCCTGAGCAGGCTACTGTCCCCGTGAGTCCTATGCATCCGGGAGATATGGAGGGGGTGGGGTCGGATGTAGGCGATGAGGTTGCGCGGCTTACAGAGCTACTACGAATGCGAGATCTGGAGAGGGATCTTCTGCGGGCTCAGTTGGCAGAGCGGGATAGAGTTTTGGCGCAGCGCGATGATGCATTGTCTATATATCATCGGTGGGAGGCAGAGTGGTGTCTGTACCGGATAGACTTGGAGAGGGAGGTCATCCGCCTTGGTGGGTAGCTCCCTGAGCCTTCGATCAGAAGATATTCTCGATGGACGAGGGATAGTCTGACTGAGCAGTCAACATCATCTCGCCGTAGGCGGTTAGATGAGGGGGGTGGTAGTAGGCATGATGCAGGGGCTAGCATGAGCCGCCTGCAGGGTCCCGTAGGACCCACACCACGGGGGTAGTTCCCGTCGCACCGATCCTACGTGATCATGGTGTCCGACGCCTTAGGTTGGGTTTTGGATATGATTGCGGGGTCTGAGGACCTGTTTTGTAGCCTGCGGGCATCTTTTTGACGATATATATATATATATACCGGTTTTCTTTTTGTATTTGTACATTTGATGATGTGATTTTTGTTATGCATGTTTATTTATTTGATGAATGCAGATGTTATGATGAATTGAATTGTTTTAGATGTCTATGTGATATGCAAAATGGATGAATGATATTTGTGGTGATTGCACTGTAGGTTGTTTAAGAAAATTTTATTTATCTGGTTTTTCTTTGCTTTTTTTGTATTTTTTTTTTTGATGGTATCATAAGGATGATATGTAGCGCAGATGGTTTTGGGATGAATGTAAGATTTTCTGAGATTCAGACAGTTTTAACTCACTATCCATGACTGTAATTTATCTTACAGGACTTTTGAACAAGGTATGAATCGGACCTTTTTTTGACCGAGTTATTTAACATCCCTGTGTGTGCAATTGAGTTCATTTAGTGGTATTTGTTAGGATACCACCAGTTCCAGATGGGATGTCAACCGAACCTGTACTGAGGATCACCTAATTAACTCCACAAATTCCTTTGTTGTATGTACTAAGATTAATCTGCGATGTAATCCAGGATGTCATAAGCTAGCTCATCCACATGCAAACATTGATCTGTACGCAAGTTAATGTGACAGATATATCATCATGCGGGAGGCTTACTTCTGTTACCGATAGGCTATCAACCAAATTGGTACAAAAGCTTGCCTTATGACCTACAGAATGCTGAGAGTTCCAGGGATTCAAGGTCAACTCCCTTCTTTTTTTTTTCAATTGTATTGGGATACTTGCTCTTTTGTAGTGATAAGATCACTATTTATTTTGATTTATTTTTCTTTCGAGCAAGGGATTGGGGATATGAAGTGACGAAAATCACTGTTGTTTGTGCCTTTTGATGTGTGCACTATAGTTTGTCAAATTTTTGAGTTTTGACATTTTGCAAATTTTTGTGTTTTGCAACTATTGAGAACTTTAGGGATTCTTAGGGAATTGGGTAGGGAGGAAGCTTGTCCTTTTGCCAACTCTCAGCATTCTAGGGGTCATTCGCACAGGGGGATGAGCAAGATAACCGTTTCGCTCGTGGTGACCTAGATTATTTTGCAGGTTTCGTCTTTCGTTCACACAATTTTGGGAATTTTAATGTTTGATTTGTGTTGGGATGTTACGTAACAAGGTGTATTTCAAGTATGACTCTACCTTTGTAAAATCCATTCGACTTGGTACACTACATGGCTAAAGAGGAAAATGATGACTGAATTACTGAAACTCTTAGTACATTCCCAGACCACTGACTGTAGTGTGGTAAAATTTATGCATGGTGTTTTTGTTGATTTTGATGAATTCGAGTATGCCTAGAATTGAGATGCAAATCTTTGTTGTTTTTGATAATTTTTGTTGTTTTGTTTTTGTTGAATTTCTTGATTTGTTTGACCAAGAGATTGCGATAATCCTTGGAGCTTTTTGGGTTGACCAAGAGATTGCGATAATTCTTGGAGCTTTTTGGGTTGACCAAGAGATTGCGATAATCCTTGGAGCTTTTTGTATTGACCAAGAGATTGCGATAATATTTGGAGCTTTTTGGGTTGACCAAGATATTGCGATAATCCTTGGAGATTTTTAGGTGACCAAGAGATTGCGATAATCCTTGGAGCTTTTTGTGTTGACCAAGAGATTGCGATAATCCTTGGAGCTTTTTGTGTTGACCAAGAGATTGCGATAATCCTTGGAGCTTTTTGGGTGACCAAGAGATTACGATAATCCTTGCAGCTTTTTGGGTTGACCAAGAGATTGCGATAATCCTTGGAGCTTTTTGGGTTGACCAAGAGATTGCGATAATCCTTGGAGCTTTTTGTTTGTTTGTTTTTGTTGAATTTTTTTTTTTTTTTTTTTTTTTTTGGTACATGGCTTTCTTAGATATGAAATGGTCGCAAATGACTGATATTCAAGGGTTCTGTTTCCTTGATACCATCAAGAGAAGCTAGCCTGTACGTTCCTAGTCCTATTTTGCTATCAATGACATAAGGACCTAGCGAATTTGCCATGAATTTGTCCCTCATATGGGACGGAAAATTAGAGTTTTGTTGGTTTTCCTTCAGAACCAGATCACCAACCTGAAAGTATCTTAGGTGAACTTTCATGTTGTAAGCTCTCTTAAGCCGCTCTTGATAGATACGTAAGTGCTCGAGAGCATTAACGTGTCTTTCATCAAGCAACGTAAGCTGGTCTAACCGGGCCTGCCATGCAGTGTCATCATCGATGAATTCCTGCATTGATATGCGGAGGGAAGGAATTTCCAACTCGAGAGGCATTACTGCCTCTGAGCCATACACTAGTGAAAACGGAGTTTCCCCAGTGGGCATCCGAATGCTAGTGCGATAGGCCCAAAGGGCGAGTGGGATTTGTATGTGCCAATCCTTATGACTGTCTGCGACGGTCTTTTTAAGGATGGTGACTAGCATTTTGTTTGACGCCTCTGCTTGCCCATTTGCTTGCGGATAATAGGGTGTTGAAAAGCTGTGCTGAATTTTGTACTTTGTGGTTAAAGCACGCACGTCTTTGTTCTTGAATGATGGCCCATTATCCGAGATTATTTTGGATGGAATACCAAAACGACATATGATGTAATGCAAAATGAACTTCGCAATGCGGGGTCCTGTCGTAGAGGTTAACGGAATTGCTTCCACCCATTTGGTAAAGTATTCTGTGGCCGTTATGATAAACATGTGACGGCCTGACGATGCAGGGAAGATCTTTCCGATTAGATCGAGGCCCCACTGCAAAAATGGCCAAGAAGACTAGACTATCTGTAGGGCCTGGGAAGGTGTGTGCATTAGATTGGCATGATGATGACATTTTACACACCTCTTGACATACGCGCAGTAATCTCGCTCTAAAGATGGCCAATAATAGCCCATGCAAAGAATGCGCTTTGCAATGGCCATACCACTGAAGTGGCCGCCACATGTACCGTCATGCGCTTGGGTGACTGCCCAAGTGGACTCTTGCTGGTCCAAGCAACGAAGAAGAATTCCGTCGTAGCTACGACAATACAAAATGTCTCCTATCAAGACATATTTTGCCACTTTCTGTTTGAATGTTCATTTTGCGGCTTGCGTCAATCCAAAGGGTAGATTACCTAACTTGAGGTAGTCTCTTATGGGTAAATACCAGTCCTGTTGATCGGATACCTCGACAGTTTGAACAGCCAATCCATTTTGGAGTTCTTCCCTAACAAATGCTTATTGGGATAGAATTTGTAAAAATAGCGTTGTGTTGCTATTAATGGGAGTGGGGGAGAACAAAGACCCCCAGTTGGCATGTATCAGATAGTCTCGGATTCGAAAGAACTTATCCGAAGATGGTTCGATCTGGATCATGTGGATTCCTGGCGTCAAGTCTGAGCTTGCGCGCTCCATCGCGGGTTGCGATAATGTTTTGACCTGAATGGTTGTTACATCACCGGAAATGTCTTGCGAGATTAGTGACCCTAAGGAGGCCATTGTGTCCGCAAAACGATTCGATGATCGAGGGAGTGCCTCAATGTCATACCACTCAAGTTTTGCCAGGAATTTATCCATGAGGGCTTTATAGGCCTTCAGAACTGGGCATTTGCATTGATATACCCCTTTGACTTGATTGACGATTAACAGCGAATCGCCAAAGATGTTCAATCTTTTGATGTTCATGGCGATTGTCGTCCGAAGACCTAGGAGCAAGGCTTCATATTCTACATTGTTTTTGGTGCACTGGAAGTTTAATTTAAATGACAGGGGGATTGGAGCGCCCTGCGGTGTGAAGAATACAATTCCCGTGCCGCCACCTTGCTTGCATTTAGAACCATCAAAAAATAAGGTTATGTCGGCCCGAGACTCGAGCTCTTCGAGATCTCGGCGATTCTGAGACATGGAAGACCTCATCATCGGGTAGTTCTATGACCAGAGGCTGATCGTCTTCAAGAGGAGCCTCTGCTAGTTGATCGGCTATGACTTGTCCTTTTATAGATTTTTGCCCAATAAACTCAATGTCAAATTTCGTCAACAACATGATCCATTTCGTTGTGCGGCTACTATGATAAGTACGACTCATCATGTATCGCAATGGATTCTCCTTAGACACAACATACATCGTGTTGCTCAGCATGTAATTGCGTAGCCTCTTGGTAGCAAACACCACTGCCAAGCAGAGTTTTTCGACGTATGCATAGTTAAGTTCGTAACCGACCGTGGTGCAGCTAAGATAGTAAGTAGCCTTGTTCTTTGTGAAGTTCATTCTTCCGGGCTAGCATTGCGCCCGATGCCACCTCGATAAGCTGAGATGTATAAGTAGAACGGCACACCTGGTCTAGGCGGTGCCAATATTGGCGGCGAAGCCAAGTATTGTTTGATTTCGTCAAATGCTGACTGGCACTCGTCATCCCAATGAAATGTGACCCCTTTGTGCAATAGTTTGTTCATTTGTCGGCATTTGTCAGATAATTGCACTATGAAGCGTTTAATCGACGTGACCTTTCCTTGCAGACTTCTGAGTTGCTTGATAGTGGTTGGGGGAGCCATTTCAAGGATTGCCTTGACTTTGTTTGGGTCCACTTCGATGCCTCTTTTGGAGACTATAAAACCCAAGAGTTTTCCGGATGTGACGCCGAATACGCACTTCTTGGGATTCAGTCTGACCTTATGCTCTATGAGGAGATCGAGAATCTTGCTTAAGTCACCGAGATGATCTGAGCGCAATATAGACTTGGCTAACAAATCATCCATGTAATCTTCCAAAGTTTTGTGCATGTAATCATGGAAGATATACGTCATAGCACGTTGGTATGTAGCGCCAAGCATTTTTAAGGCCAAAAGGCATGACCTTATAGCAAAATGTCCCCCAAGGCGTTGTGAATGCCGTTTTGAGTTGGTCTTCAGGATTGATACGAATTTGATTATATCCTGAAAAACCGTCCATTAGGGAGAGCATTTCGTGACCTGCTGTAGCGTCTACCAATGCGTCGATGCTTGGCAAGGGGAAATCATCCTTAGGACTCACTTTGTTTAGGTCTCAAAAGTCGGTGCATATGCGAATCCTCCCGTCGAGCTTCTTGACAGGAACCATGTTGGACAACCATGGCGGATAATCCACACAGATGACAAATTGTGCATCCAACAGCTTTTGCAATTCGTCTTTGACCATCAAGGCCACTGTTGGGTGCATTTTTCTCAGTTTTTGCTTTACTGGCTTGATTTTCGGATCAAGCGTTAAATTGTGCATGACTAGTTGTGGGTCTAGTCCTGGCATATCTTTGTACGACCATGCAAAAACCTCCTTCTTTTCTTTAAGAAGGGCAATGTAATCGGCTTGCTCTTCGGGGGAAAGGCTTACCCCCAGCTTGAGAATCCTTGGATTCATTGGATCTGTGCCGATGTCTACGTCAGTCGTCTCTTCGACTGACATGTGAGATCCATCCTCCAACTGATGTGGAGTTGGGATTAAATGGATATCATCAGCTGAGTTAAGATCTGTGTTTGGGACCTCGGGTCCCTCTTCAGCTTGAAAAATATCTTGAGTTGTCCTTGGGGTAAAATGAAGCATTTCACCGAAATGCCAGTACTCTGATGGTGACAATGGTGAATTGACATGATCCCAGTCAATGGCATCCATGTTTAGATGTAATGACCATGATGGATCGGTCGGATTGCGGATGGGTGTGGTCAAATCAATGGAGATCATGTGGATGGAATGAATTTGGTCTCCAGAACCACGGGTGTGATGACTCGATTCTTTCAGATGTTCCCTATACTCTGGATCTGGCTCTATGGGAACAGGCACGAATGGATCCTCTCTAGGTGTAAATTCGTTTCTATGTGCGAAAAGGAAGGTGGGGTCTTCCTTCGGTACTGTTGTCCTGATGGGATCTCGAGGTGGACGATGCTCATATTGAATTTGGAGCCATAGGCCTAACACTTGGTCCCACCTCGCTGGGTCTACATGCCATTCATGTCCTAATTGTATACCCATTTGTCCCATTAGATATTCATGGGTTAGAGCGCGGTGATGTCGTCGCGCATGTCTGAGATAGTCCATTTCAGTTTCGTCTTCTGAATCGCTTTCATAAATCCAAAATTGTTCATCCTCTTTAGCATCTGTTGCTTGCGACATTGAGGACTCTTTCTATTCCAGTGAATTAATCTGGTCCCATTGCGGTTGTTCCACTCTTAGTGGAGGGACCTGATTCTTTTGAGACTATGTTATTTCGTCTGGAACCTCTAAGGGGAACAGTTTCAAAAAAATGTCTGGTAGCCGTTGTTGTTCTCTTTGAGGACTGCTCTCTAAACTTTCACCTCTCTCTAGCAAAGGAGAGGGATTATTGTTGTTACCAGGGGTGTTTGTAGACCATGGGAGATAATCCCCCAATGTGTATTCTATGTTTGGATTGGCGTATAGGTCTTGTGCCAATCCCCCCCTGTTGCCTATTTCTAGGACTTGCATGTTTTCAACCAAGATGTCTAATGGCAGGGGATGGTTGAACCCTACCCCTGACTTGTCATATGGAATCTGATACCTTGGTTGGCAAAGGATCCGCATCCATTGCTCATATCTGCCTAGCCCATACCCATGCCAATTGCATTGTTCGAGATATTTTAGGGCAAATTCTGGGTTCGACAGATAATTGATGTTTTTGACGAAAGGCTCTTCATCTATTTCATTTTGTTCGCATGGTTCAGAACCATGATCAATGCCCCCATACACAAAATTCATTTGGTTCGGTGGGTAGCCTAGAGGGACGATTGTTCCAATGGGAAGGCAAGGTCTTCCCATGTCTTGTATTGACTCCAGTGTGGGGGTTGCCACAACATTTTGCACTATGTATTCTCCCAGGCCTGTACTGGCCATATCAACAGTGATTGTTTATGATTGGGTAGGAGGAAACGGTAGTCCTTCCTGAGTCCATTCCATGTTTGGTTGTTTAGGAATCTTGGTTTTCGTTGCATTGGGCACTTCCTCTGTTGATATTGCTAAGATCATGGGCAACCCCTCTTCTAGAGGCTTAACCTCCTCCACGATTTGATTTCCCTTGTCCTTCTATTGGGCCACGATAGGTGGCGTTGATGATGAAGGAGCCAATGATGACATCTCACCTGGCTGGGATTTTGCCTTATTTGCCACCAGTGGTGCCTGCGGTATCGGACCCTGTTTAGATGGATTTAATTGAAAATCCAAATGCGTTGATGGGAGGGTCGATTGAGGTATGAATTGTACCACATTGCAATACTTGAAGGGCTCTAAGTCCATTGGGACTACATGTATTTGCCCTTCGTAGGCATATTTCAAGCACTGGTGTGCGATCGAGGGGACACACTTCATGTCCCTGATCCAAGGCCGCCCTAGCAGTATGTTATAAGCCATTTCGCCTTCCAAAACATGGCACAGTGTAGGTATTGACTTTTGTCCTACCTGTATAGGCAGAACAACCGTTCCGACTGTCGAGCAAATTGCATCGTTAAAAGCTCACAGCGTGTACGTGGAAGCTGTGATGTGAGAGGTTGGCAGTTTTAAATGCTTTAACACTGCAGTGGTTATGATGTTACTGGACGAGCTAGTATCTATCAGCACTCTCTTGTACGGGATCCCGTTGACCCACACGATAACGTGCAGGGGAGGATCCGGCATGTCATTTGATATCATTTTGACCTTGTTTTCTTTGAATGTGATGATAGGCTTCGTACATTGTTTCACATGTCCCACGAAGGCGTTGAAAGAATTAGCTTCGTGGGGTTGTACTTCAATGGCTTTTAAGATGTCCATAAGAGCTTCTCTATGTGGAGCTAATTGTTGAATAAGCTCGTATATGGACAGCCTAGCTGACGTGGTTCGCAAACTCTGCGTGAGTTTGGTTCATATCATGGCCTCAGGTCTAGGCGGAGGTAACTGCGTTGGGTGTTGTTGAGGCTACGATGTCGACGGAACTTCCCTCACGGGTACCTCGGGGGCAACTGTTGGGTATTTTCTGTTCCTTGTTACAATGCTAATCATTCCCATAAATCCTTGTGCGGGAAGATCTTGTCGCACCTCGTTAATTTGGAGTGGTTTTGTCTGCGCCTCGTGGGCAGGCAAGGGGTCTTTGAATACCCCCATTTGTTGGTTGTTAGGTGCGATGGGGTTGTCCATGACCAATGTTCGATCGTCGATCAAATCCTGGACTAGTTCTTTGAATTTCTAGCACCCATTTAGGTCATGTCCTCTGCGTCTATGAAATCTGTAATACAATTCCTCCCTATACCCCCTAGGCTTGGGAACGTTAGGGTCAAAAATTTGGATTTCTAGCAGAGTAACTAGATTTGCCGCTGACAAGCGATCAAATAAGGAGTCCCTAGACTCCGCATACGGGGTGAATTGTTGCCTAGGGCGACGCTGCTGATACTGTTCCTATCTCCTATTATCTCTTTTGTAATCAGGAGGCACTACCTGGTAGTTAGCCTTTTGAGGCTGCGTTTCTTGCACAGGCGCAGGGACATTTATCGCAACTTGGTTGACTGCAGCGTGTTGTGGTTGCGTTGTCCCAGTTTTAGTGGTTTTATTCCACTCTTTCTTCTTAGGCTTGGCAATTGCACCTTCGCCTATCTTAATCTCTTCTATGACTTTGGCTTGCGCCAAAGCTTCTTCTAAGCTTTCATATTGTCGCAACAACAATAGACCAGAGATTGATTTTAAATAACTTTTCGCGAACATTTGTGTGAGGTCCGACATGGGAGGACGGTAGGGTAACTTAGAAAGCAAAGCTCTCCATCGGTTCCTGTACGCTGCCATTGTTTCCTCCTCAAATTGTTTAAGGCTAGCAAGATCGTTAAGTGATGCCTTCTTCCTTGTGTTGAAGGCGAAACGTTCAAGAAACGAATCTACTAGCTGATCTAAGCTACTTATGCTGTGTTTGGGCAGCTGTGTGAACCAATCCGAGGCAGGGCCTGTGAATGTGGTTATGAATGTTCTAAGCAATAATGTGTCATTATCTTGAATGCCGAAGCATTGGCTTAGAAACCGTGTAACATGTTCTCGTGCGTCCTCTTCACCTTTAAAAACTGCCAATTGAGGCAACTTAGAGTGTTCGGGGTAAAGAGGTGTAGGCACTGAGGGATGCACCGGATTATTGCGGAGTAGACGTAATGTGGGTTTTTGATGCCCAGTAGATTTTGTCTCCACCGACTCTAAATGCTCCAATAGCGCTTGGTATGCATCAAAAGATTTTATTTCTTCCTCTCTTGTTCGCTCTTGTTGCAAGTTACGATAAACTGGAGGCCTATGGAGGGGAGGCCAAATGGCATCCTTCCTGCATTGATGGGGAGTTTCAATATACTCCTCTTCTGGTTCATACTCCTCATAAAATTCTTGAGGAGTCTCAGGGCGAAACCTATGACCCTGATCAAGTTCTTGCTGAAGGTACCCTTCATTGTTTCAGGGAGTTGCCTCCCTCTCGAATCTATGGGGTCTTGGAGGCAGAGCTTGACGAGGTCGTGGAGACCTGTCTTGCGCCAACGGATTACGCCTCTCATACTGTTTAGCTCTTTGGATGCGAGGGGTTGGCCCCCTCTCAGGTATTTCATAGCGTAACTCATCCGCTTTGCGTTGCATGCGTTCTTTATCCAAGCGGTATTGATACTCTATCTCTTGCTGAATTTGTTTAAGACGCATGATTTGGGCTTGACGGGTGGTATATCTAGCGACAGCCGGATCAATTTGATCTACCCTATTTTGTTCAGAAGGTTCAAATGTTCCTCCTATGGGTTTACCTTGATTTTGATGCTCTAAAATCTCAAGGGGTCGCTTCCATCTGTCGAGGTAGGCGGTATGTGCTCGAGGTTCTGGCCTCAAGGGGTGATCATGATATCCTGTCGGTGCGTAAATGCAAGGTTCCCGCATTGTTTGTTGCCCTCGAGGAATGCGATGGTTTTCCTCATACTCCATTTCACGGGTGTAAATGGGATGGGCGGAGTTAGGTCGCCCTATGTAAGGAGCCCTGCGCTCCGAATTTGGTCTCTCTGTTCTGATGATAGGTAAAGAAGGGACGCCATATCCATGTTGCCCCTCCAAATGGACAGTGTGCCTGTTTAGCGCTTCATCGCGCGGTGGCCACTCATGCCTACCTTTAAGAGGTGATTCTCTATTTAGGTCAAGGTATACATGTAAGGCATATTCCCGAAAGGGGCTGCTTTGAATAGGCATACCCCACCGAGGATTCTGAATTGGATTCTTTTGTAGGTTAGACCGATAAGGTGGTATAACCAAATCCTCAGGACTGAAGTGAAGGCAACTTGCGCCTGCTTTTTGTGTACCTTCCGAAGCTTCTGCCCTTGATTGGGCTTGACTACGGGTGTGCACCATTGCGGTGCTTCTATGCTATCTAAATAAGTTTTTATCTCGTTTTATGATTTTCTCTTTTTTTTTGTCTACACTAAGAAGAATTAAACACACACATTCACAAAATCGTGATTATCTCTTTTAAGGATTCTTGGTGTGCCCTAGACTGGTTTAGTGCATTTTGATGTTTTGTTTTGTTTTTGTAGGTTTTGTAGAACGTTTAAATGCATCATGTAGGCTCTTATAACTCCAAAAAGGTCGCCCCTTCAATATACCAGCCAGACCGATATACCAACCTCTCTATATACCCGCCCTTACGAGAGGGAGACTATAGGTACGTGAGAGCAGAAGGTACGTGGTACGTAGGCGGTACGAAAGGGGGATTGTCCTGTTAATTGCACCTACCATAGAAAACTTATCCTCGCGCGCATGGGAATCACCCCAGCTGTGCTCGGTCTGTCTTCGTCAGGATTTATGCCTAACAACAGTTGACAATCGAGAAATGGATGCAAATCAAGCCAAGGTGGTGATTAAATCCACCAATGGTCTTGATCAAGGGTTGGGGTCTTACGACCAACTCCTTGGTTTAAAGTTTTTTCGTGATGTGTGTGGGATTCGTTTTATCCAACAAAATGAAACTAGCATACATGACTTTCCCTAATGCAATGCAGGGTTAAATGAAAACAATTAACGAAACAGAAACAGAAACAGAAAAAATATAACAGAGATCATGAAAATCCCTACCTCTTCTCTTCCCTGCTCCTATTGTCTCTGAATTTATGCTCTAAAAATCCATAGACAGGAATTCGTCCCTCTGGGAGACGAATTGCAGAACAGAATTCGTCCCTCCCATAGATGAATTTGAATTCGTCTCAAGGTCAGACGAATTGCAGAAAAGGATTCATCCCTGTCAGAGACGAATAGCGATCCGCAACAAAAAAAATATGTACACGTCAAGCACAAACACAAAACTTTGATCGGTTTCGTGATTTCAAAAACCGAGGAACAGGGTCCCACAGTGATCGCCACTGAAAGCACTAGATTCCGGTCAAAGGAAACACCAAGTGCGATTGCATTCAAAATTAAGCACGCTTAAGTCCTAGAAATATAAATTGCATGAAACGAAAAAGAGACACATTGGAAGAGACGCAATCAGATAAAGAAAACACAGCCCTTTCATTAATTTCCTTTGATCTCTATTACAATAATGCCTCCTCCCTTTTCAGGGGCTAGGAGCGCAAATAGGGTTTGATTACAATCGTTGAATGATTCCTCTTTCCGCGTGCCCATGATTGCAATGGGCGGGCCAAGATGATGCCGCTGCTGATGTCGATGAGTTCTTCACCTCTACTGCTTCTCCTACGAACAAAGAAATGACCAAGACGTTAGTAGCACCTACTGCAAATGAAAAGCATTCTCTCTCTAAAACCAACGAAAATATGCATATGAATATTTGCCTGAAATAGTGAAAACAGTGAAACCAAATTGCTTCAAAACTTGACAGAAGGTAAAAAATGTTACCAGAAGGCCACTGCCACTGAGGCAGCTGGCCAATCCACCTTAAACTGGAATTCATCCCTGGGCAGGATGAATTCTGACTGTAATTCGTCCCTGGGTGGGACGAATTCTTCTGAGTTAGAGAAACCGACCTGCTGCTGCTCCAATGTCGGATCCCGGGACCTGCAAAACACCTGCAAACAGGGGTGTTAGGTAATTGGGGCCATTTTGGGACGACCCAGATGGTCGGATTTTCCCAATTTGGCCTCCACCCTCGAGAATTTGACCTTGACACCTGCAAGTTAGTGAAACGACAAAGCAATACAAAACATCCTAAAATCTGACCAAAAGTTACAAAATTTCAATTATGGACTAATCAGACCTAGTAAACACGGAATGCAATCTAAAAAATAATCTAAAGTGCTCAAAAACTAAAATTAGGACTTGGGAGGTGCGGGGGTGCCCAAGTGGGCCTCCCACCGTTGGCCCTCGATTTTGGAGCCAATCCACCGGGGATGGGCCCAAAACCTTTTAGGATTGGGGGGTCAAAAAATTGGTAGGTTCAGATGTCCATGTGTCGGATTTGAGTAAGGTTCGAGCTTCCAAAGGCCACCCAACAACCTCCCTTGCGAAATAGATTGGTGGATGTGGGAAGGTGAACCAAGGAGGATGCAAGTGAGTCTTCAATTCGACAGCACTTCATTGCTTGAACACTCCTTCCACCTGTATGTTTTGGGTGAGAAAAGTCCCACCTTTTATAGACCCAAGGGGTCTCTTTGGGAGGGAAGCACAAATGCCAAGTGTTGGCCATAGGCGCCATGTGGCGGCCTTGTCTTCCCATGAGGGAGGGGAGTCCTCCATTGACTTGAACTTTGATAAATGCTTTTTGTAACAGTCCTCTAACGGCCCCTCTCTCCACTTACACATGCGTGCAAGGTAGGAGCCCTTAACTGATCGTTCTGGGCTGCCACTTGGCACCATTTGCCTTTTTGCCCGTTAAGCTTAGAATTCGTCCCACCCAGGGACGGATTCATAATTCGTCCTGGGGTGGGACGGATTCTATTTTGAATTCGTCCCTGGGTGAGACGAATACTGGGCAAAGTGTCCAAGTGTTCCAAATTGCTTCTCGACCTCACAAAATTGCTATGAAAGTGGTTAAGACCACTGTTTAACCTCTGAGGGCTGCCCTGGGGGCTATGTTTGTCAAAGCGATCAGTGTTTGCAGTCACATAATCAGATTGGTGCTGTTTTGGTGTCTACACTTAGATTCAATATTTTTTTCTTGAGATTCATTTTCTTCCCTGACTTCTTGAATCCAACACTTCTTTTGTCAAAAATCATCACCCTCATTATCTAATTTATCCTCAATATTATAATCACTTCCCTCCTTAGAGTTACTCTCATATTAATTAGCATGATGCCAATTCATTGCTTTTGCATCACTTTTCCAAATCAAGGCATAATATAAAGCATCTTGGTATGAGCTTAGAGGGTATATCTTCATATTTGTTTGATACATAGGAAGAAGTCCATTTATGAACCACATCCTCTTCAATACCTATGATTGGTCTTGCTCAAAATGGTCAAACAACCCACTCAAATTTTGATTATAGGAATAAATAGACTCATTCTCACCATATTTTATTCTATAAATTTCAATAAGAACCTCATTGTCATTATCATATAATCAAAATTCCTTCATAAATTCATCATGTAATTCTTTCCATATTTGGTACTTATCCTTTGATAATTTCATATACCAATCTATTGCATACCCATGAAATGATGCAATAAATAACCACCTCCATTCTACATAATTGTTCTACCGAGTTGCTATCCACAACATGCAACAAATTCTCTAATGTCTAAATGGGTATTTTGTTGATTCTCCATAAAATAATGGATATTTACATGATATGCCCAAATTGGTCTTCAGTTTGAGAGATTTGTTTTTTCATACCCTAAGGCACAACACCCTAAAATTACTCTTCTACTACAGTCTCTTTCTACCCATTAGACAACATTCCACCCTACAATTGCTTTTATGTTAGACTCTTGTCCTAATCACCATCAAGCACACCAATTTGTAGTTTTCCTAGTACCGAGCTCTCATCTCACACACTATTTTACATACCATTTTCCATTTGCACTAATGTTGAACTATTGTTTCAGTCACCATCATGCATCACTACTTGTAATTGCTTCAGTATCAAAAACTCTTCTTTGACATGCAATTCACATTTCCCATCAACTTTGGCTTAACATGGCTTGTACAATCTACCAGCCCATTTGTATGGTTACATATACTTGTACAATTTGATTGGCAATCAAATGGTTTACCTTTCAAGTGTCCAATTACATTGGCAATTGGAAAATTTACCCAATACTTGTATAATTTTATCTCTGGCTATATCATTTTTTCTATAAATCATATGCTTCTTCCTTTGATTGTATGGTTTCCTCCAGAAATCATACAATTCTTGCCAAATTGGTCTATTTTACTAATAACCATATATTTTTTGCTTTTTCATCTTGGTTGTGCAATTCTTTCCCCCAATTGGATGGATTTATTTCTATGGTGCACACCAACTAAACAAACTTACAATGATTTTAAATGATAATCATTTGTATAGTTATGAGTTGTACAATTGTATAAGCCCTCTACAATCTGTCTTTCATCTTCCTTTTGTACATCAATAATTAACATATTATTGTACAATGCATCATAAAAATCAAGAAACTCATCTTCTTCATTTGTGGCTATGGTTGTATTCCATGGTATTTATTGTGTACCTTCCCAAGAAACTTGCTTCTCACAACTCCATGTTACCAAGATTAATTCCAACTTATAGAGATAACATCTTCAATATGTAGAAATGGAATGCAACATACTTTCCCACATATTTTATAAATTCACTATCATCTACCTCTGTGTAATATTATCTTCTCACATCTTCACAAACTTGTATCTATCATCCAATCCAATGTTCTTCTTAACAATGACAATGCAGATCCTCAACGTTCTCCATAATGATAATAGATTAGTAACATAGGTCCTTCGCACAATGCCAAGAAGCACAAAATGAATTATAAGAGTGTAGTATTCGTATAAGAGGGTGTGATGAGAAATTTTAGATGAATTATATAAATTTACACTCGATTTGGTCCAATCTATATAGGTGTATGATTTACAACTATATAATTCCCAAAACATACAATTGGGGATACATTTTCTCTAAGAATATTGGAATTGTTCAATCCACAATCACTTTAAAATCTCTCACTTGAAAATTCATTGATTTATCTTCAGAATTCTTAAACATGTAATTTTAGGCAATAAATGATCAATTTTATGGTTTGACAAAGCCCTTATATGATTTGATACTCTACTTGTATGTTTTGGTGAAATCCTCATTATATCAAATTTTTTAATCCTGTAATAGCAATAAAACTCCACAAACAATATAATTATTGATATTAGAATATGATTCACACACATGCATACATAGATCTGACTAAAATGGGGTTTTATATTATTCTTGGTTATTTTATACATCAATTGTATGACATTGCACACAACAATACATAAACTATAGCATTAATTCATGCTTCACATTCCACGAACTACACATGAATAGGCAACCATGAATAATCTCCAAAAATCCACCAACAATCACCAAAAACCCTCACATACAGTAACTATCAACCAACTACACAAAAAATTGAATGGGGGCTTATAATGACTATCTAGGCTATTCCAAAGCGGTTTCTTGGGATAGTTCATTATTTACAACTTCCATATGTAACTCACATTAATAACAATTATTTAATGTTTATAATGTTTAATTTTATTTTCATAAAATTATATTTCATTTGCATGTCTTTACATTTCATTTAATTTCACATCTATTTACATTTATTTTCCAATTGTACAATTTCACAAATTGTACATTTTACTTTTCCAATTGTACAATTTCACCAAATTGTATATTTTACTCAAAACTATGCAAATCCAAATTGTTTTATTTCTTCTTCTTCTAGAATATAGATTTTTCTGCCTACATAGGGGGTTGTGATTGGAATTTTTAAATGCATGGGTATTCTTTTCTTTCCAAATATCCCATATAAGTTGAGAAAGAAGCATTTTCCATAAGCATTTGAGTCTAGTAGAATAAGAGGAAGGCTTCCACTATGATATTGTCTCCATGATAGATTTGGGGAAGATCCAATTAACTAACAAAACTCCTAGAACCACCTCAAATACTTCTTTGAAGAAAAAACATGCACCAAATATGTGATCAATTGATTCTAGGTTTGCTTCATAGAGGTAACACCTACTGGGGATCACCATATCCCAATTTTTTATATTTTCAATACAAATATTTTTATCTTAATATGCCATCCAAGCAAAGATGTTAACTTTAGATAGAATATTTTTAATCCAAAATTTACTATAGGATCTCTAGAAAACGAAATATGATTTTGATAATATATAGGTCAAACACATAGAAAATGTCCCATCAGAATATCCTACCTAGATAGCTTTATCTTCCTCATTCATGTGTGGAAAAATATGATAACTTAGTAGATTAGCAAATTTCTCTCCCATAGACTACACCTCTCTATAATTCAAAATTAGGGGTAGAAGATTCCAACTCTTACAACCATTGATTGAAGAAATGAAGTCTATCACTTTGGATAAGCAAAAGGCTCTATAAAATGGCTCAATAATGGAGAGCCTTGGATCCAAATCTAATGGATGGTCTGCAACCCAAGAGTTCTTACAAAAATCTATGAATTTCTTGTTTCCTAAAATCCACCTTCTACCCTGGATGAGAAGGGGTGAGTCTTCAATAAACTCTACTAGAAATGGGAACCTTCAACAAACAAAGGGTATGAAAGGAGATCATAAAATTGATATTTTACCTTCATTATCCTGAATCAATCCACCTGATTGTTCAAGACCACCTTAAAGGTTTGTTTGGAAACCAAAGCCCTATTCATTATTAAGACATATTTCAAATGCAAGCCTCCTATTTTTTATGGCTACAAACCTGCTCCTAGGAAACCAAGTGAAATTTTCATTTTCTCTCAGGGCCAGCCCATTGGAATGCTTTAAGGGTTTTTTCTATCCTCTAAATAACACAACTTAGCATTCTAAATAGAGACATAAAATATATGGGAATGCTCTGAAGATAATTTTTTTACTAGCACTATCTTCCTTGCTTGACTCAACAACACACCTTTCCAGGCTACCAATTTCTTTTGCAACCTTTCAATTACATTATCCCACAATGAATTCTTCATATAACCATTGAATAGTGGGAGGCCTAGATATGTTATGAAAAAGGAGGAAATATTGTACCCCAAAATATTAGCTATCTTCCTTTGATGGTCAGTAAGAGTGTTCAAAAAGAAAAACAAATTTTTTCCATAATTAATGATTTTACCTATGTCATTTTCATAGCAAACCAACATTCTCTTGATTTATTTGGCCTGAACCACCAACATTGGATAGGGTAAAAGAGTGTCATCAGCAAATTGATGATGAGAAATAAGGTTGCTCGTTAGGGTCAGTTTAAGCATAGAAATGAAAGGATTTTGAGAAATAGATCTTCCTAGCGCTTCCACCATTATAATAAATATGGAGAAATGAGATCACCTTGTCTAAGACCCTAATAGCTCTGGAAAATCCTATTGGTGCTCTATTGATCAACACTGAGAATTTAGTCATAGATACACATGCCAAGATCAAATCTATCCAGTTCTTCCTAAATTTGAACTTCTTTAGGACTTTTAAGAAGAAGGGCCAAGAAAACCTGTCATACACCTTATTCATGTCTAGTTTCAAGAAGAGTCCATCTCTCTCGCTCTTGAATATGAAGTGTAATAGCTCGTGCATAGGAATGGCACTGTCTAAAATTTGTCTTTTTTCCATAAAACCACTCTAGACCCTATCAGGGGAAGAAAAAGTTTCATCCTATTAGCTATAACTTTGATGAGAACCTTATTAAACCTTTTAAATATTTTAAAACTTATTGGTTGTTTATATTTTAAGTATTTATATACTATTTGATTTGATGATTAAAATTGATATAAAACATATGTTTATATTTTAAAAGTATTTAAATATATCATTTAATTTAAGGATTAAAATTAACATAAAATATCTTATTAATTAATATAAAATATATGTTTATCTTTTAAATGCTTATAAAGAATATATCTTGTTAATACGATATAGACTTTTAAAAGAAAAAACAAAACAGACGTTCACTAAAAAAAAATTGATAATTTGATAACAATTTTCACATTGGATGAAATCTAAACTTAGAAGGATAGTCGTTTGTTTTCGTTTTTAGTTTTAAATTGAACTTCAAAAATGATAACATAGATGTATAACACTATCTTATTGTTAAAGGCACATGCCGCATATATTTTGAATAATAAAATCCTACAATACTTTATTCCAGGTGATCTTATGATTTGACTACGAAGTCTTCCTTTCACACTAGGAACTGGAAACCTATGACAAATTAGTTAGGAAACCTAAGACAAATTAGTTAGGAGGAGCATGCCGACGTCCTTGTCCGCATTAAACTAAGGACATAAGGTATTATTAAATATACAATGGACAACAGTGCAAGGAATCTTGCACATATTTCAAAGGGGCAAGGATTGGTGGTAGAGACTTTTATTGAAACTGTGGCAAGTAGGGAGAGAATTTTTTTAAATGAAACAGTTGGAATCTTGCTTTTCTGTTTATTTAAAAAAATAAAAACAGCAACGTGACAAACACACAAGATATGAATCTACCTTCAGGTGTCCTTTTGGAGCCAACGGCCTTTTGTTGATCCTCTCAGATTTACTTTTGCGAATAAAATCTAATGGATATTAATTTGTTACCAGCTGGCGCGCATCTCTAGCATTGGCCTCCCTTGCCTCCTTAAATAGCTTATCAACCCCACCTTCGCTTCCACAAATTTCGTCTCGTTCTTTTCGCTCTTCTTTCTGTCTTCTGCAGCGGAAAACAGGTTCTTAGGTTTTCCTATTGTGTATCGGAGAACAATCTCTTTATTTCTACTCTCCATTCTCTACCAGACACAATATTTAGTTGTGTTTTGTCGAGCAGCAAAATGAAGGGCTACTCTTTCATTGTTCTGCTGTTTTTATTGTTGCTCTTTTTCTCCCTTGGTGTAGCTGTTCGGATTCCAAATTCTATAAAGAGCAATCCTAAACCTCGAGTTTTGCCCACTGAACCCACTTCTCTGCGGGTAGATATGAAAGTTGAGACTAACACTGCCGAAAGCGTGCAGGGAGTGGAGAAAGTGGCTTCGAAGCATAAAGTATCAGGAAAGTCCAAGCTTACATACAGACCTGGTACCAAAGATGTTGGAGGAATTAGTAATTCGTGCAACTGCAAAGCTTTTCCTTCAGGAAAAGTGGTTGAGATCAGAAAAAGGATGATGATGGAAGACAGTCATGTTAATCCAAGGGGACACACCCCCGAAATTGGCCATGGCGATCCTCCTGGGCAAAAGCTTTGAAAATCCTCAGTTATTATCTTTGCACTCTTACAATTATCCATTTTGTGTAGATATGATAATATGATATACCATTTCCATGAATAAATATTAATATTATTTCTTATGATGTAATTATTTAAAAAGTTTACAGATTCTTCCAAATCTTTTCTTTCTATATCATAAATAGATACATGTATATGTCCTACCTTTCTATCTATTAATATCAATCATGGTATCATAAATAGGTACATGTGTATGTCTTAATAGAAAGATAGTCATAGTCTAAGCCATTTATATCACATATTCCAACATAAACAGAAAGCCTAATCGTAGAAAAATGTATGTAAAATTTTTGTTGATACATTTATATAATATATTATTGGAGTGCTATTCAGATCCTATAGGCAATGTGGTTTTATTATGCTTTGCACAATGTGCCTCTCAATTATATCATCTATTTTGTTTACTTATTTTAAAAATATAGAAAATTACATGTACATACCTTTTAATTATTAATTTCGATTACAAGGTTAATATAACATAATTCATATTAATTTGTGCTTTTAAAGTAATATAAATAGAAATTGTCTTTGTTTTTCTAGCTATTATATTTGAATAAGCCACATACTAGTATTTGTATAATAATTTTTTTAATTTTAAATATATTGCATGATAATTATTTTCAGGATTAGAAGAAGAATGTCGGCTCCTAGCCAGCTCTTTGGCAGACTTAACTGATTTACCCTTAGGAAAAGGTACATTAGCTCTTCTTATTTTCTTGTTCTCAACTAATAACCATTCATTACCTTGTTCATTACCCTCGTTATTAACTAAGTTAACCTCATTAGTCCGAGAAGGATCAAAACATGGAAGGAATTCCTCATCAGAGCAATCCTTGTGTGGGGAATTAACGGTTGATGTAGTTGCAACAAAAAATTTCTTATACTCCATAGCTCTTTTGTTAATAGAAGCCAAGGCTAATTCCTGAGCATTCATAATACACCCAAACTCATTGCCTTTTGAATTAAACAAAGACTTTCTACAAGAATTGGATTTATTATTATCATAGTGCACTCTTACATCATTAGAAACTGCCTTCCGAGATATAGTCTCAAAGAAGGACTTGATATTCTCCACTGAACCCCCAGAATTAACATGCGTAAAAATCTCTGACTAATTTTTTAGACCATTGGAAAACAAAGAGCTTTAGATGCTAGATAGATAGAAATTTTTTTTCTAACTAAGCTTTTTATCCTTGATCAAACCTTACAATAAAATCCAAGGGATATTGGCTGTTAGGAGGAAATGGTTTCTGTTAAAAACACTCTTAGAAAGTGTAAATGAAAAGAATTCATGGCTAGAGATTTCAGGCTAAACTGAACAGGTTGCATGTGGGAGATAATAACCTCTCTAAGAGTAAATATTGCATCACTACAATCTACTTCATCAAGAGTGTTGTAAGTATTCAAATGAAACTTCCATTTTGGACAAGAGTGTTGTAAAGGTTCTTCTTGAAACCTTATCTGGGCTTGAATAGGATAATGATAAAAAAAAAATATGAGTAACAATGACTCTATTGCCATCCGAAATTTGATCAAATTGAAAAAAGAAATTTGAAGCATAAAATATGTCTAAATGATAATAAATTCTTTTATCATTATTTTGCATGTTACACCAAGTGTACCATAAATTCTTACAATAATATTTTTGCCCTTCCAGTGGATCTATAAAATTAAAATAAGAATTCATTCTCATCCACATCTGAAATTCTTCATATTTCCATTCCACTTTCAAACCACCATACTTATCATCTTGAGATTCCACCATATTGAAGTCACCACAAATAATCCAAGGGATTTTTTGTAGGTTCAAAAACCAGTGCCAAAGAGAGTATATTTCCTTGTGATAATTAGTAGCATAAACCGAATAGACACCCAATTTAATATATTTAATCTCAATAACAACCCATACTACTCTATTACAGGGACAACAACCATACTCAATGACTTTAGATGACCAGAAAGGGGACAACATAATAACTACACCCCCCTACCAGGATAATGATTCATACAGAATGAAACAACATGCTTCCAAATGACCTTAAGGGCCACATTCAATAGCATATTGGTAGCTTTAACTTCCTGAAGCAGGATACAATCAAGTTTCCTGATTTATCCTTAGGAAATGGTAGATTAGCTCTTCTTATTTTCTTATTCTCAACTAATAACCATTCATTACCTTGTTCATTACCCTCATTATTAACTAAGTTAACCTCATTAGTCTGAGAATGCTCAAAACATGGAAGGATTTCCTCATCAGAGCAATCCTCGTTTGGGGAATTATCGGTTGTTGCAGCTGCAACAACAACTTTCTTATACTCCATAGCTCTTTTGTTAATAGAAGCCAAGGCTAATTCTTGAGCATTCATAATATACCCAAACTCATTACCTTTTGAATTAACCAAAGACTTTCTACATGAATTAGATTTATTATTATCATAGTGCACTCTTACATCATTAGAAACTACCTTTCGAGACATAGTCTCAAAGAAGGACTTGATATTCTCCACTGAACCCCAGAATTAACAGGCGTAAAAATATCTAACTAGTTTTTTAAACCATTGGAAAACAAAGAGCTTTAGATGTTAGAATGCTGGAAAATTCTTTGCTAACTAAGATTTTTAACCTTGATCAAACCTTACAACAAAATTCAAGAGATATTGGTTGTCAGGAGGAAATGGTTTCTGTTAAAAACACTCTTAGGAAAGTGTAAATGAAAAGAATTTAGGGATAGAGAGTTCATGCTAGACTAAACTGGTTGCATGTGGGAGATTATAACCTCTCTAAGAGTAAATATTGCATCATTACAATCTACTTCATCAAGTAAAGAAGTATTCAAATGAAACTTCCATGTTGGACAAGAGTGTTGTAAAGGTTCTTCTTGAAACCTTATCCGAGCTTGAATAGGATAATGATCAGAAAAAACAATAGGAGTAACAATGACTCTATTGCCATCCGAAATTTAATCAAATTGAAAAAAGGAATTTGAAGCATAAAATCTGTCTAAATGATAATAAATTATTTTATCATTCTTTTGCATGTTACACCAAGTGTACCATAAGTTCTTACAATAATATTTTTGCCCTTCCAACAGATCTATCAAATTAAAATAAGAATTCATTCTCATCCACATATAAAATTATTCATATTTCCATTCTACTTTCAAACCACCATACTTATCATCTTGAGATTCCACCATATTGAAGTCACCACAAATAATGCAAGGGATTTTTTGCAGGCTCAAAAACCAGTGTCAAAGAGAAGATATTTCCCTGTGATCATTAGAAGCATAAATCAAACAGACACCAAATTTATCATCTTTAATCTCAATAATAACCCAGACTGTTCTATTGCAGGGAGAGCAACCATACTCAATGACTTTAGATGACAGAAAGGGGACAACATAATAACTGCACCCCCCTACCAGGATAATGATTTGTACAAAATGAAACATCATGCTTCCAAATGACCTTAAGGGCCACATTCAATAGCATATTGGTAGCTTTAACTTCCTGAAGCAGGATACAATCAAGTTTCCTTATTTTCCCTTAGGAAAAGGTACATTAGCTCTTCTTATTTTATTTTTCTCAACTAATAACCATTCATTACCTTGTCCATTACCATCGTTATTAAGTAAATTAACCTTATTAATTCGAGAAGGATCAAAACATGGAAGGATTTCCTCATCAGAGCAATCCTCGTTTGGGGAATTATCGGTTGCTGCAGCTGCAACAACAACTTTCTTATACTCCATAGATCCTTTGTTAATAGAAGCCAAGGCTAATTCTTGAGCATTCATAATATGCCCAAACTCATTGCCTTCCGAATTAACCAAATAATTTTTATAGGAATTGGATTTATTATTATCATAGTGCACTCTTACATCATTAGAAACTGCCTTCCGAGATATAGTCTCAAAGAAGGACTTGATATTCTCCACTGAACCCCCAAAATTAATAGGTGTAAAAACCTCTGACTGATTTTTATCTTCAACACTAGCATTATTACTATTTACATTATTGATATCAACATTATTATCCATGCAAATAACTGAATCACAATGCATATCTGCACTGATTCGGGCATGATTATCTTGCAGAATATTAGGTACAATAACAGGAGTAATAGGAACAGGTTGACTACTTGCTTCCATACACTGTTTAGCATTGCTAAAATTATTGGAGTCTGAAACCTTATTTACAGAATTAGCCTCATTAAAAACAAGCTGACTTTGCATTATATCATTATTCACAGAAGTGTTTCCTTCTACATGAAGCTTGGAACCAGAATAAACATTAGTATTTGAAACCATACTTGCATCATTAACCCCATTAGAAACAAAAGAACTTTGCACCATGGCATTATTTACTGGAGCATTTACACAAGCCGTTTTATCAGAATCCTTTTCCACATTATAATTACCAGGAGTTGAAACCCCATTAACAGAATCCACCATATTACATTCAGGAGTAAAACTGACTATATCAGCCACCGAGTTATGAGATTCATTGCTTTTATTCTACATATTATTATTAACCACATTTTGAGAGGGATTCCCTCTAAATTTACTAAGCAGAGGACAGTTTCTCCTGACGTGGCCCTCTTTTTTACACAGAAAGCACGCATTCATTCCCCCTAACAAATCCAGTTTGCAAGTGACCAAAGACTTACCATAATGGAGTTCTATTTCATCAGGAAAGTCAACACCAGGAAAAAGAGATAATAGCAACCGTGCATCCATATGCGAGAGTACAGATTTTGATTCCTCAATTTTAAGAGTTTTACCAAAGGGGGCAAGAAACTACGGTAGAAAAGCCCACAAAATCGGAGGCACATTCCTCACTATGACCCATCTAGGGTAAGAAACTGCGAATAATTCCTCATTTAGAACATCATGAGTCCAAGCTAAAATCCTAAACACAGACTTGCCCACATTCCAAAATGGTTTTTCCAAAACCCTCATTTGCATTTGTTTAGATTTAAACAGAAATAAAAACAACCCTTTTTTAATCATACGGCTAAATGAAAGATGCACTCCCAACCTTTTACCCCAAACATTCAAAAGCCATTGATCAAGAAATTTTCTAGAAGGCAGAGAATTAACATTTAATGCAACAAAAAATACTGCAATCGACTTTAATATTTCCTGTTCCTTGCTTAAGGCATGAAACATTTCGCTGCTAGGAGTGAGGACCACTTTAAGAGTTGCTAAATATCTTCCTAAATTTATAAATCCCACTCAAACTGGGTTTATTAAAGGGAGATACATTTTAGAGAACTTGTTAACCAGCTAGGAGGATTTGAACTAGACCAAAGTTTCTGGGAAAAATGTTGGCATGATTTTTTTAGACTTTAAAAAAGCTTACGAAAGAGTCAAATGGGATTACATCATGAAGGTTCTTGAAGCTTTTGGCTTTCCCATGATGTTATGTAAATTGGTTAAAGTTCTTCTTACAGATGCTATTGCTTTTGTGGAGGTCAACGATTCACATTCTAATCCTATTTTTTTACAAAGATCTATTCTCCAAGGCTGCCCACTTGCCCCTGTTTTATTTGTTATTGCTAATGCTGCTTTGTTCTACTTATTAAGAGAAAGTTAAATCAGTCTGCCTATACAGGGTATTTATCTTCCAAATGGCAATGATCTAATTAACATTCATTTTGCTAATGACACTTCTTTATTCATTAAGTTGTTTGAGGAGAATTTTGTTTCTCTCTTCGAAAAAAATGCTCATTTTTGCAATGCTTCAGGTGCTAAAATAACCTATTTTAAATATATACTTTTGACTTGGGATTTTGTGGCTCCTCTATGGTTATCTAAGTTTTATTTGCAGTGGGGAGGACCTTCCAAATAGGTCAGATATTTAGGCATTCCTTTTGTTGTTGATCCATGTCTTAAGGACATGTGGATTTGGGTCAAGGATAGAATTGTTAATAAATTTAATAAATGGAATAACATGCACCTATCTTTAGTTGGCAGATTTCAAATATGTCAAAAAATTCTCTCATCATACAATATATATTTTACTTCTACGTGGTTTTTTTCTCATATCAAATTAATGTTTTTCAGAAGCATATTAGGAACTTTTTGTGGGTAGGTAATATTATGGATAAGAAAAAACATAATGTCAAATGGCAGTGGTGTGCTTTGAATAAATGTAAAGGTGGAATGGGATTAAAAAATATAGAGGTGCAAGGCATGGCTTTAGCAATTAAATGGATTGTTAACTGCATTTCAGGGGAGGAGCCTTGGAAAATTTTGGTTAGGCACAATATTGTTAATGTTGTTCCAAAAAAATCTCATTTTTGGAAATGTTTTCACATAATTGATGTTCTTTTTCGAAACTTCTCAGTTGTTCTAGCTAGTTCAACTGTCTTTAGGAGCCTATGCAAGGCTTGAGAAAGAGTTAGAGGGGTTTTGTTTGTTGTTGATTCTCAAAATATGAATAATACAATTTTGTTTAAATACAGTTCTATATGGTGGAATTTGTCTAACAGAAATAAGTTGCTTGCATTAACACAAGGCTATTCTGCTAGGAAATGGGCAAGTAAAGGAATTGTTTCATTTGCTGATATTATGGAAAATGGTTCTTTAAAATATTTGGATTCTAGTTGCTCACAATTTGATATTTCTTGCACACATTGGAGGATCTATTCCTTGATTTCTGAATCCTTCAAGCAACTTAACAGTCCTGTGATAATTGACAATGAGCAGGCTTTTTATGAGAAGATTCAATGGTAGAATGGTTTGAAAATTTTCAAGATTAAACCAAAGATACTTTATAATTTTATTAATTGTTCAGATGATATTATTAATCATATAATACCTATATCTATGAATCGTAAAGTTTGTATGACATGTTCATTATGCAGGGTGGCAGAAACCATCAGTCATATCTCTTTTGATTGCTTCTTTACAAAATAAAATTTGTGTTTGTTTTCTTTTAGCACTACTGGCTGGGATATAGATGTTAACATGTATAGGCAATATATTTTGTTTGGTTACATTCATAATCTACCAAGATGTTATAATTATTTCTGGTTATTGCTATCAACTTAGATATTATGGTATATTTGGTTGGCTAGAAATTAGGACATTTTTCAGGATTGTTAGAGGACTGTTACTGGGTCTCTTAGGAGACTCACAATTTTTAAAATTTTCCTTCAGGTGGCCCAATCGATGATATGTTACAAATATAGGTTCTCTCAGCTATTTTATGCCTTCCAGGAGCAGGTTCATGGTGTTCGTGACGTTGTGCCTTCTAGTACCACTTGTGGTGATGTTTATTTTAGTTTTGTCCATTTTTATTTACGAATTTTCCAAATAAAATCTGATAATGTACGTAATTTACAAAGTATGTAATGATTTTATAGTATGTATATGGCCTATATGGCTGTAATGATGATATGTTACAAAGATAGGTTCTCTTAGCTATTTTATGCCTTCCAAGAGCAGGTTCATGGTGTTCGTGACATTGTGCCTTCTAGTACCACTTGTGGTGATGTTTATTTCAGTTTTGTCCATTTTTGTTTATGAATGTTCCAAATAAAATCTGATAATGTACGTAATTTACAAAGTATATAATGATTTTATAGTATGTGTATGGCCTATATGGCTGTAACTGTTACTTTTTTTAGTCTTGTAGTTATGCTTTCAGTGCTCTATATGATCAGTAGTGTTATTAGGATATGTAGTGGTTGTTGTTGTTAGTCCTTAGCTCTGTAAGTGATGGTTCTCTGATAAGACTTGTTCGCCTTTTGGCATTGATTGTAATATTTTCTTATTATTAATATAATGTGCAAGATTTTCAATTTAAAAAACATTGTTTACACCTTGTAAGTATCTATATTTATTTATAGGAATTAATATTATTTAAGTTTCCTTTTTATTAAATTATTTAGAAATTACAAAAGTAAATTATTAAAACTTATAAGATAAATTTTTAATCTCTTACTTTTTTTTATTAATAATTATTATTTATTAGAGACCAATATATAACATTATAACTTATCATAGGTAAATATTTTCATATTATTTTAAGTATTATGTTTTGTACTATAACATATCTTAAAAACAATCTTATAAATATTTGATCAAGAAATAAAATAAAATTATTTTAATTATGTTCATAAAATTAAATAGTTAATGGGACAAAGAGCTTTGTTACAAGATGGGATATGTTGTACAACCCTACTTAATTTTAAAATCAAATATTGTTCCTCATATTCAAGGTTCCAAAGTTTGACAACATCCAAGAAATAAACTTGTTCTAATAAAAAAGCTCAACATCCTCTTATTATCTTTTGGAGTCTATTTTTTTGTTGATTTTTATTAGATGTTTTCCTATTTTTTATTCTCAATTTTTTAAAAAGTTTCATGAGTGAGTTTACTTTTAGGATGTTATCATATAGAATCTTGATGTCCTTGTAGGCTTCACATTCCATGACAAAATATGTTTTGGTCACCATTACTCTTACTATGCAAAAGACACATATTCATTGTAACCTTACCTCCTAAGGAATTATCCATCTCCTAGGTTTTCATTTGATATGGTTTAAATTAGATATTAGTTGGCTATAAATATGTGTACCTCCTATTTAATATTTGTGTCAATGTAGTTCTTTTGGATATGTTCATAGTTGTGGTTGATCTCATTGATGTGTAACTAATTTTTCTTTCTTGAATTTTAATCCACATGACAAGTCTAAATTTTTCCCTCATATATGGATTAATTTTCGTTCGAGTTTAGGACATCATAAAATTTAATGCTCCATTAGTCCAACCATTGTTGTTTTTTTTCATACACGTGTATTTTCTTCTATTCAATGCTTATTTGATTACCTAATTGGGAATCCTACTATATTCCATTATTTATATGCCAATAACCTTACTATAGCTTATGCTTTTAGTGGAAAAGTTCTTATTTTAGCAAGTAAAATATCATATGGGGTTGATGCTTTAATTTTGAAATTATTTGTAAGTAGTATTTAAATTCTTTTCATTTGATACCATTTAATATTTGATGTATTACTATCCCACACCTTAAACCCATAGAGAACCAGTATAATAATTAATAACCCAAAAAGGATTCTAATGATTTTGCAATCCCACAACTCTATTTCTCTATCCCTATTTAGTGATGAGTAGTGTGTTCTTCATATTGCTTATATTTTTTTCATCATACATATTCCTTATTTGAGTTTGATTTTAAAATCTAACCCAAGGTATTTTTATTCCATTAATTTCTCTAAAGTATTTTCTTAAAATAAAATTTATGGTTATTTTTTCTTTCTATAAGTCAGGAATACAATAAAATTAGTCTTTCTAGTGTTTACGTGCATACCAACTTCTTTACCAAAATACCTCAAAGCATTTAGATGTTGTTTTACATTTTTAAGTGTCTTTCCAATAAGTATGAGCTTTACTACATATTTATTCAATCGTATGACGTCTCCTCCCATCCTTTCTATGCATTTTTCTAATTTGTCAATGTAAATATAAAATAAAGTAGCTAACAATGAATAAGCTTTTTTCACCCAATATCACTCCCAAAATACTTTGGTAATCCATCTAGAGTTTTAATTTTTACCATCAACTAATCATAAACTCTATGTATAATTACTCTATAGTTGGTTGGTTTACCAATTATTTTATTATTTTGTCATAATTTACCCCTATATACTATGTCAAAAATATTTTTCATGTCTACAAAAAAATAATAAACTTCTTCCTCTCTATTAGTTTTCTTAAAGTAATATAGTGATATATTATTGAGTAGTCTAGTTTAAATCCTACTTGTCCTATTGCCTTATTTCCTTTATTTTTTGCCTACTAACTAATTTTACATTATAGCATGTAGCCAAATAATTTTGTAAAAAGAGAATTAATCATGATGGTGTGGTAATTAAGGATTATTGGTATCTTCAGTTTTATACAATGGTATCACTAGGTTGGTTAGCTATTTCAATGGAAAGCCTCATTTTGGTAAGACCCAATGAGGAAGGGGTATCTCTTTTACTAAAATCATCCAAGGATCACACATGGCCTACCACATTTGACATACTCAAGGAGCAAACTTGAAACTATAAAAAACAAGAACACACAAACACAAACACACAAAAATATTAAAAAAAAACATGCTCCTTGAGTGTGTAAAAAAGATAAAGCACAACCAAACACACACACACAATAAGATAAAAAAAAAAACATGAACCACACAAAAAAAATACAAGAACAATATAAACACAAACATAAAAAAAATAATAGACCGCTACAAAGACACAACCAACAAAAAAATGAAAAACAAAAACAACCAAAACCTAAAAAATAAAAAGACAATAAAAACAACCAATAGAAAAAATAAAAAATAAAAACATAGAAAACTCTCACACAATAAAACACAAAAACACCATCTGCTTGTTGTGGTGTAATGGTAAATGCCCTGGGTGCTGGTAGAGGCCGACCCAGGTTCCATTCCCCTTGTCTCCATATTCCAGATATATGGTATAGTTAGGAATGTCCTATGTGCTGGTAAAGGCCGAAAAGGATCCATTCCTCCTATGCCCAACCTATTGAAAGTGGCACCTCGAAAGGGGTGTTTTCCACTATAAATTAGTTTTAATAATCTGCTTGTTGTGGTGTAGTGGTAAATGCCCTGGGTGCTGGTATATGCCAACCTAGGATCCATTCCCCTTGTCTCCATCTTGCAGATATATGGTATAGTTAGGAATGTCCTATGTGCTGGTAGAGGCCGATAAGGCTCCATTCCTCCTATGCCCAACCTGTTGAAAGTGGCACCTCGAAATGGGTGTTTTCCACTATAAATTAGTTTTTATGTCCTAGGTGTTGTAGATGAGTTGGAGAGGAGAGGGCAATCCTCCAAGGGAGGTCCTAGGTTCTAATCTCCACCCTACCAAAAAGCTAAATTGGATACCCAAAATCCAATTGATATGTTGGTACGGGTAGGGTCGGGTGTGACCCCCGGGTGACTTTGATGGTGTAGAACCCCCTGTTCATGGTCTCTTAGACCAAGGCGGCCTCGCAAGGGGTTTTTCGCTTTAAAAAAATAAAACACAAAAACACCAATTAACACAAATATATAGAAACACAAGCACAATAATAGCAAAGACAAGAACAACAACAAAAAATAGAAAAAAATAAAAATACAAGAACAATAAAAAACAACACAAAAACACAAAAATAAAACAAAACAAAAAACACACACAAACACCTCAAAAAAAGAAGAAAAAAGAAAAAGGAAAAAATAGAACACAATAATGATCTTTCTAGACCAAAAGACATTTAACGAAAGAATAAATAGAGGAAAAAAAGAAATAAGAAACTAGGTACCTCCAGAAATGAAGCCATCCAAAGAAATGATAGAAAGAAGAGCTTCCCTTATTTGCAAAGCCCACCATCTAGGAGGGTGGTCGTAGCAAGTAATATCATATTTTTCCAAAGCCCAATTATCCAAAGCATCAACACTCTTGTTACAATCTCTGACTGCATGATTGTAATCAACTTAAAAAAAACCCTTATGGATTAACTAAATCTTCTCAATATTTTTTCATTCTCCAATCAACCTTATGATTCTTAGGAGTCTTCAAAATATTAATCATGAGTGGAGAGTCAGAATCAACTAGCATATTTTACCATCTAACATTAGTAGCCTCTTGAAGGCCTCTAGGGATACCGTACCCATAAACATGGTTATTGGATAGAATACCCAAATTATCAGCAAAAGTAAAAAGCAAGGAGTTGAAAGTCTACCAGTTCCTCCTGCACTAGCTTTTTAAAGGTTCCCTCTAGAATCTCCATCAATATTGAATTTTCCAAAATCCTTAGGAGGAATTTTCCAATTCCTTGTTCTATCCATCTTGCAATTAATCACATTCCCTTTAAGGTGGTTTCTCTTATAAGAATTCATCTTCAATATTTGTACTTGATCCCATATTTGGTGGGAGTTTTGGGGGTGATTAAGGAGCTATTTTTTTATTGTGAAATTATATTTTATGTATATTTTTATTTGTTGTAGCACTTTATAAAAATATCTCTGGCTATGCTTTGCAAGATATAAAAACTCTTTTTTACTTTGTATTTTTCCATTTTGTAATAGTTGTTTATGTATATTACTATTTTTTAATACCTTTTCCTATTTCTTCCAAGGTTAAAAACCATGGAAATTTACTTTGTAAACCTATGGAATAAAACCTATGTTTGTCCTTAAGTTTTGATCTATCACTCATTGACCAAGTTGTACATTATATGATGTATTATATGAGCCTACAACCTAAGATTATATAAAGTAATATTAGGTTTATTCTATATAGATAACCTTATATGTTAACCTAATTAAATGTGTTAGAATAAGTGAATATTCTCTTAAGTTCACTAGGATACACACTTGAGTTTCCACTCCTCCATGTATCAGGAGAACTCTAAGTGGTGTCTTCATCAGGTTTGATGAGTTGTTATAATCCAACGACTCTCAATGATCGACTCTGCTATTTATACAAAGTTCATCATAGAGATAAATTAATCAGTTCAACAATTATCTTCATCAATACTTTGCAAATCTATTATTGTAAAATTCTAACATGGTACCAGAGCAGATAGATTTTGCTAGTATTCTCTCTTGAAGGTTCTAGGATCTGATTCATTTACTTTGGATAATATTATTTTTTTGCTATCTAAGTTCAAAGTTTGCATTAGTATATTTTTTATCCATTGTTATTTTACTATTTCAACATATTTATTTTTATATGTTGCATGTTATTTCATATATATTTTGAATTCAGGCTTGAGAATTTTTTTTTAAGAAAATAGAGCTATTTCCTTTCTTTAAAAAAACACGGATTACCCTATGTGAAGATGCTTTTCTCGTCCTTATTTTCAAAGGAAAAAGAGCCCTTTTATTTTATTTATTTATTTATTCTCTCAGCGTATTCATGTTATTCTAACTCTTAGTTATATCCATTTATTTTTGATAGTGAAAATCTCAGATGAACCAAGTATTAACTTAGGAAATATTTTGAATTTATTTTATTCGCTTGTGGAGGGAATAAAATCCCCCCCTCATTAATATTTCATGCCTTATTTTATGGCACTTTGCGCCATCTGTGGTGCTCTCAATGTATGCTTAAATAATATATAGACATTAGGGAATGCCTAATGCTCATTGGAACTCTCGTTACAACTTGGGCCTCTTCGTTTAAACTCTCTGGTGCACTCATCATTCATTTATATGTCTCAGAGTTTGCCCATTTGGCTCATTGTTCATCTCAAAGTTTGTACAACCGATGCTCTCTCTCAAATGGTATTTATACCACACCCCCTATAGTTCAATTCAAAAAGTATATTGCTTTATATATTTTTATCTAAAGAGAATGTATTTTTCAGGAACAGGACTCTATCTTCTGTTTACTTTTGTCAATTCAAATGATATTTTTTTAGTCATAATATTTAGGAACAACACTCTAGCTTTTGTCCATTCGGACCTCTGGAGGAGGCATCTCTGTTTAACATTTTCTGCAGGTCTCCTGGCTTTCTGCAGGCTCACCACATTTGTTTTGAAATCTACTTTTTTATTTTTTTTTCAAAACGTAAATTTAAATAATTGGTTTCCATTTTTTTTTTCATTTATTTAAGTAATTAGTTTCTTATTCTATCCTTTTTATCTATCATTTCTACAACATTACATGATTAAAACTAGGGAATTTTTATTTAATCATTTTTTGTAGTGTTACATGTTTTAAGAAAAAGGATTGCTCCTTCTCTCTTTCACCAGTGTTAGCCTCTGCCCATACGGCCCTCTAGAGAGGCATATCCTTTACATATTCTACAACGTTAGCTTGATGGTCTCCCTCATGACGGTTTTCTCTCTCCAAGTTTCCTATTTTTTTGCTTTTCGTCGCTGCTTGTTTCAGGCTGAAAGTCTGTAATTTTTTAATTTTTCGTAATTCCTTTTGTTATATCTCAATTCGTTCAAATATTGGGGTTTCGTAATCCATTATTTATGGTTTTTAACAGACCCAATATTATTTATTGTGGCTCTCCTCAAAATGGCATATAACCAAATTGTATATTTATAATATAATATTTCTTTGGGGGGGTTCTTAGAGTGCACGTTTTCTGCACTCTTATGTGTCAAGGGGGTATCTTTTCTTTGCTTTAGATCCTTCATAGTTTATTACATCTAGATATCTAAATATTTGTTTACATTTTTTTCCTATAACATAGATTTACATATTATTTTTTATCACATTAAAAGCTATTTCATTTTAAGCTAACAACTCTAATATTTTTTTATAATATTAATTTAAAAATTATTACATTAAGGAATTTACAATATTGGATTATTTTAGAGAATATTTTGTTTTAAGATAATATTTTTATTTTTTGTTAAACTTTTAAATAGTTTATCAAGATATCTACATTTATTTCAAAGTAATTTAATTTATAATTTTCATATATTTTAAAATTACTTTGATACACCATTTCCTCAAATATCTTTTGTCTACGTTCCATGTATCAAGCTCCTAAAAACTTATAGTCTCCCTCATGTAAGGGTAGGTTTTTTGGAAACTTGGTATAAAGGCCTGACAAATATTTTCTTATCAACAGTTTTCTTTGGAAATCTCAAAACTTATAGTCTCCCTCACGTAAGGGCGGTTTTGGAGAAGACCAATTAAAATAGTTGCCCCCTGCATTTCAAAACCAAAACCCTTCTTATGATTACATTAATTATAGTTTCCATCAAGTTAGGGTGGGTACTATGATCCTAAAGGATTTGGTAATCTAAGGCAAAACAATTATAGGCCTCATTATACTTATAGTTTCCCTCTCATAAGGGTAATTATATTTGATTCACTTATTATTGAAAAAAGCTTCATTTTCCTTAAATCAATTAAATTCCTTTTTTGGATTTTTAAAGGGGGGAGTATTAATAATTTTAAATCCTCAAAAATGAATTCAATTGAGCCTCTCACCCCTCATAATTTTCACACTTGGAAACCTAAAATTTTAAATCTCATATCTCAAAAAGGTCTTACTCATTTATTAGAAGAAAATCAACCATAATTTGATAAAGAATATGAAATATTTGTTCATAAAGAAAAGATACACGAAACTATGGGTATTATTGGTACCAATGTTCATGAAAGCTTGTGGTTTCATATTACAGATTGTAAAACTCCTCATGAAAGTTGGGAGAAATTAAAAACCTTGTTTGTAAAAGTAGATTAGATGAGATCAATGCAACTAGAAGCTGAACTAACTTCTTTATCTCTTGAAGATTTTAGTAGTATGATTGATTTCCTCACTAAGTTCAAAGAAATCCTCACTCAATATAAAGGCATTGGGAAGACTAAGACAAAATAAAAATACATTTATCTAATCCTTTCTAAGTTAAATGGTGTTTTTCAAAATTTTGCAACCACCTTCATATCTACTAAATATGCTCTTGGTGTGACCTTTGAAATGTCCTATTTAGAATAAATTTGTGATAGATTAACTAGGGAAGAAACCAAAATTGCTAGATATGAAAACTCTTAATCTTCTTCAAAATCCTTAGTAGCCTCCACCTCCTCTAAAGAAAAATTCAAAAAGAAGAAAAAAACTCCCATTACCTGTACTCACTATAAGAAGAATGGTCACTCTGCTAAAAAAATGTTGGAAAATATTACAACAACTAGAGGTAGATATAAAGGATCAAAAGATAGAAAATAATAAGCAAATAGGGAAAGCCCTTAATGTTCAAGGAAAAACCTCCAATTCTTCCTCTAATTATTTGGTCTTATATTTTGGAGCAACTCATTACATATCTGCTTCAGACAAGTCTTTCTCTTCTATCTCCTCTAGCTCTACTCATAACATAGAAGTAGGGGATTCTTAATTCATTCTTGTCAAAGAGAAATGGGATATAACCTTTGATGGTGTATCTATAAATAATTTTCTCTATGTTCCAAACATTGCCACCAATATCCTATCCATTTATCAAATTTATACTTCTGGAAATGGAAAAATTGTTCTCTTCTCCCCAACAAGAATTGAGGTAAGATATTTTCAACTACCTAATTCTCTTGTGGAAAAAGGGAATATTTATCATAAATATCATCTTTTCCACTTCAAAGGCTTTCAAAATCTAGAAGGAGCCTCCTGTTTTGTGGCTCATAGTAATATTAATAGTCAAATTTGGCATGAAAGGTTTGGTCATCTTAATTATAACTACCTAAAATATTTGTGCACCCATAATATGGTTAAAGGATTACCCCAATTTTCTTCCAGTGATGGGGTTTGTCCTCGATGTGCTCTTGGAAAGCAGCATCAAGATCATTTCCACCCAAGTAGTTCTCTAAAAACCTCATCTCCTCTAGAATTAATCCATAGTTACTTAATGACCTTTCTTGAAACATTTTTTAAAGGAGAAAAGTATGCTTTTACCTTTATTGATTATTTTTCTAGAATGCCCTGGGTCTACTTCATCAAATATAAAAGTGATGTGTTATCCCAATATTTAAAGCCTTAGTTGAAAATTAGGCTTCTTGCAAAATCAAGAAGATTCATACTGATAATGGGGGGGAGTACTACAGTAATGAGTTCTCCATATTTCTTTCTAATCATGGTATAATACATCAACATTCTATCTCCCATAATCCTCAACAAAATGGCATTGTAGAAAGAAAGAACCGAACATTAAAAGAGATGGCTAATTGTATGCTCCATTCAAGAGATATTCCAAAAAAAATTTAGGGAGAGGCTATTAACTGTGCAAATTATATTCAAAATCGGACACCACATAAAGCTCTTTACCAAATTACCCATGGAGAAGCATGGTCTGGCTTAAAACTAGATGTTTCCAATTTCAAGATTTTTGGATGTATTGCTTGGGCTCACATCCCAAAGAAGAAAAGGAAGGCTCTTGATAAAAAAAGTAGAAAGCTCATATTTATCGATTATTATGAAAAATTGAAAGCATACAAGCTTCTTTATACCTCAACTCATGAGGTATTCTTTCATAGGAGTGTCCAATTTGATGAAACATTCCCTCAAAAAGATCCTCCAAATGACTCTTCCTCCATTGAGCCTTCTCCTATAGTAGAACCTAAATATTATGAAGATCCAACCCATGAAGTTAATTTGGTTATTTATAATCAATATGAAGAACCTGTAACTCCTTCTCAATGTCTTTCAACTCCTTCAAATCCCTCTGCTATGCCAAAATGGGCCCGCATAATTCTTAAAGAAGCTACTTCCTAAATTCAAAATATTCCTTCAAACAAATCATCCAACCCCATAGGTTCTAGTATTGTATGTCAATCCATTTTCTCTAATCCTCAAACCTTCAAAGAAGCCTCAGGTATAAAATAATGGTAATATACCATGGATAACGAATTTTCTTCCTTGATAAAAAATGATACATAGGATTTAGTTCCCTTACCTAAAGGAAGAAAATTAGTTCGATGCAAATGGATCTTCAAAACAAAATATGGGCCTAATGGAGAAATAGATAAACACAAGACTCATCTTGTAGCCAAAGGTTTTTCTAAAATAGATGGTATCGATTATACATAAACCTTTGTTATGGTTGCTAAAATGGATTATGTTAGATTCGTTCTTGCTCTAGTCACTTCCCATAATCAAATGGATGTAAAAAGTACTTTTTTACATAGAAATTTAAAAGAAGAAATATTCATGGAACAAATATCTGGTTTTAATCAAGACTCCTCTCTTTTTTGTCGGTTTAAAAAATATCTATATGGCCTCAAACAAGCCCATAGAGCTTGGTATGAAAATATGGACTCCTTCCTTCTTTTAGCAGGTTTTTCTTATTGTGAGTCTGACAATACAATTTACATTTGGAGAAGTAAAGGAAATATCACCATTCTTGTTATTTATGTTGATAATATTCTTCTCACTGGTAGTAACCTCACTCACATTCAGAATATAAAATATTCCCTCTCTAAAAAAATTGAAATGGCTGATCTAGGTCTAGCTCATTTCTTCCTTGGAATTCAAATAAAACAAAGTAAAGCATCGATCACCTTATGTCAACAAAAGTACACTCAAGATCTCCTTCAAAAGTTTAAAATGACATATTGTAAACCTTATCCTACCCCCTTTCAATCTAGAATTCATCTCAGTGCTTCCTTCCCATCCCCTCCTTGTGATTCTACTCTATACTGTCAGCTTGTAGGAAGTCTGTTATACCTTACTCATACTCGACCAGATATCTCCTATGTTGTTGGGCTCATATCTAGGTTCTCTCATAACCCTCATTTCAGTCATTGGCAAGAAACTAAAATAATTCTTCATTATTTGTAGGGTACTACACACTTTGGACTCATCTATAAGGGAGACTCTATGGATATCATTGGCTATACAGATTAAGATTGGGTATGATCCATAGACGATAAATGTTCTACCTTTGAATATTTTTTCTGCCTTGGTTCTTCACCAATAGCCTGGTTATGAAAGAAACAAAAAACATTAGCATTATCTTCTACATACATAGGCAGAATACAAAGCAACAGTGTCAGCCAGTCAGGAAGCCCTTTGGCTTCATCAAACTCTCAAATAATTTGGTTTCTTCTATAAAAGGTCTATAACACTTTGGTGTGAAAATCAAAGCACAATTCATATTTCACGCAATCCATTTGAGCATCAGTGCACAAAAAATATTGAGATCCATATGCACTTTATCAGGTAACATATTCAAAATGGGGATATACATTTAGAATATATTCCAACAGAGAATAAAATTGTAGACATCTTCACCAAGTCATTTCCTTCTCCATGTTACCTTCAATTACAAGAAAAAATTGGAGTATTACAACTGCATTGAAAACAAGGTCTTCCATCTCTCACTATATTGTACATGAGTACCTCATCAGGCCTTATTATCGGGACACATATTTTTTTGTTAAATAGGACAATATTCACCATCCGAAGACAAGCCTATTTCATACTTCTTTGCTTTTGATTGATGGCTTTTCCCACTGGGATTTTACCATCATTTCAAAACAAAGAAGTGATAGTTGGCTTTTTCCCACAAGGGTTTTTTCCACCAACTATATATGATATACATGAGTACTTAATTAGGCATCATTTCTAGGACTCATTTGTAGGATCTCCCCTAGTATCACTTAAGGGGGGTTGTTAGAATAAGTGAATATTCTTTTAAGTTCACTAGGATACACACTTGAGTTTCCACTCCTCCATGTGTTAGGATAACTCTAAGTGGTGTCTTCATCAGGTTTGATGAGTTGTTGTAATCCAACGACTTTCAATGATCAACTATTCTATTTAGATAGAGTTGATCCTAGAGATAAATCAATCAATTCCACTCTTTTCTTCATCTTTTTGTGTAATACTTTGCATATCTATTATTACGAAATTCTAACAAAATGTAGTTACATATGTATTATTCTATAATTAATATATGTATTCATAAAAATATTCCTCTAATATAGTATATTAATGCGTGATCATTTCATTATCATTAGTATATTTTTCCTATTGCGTCCTCTCCATCCTTTTGTTCTTCACCATTTTTATTCCTCTTTTACTATGATTAAGTAATTTGATATTTGTGTTAGACTTGGCAATATACTATGGATTTCATCATAATACTAGAATAATATAAAGCACCATTTCTTGGTCATGTGAAGGTGTTTTCAATCCTACATGCTTCTTGATGATAGTATAAAAAATAATCTCATTAGAATATTTTTAAATAATTCTATCATAAAATGATAAAACAATAAATCATGATTTATTCTTTATTTCCAACACACCAATACATTAAAAACCATGGAAACATTAAGCATCCAATATTAGGATATTATTTTACATAATAAAGAAGCATTAATTACTTTAGAAACAACACATTCTAGCATAATTTATTTTTTTAGGTATTTAGTGCATTTTTATAGATGTTCAAATTATTATTCTTTCATTTTTAGCCATCAAGATAAATTCAAGGTATGTTGGACAACAAAAAATTTATTTTTACCAATTAAAACTCCTTAGAGTTTTTTGGTGCCACATTACATCTCCTTTATTTCCCACTTCATTTTTTTCTCAAATGGTTATCATTGGATGCAATGGGACTAGAGCATTTATGGAGGGTTTACTCACATATTAAGTTGTATAATACCATGTCCTCTTAACATTCTATCTTCATGGTCTTGGTATTTTATTAGTTTTTAGGTTAAACAATTCCTTTGGTATTTTTCATTTTCAAATGTAATGTGAAAGTGTAGATGATATTGGTGGCATCTATGTACTATTAATATTTATAAGTATAATATATATATTTTTTCATTTACATTGTGTCATCTCTTGTGTTTTTATGGAATTCTTATTTTTCATGATGTTCTAATGTTTTCTTATGAATGAGAGTTATATGGTAACATGCAAATACTATCTTAAGACTATATATTTATTTAAATAAGTATAGTAAGAGGAAGGCTGAAGGAATTATTGTGTATGTGTTGTACTTTAACAAGGTCACAAATTTTATATATGGATGTGTCTTGATTCTTTTTTATGTTCATGTGACTTATATGCTCTTATTAGTAGCATTCATTCTTGATATAGGAGTAAATGGATATGCAAATAAATGCACAATAGAATCCAAAGTATATATAATCCAATTAAATTTCTAAGAATATTATACGTGCTTAACTCAAATGATCAAGTTATTATATATTAGGAAACTATTATGTATGTTAAAATACTATAAAACTAATACCCTTAAAAATAAATCATTAGTATAAGCAAGAAGAGGCTTTTTTATTTATTTCTATTAGTATTTAAATAATTTTTCTTTTTCATCTAAAAAATTAAACAATACCCATTTAAAATATGGGAGTAATTATACATCTATTTGGAAGGTGATTGGTAAAAATGTTAGTCACTTGGAACTAGAGTTTTCTATAATTTCATATGGAATACTTTTATAATATTAAGGAATATATTTATAAAATAAGATTATAAAATAGATATAACATGCTTTTGAGGCAAAAAAGGAAGTTATAGAGTGTATAAAATTTGTTCTTGCTGACTATCTTCTTATACCCTATGCTTGAATCAATAGTTCATGATGTTTATCATTTCTTGAAGGGTCGTATATAATTTAAGTGTTGATGAGATATTCTCTCTTCTATTTAATTTTTAGGTGGACCTAAGGAATTTTAATGACTCTTATCATGAATAAAATCACATAAATTCTTTTAAATCTATAAACGTAAGGATTAATTAGCCTAAGCATGGGTCAAATCCTCCTAAAAGTATAAAGTGAACCTATAGATACTATAAGTGGTGAGATCATTCTACTCAAAGTTATCTTTTGAGATTACAAAATATTAAATAAAAGTTAAAGAAGTATGGATGTATTATATTGAATGGTGAGGAATATTTTGATGGGTCCTTTTTACACAATCAAATTAATATTATGGGGCTTCTATTAAAATGAGGAAGATCATTAAAATATTCTATTTTTGGACCCTAAATTTATATTAAGGTGATGTTGAAATGTGTAAACTATCATTAATTATATGAAACAAACATTATATTATGTATAACAATTGTGAGCCTATGGGCTAAAAATATAGTGTAAAATAGGATTTTGTACAATAGCCTACTAGCACATAATTTACCTCATAAGGTAAACCTTATAACATAACATAATAATATGCTAATTATATATTTAAAAGGTATTATGTAGTTATTATATGGACTTATACAACTCTTCAATTGATCCAATATTATATATTATTATTTAAATATAATTGTTACTCAATGTCCAAGGGAATCCTCTATATTCTATGTCCTATTTTGTTCTCTATTTTTATTTTTCTATAATTTGAGTACTTTAAAACTTTTCTGTATGTAATAAATGACTATGAATTTTGAATTAAAAAATAATATATTTAATATCTCTACCTTCTAATTCTATATTTTTTATATACACTACAAATACATATATCCAAATAAAAATTACCTAGTTTGAGAAATAAAAGTTATCAGCTACTTCTAATGGGGATACTTTTAATAAAATAACAAAATTTTATATTTATTGTTATATAAATTATAAAATATTGAATTTACCCTTCTAGCTATTCTATTTTCTTTCTATATAACATATGCTTCAAGTTACTTTATTTTTTATGTTTCCACAATTAGCACCTTGATATCATTTTCATTAAGAGATAACATCTCATTTGACAAGTTGTCTTCTAAAATTTAGAATTTACTAAGACAAATATCATAGATAAAAAGTGTGTCTAACCTATTTTATACTTGGTTTTATTCACCTTTAATGTAAACAAAAATATTTTTGAGGCCTCAAGCAACCAACAATAGGTCTGCTACTCTATACCAAGAGGAGTTTTAAGATAGTCGGTTTGAATTAAGAGAGGCTCTCTCTATAATCGTGACATAAAATCCATTATTGAAACCCATGATTTTTTAAGAGCATTTGTGATAGAGAGAGTAATCCAACTTGGAACCTTCTTCCTTGATATAATTCCTTTGACTAACCTCTTTAAAATTAGAATGTCACCAATATCTCTATATTAAAAGGGCATATGTTATTCCCTCTATCTATCTAAAGTTATGATATGTATGACTAAGATAAGTTCAGTAAAACTAGGAATGCACCCATGTGGATATGTGCAACCTTCAATCTGTTTATTGTCCATATTAATCATATTATTTATTGGCATTGAAAGTTTCCAACCACTTAATGACATAATAAGAAGTGACCAACACATAGTATCTAATCAACTCATAGCCCAAATCAACTAAAAAATGTTTTCACATCCATCAATTTGCAAGGCATAATTAGGAGCTTGGATATAGTGGTCACCTAAAATAAGTAAATAGCAAAAGGATGATAAAATCTAAAATAATAGAAGTTGCTCTTTAATTTTGCATCGAATTTCATAGAAGTTGCTCTTTACTTTTGCATCGGAGTTCATCCCCATAGCGTAAATGACAAGGGAGGTGAAAAAATATGGAGTTTTTTTCCAACATAATTGATACCACATACTAACATGGGATGGAGAATGAAGTGTTGAGTGCAAAACCAAGGTTTGAAAATAATGATAATGATGATAAAATGTTATTTTAAACTAAAACTATGGATATCTTATATATAATGTAAAGGATTGAAGACATAAATATAAATAAGGTTGGAATATTTGGAATTGATATTTGATAAGAATAGAATATGTGTATCAATCAAAGTATAAATTATAGTTAAATAATTTTGATTTTTATATGACCTTGTTTTATTATTTTAATCTTGAAAACGTTTGAAAAATTGTTGTTTAATTTGAACTATTCTAATTATATTGTTAGGGGCATAATTATGTGCTTAAAACTCTATTTTGATTCATTTAATAAGTTTTGGAAAGGTTAGAGATAGAATCAAAGGTTTCCTCTAAATTTATTGAAAAATGCTTCAAAGCCCCTTAAAAATGTAAAACAAAATACTTACTAAAACTACTAATTTTTTTATTTTTAGTTTTTAATAGCCAAAATGCATCTCTAGCTATGTTGACATATTAGTAGAGGAAAAAAAACAAAAGGATAAGTCACATGTATGTATTTTTATTAACTATGCCCTTTATAACTCATAGAAGGTAAATCACCACATTTCCATATGGGTGACCTTTCATATTCAATACAATCTATTTCCAACACACTAATTATTGTATAAAAAGAGATGCGTGTTTAAATATAGAAAGCATGAGTAATTTAAAGTAATTTTATAGCCTCACATCTCTTCTTAGATATTTTTTGCATTGTACTCTATTTATTGAGTAATAAAGTTATTCTATTATTTTCCTTATACATATCTATGTTCTAATTTGTTATAATCTTTTATTTTTTAATTTCACTTTTTATGATCTTCTTAAACTCAAATTTTTTACTTTTAAAAAATTCAAAAATTTGAGTTCAAATTAGTGGTTTCAAATCAATCTATGTTTTGAGTCTATGTTCATAAGCACAAGATTAGGATATATATATATTTTTTATTTGTGGAAAATATCCCAAAAGGGATGCCACTTTCGGGTAAGACCCAAGGAGGTAGGGGTGTCCATTCTGCCAAAAATGCCCAGGACTCAGACCTAGCCTACCACCTTTTACATACTCAAGGAGAAAACAAACACACAAAACCAATTTAAAATTAAGTAAATAACAACAAAAATAATAAAATAAAATAAAAAACATGCTCCTTGAGTGTGTGAAAAACAAAATCACAACAAAACATGCATAATAAGATAAAAGAAACCACAACACAAACCACATAGAAAAACACAAGAACCACATAACAAAATACAAACCAGACAAAAACAATAGAACACTACAAAGACATAATCCAAAAAAAACATGAAAAATAAACACAACCAAAACCTAAAAATGAAAAATAAAAATAAAAAACAACCAACAACAGACAATAAAAAAAAACAAAAACATAGAAAACACTCACACATAAAAACACGAAATAACACAAACAAAGAGAAAACCAAGAACAAGAACGAAAAAAACACAAGAACAATAAGAAAAAAAATAAAAAAACAACAAAAACACATTAACAAAAAAAAAAAAAGAACACAAAAAGAAAACAAAACAAAAGAACCCACCCACCTTAAAAAACTAAACAGAAAAAACAAAAAAAGAAAAAGGAAAAAAAATTGAACATAAGAATGACCTATCTAGACCAGAAGACTATTACGGCAAGAATAAAAAAAGGAAACAAAATAAAGAATAGAATGAGCTAGGTAACTAAAAAAATTGAATAAACCAAAGAGAAGCAAAAAAAAAAGTAAGAAGAAACTAGGTTGGCCATAACAAGTAAGATCACCTTTGTACAAAGCCCAATTAGATAAAGCATCAACACTCTTGTTTTGATCTATGACCACATGATTGTAATAAACTTTCAAAAATCCCATCTAGATTAATTGAATCTTCTCAATAATTCTTTTTATTATCCAATCAACCTTATGATTCTTAGAAGGAGTCTTCAAGAGATTAATCATAAGTTCAAAGTCAGACTCAACTAACACATTTTCCCATCCAACCTTAGTATCCTCCTGAAGGCCTCTAAGGATACCATACCCCTCAGTAAGGTTATTGGAAAGAATACCCAAATTCTCAGCAAAAGTAAAAACCAGGGATCCATCTGAAAGTCTACCAATTCCTCCCACACTGGCTTTTCCGGGGTTCCCTCTAGAGGCTCCATCAGTATTGACTTTTCCAAAATCCTTAGGAGGAGGTTGCCAATTTCTAGTCCTATCCATCTTACTAACACTCACATTCCCTTTAAGTTGGTTGCCCTTAGAATATTTAATCTTAAATATTTGCATCACTTGATCCCATCTTTGGTGGGAGTTTTGGAGGTGATTAAGGAGTTGATGGACATATTCAACTATGTTGGCTATGGTATTTTGCCAAATATAGTGACTATCCTTCCTATCTTGATTAAAAATTTGGCTATTCCTTTCATTCCAAATATTCCAAAGAAGAATGGTAGAACCCATCCAAACTAACTACCTAATAAAATGATCAACACCCTCTTGATTAGGCAAATCTCTCCAAATTTTTTCAAAAGTAAAAAAATTGGACCACTGTAAGCCAAGTAAAGTGGCCATTCTCCTCCATAGCTCAGAGGCTAATGTACCCTCAATAAAAATATGGTTGAGATTGTCTACATTCTCTTCACATATTTCACATCTAAAAGGGCCATGAAAACCATGCTTCATAAGTTGCTCACCAGTAAGCACCCTACGATGTAGTAAAATCCAATTAAAGAACCTCACCTTAGGCTAGAGCTTTTGAGCCCACAATAGAGAAAATATGTCAGAAGAATGGTTGAGATTATTATGGCATAAGGTCAAATAACCTTGAGCAACTGAATACTCACCCTTAGTAGTGTTGTTCCATCAAAAATAATATTTTTCATGGGACCAAGAGAGGGATATTAAATGAAGGATGCCTTGGATATCTTGTCTTTGCCTTTCTAGGATTTTAATAGGCCAGTCCCCAATAGGGATCCAATATCTAACAACCTTTGAATTACCAGTATGGTACCGATAGTAATTAGCCACCTTTATCCAATTAGCTCGATGAAGCTCCTCCATCCAAGGCCTCCAATCAGGAAACTGAGTTATCAAAGGCTTGTGACCATCTCAAGAATCTGTCCAAAAATTTGCCTGTTGACCATTATGAATGATCCAAAATAATTTTTTATTTATCAAATCCTCACCAGTCTTAAGAATTGTTAAAATGGGAGAACCTTTGGTAGGAAGTTGATAGCGAACAAGGTCTTCAGGACTTTTGTTCTCAACATATTTAGCACAGAGATTATTGGCCCAAAGAGCATTGGCATTATGCAACATCCTCCAATATAATTTAGTAGCTAAAGCTTTGTTGTTATTAATAGAAGACCGGAATCCTAACCCCCATTCACTCTTAGGAAGACATAAAGTATCCCATTTCACCAAGACCCATTTTCTTTTCTCCTTAGTACCACTCCAAAGGAAACGATGATTGATTTGATCCAATTCTCGAAGAAAAGCCTTTGGAATATTCAAAACGAAAGAAACATAAATATGAATAGCTTGAAGGACTGATTTTACCAAGATGATTCTACCCCTAGAAAAAAATCACTTGTTGGTCCACTTTCCAATTTTCTTCTTGACTTTATCCAACAACCAATTCCAATATTTATTTTTTTGCCTTTGAATATTTATGGGAATACCTAAATAAGTGATTGGAAGAGAGGTCTTCTTATATATTAATTTATCCAAGACCATGGATTCCTGTCTAGAAAAGCAGTGAAAGAAAATAACTTTAGATTTGTCTTCACTGATAAACTGCCCAGTAGCCTTAGAAAAATAGCTAATGATTTTCTTAATATTAGAAGCTTCCTTAACTGTAGCTTTACCTAAAAGAGGAGAGTCATACAAAAATTAAATATGAGATATAGGTCTAGCTCCATGAGCAATGGTAACTCCCTCAACGATTTTATTTTCCTACTTTTTGGTTATAGTCCTACCCAAGCATTCAACAAGAATGATGAATAAATAAGGGGATAGCGGGTCACCTTGCCTAATATCTCTGGAAGCTGGGAATGACTAAGAAGGCCTACAATTTATAAGAACTAGGTAGGAAATTGAAGAGATACATCCCATAATCCAATCCATCCAATACTTAGAGAAACCAAATTGCCTCAAAACTTTGATAAGGAAGTGCCAATCCACTCTGTCATAAGCTTTGGATAAGTCTAACCGAATGAACATGGAAGGATAATTTTGCATATCCATAGAATGGATGGCTTCCTAAGTAAGAACTATCTCATATACTATTTGACGTCCTTCCACATAACCCCCTTGCTCTAGGGAAATAATCTTATGCAAAAGAGGCTTCAACATTTCTGCCATGATTTTAGTAATGATTTTGAGAAGAACATTACATAAAGCAATAGGTCTAAAAGTTGGGATAAGATCAACCTCTTGAGATTTTGGAACAAGAGTAATATAAGTTTTATTGATAACCATAAAAAATTCTTTGTATTTCCTAGCTTCTTCCACCACCTCTAATAAATCAACATGAAGGATATCCCATAACTCTTGGTAGAACTCAATGGGAAAACCATCAGGACCTGGGGTTTTCCATTTTTGCATTTAAAAAACTACTTTTTGAAGCTCATTGATAGTAACAGGAGTAGTCAAAATAGGTTTTTCCTTAGAAGTGATAAGAGAAGGGATTGCTTGAAGAACATTTTGTTGTGAAGCTGATTCAAGAGGAGTAGCAACAAAAATACTAGAAAAGTAATTAACAACAATAGAGTTCATGCCATCCCAAGTATAAAAAACATCTCCAGAATATTATTATAAGGAAGAAATAAAGTTGTGAGATCTTCGAGCTACAAGATATTTGTGGAAGAAATTTGTGTTTCGATCTCCTTCTTTGACCCATTGAATTCTAGATTTTTGCTTCCATAATATTTCTTCTCTTTTTTCCCATTCCTCTAACTGAGTTGTGAGTTTAATTTCATCTGCACTTCTCTTCACTATGAAGCCATCTAAACGGATTTTCTTATTCAAATTTTCAAGATGAGAAATAACTTCATTTTTTTTTAAAGCACGAGATTCTGAAAAGCAAAAAGGGAAAACTCCAAACACGATGCAAGAACGAAACTAAACTTGATGCTACAAATTAGAAATGCATAAAATGGAGAAAGCATAGACAAATTGGAACCCAAATGGAACAAAACAACCCTCTTCTTTTATTGATGTATTTCAAATTCGGTTATAATTAGCTTCCTCCCTTTATAGGGGAGAGGAGCATCAAACTTGTCTCTTGGTCACATCAATGGAAAGTCATCTCTCTTTCGTGTGCCCACATGCAAAATGGGTGGGCCAAAGTGTTGCGGCTGCTGGTGTGAATGAATCCTTAGTAGCACCTGTTGCAAAGATGAAATGTTTGTTCTCTAAAAACAATGGAAGATGCATGCAAAAGATTTATTAGAGTGATAAATAAACCGATTCTAAACAACCCACAAATTTGACAGGAACCAGGGAACATTACCAGAGGGCCACTGCTATCAAAACAATCAGACAATTTGCCACCGATTCGAATTCACTACTAGGCAGGACAAATTCGACTGTAATTCATCCCGGGGTAGGACGAATTTGCCTATGACAAAACGTCGAAGTGATGCTACCCAAATGTCACGTCTCGGGAGCTCCAAACTACTTGTAAAATTAGGGGTTAGCTAATTGGGGGCATTTTGGGAAGACCCAGATGGTCAGATTTCCCCAATTTGACCTCCATCAACGAGAATTTGATGTCGCTACCTGGAAGTTAGTGGGGACAACAAAAGCGAAAAAACATGATAAGATTTGATCACAACATTATAAAATTTGAATTACAAACTATTGAAATATCATAAAATGAAATGCAAGATAAACAAGTGACAAAAAGGAACAATCTGCCACAAATTCCTAATCGTTCTAAAAATAAGATTATGCTTGCATCAATGTGGGGCGCCAAAGTGGGCCGCCCACCATTGGAACCTGATTTCAGCACCAATCCACTTGGGATGGGCCCAAAATCTCTTGTAATGGGTTGTCGATGAATTGGTAGATCAATGTGGTCAAATGTTGGGTTTTAGATCCGGATTCACACTTCCAATAGCCACCCAATAACCTCTCTTGTGAAAGAGATCAAGGATGTGGAAGAGGTGAATCAAAAGGGTAAAATGTGGTATTCAATTTGGTAGCACTTCGTTGCTTGAAAATGCCTCCAACTTGTCCTCCTTTTGGGTGAGAAAGTTCACCATTTCATAGACCTAGGGGGTCTCTTTGGAGGGGCATGCATGAGCGCCATGTGGCAGTCATGCCTTCCCATGAGGGAGGAAAGTCCTTGACTTGGGCTTCCATGACTACCCTTGTGACAGTCCTCTAATGTCCAATCTTCCCACCTACACGCGCATGCAAGGCAAGAGGCATTAATGGACTATCCTTGGCTGCCATTTGGCACAATTTTTCTTTTTGCCTGTTAAACCTGGAATTCATCCTACCCTAGAGTGAATTCTAAATTCATCCCTGGGTGGGGCAGATCCCATTTTGAATTCGTAGATAAATGTAGATAAATTGGTAGATAAATGTGGTCAAATTTCAGGTTTTAGATCCGGATTCACACTTCCAATAATCACCCAATAACCTCTCTTGTGAAAGAGATCAAGGATGTGGAAGAGGTGAATCAAAAGGGTAAAATGTGGTATTCAATTTGGTAGCACTTCGTTGCTTGAAAATGCCTCCAACTTGTCTCCTTTTGGGTGAGAAAGTTCACCATTTTATAGACCTAGGGGGTCTCTTTGGAGGGGCATGCATGAGCGCCATGTGGCAGTCATGCCTTCCCATGAGGGAGGAAAGTCCTCCCTGACTTGGGCTTCCATGACTGCCCTTGTGACAGTCCTCTAACATCCAATCTGCCCACCTACATGCGCATGCAAGGCAGGAGGCATTAATGGAATGTCCTCGACTGCCATTTGGCATAATTTTTATTTTTGCCTGTTAAACCTGGAATTCATTCTACCCTAGAGCGAATTTCAAATTCGTCCCTGGGTGGGGCAGATCCCATTTTGATTTCGTCCCAGGGTGGGACGGATTTGGAGCAGGGTGTCTTAAGGTGCCAAATTGCTTTTTGACCTTCCAAAATTGCTGTAAAAGTGGTTAGGACCACTTTTTGACCTCTGAGGGCTTCCCTATGGGCTATGTGTGTCAAATCGATCAGTGTTTGCAGCCACATAATCGGATTGATGTTGTTTTGGTGTCTACAGATGCCCCTTTTTGGGATACACTATGCATGGCGCAGCGCCGAGCATAAATAGGTAACCAAAGCACTAATGATTAGGGTTTCTTGGTAACCTAACCAACTTTTGATGCCCCAAGCATTAAAAGGGGATGCATTCTTGAATCCTTGCTTCTGACGAGCTAAGAAATTTGATTTCAAGTATTAACCTGTTTTGGTGAGGTGTGACTTGAGCTTGGTCATTGATCAGTCATGAATAGGCAAAGGGCACAACATTTTTTCCATGGGGGAACCTTGTGTTCATGCTTTGAGAATGCCAAGTGTTTTATCAGTTTGTGATTATTGTTTGTTTACTACCCCAAGTAGGAGCATGATTGTCGTTGTCAATGATTCTTTGAATGCATGCCATTGCCCTGATTGTGTGTGTGTTTGTTGATTGGTGACTAAGTGTGACTACCCCCTCAAGCGACGAATCGATGAGGGAATGACTGCCATGAGAAAAGCGACGAGTCGCTTGACCCAATATGAATTAAAGCACTAAAAATAGTCGCTTGACCAAAGATGATGAGTTGCTTGACTCCCATCGTGATCACCACTAAAAGCACGAGATTCTGGAAAACAAAAAGGGAAAACTCCAAACACGATGCAAGAACAAAACTAAACTTGATGCTACAAATTAGAAATGCATAAAATGGAGAAAGCATAGACAAATTGGAACCCAAATGGGATGAAACAATCGTCTTCTTTTATTGATTTATTTCAAATTCGGTTACAATTAGCTTCCTCCCTTTTTAGGGGAGAGGAGAATCAAACTTGTCTCTTGGTCAGATCAATGGAAAGTCATCTCTCTTCCATGTGCCCACATGCAAAATGGGCGGGCCAAAGTGTTGCCACCACTGGTGTGAATGAATCCTTGATCTCTGCTACTCCTCCTGCATTGAAAGAAATAAAAAAATCGTTAGTAGCACCTGTTGCAAATATGAAACGTTTGTTCTCTAAAAATAATGGAAGATGCATGCAAAAGATTGATTACAGTGATAAATAAACCAATTCTAAACAACCTGCAAATTTGATAGGAACCAGTGAACATTACTAGAGGGCCACTACCATCAAAATCGTTGGACAATTTGCTGCCAATTCAAATTCGCTCCTAGGCGGGACGAATTCGACTATAATTCATCTTGGGGTAGGACGAATTTCCCTGCGATAAAAAGCCGAAGTGATGTTGTCAAAATGTCGCATCTCGGGAGCTCCAAACTACCTAGAAACTTAGGGGTTAGCTAATTGGGGGCATTTTGGGAAGACCCGGATGGTAAGATTTCCCCAATTTGACCTCCATCAATGGGAATTTGATGTCGCTACCTGCAAGTTAGTGGGGACAACAAACATGACAAAACATGATAAGATTTGATCACAACATTATAAAATTGGAATTACAAACTATTGAAATAGCATAAAATGAAATGCAAGATAAACAAGTGACAAAAAGGAACAATCTGCCATGAATTCCTAATCGTTCTAAAAAGAATATTAGGCTCGCATCAATGTGGGGCGCCTAGGTGGGCCACCCACCATTGGAACCTGATTTTAGCACCAATCCACTTGGGATGGGCCCAAAATATCTTTTAATGGGTTGTCGATGAATTGGTAGATCAATGTGGTCAAATGTCGGGTTTTAGATCCGGATTCACACTTCCAATAGCCACCTAATAACCTCTCTTGTGAAAGAGATCAAGGATGTGGAAGAGGTGAATCAAAAGGGTAAAATGTAGTATTCAATTTGGTAGAACTTCGTTGCTTGAAAATGCCTCCAAATTGTCCTCCTTTTGGGTGAGAAAGTTCACCATTTTATAGACCTAGGGGGTCTCTTTGGAGGGGCATGCATGAGCGCCATGTGGCAGTCATGCCTTCCCATGAGGGAGGAAAGTCATTCTTGACTTGGGCTTCCATGACTACCCTTGTGACAGTCCTCTAACATCCAATCTGCCCACCTACACGCGCATGCAAGGCAAGAGGCATTAATGGACTATCCTTGGCTGCCATTTGGCATAATTTTTCTTTTTGCCTGTTAAACCTGGAATTCATCCTACCCTAGAGAGAATTCTAAATTCATCCCTGGGTGGGGCAGATCCCATTTTGAATTCGTCCCAAGGTGGGACAGATTTGGAGTAGGGTGTCTGAAGGTTCCAAATTGATTTTTGGCCTTCCAAAATTGTTGTAAAAGTGGTTAGTACCATTGTTTGACCTCTGAGGGCTGCCCTAGGGGCTATGTGTGTCAAAGTGATCAGTGTTTGCAGCCACATAATCGGATTGGTGCTATTTTGGTGTCTCTAGATGCCCCTTTTTGGGATACACTATGCATGGCACAGTGTCAAGCAAAAATAGATAACCAAAGCACTAATGATTAGGGTTTCTTGGTAACCTAACCAACTTTTGATGCCCCAAGCGTGGAAATGGGATGCATTCTTCAATTCTTGCTTCTGACGAGCTAAGGAATTTGATTTCAAGTATTAACCTATTTTGGTGAGGTGTGACTTGAGCTTGGTCATTGATCAGTCATGAATAGGCAAAGGGTGCAACCTTGTGTTCATGCTTCAAAAATGCCAAGTGTTTGATCAATTTTTTATTATTGTTTGTTTACTACCCAAAACAAGAGCGTGATTGTATTTGTCAATGATCCTTTGAATGCATGCCATTGCCATGATTGGGTGTGTGTTTGTTGATTGGTGACTAAGTGTGACTACCCCCTCAAGCGATGAATCGATGAGGGAATGACTTCCATGAGAAAAGTGACGAGTCGCTTGACCCAAGATGACTTAAAGCACTAAAAATAGTTGCTTGACCCAAGATGATGAGTCGCTTGACTCCCACCATGGATTCCATTGAAAGCATGAGATTTCGAAAAACAAAAAGGGAAAACTCCAAACACGATGCAAGAACGAAATTAAACTTGATGCTACAAATTAGAAATGCATAAAATGGAGAAAGCGTAGACAAATTGGAACCCAAATGGAATGAAAAAAACCTCTTTTTTTATTGATGTATTTCAAATTTGGTTACAATTAGCTTCCTCCCTTTTTAGGGGAGAGGAGCATCAAACTTGTCTCTTGGTCACATCAATGGAAATTCATCTCTTTCACGTGCCCACATGCAAAATGGGTGGGCCAAAGTGTTGCCACCACTAGTGTGAATGAATCCTTGATCTTTGCTTCTCCTCTTGCATTCAAAGAAACAACAAAATCGTTAGTAGCACCTGTTGCAAATATGAAACGTTTGTTCTCTAAAAACAATGGAAGATGCATGCAAAAGATTGATTACAACGATAAATAAACCAATTCTAAACAACCTACAAATTTGACAGGAACCAGGGAACATTACCAGAGGGCCACTGCCATCAAAATAGTCAGAAAATTTGTCGCTGATTCGAATTCACTCCTAGGTGGGATGAATTCAACTGTAATTCATCCCAGGGTAGGATGAATTCGCCTGTGAAAAAATGCCGAAGTCATGCTGCCAAAATGTCATGTCTCGGGAGCTCCAAACTACCTGCAAACTTAGGGGTTAGCTAATTGGGGGCATTTTGGGAAGACCCAGATGGTAATATTTCCCCAATTTGACCTCCATCAATGGGAATTTGATGTCACTACCTGCAAGTTAGTGGGGACAACAAAAGTGAGAAAACATGATAAGATTTGATCACATCATTATAAAATTGGAATTACAAACTATTGAAACAACATAAAATGAAATGCAAGATAAACAAGTGACAAAAAGGAACAATATGCCATGAATTCCTAATCGTTCTAAAAAGAATATTAGGCTCACATCAATGCGGGGCACCCAGGTGGGCCGCCCATCGTTGGAACCTGATTTTGGCACCAATCCACTTGGGATGGGCCCAAAATATCTTGTAATGGGTTGTTGGCGAATTGGTAGATCAATGTGGTCAAATGTCGGGTTTTAGATCCGGATTCATACTTCCAATAGCCACCCAATAACCTCTCGAGAGGTGAATCAAAAGGGTAAAATGTGGTATTCAATTTGGTAGCACTTCATTGCTTGAAAATGCCTCCAACTTGTCCTCCTTTTGGGAAAGAAAGTTCACCATTTTATAGACCCAGAGGGTCTCTTTGGAGGGGCATGCATGAGCACCATGTGGCAGTCATGCCTTCCCATGAGGGAGGAAAGTCCTCCCTAACTTGGGCTTCCATGAATGCCCTTGTGACAGTCCTCTAACATCTAATCTGCCCACCTACACGCACATGAAAGGCAGGAGGCATTAATGGACTATCCTCGGATGCCATTTGGCGCAATTTTTCTTTTTGCCCATTAAACCTGGAATTCGTCCTACCCTAGAGCGAATTTTGAATTCCTCTCTGGGTGGGGCGGATCCCATTTTGAATTCATCCCAGGGTGGGACGAATTTGGAGCAGGGTGTCTGAAGGGGCCAAATTGCTTTCTCACCTTCCAAAATTGCTGTAAAAGTGGTTAGGACCACTGTTTGACCTCTGAGGGCTGCCCTAGGGGCTATGTGTGTCAAAGCGATCAGTGTTTGCAGCCACATAATTAGATTTGTGTTGTTTTGGTGTCTACAGATGCCCCTTTTTGGGATACGTTGTGCATGGCATAGCGCCAAGCAAAAATAGATAACCAAAGCACTAATGATTAGGGTTTCTTGGTAACCTAACCAACTTTTGATGCCCCAATCATGGAAAGGGGATGCATTCTTGAATCTTTGCTTCTGACAAGCTAAGGAATTTGATTTCAAGTATTAACCTATTTTGGTGAGGTGTGACTTGAGCTTGGTCATTGATCAGTCATGAATAGGCAAAGGGTGCAACCTTTTGTCCATGGGGGAACCTTGTGTTCATGCTTCGAGAATGCCAAGTGTTTGATCAGTTTGTGATTATTGCTTGTTTACTGCCCCAAGCAGGAGCGTGATTGTCTTTGTCAATGATTCTTTGAATGCATGCCATTGCCCTGATTGGGTGTGTGTTTATTGATTGGTGACTAAGTGTGACTACCCCCTCAAGCAATGAATTGATGAGGGAATGACTTCCATGAGAAAAGTGACGAGTCGCTTGACCCAAGATGACTTAAAGCACTAAAAATAGTCTCTTCACCCAAGATGACGAGTCGCTTGACTCCCACCGTGATCACCACTAAAAGCACGAAATTATAGAAAACAAAAAGGGAAAACTCCAAACACGATGCAAGAACAAAACTAAACTTGATGCTCCAAATTAGAAATGCATAAAATGGAGAAAGCATAGACAAATTGGAACCCAAATGGAATGAAACAACCCTCTTCTTTTATTGATGTATTTCAAATTCGGTTACAATTAGCTTCCTCCCTTTTAGGGGAGAGGAGCATCAAACTTGTCTCTGGGTCACATCAATGGAAAGTCATCTCTCTTTCGCGTGCCCACATGCAAAATGGGTGAGCCAAAGTGTTGTCGTCACTGGTGTGAATGAATCCTTGATCTTTGCTGCTCCTCCTACATTCAAAGAAACAAAAAAATTGTTAGTAGCACCTATTGCAAATATGAAACATTTGTTCTCTAAAAACAATGGAAGATGCATGCAAAATATTGATTACAATGATAAATAAACCAATTCTAAACAACTCCGCAAATTTGACGAGAACTAGGGAACATTACCGGAGGGCCACTCGCCATCAAAATAGTTGGACAATTTTCCGTCAATTCGAATTCGCTCCTAGGTGGGATGAATTCGACTGTAATTCATCCCGGGGTGGTACAAATTCACCTACGACAAAATGCCAAAGTGATGCTGCCAAAATGTCACGTCTCGGGAGCTCCAAAATACCTGCAAACTTAGGGGTTAGCTAATTGGGGGCATTTTGGGAAGACCCAGATGGTAAGATTTCCCCAATTTGACCTCCATCAATGGGAATTTGATGTCACTACACTGCAAGTTAGTGGGGACAACAAAAGTGACAAAACATGATAAGATTTGATCACAACATTATAAAATTGGAATTACAAACTATTGAAACAACATAAAATGAAATGCAAGATAAACAAGTGACAAAAAGGAAAAATCTGCCACAAATTCCTAATCATTCTAAAAAGAAGATTAGGCTTGCATCAATGCGGGGTGCCCAGGTGGGACGCCCACCGTTGGAACCCGATTTCGGCACCAATCCACTTGGGATGGGCCCAAAATCTCTTATAATGGGTTGTCGATGAATTGGTAGATCAATGTGGTCAAATGTCAGGTTTTAGATTCGGATTCACAATTCCAATAGCCACCCAATAACCTCTCTTGTGAAAGAGATCAAGGATGTGGAAGAGGTGAATCAAAAGGGTAAAATGTGGTATTCAATTTGGCGGCACTTCGTTGCTTGAAAATGCCTCCAACTTGTCCTCCTTTTGGGTGAGAAAGTTCACCATTTTATAGACCCAAGGGGTCCCTTTGGAGGGGCATGCATGAGCGCCATGTGGTATTCATGCCTTCCCATGAGGGAGGAAAGTCCTCCCTAACTTAGGCTTCCATGACTGCCCTTGTGACAGTCCTCTAACATCCAATTTGCCCACCTACATGCGCATGCAAGGCAGGAGGCATTAATGGACTATCCTTGACTGCCATTTGGTGCAATTTTTCTTTTTGCCCGTTAAACCTGGAATTCATCCTACCACAGAGCGAATTCTGAATTCATCCCTGGGTGGGGCGGATCCCATTTTGAATTCATCCCAGGGTGGGATGGATTTGGAGCAGGGTGTCTAAAGGTGCCAAATTGTTTTTTGACCTTCCAAAATTGTTGTAAAAGTGGTTAGGACCACTGTTTGACCTCTGAGGGCTGCCCTAGGGGCTATGTGTGTCAAAGCGATCAGTGTTTGTAGCCACATAATCGGATTGGTGTTGTTTTGGTGTCTACATTTCTATTCTAACTCACAAATATTTCCAACATCTGTATCTACAAATCCATATGTTCTCTTCTCTAATTGCTCTTTCAATAGTGAGACATTAGTAGTGAGGTTATCCACCTACCTTATAGAATTTCATAATTTTTCACTTAAGGGTCTAGCCTCGACACTATCTTACCTAGCCTATCTTTGTGTTATGAAAGATCCCCCTCTACTTCCTCTCCTAAATTTGGTGTCATAGTTTTCTAGTCACATAAAAGTATTTAGGTTAGGTTGCAATTCTTATTCTCATACCCCCTACATGTTAGTTAGTCACATCCTCCCAATGTACTAACAACTAAATACTATCATCCACTAATAGTATTGATGGATATTTTAACTCCAAATAGAATGTCATCTATGTGGACGTCATCCATCAAGTCAAAACATCTCTATGTCCTTCTTTAGAGAAAATTGTAGCCCTACGACCTAGAGTTTTGATGCCACTTGTAACAACCCGAAAAGATAACAAAACCAAGAGAGTTTTTTAAAGTCCCTAAGGTTCATAAGAGTATTCAAGTAATACTTACCATAACTAGACATAACCACATTTTATGTCTAGGATGTTCCAAACATCACCCGAGTGGACAGGAGAGGCCAAGCTCCCATATGTAGCTAGGGTTTACCTCATATACCTCCATGGTATAAAGGATGCTCCTCAAAATATCTCCCTATTTTTTTAATATTATCCATAAATGTTGACATCTTGACCTTAGCATTAGTATTATCCCATATCTTTCTTTCGATAGGGGGGATACCAGTTCCTTTCACCAACCATAATTCAGTCTATGCTAGGTCCTTTGGCATAATATCTTAGTGTAGATTAATTGCACCTATGTGATCTTCATTAAAATTTATGCTTGTTTCTCTCATCTCTATGATGGGTGTCTAAGCATCAATCACTCCGCATGATTGTCTTCTCATTGTTACAAGAACTAGGTGTTGCTACTCCACAACAACCCAAGTTAAAAGGGAATGTTTTATACAAGGTTACCTTTAGATCCCACCTCAAAATAAACCCCTAAACCCAAATATAACTCTCTCTCTTTCTCTATAAGCATTAAAACATAAGCATCTTCTAAAGTGAAAGAAAAACTAATTATCTTAAGATTGCAAATTAAATCTAACAAAACCTTTAGATCAAATCATAATCATGGATAAGAACCATATATATATATATATATATATATATATATATATATATATATATATATATATATATATACATACATCAACATGCACCATACAAACATTCTATTAAAGGTCTAAATTTTACAAAAGAATAGTATTTGCTTCTATTATAATAAACCCTCTTTCACCAAGAGTGCTTTCCAAGATAAATCCTTCTTTGAATTTCAATAATAGATAAATAATTAACTAGCATGATCTAACATCTTCTTTCCTCAACCTCTATAGAATATTTATTGGTTGAAGGGGATCACAATATCTCATATATAGGTTTGACTACATTTCTATATGATTCATTGCATAAAATAACAAACAAAGAAGCTCATACTTCTTTCCAAAAATATTTCTCCCAAATGTTTTGCATTCAATCCAATACCCAAACCATTCATTTCTATATGAATCATTTCAATAGAATAACACATAAAAAAGTCCATACTTCTTTTCAAAAATATTTTTAATAAATATTTTACATCCCAATACCCAAAGCCATTCATTTCTATTGAATCATTTCAATAGAACAACACAAAAATAAACCCGTAATTATTTTCAAAAATATTTTCCACACACTTTAGTTCCAAGGGTAAGAAATCCATTTAATATTATCTATCACTAATGAAATATTACTCAACCTTCATAATATTTAACCAACAATCTAATGAAAGAAACGTTGACGATTTTAACTATGAAATCTAACATTAGTAAGGTATCAAATATAAAAAATGTTAACTTCTTCAAAGACAAGATTAAATTAATATATTCCTTAGATTAATTACAAAGCAAAACATTGAATTGATCTATCCTTAGATTAACAAAAAATTAACAAAATATTGAATTGATTTATCCTTCGAGTAATTCTAAAACATTAAATTAATCTATCCTTATATTATTTCCAAAATATTTTTCAACCTTTGGGTCTCATTATATTAATCCATCTATTGATTAATTTTAGTTCCAAATATTGAAAGTAAATTAATCTAAGGACTACACTATAATTAATATATCCTTAGATTAAAAAATAGAACCCAACTTACACTAATCTACCATTTGATTAAATGCAAACTAAAGGTTAGATATTACATTAATCTATTAATAACAACTATTGCAATAATATTTTATTTTGATTGTTATAAAACCAAGGATTATATTGCATTAATATTTCCTTTGATTGAAAATGTAAAAACAATTTTTTTAAAAAGCAATATAACCATCAACTAAGGTTTAAACCAATGATATAACATTATACTGATTAAATGTCAAGCCCATTTCACCTAAAACTAGACAATGTTATAAGGAGATAAACCATTCTTCTTTAAGCACTAACCAATCTCGAAAGAACACTTAAACTAAGCCATAAACAAACACAAATTTAGAAGAAAAATAATACCAACTAAGCTTTGATGAAAAAAAGGTTAAAATATAAAAATCTAAGCTTGCATGTACACACTATAGAGGTAAACCTTCTAGCTAAACATGATATTAAAGTGATCCAAGTTGTTGCACATGTTGTAAACCTATGTGCATACTTTTAGCCACTTGACTTAGGCTAATATATGAAAAGATAGTGGTTTTTAGATTATATTTCTAGCATACGTGCAATGAATTCATGATCCATGACAAAGATAACCAACGATATTTTTCATAAATCATGCTAGCTATCCCTTGCACTCTCACCATGCAAGAAGATCGATTCTAGGCTAACAAATTTGAGTGCATAGACATGGTTCCAAACTCAAAAAAACTAAGAATGGGATAAAAAATATCACAACATAAAAGAAAGAAAAAGAGAACTTAGACAACATAGTATCTCATACTAATAAAAAGTTAGCAAGGAGAGGTGTAGGCTAGCTAACAAAAATAACCATGAAAAATAAACACCAAAGTCATGGTCAAAAATACTTAACAAGAAGGAATTATTTGACGTCATTCACCCCCCTCGAAGCCACACTTTGCTTACCTCTACATTCTATCCATAGTTGTTCTCTCCCTATGCTCCAAATCCTTTCAAAGTACCCACCTTTTTTCCAATCTATGTCCTCTATAAAAGGGACATAAGACAAGGCATTTCTAATAAGATGGTAATTTAACATTGAAAGTGTTATCCAACATCAACTATAACCTTAGATATGCATCACTCATATAGAATGAAAGGAAGAGAAACCAAACAAAGCATCTTTCCATAACTTAAGGAAGCTCCACTAATCATTAAAATCAATAAAAGTACCACTGCTTCCAAGGTTAAAGGTAGATAAACACTTAGCCATGAGAAGCAAGAAGCATGTACAAAAAATTAAGAGCTCGTCTTACTAATGAAGAGCTACCAAACCATAGTCAAATACATTATTGTTAACAACCAACAAATGTTTCAAGAAAAATACACAAGGAGGTAAATAATATCATCATATCATATGCAAGAACAAATGCACTCTTTAAATATTTTTTAGCATCATTTTATCCCTAAATCAGTGGCTCCTTAATTTAATATAGACTTAGGCTATCACCAACTCATGTTAAGGAGACTCATTGTATGCAACTTTCCCGATCTGTTGGAATAAACATAAGTATAAGCAAACCATAATCTACCTACATGAAAAGGATATTTGAAGAAGCACAAAAAATGGTATGCCTTAGGTGTTTGTATTGAAATGCAATTAAATATCTAAGCAAGCATTCATAAGGAAAGTGTGCAAAAGATGTAACTATGTAAATATTACAAAATATGGATTATTTCAAGTAAAGAGGGGGGTGTTTCTCCTTGTATTTACAAATCCATCACTAAATAAGGTTACAATAAATCCCCTTTGAGGGATTCATATCTTGATACATTTCAAATTACAATTTATCAAGGGATCAAATCCCTATGAGAGCTTAATGGCGTGTTTCAATGTTCTTCTCGCAACCCACACTTAAGAGCTAATCTTGGGATTCTTGTAATCTACCTTTTAGCTCCACCCTCATGCCTAGAATACCTACACCTACACACCATATATTAAAAATAGTTAACAACATATGCGTTTAGTGATTAAAAACTAGGAAAACCATAGAAAATGTGTATCTAGAAAGAATAAAACTTATTTGTGACAAATAAAAATAACTCCAAATTAATTGCAAATATGCTATGATGTTATTAAGATGATTTTGTAAATATATGATGATAAATTATAAGGAAATTGTAATCATAAAATGTGGTAATCCCTAACAGGGACAACTAAACTTGCAATTACAAAACTCTAAATTGACCTATCAAAACTACTCAAAACTTAAGCAAAAGTGAATTCAAGGCTATTATAATAATTTAGAATTTTTTTGTGCTGGAATTTCACCAAAATTGCAATCCATTTCATTGCCATCCCTATCAGGTACAACTAGGACTGTTGGCCATACCTGGATGGGATAGTCACAAAATTGGCTGGTTTTTACCACCAATTTTAAGGGGATGTAGTTTATAACCCTCCTAAATGTTGTGTCAACAAATTTTGTCAAATTATTCTCCAATTTGATAGGTTTTGGAATGTATTTGGCATTATTTGGGATGCCCCTAAAAGCATCTTTGAATGAAGTGGATTCCAAGGAAAATACTTGGGAAAATGTGAGGGCAAAGGTGAGGGCAAATATGAGTACCGCTTCATGAGAAATGCTTCAATTCGTCTCATTTGAAATTAGGTGAGAGCTCCTCAATTTATAGCCCAATTAAGGTAAATGTGCAAAAGGGGTAAGTTCTAGCATGCAGGGAAAGTGTTACCACTTATCCATTCCCTTTCCATGCATAGGAGAGAAGAGGTTACCTATTTGGGGCATCTAATTTGCAAGTTTTGATGATCATCATAGCCTCCAAATCAATTTTGGATGCTTGGGTAGGGAATATAATAGGAATTAATTACCATTTCTCCACCCCTTTGACTTTTGGAGGGTCTGGTTCATGGCCATCCCACCTAGAGATGGTTGCTTGTGGCCATACCTAGGTGGGATGATCATGGGTACAGGGCCTAAAACTTTTCAAAAGTATGGGAAACCTTCCCAAAAATGTATGGAAACCCTAAATAACCCCTAAGGATTTCCCAATGGGGCCATATGATACCAATAAGAGTGACGCATAACAATATTATATGATTTACATGATTTTAGTTTCTAAAGTATCCATTCATGTTAAACTGGGTTGTTTGATCACTAGGTCATCATCATAATTTCCCCTTCAATGTGGTCTCTTGTTCCTTGTGGCCAACTCTTTTATCCACCCATGAGAGTACCTGATCCTGCAACCAAGTAGAGCATCAACAATACCATATTCTTACATAAGAATATATGCAATATTAGGGGTATATCTCCATCAAAAACATAAATATAATTATTAAATATTATTTTCTAATACATAGTTTAACTTGAGTAGCAAGTCTTGCTAATATGGGTTGTGACACTACCGCATTTCCTGCTCCTCATGTGTCTCCTTTATGATCATAGTGTTTTTTAGCATTGATAATTTTCTTGAAACAATATTAGACTCACTTGTGGTAAGGGTTTGAAGCATTGATACATTATGGATGAACCCGTTGCTCTTCCTCCATCACTACCTCTTCATTATTTCTTGTTAGAGTCTTCCATTAAACTAAGACCTTACGTTAAGTGGTATTTTAAAAATTGAAGGGTCAAATGTTTTTAGTCAGATTATTCAAGATCAAAGATAGAATCGTTCATGAGTTGCATGCATCTCCTTTAATTGGTCATTCATGTTTTCGTAAGAATTATCATGGTTGAAGAAGTATTTTTCTTAGAATAGATTGAAATAAAATGTAAAGTAGTTTAAGAAAAAATATAAAATATGCCAATAAAATAAAGATAAATTATAAGGTTATAGAATTGTTGCAATCAACACTAATTTAAAAAATCATGGAAAAAAATTATGTGTATTTTATTGGAGGTCTTTCTAAATTCAAATGGAAAACAATGACTTTTTTATGGTGGATCCCTTTTGCAAATATAATTATCTATATGGGTTGTAACATCTTATTTTAACAAACATAGTGGATAAGGTGTTTTTAGGTGAGTTTATAATAAAATTATTTATAATCATGATCCATTTTTTTTTTTTTTTTAAAGCGAAAAACCCCTTGTGGGGATGCCTTGGTCTGAGAGACCACGAACATGGGGTTCTACACCATCAAATTCACCTGGAAGTCGCACCCAAACCTGCCTGCACCAAAATTATTAATTGGATTTTGGATACCCAATTTTGCTTTTTTGTAGGGTGGAGTAATCATGATCCATTTTCATATACAATTTTAAAATAATAATAATATATAATTAATGCAACCTCATTTATTGTAAGTTAAAATAAAGTTATTAATAAATACAAGACTATTATTTTATATGAATCATAAAGAAAACAATGACATTCTAGTGGATCCCCTATCTAAATATACATGTTTATATGCATTGCAACATCTTTTAACAAACATAGTGGATAAGTTCCCTTTGAAACATTATAGTAGTAAGGGGTTTTGACTTTATTTTCGGAGAATCAAGTTCAAACCACCACAAGATATGGTGTATATGTGTGTGAGTGAGTTTGTGCAAAAAAAACTATATAAATTTGATAAAGTATATGAAAAGACAATAAACATTATTTATAATCATGATTTAGTTTGATAAACAATTTTTTATTTAAAATTATTTATGTTTAATGAGACTTCATTTATCATACATTCTAATCTTTAAACAAATAAAAATTATAAATAAAATCTATGTGTTGTCTACCAGTAAAGACAACACTTGCATTGCATTATAGGTGATGAGACTTGGGTTCAACTTCCATGACATGTCTATAAGTAATATATAATAAATAAATAAATATGAAACTATTATTTTATATAAATTTCTATAATAAATTAAGTGGTTCTATTTTTTTATTTATTTAATTTTTTTTTAAGATAAATAATATGTTTGGAAAAAAATAAATTAGGCGTATGAAATAAAAATTATTTATAATTGTGATCCAATTTTAAAAATAATTTTTCGTTTAAAATCAAGTTCAAAATATAACCTTATACAAATAAATAAATAAAAATTATAAATAAATATAAAATTGTTTATATAAATTTTTATAATAAATTAAATGATTTTATTTTATAAAAGATACTACATTACTTTATATTATATTATATATTTGATTTGGTTAGTGTGAGAAATTCTTACTACCACTGGGCTGAGTATTCCCATGACCCTTTGTAAGGCCAAGAGCTAAGCTTATCAACAAAGAATTAACACAACCCATACACATGCCCCAAAACTGTGGCATTATCTCTCATAATCTGTAGCCCATTTAAAACTTTTACCCCAAAATCAATCCGAAATAAACCACCATCAAACACACCAACTAACCTATTTTTTTAAACTATTTTTTAATTATATGTTCACATATTTAAGAAAGATTACCTTCTTATTTATTCTATTCACTTTTTTTTTCCTCCTTTGACGATATTAACGGAACCTTATCTTAAAGCTATTCACGAGAATCAGCTATATTTATTAAAAGAGCTATCGGTTGGCATGTGACTATGTTTATTAACTGTAAGATCATCGTCTGAAGAGAATCTTCAGCATCTCCTTCCATCGTGGTGACTATATTTAATAAATGTACGATCGTGTGGCATGTGACTATCTTTCTTAAAAGTAAGATCATAGTCTTGTGAGAATTTACACATACACAGTATCCCCTTTCTTTGAACCTGCTAAAGCATTCTTCATCATATTGAATCGAAAATTTTGACAAGTTAAATAGACATCATATTATTCTTTGTTTTTTATGTATAAACATATGCCTGAATGGAAATCTTATCATTCCCTGTTTTGTATTTGTATGGAAATGAACCCTGTTATCAGCAAGGATAGAACAGAATAATGAACAAAATGCTATACACAGAAAGCAAAGCAAAGCAGAGCAATAAAAACAAAAGAGAGTAAGGAACAAAACGCTATGCAGGACGAGAGTAGCAGAGTAACAGCAAGAGAAGAGAAACAGAGAGTAATGAACAGGGTTGGTTTTCTGTATGTCTGTTTCCAATTGGACCAGAGTAGCAGAGTAACAGCAAGATAAGAAGGAAGTCTGTTTTTGTGTTTGATTGTCTTAAACATGGAAACAAAAAATTCAGTACAAGTAAGCATCGATCAGGATCTGTGGGTTATTCATGTTAGTAAATGCCTCCGTATAGAAGAGGAAGTAGAAAAGGAATTTTGCATGTGTGTGTTCAATGTGCCGAAGACATTACTGTTAGCCAGGCCTGAAGCATACATCCCGCAGTGTGTTTCAATCGGCCCATATCACCATTGGAGACCTGAGCTTTACGAGATGGAAAGATACAAACTGGCTGCCGCTCGTAGATTTCAGAGAAGGATCACCGGCCAGAAGTTCGAATGCGTGGTGGAGGAGATCACGAAGTACGAGTTGCAAATCCGGAGCTGCTATCACAAATACCTGGACTACAAGGAAGCAACCTTGGCATGGCTGATGAGTTTAGATTCTGTATTCGTTCTGGAGTGCTTGCAATTCTACATCCAACAAGCCGACGAAACTTCTTCAGAGTTTCCGTTCCAAGTTCAGCAACTGGGAAAGGTTCTGGATCCCACCGGCAGAAGCGCTGCCCACAACGCTGTCTTCAAAGATCTGATGATGCTGGAAAATCAGATCCCATTATTCCTTTTGCAAAAGCTGTTGAAGATGCAGTTGGGTTCTGAAGAGGAGGCGGAGGAGAGGCTGTGCAAGCTGGTAAGACTTGCATGTAAAGTTTTATCTCCTTTTAAGTTCAGGTTGCCTGATCAAACGTGGAGGCACCGCATAACAAAGAGAGGCCACATCCTGGAGGCCCTTTATTACTCTATTGTTCCCCCTGCAGACCCGGAGGATGGCAGTCCAGAGTACGATGAACGTGAAGAGTCGTCGCCTGACAGAACATACGTCAGGCAAGCGTTGGGGTCACTGTTCAAGTGTCTCTCATCCTCGAACATTGGCCCCATTCGGATTCTCACGTCGTTGGGTCAGCTTTTGATGAAGATCAAGGGACCCTTGACTTTCATTTTTGGGTCCTCGACAGCCACCCACGCAGCTGATGAGGAGGACCTGGACGGTCATTCTACTGTGGAGATTCCTCCTACACGGAACGAGTTGGACATCCCGTCCGTGGCCGAGTTACATTCTGCTGGGATCAATTTCTGTCCCACTCACGAAGATCTCACCAAAATACGGTTTGATCAGTCGACTGCCACACTTCATCTTCCCAAAGTAAAATTGGATGCAAACACGGAAGTGATCTTGAGAAATCTGGTGGCGTATGAAGCGTCGGCGGCGCCTGGTGCGTTTATCTTCACGCGCTACACAGACTTCATGAATGGCATCATCGATGAAGAAGAAGACGTTCGCCTGCTGAGGAAAAGTGGGATCATTTACAATCACCTTGAAAGCGATGGCAAGGTCGCAAGCCTCTGGAACGACATGGGTAAATGCCTTAAATTGACAAAAGTTCAAAAATTGGATCAAGTTATAACAGATGTCAATAACTACTACAAGAGAAAATGGAACGTTGCCGTGATGAAGTATGTGAAAAAATATATATTCGGGTCGTGGCAGTTCCTGTCCCTGTTGGCTGTAATCATACTTTTACTTCTGACTTGTTTCGAGGCCTTCTGCTCTGTCTATAATTGTAAGAAATGGTGGAGCGACACTAATATTTTGGAGTAGTAAAGGATCCCCTGGGATATGCTGACTGCATTATTTACACTACGCCTACCTTCTATTAGCTAGTCATGTTTAGAGGTACAATGAAGTTGTAATGAATTATGATTGTGAGTGGAAATTTGCTAATATGGATAGATTATGCTATTAAGAAATAAGGAACATAGTTCAAATCTTTCATCTTGATGTGTATTAGGGTGGGACAACTATGTACAAAGCCTTATATGTTTTTCAATGTACAATTTGCAACTATATACAAAGCCTCCAATACTTTTCTTTATTTGAAAGTGTAAACCTTTAGTTTGTGTATGTAAATTTTGTATTTATTAACAATAACATTTTCCTATTATAATATAGGATGGAGGCTTGGAATTATTGTTTTTCAAAATTTTGGATTATTTGTTTTGTACTTATTTTTTTAATGATAAAAGGGGGCAATTATGTACAAGCTTCCCATACTTTTCTCTATGATGGCTTCATGCGAGTGGAATTTATCTTTTTATATATATATATATATATATATATATATATATATATATATATATATATATTTTAATATTTTAATATTTTAGTTATCAATTGTTTTAATTATTAAAATTAAATTATTCTTTTTTAGATATAAGAAAATTCGATTATATTTAAATATAAGATGAAGGAAGTTATTATCTCGGTTTAAAGTTGGACAACAACTAGGCCTAGAAATGGTTAGGTTAAGAAGAACGAATAAAGAAAGAAGATAAAAGAAGGTGGATATGTGTTGTTTCGATCATTCTATTATTAAGAGAACCAATTGGATATTTTTTATTTGGCGAGGGATAAAGAAGGTCACAACGTTGATGCCATAAATTCTTAGTAAGAATGATTTTAACTACCATTTATTATGTTCATTTAGAGTTATCATATATGTTTAACATTTTTAATTTAAAAAATTAAATATAAATTTTAAGTTATTTAAAAAAATAAAATGTGTATTATTATTAGAATTTAAGTTTTTAAAAGTTTTGTTTCGGAGGACAGAGCAAAGGTTTGGGCTTTGACTCTTCTTTGAGATGTATAAGGTTTAGGGGATGGGTGTGTGGTGGATATGTATTAAATTCCCTATTGATAAGTATAGTTTTTAGCTTTAGAGTCATGGTTGGGGGAGCCTGCCTAGCCTGGTCGTAGAGGTTTTTCACATTAACCAAACAAACAAAAAAAAATCTTTAAATCTTCTATTAATATTATAAATAATTTTAATTAATCTATGTTTAATAATAAATTAATAATATTTTATTATATTATAAAATTATAATTGATCAATTATTTAACTTATTTTTTTAATATATTAAATAAATTATTTGAAATATTTAAAATTATAATATTTTTATTAAATTTTAATATAATGATAAAAATAAATAAATGAAATATTATCAATTATTATAAATAGGTAGATGATGTTAAAAAGTACACATCATAGGTATATAAATATTATGAACAAAGAAAAAAAAACTTAATATGGATGTATTCCAATCTCTTAGATTTTTTATTTTGTTTTATTTTTATAAAATTATTTATCTAAATAAAAATATGGATTTTAAAATGTTTTACTAAAAATTTATAAGAGAATATTTACTCTTTTCATTTTTATAAGACATTTGTTCTTAATGAATTTCTTTAAATTATTTTTTTATAATTTTTAATATATGGTGAATAATGGGATGTTGGATGGAATTGAAGAAGCTAGGACATAGAATTATATAAAAAATAAATTTAATATCAACCTTTATTACATTTATTACCAAGAATAGTAATCCAAAATATCTTGTTATTTTCATCTCATAAGCCTATAAAATGATCTATAAGATAATTTCAAAAAAATATGAAAAATAGATTAGAAAATTATTTTAAAGGAGGTTTTTTTCATGGAAAGTAATACTTGGTAATATAATAATTATATAATAAACCACACACTCTCTTGAATCTATGGAAAAGATAAGTATACTTATAAAATTAGATATGGATAAAGCATATGATATGTATTTTAATATTATAATATATATACAAAAAGATATTTTGATCAAGGTTGATGTGAATGAATTTAATGTTGTTATAATACTCCAAAATAGTATTTTTTAATGAATATATCTTTGTTGTATACATTGAATATTTATTGTCTTCACCATGTTGATCCATTTTTTTCTTTTTTTTATTATTCTTGTTAATAGAGTTATGGTATGGTAAGGCTTAATATTATTTATAGTTCAAAAATGATAACAATTATCCCAAGTTTTCTTGGATTGTAGAGGTCCAAAAGTAAAAAATAATATTCACTTGAACAAAAAAAGTATATCTTATTCTTTTTTGAGTAATTTATTTAGGTAGAGGACCTCAAATAAGCAAAAAATAAAATCTAAATGATGTTTCAATATTTTTATTTAACCATTTTTACATGAAATTATGAGATGGTTTGGAATATATTGAAATATGATGGATGGTCTATCAAGTTTGGAAATAAGAATTTATAATGATCATAATTTCCTACTTTCAAGGATTTTTGTTTGAAGTACATTTGCTAATTTCAATATCTCCTTAATACCTCAACATTATTTGATTAGAAGTCTAAATAATTTTTTTAAAGGTTATAATTCACAAATAAAGGGATATCATAAACCCTTTAGGAATGACTTACATAAAGAGGATCTATAAAATTTAAATCATCTATTTCTTCAATGTTCCTTTGCTTTCATAATTTGGGGATACTTTTTAAAAGACATGAGAATATATTGGATTATTTCATAGACTTTACAAGAGTTTATAAAAATATTGTCTAAATAGTTTCAAAGCTAGAAATATACAAAGAGAATGATTAGGAGGATTTTCAATACATTCAAACTCTATGGTAATGATCTCCATGATTCTTTTTTTTTAGGTGATGCATTTCTTGTATCAAACAATAACATATTTTTTGGTTGGATAGCAACAATCAATTTCATGATGGTAACTCTTCTAACATAAAATAAATTATTCTTAGCTGTCCCTACAACTCCTACAAGATTAAACAAATGCTTACAAAACTTGCAAACATAAATATGAATATTTTTTCCATTTACAAGGCCTTATCCTAACTCAAACTTGTGTTTGCTCCTTTTTGGATTCTCAATGCATTTAATATTTGAAAGAGATATTTTTTTAGACCTTCAACAAAGATTTTAAATACAAATATTTTGTGTTGGTGAAGCAACATATTCCTAAATGATATGTTCTTCTTCTTGGTAGCATCTCACAAAGTTAATTTTTTTTTGCATGATCCAAGAACAATGAGAGCTTTGATACTACATGTTGGATAATTAGGGAGCTAGACAAAATTTTATTAATAAAATGTAAATATATAAAGTGAGGGTGAGGTGGTTGGTTTGGATAATTAACTATCAACCACCTATTTGGGTGCAACTACCAAATATATACCTTAACTATATTACATAATGTATTAAATTCCTCCTTACACAATATAACATTATTCTAGATGTCCATAAATTATTAGTGGATTTAATATTTTAGAATGATAACATATATAAGGAAGGAACTATGGTGATAGACAATTTAACCAATCATAGAGTTATCTTCTCATTAGAAAAAAAATTAAATTTCAAAAGGTAACTACCAAGGGGAAATTCTCTCTTAAAATTACATAAATTTTATTTCTTATTCATCTTGTTTCTCTTAATGTTTATATATCTTATTTCTTATGCATATTTTTTCTTATTGGATATATCTATTTTCTTATCCATCTCATTCTTCTAAATGGATGTATATGTGTTTTTCTCCATACTTGTAATAATGTTAAGAATATGAAAATTATAAATAGTATAACTTGCTAATAAATGCATTATAAAACTAGTTATAAGAAAAATAAAGATACAAGTTTTACATGTTGTAGACACCAAAACAGCACCAATCCGATTATGTGACTGTAAACACTGATCGCTTTGACAAACACAGCCCCCAAGGTAGCCCTCAGAGGTTAAACAGTGGTCTTAACCACTTTCATAGCAATTTTGTAAGGTCAAGAAGCAATTTGGCACACTTGGACACTTTGCCCAGTATTCATCTCACCCAGAGATGAATTCAAAATAGAATCCATCCCACCCCAGGACGAATTCTAAATTCGTCCCTGGGTGGGACGAATTCTAATCTTAACGAGCAAAAAGGCAAAGGGTGCCAAGTGGCAGCCCAAAACAGTCAGTTAAGGACTCCTGCCTTGCATGCGTGTGTAGGTGGACAGAGGGGCCATTAGAAGACTGTCACAAAAGGCATTTATCAAAGCCCAAGTCAACGGAGGACTCCCCTCCCTCATGGGAAGACAAGACTACCACATGGCGCCTATGGCCAACACATGGCATTTGTGCTTCCCTCCCAAAAGAGACCCCATGGGTCTATAAAAGGTGGGACTTTTCTCACCCAAAATAGACAGGTTGAAGGAGTTTTCAAGCAACGAAGTGCTACCGAGTTGAAGACCCACTTGCATCCCTTTTGGTTCACCTTCCCACATCCACCAATCTCTTTTGCAAGGGAGGTTGTTGGGTGGCCTTTGGAAGCTCGAACCGGACCCAAACCCAACGCATGGACACCTGAACCAACCAATTCGCTGACCCCCCAATCCTAAGAGGTTTTGGGCCCATCCCTGGTGGATTGGCTCCAAAATCAAGTGCCAATGGTGGGAGGCCCACTTGGGCAGCCACGCACCTCCCAAGTCCTATTTTTAGTTTTTGAGCATTTTAGATTACTTTTCAGATTGCATTTTGTGTTATTAGGTTTGATTAATCCATAGCTACAATTTTGTAACTTTTGGTCAGATTCTAGTATGTTTTGTGTCGCTTTGTCGTTTCGCTGACTTGCAGGTGTCGAGGTCAAATTATCGAGGGTGGAGGCCAAATTAGGAGAATCCGACCATCTGGGTCGTCCCAAAATGGCCCCAATTACATAACCCCCCTATTTGCAGGTGTTTTGCAGGTCTCGGGATTCGACATTGGAGTAGCAGGTCAGTTTCTTCAACATAGAAGAATTCGTCCCACCCAGGGACGAATTGCAGTCAGAATTTGTCCTACCCAGGGATGAATTCTAGTTGAAGGTAGATTGGCCAGATGTCTCAGTGGAAGTGGCCTTCTGGTAACTTTTCTTATCTCCTGTCAAGTTTTGAAGCCATTTGGACTCACTGTAATTACTGTTTCAGGCAAATATTTACATGCATATTTCATGTTTTAGAGAGCAAACGCTTTTCATTTGTGGCAGGTGCTACTGACATTTTGGTTGTTTCTTTGTTCGCAGGAGAAGCAGCAGAGGTTAATAACTCATTGACATCAGCGACGGCATCATCTTGGCCCACCCATTGCAATCGTGGGCACGTGAAAAGAGGAATCATTCAGTGATTGTAATCAAACTCTATTTGCGCTCCTATCCCCTGAAAAGGGAGGAGACATCATTGTAACAGAGAACAAGGGATATTAATGAAAGGGCTATGTTTTCTCTATTTGCTTGTGTCTCTTCCAATGTGTTTCTTTTCCATTTCATGCAATTTACATTTCTAGGACTTAAGCGTACTTGATTTTGAATGCAATTGCACTTAGTGTTTCCTTTGCCCAGAATCTCGTGATTTCAGTGGCGATCACGGTGGAACCTGTTCCCTGGTTTTTAAAATCATAGAAACTGATCAAAGTTTTGTGTTTGTGCTTGACAGGTACATTTTTTTTGTTGCAGACTGCTATTCATCTCTAACAGGCACGAATTATTTTTTGCAATTCGTCTGACCCTGGGACGAATTCAAATTCGTCTCTGGGAGGGACGAATTTTGTTCTACAATTCGTCTCCTAGAGGGACGAATTCCTGTCTACAGATTTTCAGAGTAGAAATTCAGAAGCAAAGTTTTGTTTTTGTTTCTGTTCCTTTGATTGTTTTCATCTTGTCCTGCATTGCATAAGAAAAGTCATGTATTCTTGTTTCATTTTTGTTGATTAAAACAAATCCCACACACATCACGAAACAAATTTAAACCAAGGAGCTGGTCGTAAGACCCCAGCCCTTGATCAAGACCATTGGTGGATTTCATCACCACCTTGGCTTGATTTGCATCCATTTCCCGATTGTCAACTGTTGTTAGGCATAAATCCTGATAAGCTGGGATGATTCCCATGCACGCGAGGATAAGTCTTCTATGGTAGGTGCCATTAATAGGACAATCCCCCTTTCGTACCCCCTATGTACCACGTACCTTCTGCTCTCACGTACCTATAGTCTCCCTCTTGTAATGGCGGGTATATAGAGAGGTTGGTATATCGGCCTGGTTGGTATATTGAAGGGGCGACCTTTTGGGAGTTATAAGAGCCTACATAATGCATTTAAACGTTCTACAAAACCTATAAAAACAAAAACAAAACACCAAAATGCACTAAACCAGTCTAGGGCACACCAATAATCCTTAAAAGAGATAATCACGGTTTTGTGAATGTGTGTGTTTAATTCTGTTTAGTGTAGACCAAAAAAAAAAAAATCATTAAAAACCAAGATAAAAAAATCTACGCGTTTTGTCATTTTCTCCAAAAAGCTCCAAGGATTCCCGTAATCGCTTGGTCACTCCAAAATGCCCCAAAGGTGTCCATGAACCCTTTGGTCAACCCAAAAGCACCCCAAATGTGCCCATAAGTGATGCAGGACCATCCAACAAAATATGGGAAATCTTACATTTTTCCCTAAATTTTAGTGCATCTTGTCGGGGCCATAACTTCTCAACCGTATTTTCGATTGACTTGAAATTTTACAGGGAGTTAGTTGGGATAATTTCAAACAAATATGATTCCTTTGAAACTTATTTGCCCAGAAAAGTCAGTTTTTGGGGCCAAATTCCATCATCTAGTGCCCCGAAATTAGGTTTTAAAATTGTGTGCCCAATTTTTTACACTTTTTGAGCTATTTGGATGTCAATATCTCCTAATGTATTCAAATATAGGGCTTGAAACTTCATTTTTGTCTTATCTACTATAATAGGGATGCACACACCGATTTTGGGCCCCATTTGACTCATTTCAATTTTTAGGGTTTTTAGAGAGACATCGTCATGGTGCTCACCCATAGCCAAGCCCAATCACGGGCGGATGCTATGGGGAATATCCAAGGAAGAACAAGTCATCTCCATTAAAATCCCAAGGATTTTGTCATACCACCTTGGCAACCTAACACACAAGGCAGTCTCCTCCACACCTTAAAGGAAAGGGACTATAGGGGCACTTCTTCTAAGGGCACTCCTGTTCAGCAAAGCACTCAGCACATACCCTTCCATGAGGGGTACAGTCATAGGAGAGATCCCTTAGATGCTCGCTATGAGCGGTCACTGCGCGATGAAGTGCTAGGTCAATGTAGTGTTCGACGGGAGGAACCAATTGATTACACTATCCTCCCTTCACCCCCTCTAGTTGTCAGGACTACAAGGACAAATCCAGAGCACAAGGCACTTTAGGTAGGGCAAGCTAGCTCCATCCATCCCTTTATCACTTATGAAAGAAAGCACGAGGAAGACATATACCTTCCTCGAGAGCAGTATACCATGCGGGAGCAATACGCCTTCGCACCTGCTATCTATTAGGACCACTCACTAAGGCCAAAGCCCCGAGAGAATGCTGCTACCCCTAACAGAGGGATGTGTCCTATAGAGATCTTGGATCACTACGACCGAGATTTTTATCTAAGAGAGGCGTCTAGGCCTTCTAGACATGAGGCGGTGGGACCAACTATCATAGAATCTACCAAATATATCACACATCTCAAGCAACTCACGCAACTTGAGCTCGAACGACTATCGTTAGAGGAACCGTACCATATTAACGAAGAGCACCTTCAGCGCCAGAAGGATGAGCTGTTCCAAAACACTATGCAAGAAAGGACTCCAACCCCTCACATGCATAAGACAAAATATTTTGAGTGGCACAACCCATGGGGGGAAGATAGGTCATTGTGACCTCATCAAAAGCTACCCCCAACACCTCCTAGACAGGAGCGGGAAGCTACTCTCCCGATTCCTGAAGCACCACCCCCGACGCCTCCCAGACATGAATGGGAGGCCACTCCTATAACCAATGACGAGTGCCTTCCTTAGACATCCACCCAGGCTTATGAGCCACCCTTAGAAATTCATCAAGAAGCCTCTAAGGAATCAGAGCGCGAAGAAGAGTGGGATGAACTGCCCTACCAAGGCATGGGGGTGCCATATGGCCACCCCTCCATAAGCCCCAAGTTCCTCAACAAGAACCAACCAAAGAGGAGGAGTTCAAATCTCCCAATACATGCAAAGCACTAGAGCACTTAGAGTCGGTAGAGACCAAGATTTTGGAGCTCCCAAGGCCCAACTTACATGAAGCTCCTTTGAAAGAAGATCAACCTTTAACCATAGGTCTATGTGATGACACAATCCTCCATGTATCAGAATCTCCATATTCTAATGAGCTGTACTCACTAGTTGAAAGTAAATATGAAACAGAGATAGCCCACAACAATCACATGCGACAACATCGGCATCCCATAAAATTTGAGGAAGCATGTCAAAAGATAAACATAATACTAGGGCATGAGTGGCGCATTAAATCACAGCAGTGGGACCAAGCATTACATCCACCACGTTGGGCACACAAAGAGCAACTTCCACCAATAGACATCATAGCAACATCAGTGTCACAGGCGGACCCTGTCCTCATCTCTGTGCATAGGGTCGATCCATTCATGCCCATACCTCTAGAGCCGGATCTGAAGTGCAAAGACCATCAAGCTGGGGGTACCTCTATCCCCTGAAGAACCATAATCCAAACCAAAAAGCTCCAAGGATTATCGCAATCTCTTGGTCACACCCAAAAGCTCCAAGGATTATCGCAATCACTTGGTCAAAACCAAAAAGCTCCAAGGATTATCGCAATCTCTTGGTCACTCCAAAAGCTCCAAGGATTATCACAATCCCTTGGTCACCCAAAAAGCTCCAAGGATTATCGCAATCTCTTGGTCACCCCAAAAAGCTCCAAGGATTATCGCAATCACTTGGTCAAAACCAAAAAGCTCCAAGGATTATCGCAATATCTTGGTCACTCCAAAAGCTCCAAGGATTATCGCAATCACTTGGTCAAAACCAAAAAGCTCCAAGGATTATCGCAATCTCTTGGTCACACCCAAAAGCTCCAAGGATTATCGCAATCTCTTGGTCACACCCAAAAGCTCCAAGGATTATCGCAATCACTTGGTCAAAAACAAAAAGCTCCAAGGATTATCGCAATCTCTTGGTCACCAAAAAGCTCCAAGGATTATCGCAATCTCTTGGTCACCAAAAAGCTCCAAGGATTATCGCAATCTCTTGGTAACCAAAAATCTCCAAGGATTATCGCAATCTCTTGGTCAATCCAAAAAGCTCCAAGGATTATCGCAATCTCTTGGTCAATCCAAAAAGATCCAAGGATTATCGCAATCTCTTGGTCACCCAAAAAAGCTCCAAGGATTATCGCAATCACTTGGTCACCCCAAAAGCTCCAAGGATTATCGCAATCTCTTGGTCACCAAAAAAGCTCCAAGGATTATCGCAATCACTTGGTCAAAACCAAAAAGCTCCAAGGATTATCGCAATCACTTGGTCAAAACCAAAAAGCTCCAAGGATTATCGCAATCACTTGGTCAAAACCAAAAAGCTCCAAGGATTATCGCAATCTCTTGGTCACACCCAAAAGCTCCAAGTATTATCGCAATCACTTGGTCAAAACCAAAAAGCTCCAAGGATTATCGCAATCTCTTGGTCACACCCAAAAGCTTTAAGGATTATCACAATCTCTTGGTCACACCCAAAAGCTCCAAGGATTATCGCAATCTCTTGGTCAATCCAAAAAGCTCCAAGGATTATCGCAATCTCTTGGTCAACCCAAAAAGCTCCAACGATTATCACAATCGCTTGGTCAAAAAAAATCAAGAAATTCAAAAAACAAAACAACAAAAATCATAAAAAACAACAAAGATTTGCATCTCAATTCTAGGCATACTCAAATTCATCATAAAATTCATATTCTCGCACCTCATTTCAACTTTACCAAAAACAATCCATCAAAATTACAAAAATACATAGTTGCATTAAGCATTGCATCCATACATTGCATAGTTGTAGTCATACGGGTCAAATACCATAGGCTGCAATAGCTCTGATAGTCCATCTTGTTTTGCATTGTCTCATATTACAAAAACAACAAAAACACCAAGCATAACTTTTACCACACTACGATCAGGTGGTCTGGGAATGTACCAAGAATTTCAATGATTCGGTCATCATTTTCCTCTTTAGCCATGTAGTGTATCAAGTCGAACAGATTTTATGAAGGTAGAGTCATACTTGAAATACACCATGTTACGTAACATCCCAACACAAATCAAAACACTAAAAATTCCCAAATTGTGTGAACGAGACGAAACCTGCAAAATAATCTAGGTCACCACAAGCAAAACGGTTATCTTGCTCATCCCCCTGTGCGAATGACCCCTAGAATGCTGAGAGTTTGCAAAAGGACAAGAATCCTCCCTACCCAATTCACTAAGAATCCCTAAAGTTCTCAATAGTTGCAAAAAACAAAAAAGTTGCAAAATGTCAAAACTCCAAATTTTACAAAATACAGTGCACACATCAAAAGGCACAAACAACAGTGATTTTCGTCACTCCATGACCCAAATACCTTGCTCGAAAGAAAAAAAAAATCAAAATAAACAGTGATCTCATCACTACAATGAGCAAGTATCCCAATACAATTAAAGAAAAGAAGGGAGTTGACCTTGAATCCCTGGAGCTCTCAGCATTCTATAGGTCATAAGGCAAGCTTTAGTACCAATTTGGTTGATAGCCTATCGATAACAGAAGTAAACCTCCCGCATGACGATATATCTGTCACATTAACTTGTGTACAGATCAATGTTTGCATGTGGATGAGCTAGCTTATGGAATCCTGGATTACACCGCAGATTAATCTTAGTACATACAACAAAGGAATTCGTGGAGCTAATTAGGTGATCCTCGGTACGAGTTCGGTTGAAAGCCCACCTGGCACTGGCGGTATCCTAACAAATACCACTAAATGAACTCAATTGCACACACAGGGATGTTAAATAACTTGGTCAAAAATATGTCCGATTCATACCTTGTTCAAAAGTCTTGTAAGACAAAGTACAATCATGGCTAGTGAGTTAAAACCGTCTAAGTCTCAGAAAACCTTAGCTACATTTCTAAACCAACTGCGCTGCTTTTCATCCTTACAATACCATCAAAAAATACAAAAAATAACAACCACATGTATACATACAAAGTCATTTACCATAGCAATCGTCTAAAAACAAAATAAACAGAATCCCAAACAGTCTATGGTGCCATAGCCAAACATTACAAATCTCATTCATCCATTTCATCTCTGCATATCACATATAAATCAAAAACATTTGCATTCACCATAGCATATGCATCCATCAAAATAAATCAACATGCATACATCCATATTCATCAACCATCATGCATAAGATCAAAGAAAATCAAAACAACAAAACATCACAAAAATGTAACACAAAAGCACAACAATAAACATTGCCAGACACAAGTGCTCTTGCACTTAACCTCTTGGCATAGAAAAACTGATGTCAGGGTCTACATTGTCGCTATCCTACTCCCTAAGAAGGCTACCATAGCCGGACCGCTCCACGGGAAGACATATTTTTGACAATTTAATCCCCAAATGGTGTCACAAAAAAAAAAAAAACAACAAAACAACAAAAAATGCAACACAAAACCAACAATAAACATTGCCAGACACAAGTGCTCTTGCACTTAACCTCTTGGCATAGCAAAATTGATGTCGGGGTTTACATTGTCACTATCCTACTCCCGAAGAAGGCTACCATAGCCGGACCGCTCCACGGGAGGACGGATTGCCAACAATTTAATCACCAAATGGTGTCACAAAAACAACAAAACAACAAAACATGCAACATAAAAACAAAGCAATAAGCATTGCCGGACATAAGTGCTCTTGCACTTAACCTCTAGGCAAAGAAAATCGATGTCGAGGTCCAAATTATCGCTCTCCTACTTCCCCAAGAAGGCTACAATAGCCGGACCGCTCCACGGGAAGTTAGATTTTTGATGATTTCACCTCATTACGGCATCACCAAAAGGGCTAACACCCACCAAAAATAGGTCCAAATGTTGGAAAAATTGCACACGCTTAACGGTAAACCCTTTAAAGGTACCCTTGCACAAGTCATCTTGGGTCAAGCGACTCATCGCTTCTCTCATGAAGGTCATTCCCTCATCGATTCGTCGCTTGAGGGGGTAGTCACACTTAGTCACAAACCAACAATCACACACCCAATTAAGGAAAACGACATGCATTCAAAGAATCATTGACAAAGACAATCACGCTCTCGCTTGGGGCAGTAAACAAGCAACAATCAAATCAATCAAACACTTGGCATTTCGTGAATCATGAACACAAGGTTCCCCCTGAGGATAAAAACGCCCTTTGCCTGTTCATGACTGATCAATGTCATAATCAATCAAACACTTGGCATTTCGTGAATCATGAACACAAGGTTCCCCCTGAGGATAAAAATGCCCTTTGCCTGTTCATGACTGATCAATGTCTAAGTTCAAGTCACACCTCGACAAAACAGGTTAATACTTGAAATCAAATTCCTTAGCTCGTCAGAAAGCAAGGATTCAAGAATGCATGCCCTTTCCATACTTGGGGCATCAAAAGTTGGTTAGGTTACCAAGAAACCCTAATCATTAGTGCTTTGGTTATCTATTTTTTCTCGACAGCTCGCGTCACCCACAGCGCTTCCCAAAAAGGGGCATCCGTAGACACCAAAACAGCACCAATCCGATTATGTGATTGCAAACACTGATCGCTTTGACAAACACAGCCCCCAGGGCAGCCCTCAGAGGTTAAACGGTGGTCTTAACCACTTTCATAGCAATTTTGTAAGGTCAAGAAGCAATTTGGCACACTTGGACACTTTGCCCAGTATTCGTCTCACCTAGAGACGAATTCAAAATAGAATTCGTCCCACCCTAGGACGAATTCTGAATCCGTCCCTGGGTGGGACGAATTCTAAGCTTAACGGGAAAAAAGGCAAAGGGTGCCAAGTGGTAGCCCAGAATAGTCAGTTAAGGACTCCTGCCTTGCACACGTGTGTAGGTGGACAGAGGGACCGTTAGAAGACTGTCACAAAAGGCATTTATCAAAGCCCAATTCAACGGAGGACTCCCCTCCCTCATGGGAAGACAAGAGTGCCACATGGCGCCTATGGCCAACACATGGCATTTGTGCTTCCCTCCCAAAAGAGACCCCATGGGTCTATAAAAGGTGGGACTTTTCTCACCCAAAATAGACAAAGTTGAAGGAGTTTTCAAGCAACGAAGTGCTACCGAGTTGAAGACCCACTTGCATCCCTTTTGGTTCACCTTCCCACATCCACCAATCTCTTTTGCAAGGGAGGTTGTTGGGTGGCCTTTGGAAGCTCGAACCGGACCCAAACCCAACGCATGGACACCTGAACCAACCAATTCGCCGACCCCCCAATCCTAAGAGGTTTTGGGCCCATCCCTGGTGGATTGGCTCCAAAATCAAGTGCCAACGGTGGGAGGCCCACTTGGGCACCCCTGGACCTCCCAAGTCCTATTTTTAGTTTTTGAGCATTTTAGATTACTTTTCAGATTGCATTTTGTGTTATTAGGTTTGATTAATCCATAGCTGCAATTTTGTAACTTTTGGTCAGATTCTAGTATGTTTTGGGTCGCTTTGTCATTTCGCTGACTTGCAGGTGTCGAGGTCAAATTCTTGAGGGTGGAGGCCAAATTGGGAGAATCCGACCATCTGGGTCGTCCCAAAATGGCCCCAATTACATAACCCCCCTGTTTGCAGGCATTTTGTAGGTCTCGGGATCCGACATTGGAGTAGCAGCAGGTCGGTTTCCTCAACACAGAAGAATTCGTCCCACCCAGGGATGAATTGTAGTTAGAATTCGTCCTGCCCAGGGATGAATTCCAGTTTACCTTTAACGGTAAACCCTTTAAAGGTACCCTTGCACAAGTCATCTTGGGTCAAGCGACTCGTCGCTTCTCTCACGAAGGTCATTCTCTCATCGATTCGTCGCTTGAGGGGGTAGTCACACTTAGTCACCAACCAAAAATCACACACCCAATTAAGGAAAATGACATGCATTCAAAGAATCATTGACAAAGACAATCACGCTCCCGCTTGGGGCAGTAAACAAGCAACAATCAAATCAATCAAACACTTGGCATTTCGTGAATCATGAACACAAGGTTCCCCCTGAGGATAAAAACACCCTTTGCCTGTTCATGACTGATCAATGTCATAATCAATCAAACAATTGGCATTTCATGAATCATGAACACAAGGTTACCCCTGAGGATAAAAACACCCTTTGCCTATTCATGACTGATCAATGTCTAAGTTCAAGTCACACCTCGACAAAACAGGTTAATACTTGAAATCAAATTCCTTATCTCGTCAGAAAGAAAGGATTCAAGAATGCATGCCCTTTCCATACTTGGGGCATCAAAAGTTGGTTAGGTTACCAAGAAACCCTAATCATTAGTGCTTTGGTTATCTATTTTTGCTCAGCACTATGTCACCCGCAACGCTTCCCAAAAAGGGGCATCTGTAGACACCAAAACAACACCAATCCGATTATGTGACTGCAAACACTGATCTCTTTGACAAACACAACCCCCAGGGCAGCCCTCAGAGGTTAAACAATGGTCTTAACCACTTTCATAGCAATTTTGTAAGGTCAAGAAGCAATTTGGCACACTTGGACACTTTGCCCAGTATTCGTCTCACCCAGAGATGAATTCAAAATAGAATCCGTCCCACCCCAGGATGAATTCTGAATCCGTCCCTGGGTGGGACGAATTCTAAGCTTAACGGGCAAAAAGGCAAAGGGTGCCAAGTGGCAGCCTAGAACATTCAGTTAAGGACTCCTGCCTTGCACGCGTGTGTAGGTGGACAGAGGGGCCGTTAGAAGACTGTCACAAAAGGCATTTATCAAATCCCAAGTCAACAGAGGACTCCTCTCCCTCATGGGAAGACAAGACTGCCACATGGCGCATATGGCCAACACATGGCATTTGTGCTTCCCTCCCAAAAGAGACCCCATGGGTCTATAAAAGGTGGGACTTTTCTCACCCAAAATAGACAGGTTGAAGGAGTTTTCAAGCAACGAAGTCTTCTTGAGTTGAAGACCCACTTGCATCCCTTTTGGTTCACCTTCCCACATCCACCAATCTCTTTTGCAAGGGAGGTTGTTGGGTGGCCTTTGGAAGCTCGAACCGGACCCAAAACCAACGCATGGACACCTGAACCAACCAATTCGCCGACCCCTCAATCCTAAGAGGTTTTGGGCCCATCCCTGGTGGATTGGCTCCAAAATCAAGTGCCAATAGTGGGAGGCCCACTTGGGCACCCCCGCACCTCCCAAGTCCTATTTTTAGTTTTTGAGCATTTTAGATTACTTTTCAGATTGCATTTTGTGTTATTAGGTTTGATTAATCCATAGCTGCAATTTTGTAACTTTTGGTCGATTCTAGTATGTTTTGTGTCGCTTTGTCGTTTCGCTGACTTGCAGGTGTCGAGGTCAAATTCCTGAGGGTGGAGGCCAAATTGGGAGAATCCGACCATCTGGGTCGTCCCAAAATGGCCCCAATTACATAACCCCCCTGTTTGTAGGCATTTTGCAGGTCCGGGATCAGACATTGGAGCAGCAGCAGGTCGGTTTCTTCAATACAGAATAATTCGTCCCACCCAGGGACGAATTGCAGTCAGAATTCGTCCTGCCCAAGGACGAATTCCAGTTGAAGGTATATTGGCCAGCTGTCTCAGTGGCAGTGGCCTTCTGGTAACTTTTCTTATCTCATGTCAAGTTTTGAAGCCATTTGGACTCACTGTAATTACTATTTCAGGCAAATATTTACATGCATATTTTGTGTTTTAGAGAGCAAACGCTTTTCATTTGCGGTAGGTGCTACTGACATATTGGTTGTTTCTTTGTTCGCAGGAGAAGCAACAGAGGTGAAGAACTCATCGACATCAGTGGCGACATCATCTTGGCCCGCCCATTGCAATCATGGGCACACGAAAAGAGGAATCATTCAGTGATTGTAATCAAACTCTATTTGCGCTCCTAGCCCCTGAAAAGGGAGGAGACATCATTGTAACATAGATCAAGGGATATTAATTAAAGGGCTGTATTTTCTCTATTTGCTTGTGTCTCTTCCAATGTGTTTCTTTTCCATTTCATGCAATTTACATTTCTAGGACTTAAGCGTATTTGATTTTGAATGCAATCACACTTAGTGTTTCCTTTGCCCGGAATCTCATGCTTTCACATGCCAAATTATCATAACTATAAATGGAAACCAATATGGATGTAAATTGTTATAAATATGACTAAAAGAAAAATAGACTTTATCCCTATGGGAAATGTTGTTGGTGTTTCATTTAAGCTACATTAGTTCAAATTATGAGGAGGAAGGCCTCGTGTTGTTATGCCCTTAGGGAGTGTGACCCTCTATGCCCTTGGGAAGTGTGCTCCTTAGTTGTGCCTCCCATTTTACTTCCCATTAATTTAAAAAAATACTTTAATATGGGAATCACAAGCTTGGTTTTTTTTATCTGAATATTATGATTCTTTGAGCATAATATTTTGTTATATTTTTCATAATGTATGCAAATGAACTTGAAGGAATTCTCAAAACCATTATCTATATAGGATGAATATATACAAATTAATTATCTCTAATAAATATATTTTTCTATGATGAAGTATTGTATAACATTGAATCTCATATAAAATATGACCTTACATGAATGGATCTTATAGGAATAAACAATCTAATGAATGCCATAAAAATAATATCTTTACTAATGTCATATATAAGTGAATAATATGATGTCAACCAATGGACTTTCTTCCTTGTTTTTTCATGAATATTTTACCTTTATTTGTTTTTATTTAAACGATAAATTGTAATTGTTTATATTTTTATTATTTAATTTATTAACTATGATACTTCTCGACCTTAATACTAGTTTTATGGTTATGAGGATAATGAAATCACCTTATAAAAACACATAAAATTTTTAAGGTTATATCTTTATAAATTTACACTATTACTTATTTCAATAACACTATAAAATAATATATTTAATTAAAATTAATATTAACAATGGAGATAATTTTGTAAGAAAAAATAACCATGACCAAAAATAGATAGTATGCATAGGATACATAATTTTGAATGTAGTTTTTCTTTCCCTTAATAACTTTATAGAAAGCTCAATTTACACATGTAAAAAGATGTTATTTTATTTCTAAAAAGAAAAGATCTCGGTTTAAAGCTAGGTAATAAAATATTATGAATTATATGATAAACATGATAGTTTAATAAGAATACATTCCAATCTGTAAAAAGAGTTATTGGTTAAAATTATTTGTCAAAATAGAACTTGGATTTTCAAGTGTGAGGAGGAAGTGAGGGCTAGCATGAAATAATGCAAGTAACTCACTCTCAAATTCTTGCTCTAGATATTTAGAGAAATTTAACAATAGAGGATTATCACGAGGATATGATGAATAGAAAGAATGAAATTTCAATTAAAGAAGCCTTAGTTAAAACTAGGGATTACTTGTTAAAGAAATTAATATTTCTTCGATCAAGAATGAAACGAAGAAATAATGTATAGTAGTTCTTATCCAAGTGAAATGATACACCAAAAATGAATATCAAGAATAAGACAATCAAGTATGATATAATGGATTTTAAAAGCAAAGGATTGATGTGTAATTTGAATGGATACTAGCTAATTTAAAAATAAAAATATTCGATGAAGGAGCAATAGGCGATTAAAAAAATTATTAGATGTGCTAAGGTTTATATACAATGTGCTAAGAATAATATCCCATAAAATATTCTAACAACTAACTAATGACGGTAACATAACAATGATGTCGACATTAACAACATAGTCAAATTAACTATGATGACTAACTTACTAACCTAGGTAAATAGTAAAAGTAAATACCCAATGGTAAAAATAACAAATTACTTTTTACCATGCGGTAAATAAACTCTATCTAAGATAGGAAAATTATAAATATCCCAAAGAATGGAATATTACTCTAACATCCCCACTTATTACATTATTTGGGTAATGTATATAACTGCCCCAATATAGCAAAAAAAATATTGAACTACTAGTTCTTGATCTATCATAGTGCTCTAGCTGCTCCTAAGAAAAACGTAGGTCATTCCTCACTTTGCATTCACATCAATGAATGTTATTATTGTAATATTATCATCCAACCGAATTGCATGGGTAACTAGCCACTACAATCGCTAGGTGTAGTAGAGTAGATCACTTCATACGAGGTTCATTCAGTTACAATATGATTTTACAAAAAAAATGATAAGGTAGCTATGGTGTCGGTCATTGCCAAAAATGCATCCATATAAGTTCCCGCGCTTGTTGCAAAACATGTTGTAATGAAATTTTTGAAAGAAGTTTTGACTAAGGTGTCGGTCACTGCCGAAAATGCACCCTTATAAGTCTTCTTACCTTTTTATAAAAAATTTTGTGAAGTAAGAAAATAAATATTCATCCCCCCTTAATTGCAAAATATGTACAACTCAATAATATTTGTGAAGGATTGTACAAATATTGCCTCCTAGGCAAAGTTTTCACTAGAAAATTTCGTCCTTTTGTTACAAGTACTTCAAACAATGAGATTTTGCTATTTATGAAGCCTAAAAGAGGTACAAAAACCCCTTTATTTCTAGTACTTTAAACAAAAACCTATGCTATTTATGAAGCCTAAAAAATAGAGAGAGGAAATGGTGCTTGATTAAAGTGACAAATTTGTTTTCCCTCTATAATACTATCTTATCCATGAGCACTTTGTGTTCTTTCTCTAAACCAGAATCATAATCAAAATTAGACACTTCACTAGCAATATTGCCTTTGTTTTGCTTCTGTGATGTACCTTTGCCTTTCTTATTTTGCTTGTTTTTAAACCAACACTGATTGGTTTCATGGTTATCCTTTTTACAATGTGAGCAAATTTTTTTTAGAGTTTTCTTTCCCTTATCTTTTGAAGATAATCCTCCCTTCTGAAAGTTTCCTTTATTCTTTTCACCCTAATTGTTTGAGTAAAGTGCAATGTTCGACACTTCATCACTTTGGAGTTGATTTGCTTCCTCTGTTTGAAGCAAATTGACTAACTCCACAAAGGTGACTGATATTTGAGATACATTTAGGGATATAATCAACATTTTATAGGATTTAGGAAGAGCCATAAATATTACTAAAGTCATAATAGTATCTTCTACTTTGGCTCCTAAAACATGTAGCTTTGACTTTAGTTCAAAAAATTTGCAGAGGAAGAGTTCTACTGATTCACCTGAATTCATATGGAGTGTATGAAGTTGTGTTTGAAGGTTTAGAACAATTGATTGATTCTTTCCTTCAAAATGGTATAAAGTGCATCCCATGTATCTTCACCAGTTTTAGCTACACTTATGTCAGACTAGATCTCATCAATAGTTGCGAGGAGTATCAACATGAGAAGATGATTGTTCTTTTTATCCCATGCTTTTTTATCTACACCTATTGATTCAGGTCTTGATTCAGTGCCATCAACTAAATACCATATTTCCTCTATAGTCAATATGGATTTCATCTTATTTTTCCATGCTAAATAGTTAGGACCTTTAAGCAATTGTGTATCATTTAAGTATTTGTTGATAGTTGCCATGATGAAGGTCCTAGAATTTGTACTAAGAAAGATATTTATTTCACTCTTAAGTGATATTTAATGGCACCTACCTGAAAATCCTCTTGAAGAGGAATAATAAGTTTGAGGAAATTAAGCCAAAAAATAAGAAGTGAAAGAAAATTTACTCAAGAAGATATTTAATGGCACTTGCCTAAAAATCCTCTTGAAGAGGGATAATAAGTTTGAGGAAATTAAGCCAAAAAATAAGAGTCAATTAGGGTTTTTCGTTTTAGAAGATAATATCAAGTGAAATTGACTTTAAACCTATGCAATGGTTGACACAAATTATTGTGAAATTTTAGGGTTTGAGTGTTCTTGATTTTATGAATGATAATTGCAAAAAAATAATGCAATAATCAAACAAGAATGACCACAAAATTCGTACCACATATGTGTCAGATGCAATAAAAAATGCACATAATTTGACAATAAAGGTGTTGAGTAAAATAAAAAATGCACATTTTAATTTTTGCAACAAAATTTGGATTTGTGTTGTGCAAAAAATTGATATACTTTGTCTCCTCTTATTTTATAAATTTGCAAAGAATTGGGCATGAAAAAATTGCTTTTTATTTTTGTTTTTCAAATTTAACAAGTTTTATTTTGTTTTTATGTGCTCCTCACTTTTGTGTTACAATTTTTCAAATAAGTGCAATTTATTGTCTTCCCCCTTTGATTTGCAAAATTAAAAAATTTAGCACTCCTTCAAAGACAAGTCAACACACGACCCATATTTCAAAGGCTTCCAGAACTAGTTGACACACGACTTGGTTTTAGTGGACCCTCTGAGCTTCAACACTCAAAAATTAGAGGGGCATTAGGATTGAAAGGTTCTTGAATCCTCATAGGACCATAAATTTGATCCAAGCCCTTCCAAGGATCAGTGTAAGTGTTGAAATGAGGTAAACTTCTTCAATCTCTCAAAGCATATGATGAAAATGATATCTTGATGTTTGTCATCGAAGTTCGTTCCTATTTCTTATAACTCTTTGACGACGAAGAGATTTCTTGATCCAAGGCTTTATCTTCATGAAATAAAACTTGTACTCTTAAAACGTTGTTAGGAGTCTCATAATTTACAACAAAATTGTATCTTCTTTCTTGTCTATTTATCCCCAAATGTGGAGAAAACAATAAAACATGTAATTCTTGTAGTTGCAAAAAAAAACCTTTTAATTTTCTATTTCAATGCAAAATTCTAATAAATATAATCATTATTTAATCAATAATAAAATTAATTTTGTAAAAATAAATGTAATCTATTAAAAAAATATATTTTATACAAAAATATATTAAATTATTAAATAAAATGATTAAAATAATTAAAAAATTTACACAAATAAAAAATATTACCTAAGTCCTTGCGCTGCCATTTTATTTTAAGAGCAAAATATATTGAAGAATGGTCATGGGAGTTTGAACACGTGACCTCCAGCAGGCTAGTGCCTTAGTGGTGAGGCACTGACCAGCTCAGCTATAGCCTGGACATTAACATAAGTTCATGTAGGTCATCTTGAAGCCTTTATCCGCTTCTGAGCGGGAAAAAAAAAACGTAGGGACTTATTGTCCCACATGCATCATTCAAATGCAAATTAGGAGTTTAAAACATATTGATTGCATTTTTATCATCGATTACCTTTGGGCAATCAAAATACCTTACCCACATTTTGCCATCTAATGTAGCAAACCAAAACTTGACACGTCATCAGCGTTCAACCAATCATGCAACACCACTTCTCACCCACAAAAATAGCATCATTGCCACATCAACTACTACTATATCTCACCACGTTAGCCACCAGGGGTTTCATGTGCCACATCAGATCTTGAGATTCATGTCATCCACTTTGTCACGTGCTAGCTAGCAATCTAGATCCTACCACATCACACCTCGAAGGATAAATCAGACATCGCTACTTGTCACCAACTACAAGGGTTTTGAAAGACGAGCCATATACCACCTATTTCCATCTATGATAATCTCATAATTCATACTATTCACCATGTTAGAGTGAACCAGCTCAAGATCGGTGCAACGCTAGTGTTTTAGTGTGCTCCTTGGATCACGAACAAATTTCAATGGGTGTGCAATAAACATACAAATTCTAGTAGGCTTGTAGAATGTTACGTGGTAAGAGGTCGATGCTCCTTCTCAAGTGTGGACCAATGTTCTTGCAAGACATATTGTCCACGATCCTTGCAACGAGCACTCTATCAGTGCTTGGTCAAAGGTTATTACAGGTGACATTCCAAAAAGTGAGGGTATGGGCACGTGGGCCACCTATCCATGATGTGCCTAATAGGTCTGACAATAGAGTGCTATTAGATATGTAAAATGAAAATCCAAAGGCTTTCCATCCAAATTGCCTGCAAATGAAAACAATTCTGCCTTGAGATGTGTGCCCAAATCCAAAGGAGGGGAGGAACCTGTAGGATTTATTCCTTGACCTTGATCACCCAAATACCCGCTCTGATACCATGAAGGAAAAATAGGCGATTGAAAATTTTATTAGATGTGCTAAGGTTTATATACAATGTGCTAAGAATAATATCCCATAAACTATGCTAACAACTAACTAATGAGGACAACGTAATAATTATGCCGATATTAGCAACGTAGTCAAATTGACTATGATGACTAACTTACTAACATTGGTAAATAGTAAAAGTAAATACCTAATGGTAAAAGTAACAAAATACTTTTAACCTTGCGGGAAATAAACTCTACCTAAGATAGTAAAATGGTAAATATCCCAAAGAATGGAATATTATTCTAACATTAGAAGTAAATTAAATAAAAGTAGGAATTGAATTTGAATTAATGAATAAACTTTATTCTCAAAGTATTTTTTTCTTATTATCCTCTCAATTTCAAAATATAGCATGCATTTAAGGTTATAGAAGGAGTATTTTTTTCATGGATAATAAAACTCTGGAAAGGATTCAAATATAAAATAGACCTTTTGGAATACCATATCGACTAATTAACAAGGAGGGCTAAATATATTTGTAAAGCTCTAGTGGAGTTCATTTAGGATGGATATATAGTAGCTTGGCAACTAAATTTAAATTACCAAAGGAATTAGCCTTGAATGATAAAGGAAAAGAGTTACATAGCCCCAAGAGTAGTAGTACAAAAAATAATGACTAGAAAGAGTTGTAAAAAATTGGATATGTCCCCAAAGCACAACTAGCCCCCAAAGTGAACCCTCAAATTTATGAATACAATTTATGGCTAGGACAAGGTTAGAACTAGATCAAAGGAAACCACATAAAAAAGTGGCATTTTGTCTTCATATGGTATTAGCTATGAGTTAGAAGGATACTAAGCATGTCTATAGGGAATTTAAAGATATGTAAGGTTTAATGGTATATCCTTTTATTAAAAAATCCCCTAAAATAGAGATTTTATTAAGAGTAGAAATGATTTGCATCCAATACCTTGGGGGTAAATAATTTGTTATAAATAGGAGCTATTGGATCCATGGTAAGGATATTTTTAACACTTCATAAACTCAAATATATACTTTATATAATACATTCATACTTATGATCTCATTGTTAATAATATAAATACTATGCATGACATTTGCTTATTGATTATGACATTGCCCTTTTGATTTGTGGGTGCATAGTGACTATGGTGATACCCTCTCACTTTTTGCTAGATTTTTTTTCTATTATTGTAAATTTTTGTATAGGTTGGATCATACTGATGATTTTCAATTCCCTTTAGATGTGCTAATTGATCAATGATAATATTGTTACAATCATGACAATATGTATTTTATTGCACTTATTTTAAATTTCTTGCACCTATTTTCCATTATTTTTTTTATACACTTAGAATAATTTAGTTTAGCATGGTTAATGGGAAGTTGACCTAAATCTAGAGGTTGGAGAAAATACATTTCTTTACTTATAATTGTTAAAAAAAGTTCACTCCCAAAGAAGTATAAAATATTTTCAAAGTTGGAAAAGATGATTTGAATTTTCTCAACTATAATTCACACTTGAAATAGCTAAGCACATCTCTAAACCCAAAATTATGTTTCACCATTGAACATTTACAATTTTCTTATCTCTAGAACTAAAATATTTTATGTATAAAAAGTGTTATTCAGAAATTTGAAATGTGTGTATTTCCATTTTATTTTTAATAAAGAGAAAGATTACCTAAGTACAAAAATTATGATTCATAGTTTTTTAAAATGTTATTTCACCTTAAAAAGTGTGGGTTATCTCAATTTTCTGAATATACGTAAATTTTACTCAAGTAAGAAAATTTCAATTTTTCCTAAGAGAGAACAATTTTCCATTTAAAATTTATGATTCTTCTTTTTTATCAAAAAACCTTTTTTGAAGGTTTTTTAAGCTAATTTTTGTGTGTTTAATAAAACTAGAATTAGACCAATGCTTATGAATGATATATTACAAATATAATAGTCCAACAAAATTATTCAACCCATCGAATTTATTTCTTATCAAAGTAAGGGTACTAAGGGAAGAAACTAACTACTACCAACTGGATACAAGAATCTGGTGAACCAAATCCAACCACATTAGAAGGGAAATAATATATGGTGTATCTAATTATAACTAATATAAATAAAAATATTTTCTTTTTATCTTCTTCACTAGTTTCCCATCCTTGTTAACCAAAATAAGTCAACCTAGTAGTTACACCTTATTGGATAGTATTTAAGTTGATCAAACCTAGAATTCTACTAGTCCTACCACCCAAACCATTGTAATAAATCCTTTGTGCAACATACAAAAAATAATATATCCTCTACTATATATAAATAATTCACAACTCTTCTAGATATGTCTTACTACATTATAATTGTAGAAAATGTTTGCCTACAACCCCACTTCACCCAAGTAAGAATAATCAAAAGCAAGATAGACCAAGGTAATGATGTCAAAACTTGTTTCTTGCCTTCAATTAAAATAATTAAGATATAATAAGGGGTGGACAATATCAAAGGTGGCATCAACCATCATATCTTTCATTTATGTCAACACTCATCTTCTACCCATATTCAGTTGCATCAGGGGTACTAAGACCCATATACCATTTATTTTAAGTCTAATGGCCTATCATTGGACAAAGAAGGTTCCACCAAATTCGAGACCATGTGGATGTTACTTTCATGAGAAGAAAACAAAGTGGAGTATTAAATAGGACATCATCCATTGGTAATAAAACTTGACTTTTGTGGTTAAGTCTATCATATCCAATCATACACCAACCACAACCACTATCCACCATATATGTGAGCCTACTCTATCCACCTACACAAGTTAGGGAGACCATTTTCATCATGTCAACAAAGTGATAAATTCCAAGAGAAACACAATAGAAGAGTAATGGTGCAACCACCTGGATGTAGTAGTAGAGAGTCAAGTTAGCCACACTTGATTATCCAAAGGCCCAAAAGCTTTTAGAGTTTGTGGCCCTATTTATCGATACAAAGTAGAAATTAAAAAATTGTTCCTCAACAGCGTATGGCTCCTCAAAATTCCCAAGTAGTCCAAATCCAATAAATAGTTCAATTTGCTTTATAGCAAGAAATATATATGGGTCCTCCTCAGTGCCAAATGTAACATGTCTTCTAAATTCCATATGGGCAAAGGCCTCAATGCTACCAAATACAAATATAAGAAAGTTCACAAACCAGCTACCTGATTGAAGATGCTAAGGACCCCTAAACCTAATGGTATACTCTCTAATACTAGAATTTTCATTAAAATTTTACCTACTTTTGATGGAAATAATAATAAAATAACTATGGACCATCTTAATGATCTATGAAAATTAAAATCCATATAATAAATTCAGGATGAAGATATTTAATATGTTTACTAATATATTCATTAAAGAACAAGATCACATTGTGGTATATGAGCTTATATAATAATTCAATCATTGAATGGGATTCTATTGTTGAACCTTTCATGCAGATGTTTGGCAATTTTAGTAATGCTTATTTAGTTCTCTTCCAATTAAATGCCATGTATAAATATCCTCAAGATAATATACTTGATTAGAACATGAGGTTTATATAAATATTATACCTTAGGCACCATGTCATTTGACATTAGGTGAAAAAGCCTCATCATATTATATAAGGGATTACAATTATATCTAAGCTTTAATGGTATAAAATGCTAAACATGTTACCTTGTTTGAGGTATTTGAAGAAGTAATCCATACTAAATATATCCTCATACAAGTAAAATATTTACCTTGTAATCCACCCATGGCCTATTTTGTATATGTGTCCCAAACCTAAAACTCACAAGTATTATGTCCTCCTTCATGGATGATACCTATTCTATATACTCAAAACCATCCTTACTCAAATCCACTTTCCTCAAAGTGACCCAATTAGCATCTAGTGAGCTTGCATATTTGCAAATGAATACTTATTATATGGAAACCTTCATTTTTCAAAACATGCATAGTGCTATCATGTTTTAACCATAATTGATAGAGCTAACAACCCCCTCTCAATCATAGAGCTCAAATACTACCACTCCATTATAAAGTCAAAATGGTGAAATACAAACTTAGAATTATAAATTAAGAGAAGCATTGAAGAATTTGGTAAATTACATCAACATAGATAAGAGGAAACATAGTGCTTAGCAAAAAATAAGTATTTGGTAACAAAGAAGAACTTATTATCTAACGACATATCAAGATCCTTGATAATTTAGTAGTTAGGTGAAATCCTCATGGTCATTGTAAATTTAGCAATAAATACCTTATGATATTTTAAATGTAACGTAGGCCACAATCTACTAGAATGTATCATGGAAATAAGAAATGCCTAAATTATGATATACAATCAGGAATGCCAAACATAACAATTTGTAATGATGGGTAAACTAGTGATCATTCAAGCATCCATAATGAAATAACCATCAACTTCACAATGGACCAATCAAGACTAGTACAACAATTAGTCCTATCTATAACTAGGTCAAATAATGTAGTGTTTATCAATTTTAGTACATTGAAATATGATAAAGACTTCCTTTTCAAGGATTATACAATGTTGGCCAATCAACAATAGGGAATTGCAACTAAGAGTAAAAGTAAGATAATAAATGAACATACTCAATCAATAGCCCATAAAATAGTAACACAAAAAATAACTTTATCTACATACAATATTATTATTCTAAAAAGAGAACATTAGGGTTATGCATAAGGGGTAATACTAAAAAAGTATTTATAAAAAATTGGTAAATATTAATGTAAATCAAGGTGAATTGTGTCTGAACTAGATTGTGAATGTTTCAAAAAAATTCAGAAAAATTATCAAAATTTGGTGATTTTTTTTTTTTAAAACAATGTTATAATTAAAAATGATGAATGACATATGGAAAGTGGTAGAAGGCGAGTGGAAGAAGGTGACTTGTAGAAGGTGAGTGGAAAAAGTCAAGTGGTAGAAGGTGAGTGGTAGAAGGTGAATGGTAGATGGTGAGTGGTAGATGATGATTGGTAGATGGCAATTGGTAGATGGTGATTGATAGATGGTGACTGGTTGATGATGATTGGTTGATGGAAACTAGTAGATGGTGACTGGAAGATAGTGACTGTTAGATGATGACTAGCAAAGGGTGGCCAAAAAAGGGTGATTGGCAATGATCGATTGACAAAGAGTGAATAGAAAAGAGCAACCGATAAAGAGCATAAATAAGATTCTACCATAGGCCTTCTCCTTTACCACGTGTTTTGCATCCATAAAATTTAGACATGAAAACTTATATAAATAGGAATGCAGGCTCATTTTCGCCTTTCTTTTCCAGTGCAAATTTTTTTAGAGATTTTCCTAGAGCATTTTCTCGAGCATTTTTAGAGCTTTTCCTAGAGCATTTTCTCGAGCATTTTTAGAGCCTTTCCTAGAGCATTTTCAAAGTGTTTTCCAAAGCATTTTTAGAGATTTTTCCAGAGTATTTTTAGATAATTTTTAGAGATTTTGAAAAGCATTTTTAGATGGTTTTCAAAGCATTTTTAGTGTAAAAATGGTTAGCTCTTCCTCTCGTCTACCTATGAAAGTGTAATCCAAGGACTAGTTTTACCCAAATATTAATAACATTTTAAAAAATCTTTGAAGATATTCACAATGGGTTTACAGCTCTAGAGTCACAAGAGTGATCTAGATGCCACAGTTCAATGCCAACATCTACCTGATATAAAGGATAGTTAGTTCCTACAACCATGATGAGTCCACTATTCACATCAAAGTGGATAACAACCCTCAGATGTGGAGTGACTAACTACCATTTATGGATGGTCACCTAGTGAACAACCAATACACCTTTATGGAAGAAGATAAACGATTTTTGGTGACCAAATACAGTGTCCATTCCAATAATTTGAAAGGTATATTTTTAAAATTTATTTTTTATTTTTCTCGATTTTTGAGGTATTGTAGTTTCCATTTTCTAATAATGTTCTCCATTTTGTAATTTAATGTTATTATTATTTTTTAGTTAATTCTTCTATGTCAAAAAGGGGCTTAAATAATTCCAACATTGGAGATAAAGCTCTTCATGCTTGCATTGGATTTTTCTAGGCAAGACTTATTTTGTAGAGGTAAAAATATTGTTTTGGGCATTGGCCTATTTGATTTGATGTATTTTTGACATCATATTTTATCAGTCCATGCACATTTTGAACCACATTAAACAATATCTTTTGAATACCTAGAAAATAAAATCTTCTTATGTAGTACCAACCAACAACTTTATTATTTCTATTTTTAATGAAAAGAATATTTCAATCAACGAAATGGTCCTCTAACTATATTTCACCCAATATTGATAGCTAATAGTATGATAGAGGACGAGATATAGGTAAAATTAGTTTTTTGAAAAATCTAATTTTTCTTTCTTTCTAATCAATCTTCTTATTTTCTAATTTTCTTTTGAAATTAGAAAAAAGTATCTCAATCTTCTAGTAATATTTAGGATGCAAGAAGCCTCTATAAATTTTAACACATAGTCACAATCATCACCAATAAACACCTCAAGAACCATGAAACATTCAAGGTCTCCTAGTGATCAACATACACCTTTCACTCCTTTTATTTTTGGATCTGTTATAGTCGACGTTGAAGAAGTAACCTCTAGCTCACAAGGTAACATTATTATTTGAAACTACTATTTTAAATGATGTATTTTAATGATTTATAAATATATTTAGTTTGAGAGAATATTTTATATATTTTTTAGAGTAAGGGCAAGTGGTTACATCATCAATGGGTGTAGAGTTTGAGTTTGGTATGTTTGGTTAAATTTAATCTTTTTTATGGTATTATTTTTTACACTAGTTTTAATTGATATCTTCATGTAAAATTTTGTAGATGCACTATTTACATTCAAAATAATTAAAAACAAGATAATTCCACCATTTGCACACCTACAAATGCACCCACAACAAGTTCCATAGCAAGTCCATCCACAACAGGTACCACCAATGGTGAGGAACCAATCTCACATGTGTAGGAAATAGTTCCTCACATCACTACCTCTAGGAGTAAGAAAAAGTATTTCCCAGACACACATCGTATCTCAACCTAATGTTTCTTAGTTCTCAACATTTTCCCTTGGAAATTTTTCAAATATGCAGAGCGCATCTCAAATGCCCTCTAAGAATCTTGATGATGATTTTCTTTATTAGGATACCAATCTTAAAACATTTTCTTTCAAGGCAAGCGATGTGCTTCAAGGTCCATAGAGCCATCATGAAGTGGAATAGAATTTTGAGGTGGATGCTATTAGAGTTTCCTCTCCCCCATAGAAATTTGCCACCCATCATCATCTGAATGATGATAATAAAGTTAATTTTTCAAAACATGTTTTATTAGCTAATATATGTAAAACTACAGTTAATGATAGTCTACTTATAGATATTGAAAGTTTAAAATATTGGGAGTATTAGGTCAAGGTTTTGATAAAATAAATAAATGCTCGATATAAGAATTTTTCAAATAGAAATTAGTTGTTTTGAAATGTGGAGAATGATCCACAAAAGCTCGATGCTTTGTTACATAAAGTTGAATCTGGCATAGTGCAAGCTGAGTCTAGATACAATGATGAAATTCTAGATATTATGCTTAATCGATTAGAAAACCTCAATGCCGAGGCCCAAGCATATTTCAATGAATGGGCAATAGATAAGAAAAAAGTAGTAGCTGCAGAAACTACAAGACTTATACCTAATGTAAGTTTTACATATAACTAAAAATCATTTTTTTATTAAATAAAATTTGTTTATAAATATTAACATTTTTATCTTAATTTTGTAGTATAATTTTGATCACTTAAATATGCAATTTAGGGCCATGAAAATGTTAATTAAGACTACAAGAACTAGTGTGATTAATGCTATCAAAGTGAAGAAAGTATTACAATACACTGTCAGAGAAAATCATTGGCTGAAGAAGTTTATCAAATACAAGGGCCTAGATGTGGAGGTTGTATTAAAAAAAAATGAGAAAGAATTGAATGTGCCTTTTAGAGAAGATCCTACGAAGGAATATGGTTTATTTCTAGAGGGGAAGAACACTATAATTAAGTCTAGCAAGAGCTAGTGCATTGGAAGCAAAGGATATTGAGCAAGATCCATCTAAACCTTTAAGCACCGTGCAAAAAGAAAAGTAGATAATTGTTGTTTTTTTATTGAGGATAAATCAAACATGTTGTATAGTTTTTTTGTAAATTTTAAAAGAATGGTATATTTTTGAAATCAATAAAAGAGACAATTTTCAAAACAATTGTATTATCTTTTTGAAAAATTATTTTAAATATTGTGATGTTTTGATTAGTTATGTGTATGCAATAAATAATTTTGAATTATATGGATGCAATAAATATTATTTTATGTTTTATAAAATAATTTAAAATGACTAAAACGAAACATAGATATTTACTTTGCCATAAATAGTTTATACAATACATATATATTAAATAATTTGAATATCATAGACTAATAATCCAATAACAAGGCTTAAATAACATGATATAAAAAATATCCAATAACACGTCTATGATATAAAAAATAATCCAGTGTTTCATAATCAACATATATGTATTCAAATAATCTAATTTTATGAAAATATACATAATCAGTTAACATGGCTATGATATAGAGAATATCCAATAGTACATCTAATCTCATATTCTATGATATCAATAAAATATATGTATCAAATTATAATCAAATCTCAATATTCTATACATAACTGATAAAATAATATGTGAAATATATTCAAGTGAAAACATCCAATGATTATAATTTTGGAATCTAGAACAAACTCTTTTTAGATTGTGCAAAATCTTTTGTACTCATACCCAAAATATTTATCACCATAGTCTAATCATTGTTACCATTATCCTCATCATCTTGAGTATTCATGACACCTCTCCTCTACTAGATATCCTCAACATGCCAAAGATCTTTCATAAGGATACTTCTCCACCTCATAGGTCAACACATATACTCTTAAACAATTTTTCAAATTTTTGTCCAACCTATTTCAAAAGATTTTACATATGATAATGTATTAAATACCGTTTCATATTCCACTAATCCTAAAATCATCATTTGAAATAATTTATATAAAAGAAAATATTCACTCATAGTATGTTGTAAGATACTATTGGGATGTAATATTTTCTACAAACGTGAAATAGAACCAGTTTCATGATGGTTAGTGAATTGTGAAACTTGAGAAGATATTGTCATTCCAAAATAGTTTGATTGTTTTATCAAAATATCTTTTTTGAGAATACCATTGATTTCAATACCATTGACTTCCACATATTTAGTGAAATGGTTAGCAAGAGTGCCCATGTATTTGAGAAATAAACCATTTATAGTCTGGTATTCATTACAAGGATCATAAAACATTGGGTTAACCACACCCACAGCCTCAACAATTCATCTCTTTGAAAATGGTCTCTTATTTCTTGTATTAATGATTATGTTTTTTAGTTTAATTTTTGCATTGTGTACAACCACATCAAATTTGTTGTATGTTATAGGTATTTTTCAACATCATTTATTGTTATATCCATTTTTGACCAAAAAATATAAAGGTATTTCCTTTCCTTGGACATTAATACATAGACGATTATTTATGTTAAACTTCAAAACATTCTAAGGATCATTGATGTTTGTTAATGCTCTCCAACTCTCAAGCATGGGATCCATAAAAATTTTACCAGATGCATACACTGTATCAATATGCATGCAATTTTGTTCTCACCCTAATGAAATCCACAATATAAATCAATATTTGTTGTGCAATTTTAATCAAAGTATTCATTTCTTCCAAAATTGGAAGAATACCACACAATGTGAGAAGTGTTTCAAAGTCACTCATTCAAAATAGAAAATATTTACCCTTATCAAATGTTTAGAAAGTATCTCAATCTTCTAGTAATATTTAGGGCAAGAAGCCTCTATAAATTTTAACACATAGTCACAATTTTTACTTTTCTCATGTCACCATATAGTTCGGTATCAGGTAGGACATTCTAGAGTTTCCTACCATATACTATTTCCTAACTCTAGAGAGGGACTTGACTTGGTCTAGGGTGACTCCATTGGGTGATGAGGATGATGACGTTCAGCATTTAGGGCTGATAGACGTAGGGAATACACCTGACTATGAATCCTGGTAGGTGACCAGGGTATGGTAGGGCTTGGAGGGCCCCTTAAGTAGGATGCCAGATGACATAGTAGTAGAGGGTGCTGAGGGAGTTGAGTTTGATTCATATGGATGCTGAGTCCATTAGAGGACTAAGGGCAGATGGGGTGAGGGAGTTGTAGAGGAGGCACCTCCGACTAAAGAGGAGGGTGATGCTCTCAAGGAGGTTGAAGTAGAACCTAAAAGTGATATTGGGTAGCTCAAGGCCCAGGTAGCCAGCCTATAGTCTTATGTAGGCACTCTCCATACATAGATCCTACATCAAGATACCACCATTGCTACCTTTCAGGCATGGGTTGGAGACCTACAGTCATGACTCATAGTAGGTCATAATTAGTGGTGCAACTATGAGGAGGATAATATATCTCTCTATTCTAAACTCACCATAATGGATATAGAGATACAAAGGGTTACAAGGCAGCACATCCTAGTATAGTCCCAGTTGGATTCTATGATGATAGAATATGACTCGCTCAGGTCTGTGAGGGGAGACCCCTCATCTTCATAGGCTGTTCTAGCACCTCTAGATGCTCTAGTAGCTCTTAAAATAAAAGGATTAGCAGTGTTGGACCTGATGGTAGATATAAAATTGTAATAAAATATCCCCCATGGCATTATGAATGTGGTCTTATGCTGGTCTTTGGGCTTAATCCAAATTTGGTTGTAACTAAAAAAGTCATCCATTAAGGAGATCATATCATGACCCGCAGTTGTGTCTATGATAGAATCTATTTTTGGAAACATAAATTAATGTTTTGGTGTTGAGCTATTGAGGTCTCTAAAATTTGTACAAATACGAATCCTTCCATCAAGTTTTCCTATAGGGACCATGTTTGATACCCATTCCGAGATATTTTATAGAAATGACAAACTCCACATCCAATAGTTTTTGCAATTCATATTTAACCATCAAGGCTACTTTTGGATGCATCTTCCTAAGTTTCTGCTTGACTAAATTTTAAAGAGATCTAGCAAAAGGTTATGAGTAACCAATTTTAGATCTAGACCCGATATGTCCTTATAATTCCAAGCAAAGAGATCAGGTATCTCTTTTAGTAGAGGATGAGGTTGGCATGCTCATCGGGAGTTAGACTTTCTCCAAATTTAACCTTCATAGGTTTGGTGGAATCACTATTGATATATACTTCAAATGTTTCCTCTACTGACATATGGGATCCCTCCTCAATCTAATGAGGCATAGGGATTAAGAGGATGTCATTTGATGGATTTATGGGTTCCTCATTGGAAGCGTCCTTAGCATGATAGAAATCATGTGCACATCCTAGTGCAAAATGGAAAGGTTGTAATATTTCTTCATTAGATAAGAAATATTCAGGCTCTAGGGGTGAATCAGTGTGCTCCCAATCAATAGCATATACATTAAGACATAATGGTTTAGAAGGATCGAATGGGTTGTGAAGTGGAGTGGTGAAATCAATGGAGATCATATTTATAGAATGGATTATATTTCTAGGACTACATGCGTGTGACACTAAATTGATAGAACTTCCATCCTAAAGATGTGATTTTGGGGGTATGGGGATCTCTGAATCCAATCTATGGATAGTCTGGAAAGTAGAATCATTGGGCTCTAGAAGCTCCATGTTTGTTGGATATTGGATATCGAGATTCAATGGTCTTCCTTTGAGGTGAGGGTGGATATTGATGTCTCTGTACATCTCCTCTATAGTGTATGGTGTATTACAATTATGCAAGTAGGGATGTCCCAAATAGGCTCTCTATTTTTCATCTTCATCATCATTATCGTAATAAACATCCCTACCGCTATTGCCTAATGGAATCGGGTGATCATAAATATGAGGCCTAAGGTAGGCTCACTCTGTCTCATACTCATAGTCACTCTCAACTATGAAGCATTCTTCACTATTACCCATTTTTTCCATGGATAACAAATAATGTAGGTTTAGAGGGCCTAAGTAGTCCAAATCAGTTTCATCCTCATATTGTTCATTGTTTGAGCATAGCTTAGTATCATCTGTTACATAATCATAGTCAAGTCCATCACTTTCAACAATGGAAACTGCACACACATCCTTAGAAGCAACATCTAATTTAGTGTCTCTTGCTATATCTATATTTTGGATCTACATACCTGTATTGTTGGTAGCTTCATGATTCTGATTTCCCAATCTAGCTCTTGGAATGTGCTCTAGCTTGATCTCCATTAAGAAATTCTCGTAATATCCCTTAGGTGGTTCTATAGTGACATAAGACACTAACCGATTATCCCTTAAAAAGGTGGAGGGATTAGGGTGATAAGGATCAAATTTTGCTTTACCCCTAGACTGAGGTACATGCAGTCTAAATATACCATGAGGAGTTCATATTATCCTCTAATATAGTACCCTAACCCAAACTTGTCAGTTGACAACTAATACTATGGTTTGTATGGCCTACTATACCCTTGCTCAAATAATATGAGACCATAACCATGCAAATGGTAACACTCAAAATATCGTATGGTGTATTCCATGTTAGAGAGATAATTAACATTCATAGCGAATGGTTCATCATCATCCTCATCCATGGGAGTGCACGATTCAAGCTGGTCGAACCCTCCATAAATGAAATTAGTTTGGTTAGGTGGAACCCCTAGTGGTACCACCATCCCTATAGGAAGAATATAGGCTTATGATTGACCCATACCCTATGCAATCTCTATGATTGGTGTGAACATCACATTCTATACAATGTATTCCCCTAATCCAGGATTAACCAAATGAATGGTCACCTATGGTGTAGATGACCCTATTGAAGATGCAGGTGAAGCATATTGAGGTGCCTCTTCAACTTCTTCTTGAGCTTCTTTTACTTCCATGGGAGTAGGGACCTGAATGACGACTGGTTTGAGTGCTTTCTTTGTCTCTTTTTTGCCCATATTTGATTTTAGCTTCCTATCATCCTAATGCATTATAGATGCAGATGATCTAGTAGAAACAACTATTGTGTGCTTCGATCATTGATATGTGAATTTTGTAAGTTTAGAACACACTTATTTCACTTTTCCTCCTAGCTCTTTGATCGATGATGTTGGTCATATATCTAGGTGCATTGAGAGGAGCACAAAATCCCCTAGCAATTTTCCTAGATTGACGTTGTTGAATGGTTCTTCATCTGAATATACCACATAAACCTGTACCTCATGAATGTATTTGATACATTAATGGAGAATGGAAGGGACACAATGCATTTATCTTATCCAAGGCCTCCCTAGAAGAATATTTTACTGCATAGCACCTTCAATCACATGACACATCATCGACATGGTCTTCAGTCCCACCTGAATAGGTAAGACTATAGTGTCGATATTTGAGCATAATGCATCGTTAAAATCTCTCAACATGAAGGTGGAAGGTATGATATGAGTCTTTAGAAACTTCAGCTATGTTATTTCCTTGGTCATGATAATATTATTTGATGATCATATATCAATCAAAACCTGCTTGAACATTATGTAATTTATACATGCAATTATATGAAGTAGTAGGTACATTGTGACAATGGAAACCATATTGGTTTGATGATCATAAAATTGTATGACTAGTTCTTGAAATTGTTGCACATGTCCCTTGAAGTGTGTGAATACTTCAGGATTCTGTGACTGCACTTCTATGGACCATAAAATATCCATAAGTGTCTCCCTATTCTTGGGGGTCTGCTAAATCAGCTCATAAATTGATAACTTCATTAGAGTCATCTGTAGGTTTTGAACTAACCTACTCTTGATTGTCACCATTGGTCTAGTTGGTGGACCTAGTGCACTTTGGGATGGCCTTAGAGGAGGCACAACTTGGACTCTAATAGGAGTTGGATATTGATTTGGTCTTTCATATCTTGCATGTCTTGTAATGGCGTTGACCATTTTGATGAACCTATGAGTTGGTGGTTCGATGTGTACTTGATTGACCTAGCCAAAATTATTCCTTGGCACCTCATGGTTGGATAGAGGATTTTTTTAAATCCCCATATTATGATTATATGGTGCTTGTGGATTATCTATAATAAGCATACCTATTTTGATCATATTTTGCACTAAATGTTTGAAATACCAACATACCTCTATGTCATGGCCTTTTATTTGATGAAATATTTGATCATCCTTATATCCCTAAGGCTTGAGTTGATTATAGTCCAATAATTTGACCTTGGGTAAGTTTATGATCTTTACCTCGCATAACTGATGGAAAATCAATGTCAATGATTTTGATAATTGAGTGAATATATGAGGACGGTGTATTTATTTGTCCTTACCCCTCTAATTGTTATTGCACTACTCATATTGCACAGGAGGAGGTAGGGCTTGATAATTTCATTGTTGTTTCCCCTTATCCCCTTTTTTAAGGTTTAACACAACTTGATTAACATGGGTCGGTTTGGCCTATTGTTTCCTAGTGTTATTCTTGTTCCATTTCTTCTTGCTTTTGAGCTTCCAGTGATTGTGATCCCACCTTTAGTAGCAATTTTTGGCAAGAGTTGTTTAAGTTGTAGGGGACTCAACTCAAAATGAGTTTAGCCTACCATCCACAAACGGATGGTCAAACAGAGGTTGTTAATAAATGCTTGGAAACCTACCTTCACTGCTTTGCCTCCGATCATCCTACTCATTGGGCAAAATGGCTTTCCTTGGCCGAATGGTGGTACAACAGTTCCTATCATACCACCACCAAAATCACACCGTTTGAGGTAGTTTACGGGTTCCATCCACTCATGCCTTCCTCCTACATTTCGGGTAGCTCCAAGTTCCATCCCGTTGACAATGCTCTGAATCAACACATCGAGGTCCTCCACAAACTCAAGAAAAATTTGAACATGGACTAGAATCGGATGCGCCAACAAGATGATCAACATCATTCTGAGTGCAGTTTTGATGTGGGTGATATGTTCTTCCTTTGCTTATAGCCATACAAACAATCATCCCTACAACTTCATAGGTGTTAGAAGCTCGCTTCAAAATTCTATGGTCCTTATTAGGTTCTACAACGGATTGGCCCTACAGATTACAAATTGGCTCTTCCCCCCACTTCCAAGCTCCACCATGTTTTTTATGTTTCCCTTCTCAAGAAAGTTGTGGGAACAAAGGTACAGGTTCAATCCACCCTTCCTAAATTTGATGAAGAATGCTCCATCTTTCTCACACTTGAGTAGTTGCTGGATCGTTGAACTCGCAATCTGTGCAACCGTACCATTACAAAGGTCCTTATTCAGTGGCATGGGCTTCAACCTGAGGATGCTACATGGGAGTCTCTCCATCAACTCTAGCAACAGTTTCCTCATTTTTAGCTTTGATGACAAAGCTTCTTCAAGGGAGAAGGGCATGTTAGGATCTCATCCTAACCCTTAATGTAATAACTTCCTTGATGTAATAATTCCTAGTGAATTTGGGTAGTACCCATGATTAATACTTTTTAATGTTCTAAGTTTTAGCTTAGGTTGTGCTTATGACAAATGACACCCTTTTTTATCTAACACATGGTAAATATGTTAGGTAAGGTAGCATTGTGCATGTAATTCATGTGGCATTATGCATGCAATTTGAGTGGCATTGTGCATGTAATTCAAAGTGGCACTATGCATGTAATTCGGGTGGCATTATGCATGTAATCCAGGTGGCATTTTGCATGTAAGAAAACCTTGGAAGGAAACTCTTTAAATACCCGAAAAGGCACCAATGTAATCATCTTTTTGCAAATTAATGAAGTGTTGAAGGAGGTTGCCTCATCGAAGAGGCCTGCAATTCTATCTATTGTGAGATTGTTCCTTTTAAGTAATTTATGTTATCATATGCATTTAATTATGAATATTGTTATAATGTTTCTATGAGTTTATTTCCAAGCAAATGTGTGAGAGTGTGTTTATTTGAGTTGAGAGTGTGTTTTTTAGTATATTTTATAGTAGGATCTTAACAACCATCAACTAAGGTTTAAAATAATGATATAACATTATACTGATTAAAGGTCAAGCCCATTTAACCTAAAACTAGACAATGTTAGAAGGAGATAAACCATTCTTCTTTAAGCACTAACCAATCCCGAAAGAACACTTAAATCGAAACACAAAAAAAATAACTTTAAAAGAAAAATAATACTAACCAAGATTTGATGAAACAAAGGTTAAAATCCAAAAACCTGAGCTTGCATGCACACACTATAGAGGTAAACCTTCTAGCTAAACATGGTATTAAAGTTATCCAAGTTGTTCCACATGTTGTAAACCTAGGTGCATACTTTTAGCAACTTGACTTAGAATAATAGATGGAAAGATAGTAGTTTTTAGGTTATATGTCTAGCATACGAGCAATGAAGTCATGATCCATGATAAATATAACCAACAATATTTTTTGTAAATCATGCTAGCTATCCCCTGCACTCTCACCATGCATGAAAATTGATTCTAAACTAACAAATTTGAGCGCATAGATAGGGTTCCAAACTAAAAAAAAATAAGAATGAGAACAAACATATCGCAACACAAAATAAAGGAAAAGAGAAATTTGGCAACATAGTATCTCAAACTAACAAAACTTTAGCAAGGAGAGGCATAGGCTAGCATACAAAAACAACCAAGAAAAATAAACACCAAAGCCATGGTCAAAAATACTTAACAGCAAGGAATTGCTTGATGTTGTTTGCTCCCTCAAAGCTACACTTTGCTTGCCTCTACATTCTATCCATAGTTGTTCTCTCCCTATGCTCCTTACCCTTTCAAAATACCCCCCTTTTTTACAATATTTATCCTCTATAAAAGGCACCCAAAGCAAGGTATTTCTAATAATATGGTAATGTAACATTGAAGGTGTTACCCAACGTCCACTATAACCTTAGATATGCATCGCTCATATAGAATGAAAGGAAGAGAAACCAAACAAAGGATATTGCCATAACTTAAGGCTGATCCACTAATTATTAACATCAATAAAAGTACCACTACTTCCAAGGATAAAGGTAGATCAACACTTAACCATGAGAAGCAAGAAGCATGTACAAAAAATTAAGAGCTTGTCTTACTAATGAAGAGCTACCAAACCATAGGCAAATAGATTATTGTTATCAACCAAAAAATATTTCAAGAAAAACACACAAAGAGGTAAATAATATCATCATACCATATGCAAGAACAAATGCACTCTCTTGATATTTTTTACCATTATTTTATCCCTAAATCATTGGCTCCTTAATTTAATATAGACTTAGGCTATCACCAACTTATGTTAAGGAGACTCGTTGTATGCCACTTTCATGGTATTTTTGCATAAACATGAGAATAATCAAACCATAATGCACCTAGATGAAAAGGGTATTTTAAGAAGCACAAAAAATTGTATGTCTTAGGTTTTTGTATTGAAATGCAATTAAATATCTAAGCAAGCATTCAAAAGGAAAATGTGCAAAAGATGTAACTATGTAAATATTGTAAAAGAGGGATTATTTAAAGTAAATAGAGGGGTGTTTCTACTTGTTTTTATAAATCCATCAATGAATAATGTTACAATACATCCCCTTTGATGGCTTCATATATTGATACATTTCAAATTACAATTTATAAAGGGATCAAATCCCTCCGAGAAGCTTAATGGCGTGTTTCAATGTTCTTATTGCAACCCACACTTGAGAGCTAATCTTGGGATTCTTGTAATATACCTCTTACATCCTCTCTCATGATTAGAATACCTGCACCTAAACACCAGATATTGAAAATAGTTAACAACATGTGTTTAGTGATTAAAAACTAGGAAAACAATAGAAAATGTGCATCTAGAAAGAATAATTTTTTTTTGCAACAAATAAAATCAACTCCACATTACTTGAAAATATGCTATTATGTTATTAATATTATTTTGGAAATATATGAGCATAAATTGAAAGGAAATTGTGATAAAAATGTGTGGCCATACCTAGTAGGGACAACTAAACCTGCAATCACAAAACTCTAATTTGACCTATCAAAAATACTCAAAAATTAACCAAAATTGAATGTAAGTCTATTCTAATTATTTAGAAATTATTTTGGGGTTGAATTTCACAAAAATTGCAAGCCATTTCATGGCCATACCTGGGTGAGACGGTCACAAAACTAGGTGGTTTTTACCACCAATTTCAAGGGGATCTGGTTTAGAACCCTCTTAGATGTTGTGTCAAATTTTTTTCTCAAATTAACCTCCAATGTGATAGGTTTTAGAATGGATTTGGTGTATTTTGGGATTCCCCTAAAAGCGTCTTCGAATGAAGAGTATTCCAAGGAAAATACTTGGAAAAATATGAGGGCAAGGGTGAGGGAAAATGTGAGTAGCACTTCATGAGGAATGCTTTAATTAGTCTCCTTTGAAATTGGGTGAGAGCACCTAAATTTATAGCCCAATTAGGGTAAATGTGCAAAAGGGGTAAGTTTTGGCATGTAGGGCAAGTGCTACCACTTGTCCATTCTCTTGACATGCATAGGAGTGAAGAGGTTACCCATTTGGGGCCTCTAATTTGTAGGTTCGTATGTTCATGACAACCTCCAAATAAATTTTGGATGATTGGGCATGGAATATGGGAGGAATTGATTACAATTTCTCCATTCCTTTGACTTTTGAGGGTTTTTTTCATGGTCATCCCACCAAGGGACGGTTGCTTGTGGTCATTGCTGGGTAGGATGATAATGGGTATAGGGCCCAAAACTTCCCAAAACTATGGGAAACCTTCCTAAAAGTGTATGGGAACACTAAAAAACCCCTAAGGGTTGCCCAATGGGGCCATATGATGTCAATAAGAGTGGTGCATAACAGTATTATATGATTTACATGATTTTAGTGTCTACAGTATTCATTCATGTTAAATTGAGTTGTTTGATCACTAGGTCATCATCATAATTTCCTCTTCAATGTGGTCTCTTGTCCCTTGTGGAAAACTCTTTTATCCACCCATGAGAGTACCTGATCCTGCAACCAAGTAGAGCATCAACAATACCATATTATTACATAAAAATATATGAAACATTAGGAGTATATATCCATCAAAAAAATAAAGCTAATTATTAAATATTATTTGCTAATATATAGTTTAACTTGAGTAGCAAGTCTTGCCAAGGTGGGTTGTGACACTATCGGCTTTCCTGCTCCTCAGGTATCTCCTTTCTGATCATAGTATTTTTAGAATTGATAATTTTCCAAAAACAATATAGTGACTCACTTGTGGCAAGGGATTGAAGCATTGATACATTATGGATGAACCCGTTGCTCTTCCTCAATTACTACCTCTTCATCCTGTTAGAGTCTTCCATTAAACTAAGACCTTATGTTAAGTGGTATTTTGAAAATAGAGGGATCAAATTTTTTTAATCAGATTATTCAAGGTCAAAGATAGAATCGTTCATGATTTGTATGCATATCCTTTAATTGGTCATTCATGTTTTCGTAAGACTTTCATACTTGAAGAAGCATTTTTCTTAGAATAGATTGAAATAAAATGTAAAGTAGTTTAAGAAAAATATAAAATATACCAATAAAATCAAGATAAATTATAAATGTCATAGGATTGTTGCAAACAACACTAATTTAAAAAATCATGGAAAAAAATTATGTGGATTTTATTGGAGGTCTTTCTAAATTCAAATGGAAAACAATGAATTTTTGATGGTGCATCCCTTTTGCAAATATAACTATCTATATGGCTCGCAACATCTTCTTTTAAAAAACATAGTGGATAAGGTGTTTTTAGATGATTTTATAATAATTTTTTTTATAATCATGATCCAATTTCGTATACAATTTAAAAATAATAATAATTTATACTTAATGCAACCTCATTTATTATAAGTTGAAAAAAATCTTCAAACAAATTAACAAATAAAATTATTAATAAATACAAGACTATTATTTTATATGAATCAAATAGAAAACAATGACATTCTATTGGATCCCCTATTTAAATATACATATTTATATGCATTGCAACATATTTTAACAAACAAAGTGGATAAGGTCCCTTTGGAACATTATAGTAGTTAGAGCTTTTGACTCTCTTTAGGAGACTCAAGTTTAAACCACTATACAATATGGTGTGTATGTGTGTGAGTGAGTTTGTACAAAAAATATATATGTATAATTGATAAGGTATATGAAATGGAAATAAACATTATTTATAATCATGATCTAGTTTCATAAAAAAAAATTATTTAAAATTATTTATGCTTAATGAGACCTCATTTATCATACATTCTAATATTTAAACAAATAAAAATTATAAATTAAATCTATGTGTTGTCTACAAGTAAAGATGCCACTTGCATTATAGGTGATGAGACTTGGGTTCAACTTCCACGACATGTCTATAAGAAATATATAATAAATAAATAAATTGAAACTATTATTTTATATAAATTTCTATAATAAATTAAGTGGTTCTATTTTTTTATTTATTTAATTTTTTTTAAGATAAATGATATATTTGAAAAAAAATGAATAATGTGTATGAAATAAAAATTATTTGTAGTAGTGATCCAATTTTATAAATAATTTTTCGTTTAAAATCAAGTTCAAAATATAACCTTATACAAATAAACAAATAAAAATTATAAATAAATATAAAATTGTTTATATAAATTTTTATAATAAATTAAATGATTTTATTTTATAAATGGTACTACATTACTTTATATTATATTATATATTTGATTTGATTACTTTATATTATATTATATATTTGATTTGGTTAGTGTGAGAAATTCTTACTACCACTCTTAGGGCTGAGTATTCCCATGACCCTTTGTAAGGCCAAGAGCTAAGCTTATCAACAAAGAATTAATGCAACCCATACACATGCCCCCAAAACTGTGGCACTATTTCTTACGCCCCCAAAACTGTGGCATTATCTCTCATAATTTACCTCAAAATCAAACCAAAATAAACCACCATCAAACACACCAACTAACCTATTTTTTTAACTATTTTTTAATTATATGTTCACATATTTAAGAAAAATTACCTTCTTAGTTATTCTATTCACTTTTTTTTCCTCCTTTGACGATTTTAACGGAACCTTATCTTAAAACTATTAACGAGAATCAACTATATTTATTAAAAGAGCTATCGGCTGGCATGTGACTATGTTTATTAAGAGTAAGATCATCGTCTGAAGAGAGTCAGCATCTCCTTCCATCGTGGTGACTATATTTAATAAAAGTACGATCGTGTGGCATGTGACTATCTTTCTTGAAAGTAAGATCATAGTCTTGTGAGAATTTACACATACACAGTATCCCCTTTCTTCGAACCTGCTAAAGCATTCTTCATCATATTGAATCGAAAATTTTGACAAGTTAAATAGACATCATATTATTCTTTGCTTTTTATTTATGAACATATGCCTGAATGGAAATCTTATCATTCCCTGTTTTGTATTTGTATGGAAATGAACCCTGTTATCAGCAGGGACCGAACAGAATAATGAACAAAATGCTATACACAGAAAACAAAGCAAAGCAGAGCAATAAAAACAAAAGAGAGTAAGAAACAAAACGCTATGCAGGACCAGAGTAGCAGAGTAACAGCAAGAGAAGAGTAACAGAGAGTAATGAACAGGGTTGGTTTTCTGTATGTCTGTTTCCAATAGGACCAGAGTAGCAGAGTAACAGCAAGAGAAGAGGGAAGTCTGTTTTTGTGTTTGATTGTCTTAAACATGGAAACAAAAAATTCAGTACAAGTAAGCATCGATCATGATCTGTGGGTTATTCATATTAGTAAATGCCTCCGTATAGAAGAGGAAGTAGAAAAGGAATTTTGCATGTGTGTGTTCAATGTGCCTGAATGGAAATCAAACGAAAATCACAAAATTTATTATAATACTTGAAACTCATAAAAAATATCTTTTAACCATATAATTTGAATTTCATGGACCCTATAAATAATTTTGTTTTGAAGGATGTCAAATTCTCACTGTCTCCATCGTTATAAACAGCAATTTAAGGAAAAAATCAAATCAAACCATGAAATTCTTACAAATTATTTACACACAAAAAACGAAGCATTGAAAATTTCAGGTTTAACAAAAACTTCAATGGGATCAATAAAAAAAAAATCTAGAATTTGTTAGAATACTTGAAACTTAAAGAAATTTTATTCTAACCAAATAATTAGACTTGCACATGCCTTGCAAACTAATTTGATGCGAATGATGCTAAAATCATAAAAATTTAAAGCTATCACTTTTATAAACTAAAAATTGAAATGTAAAATTCTTACAAATTGATTATAAATAGAAATAAAGTGTATAAGAAAAATTCACTCAGGACAATCAATTTTTTTTTTTTAAATTAATACTTAAAAAACTATCTTCTAACCAAAAAAAAAAAAAAGTAGACTTTCATAGGCCCTACAAATCAACTTGGCCTCCAGGATTATGGTTAAGAAGAAGTAGAGGTAGCTATTAGACCCTACTAAAGCATGACGTCGTCGAAGTCTTAAACCAAGTTATTTTTATTCATTATTGCATATTGATAAAATTCTAAATGTTTAAGATTTTAGAGTTTGACTTTGTAGAAACTAGATGTAACACATTTCTTCTTATATCACCAACATATATGAAAACATTGAATAATAATGGACCTTCTTAAAAGGTTCAGGTAAATGATTTGAAAGGCAATAAGAACAAGGTCTAGTATCTACAAAGACACGAGTTTGAAACTTATCTTTGATAAAATCCTAAAAACTAATAAATTAATCCTCATTTTCCAATAGGATAATCTTAATCTACTTTTATGCTTAATCTACTTTTATCGGATAATCCTCATTTTCCACGAGGATAATCTTTGTCATCTGCACAAGCAGTATGTTTACCTGTGGATTGTCTGGGTTTGGAGTCCGTTGATTTCATCCGATGAAGTTAATTCTGATACAACTAAAAAAACATCTTTTAAGAAAGTCTTTCGGATAAACATTAAAAACTCTAAAACCTACTTTAACGATTAAATTTTTTCTTTTATTTTAGTTTTTAATTTTTATATGACACGTCTCCGCAAACCTAGGATAAGGGTAAGCGATTGTGGTATGTCTTTTTTCGCAGAGCTTCTTCCTTTATAGAAAAATGTCTACCTACACAGAAGGATAGTCCTACGGTTGACATTTGATAAGATAGAAGGACCCCACGTCGTTAATACATTTTGTTTGATCTTCAGTTCTACGATAAAATAGAATTATACAACCGTTTTCCGTGGGTGTGGGGACACACAAGTTTAACATTGTGCAGCTCCTCTGCAGCAATGTATTGAACACTAAAGACAAAATTCGTGCTTTTGCAAAGTTGATGGGGCACCTAATCAATGATGATATAATGAGGAAGTTATCACTGAGGCAGCAACATCGTTATTTCAGGCTAAGGGATGAGATTAGATGTGTGGAAATGATAAGGGTCTAGAATAGATATTTGTGAAGATGAATTCGACGAGAAGATGTTAAGTTGTAAAGGATAGTAACAACACCTCCCATCTAATGGGAGAACCAACAATCACGCCTACTACCACGTCAATCCCCATCACTCCATTGAACGCCTTCCAAATTAGCCACCGCGATCACATGGGAGGGAAAAAAGATGGTCATGGAAGCATTTGCGTCTGTCTGGAACTCCAACCGGAGGTTGGGCCGCACTCATCATCAAATTCCGATCAATAAACGAACTTAAAAAGTCCAGCCAGCCCAAGCTAGTTTCTTTCGTCTCTTCGAGAGACCAGGTCTTAGAGTAGAACGAGAGAGACAACCACATATTAAAATGGAAGGAAATTTCATATATAAATATATTACTAGACAACAGCCCTAGATAACAACAGAATATGTTACTAGACAACAACTCTTAGTTTATAAAAAACCATCAGGTAGCTTCTTAAAAAGACATCACAATCAAGTTTGGCGTATAAGAAATTGGACGTGAGCAAATATCTACAACCATTTTGGGGTATAAGAAATTGAATGTGAGCAAATATCTACAACGTACGAAATGAAATGCAAAGAGAAATTGGAGTATATTCGTTAATTATTAATTATACAGGGCGATAAAAAGAAATAGTAGTCGAGTTTGGAATAGAAAAAATTGAATGTGACAAATATCTACAATCAAGTTTGGCGTAGAAGATATTAAATGTGAGCAATATCTACAACGTACGAAATGAAGTGCAAAGAGAAATCGAAGTATAGCGTTAATTATTAATTATAGAGGGCCATAAAAAGAAATCGTAGTCGAGTCTGGAATAGAAGAAATTGAATGTGACAAGTACCTAAAATCATTTTGGAGTATAAGAAATTGATTGTGAGAAATATCTCCAATCAAGTTTGGAGTAGAAGAAGTTTAATGCCAGCAATATCTACAACGTACGAAATGAGGTGGAAAAAGAAATTGGAAATGAATGTGACAAGTACCTAAAATCATTTTGGAGTATTAGAAATTATTTTATCTTTAATTATGCAGGGCACATATTAACGTATTGCGTCACCAATATTAGAAAGAATTTTATCTTAAGAAATTGAGCGCACCATCGTTTCAGTTCGCAGCTGGTTTTGATTACTAGAAAAATTTGGAATAAATAACTAAGATAACAAACAAGCACCCGATGCATAATGAATTTAACTAAGAGAACACTCATTGAGCACCATTCAACAAGGAAAATCTCCAATCAGAATATAAAGGATGAGCAACAGAAGATACAGTGCTAATCTATGATCACAACAAATGCCTATTTCTTCCTGCGAATACAACATACAGTATTTTAAAAATACGGGAACTCTGACCTACAATAGAACTTCGCTTTGGCTATTGCAGAAGCTCCAGGAACCCCAGCGTGCTCTACCCTGCAGATCTGCCGATCTGTGTAAGAGCCAGATATAAACAGAAAGATGGTCAAAAGTTCCGTCAGCCAACGACGGTGTCAGCGTGATGGCAGCTGTAAATGCTACTTAAGCGATCCAAAACTTGCCCTTGGGACAATCAATATTTCTATATACGTCTTCTTGATAGACAGGATAATAAATTGGTTGTGGTCCCTGGACCATGATTATCATGACCAAAAGAGGTTAGAGGAGAACTAACACGCTACCACTGCTCATCATGGCCCATGTGGGTATTTGGACGTCTTTTACCTTGGAACTGGAAGGATAAAGTATTGAACTTTATTATTTTTAATGAGAGTGATAAGGAAGAAGATGTGGAAGGCGGTTCAGTCCATCACCACTCACGTACATGCTCTAATTTCTATATTTAACCGAAGCCGATTGTGGATGTGGCTATCTGAAATAATGAGTTCTATTTAATTATGTGCCGATTGTGGATGTGATTATCTGAAATAATGAGTTCTATTTAATTATGTTGGGATCAAGTTAAGTTGGAATCGTCATGATTATGATGGCCAACAGAGGTTAAGGAGAACTAACACGCTAGCACTCCTCATCAGCCCATGTGGATATTTATTCAATTGATACCTTTCCTTGGCCCATTCTCTTATGCCAACTATGTCGAGCACGACAAATTAAAGGTGTTGTTTCATCATTACCGCCGTAGTGGATACGGCACACTAGAAATATGATTGGTCAACATAATTATGGAGACCTAAATTAATTTTCGGAAGAACATCAAATTTGTATAATTCAACCATCTTATCATTAGCTAGAGGATAATTTCATTTGGTGTTATCAATTTATTAAATTTGTTTTTATTTCTTCATTGCATTGCAATAAAAGGTTTTAAAGCATTAGCTTCTAGAAAGCGCGTGTTGGACCTAACCGAAGTGGTTCTCCAACCATTTCTAAAATTTAATTGTGTTATCTATTTATTAAATTTGTTTTTATTTCTTCTTAAAGAGCTCTAATCCTGCATTGCAATAAAAGGTTTTAAAGCATTAGCTTCTAGAAAGTGTTTTATTTCTTCTTTAAAAGAGCTCTAATCCTGCATTGCAATAAAAGGTTTTAAAGCATTAGCTTCTAGAAAGCGCGTGTTGGACCTAACCGAAGT